>OU343223.1:63303351-63410839 GCA_910596185.1 Chrysanthemum makinoi | reverse complement strand
ATCTTGTGAGTAGTGGAACCACAAGAGAAACATCCACTGGCTTGAACACGGTCCCGTGGATGAGCCTTCCACAAGTAGTGTAGATAGGCTGGGGAGGCAACTTCACCAGTCTTTGTCAACGTAAGATCTCAAGCACGACCCCTCGATATGATCCTCGAGCCGACCGATCCTTGTTGTAACTGGTTGTTGTTACCTTGATTCCGACGATCATTTCCATTCTACAGCCAGCTCAAGTATCCCCACTCCCGCTGTAGTCCACATTCCTTCCCCGACCGACCCCTCACATCATAACTCCTATCCACTTGACTCTCAATCATAACTCCCAGTGAGTTTCTTATAATCATTACTTTATGGCCCTACTCTTGAATCTCATCGCCATCCCGACATGTTGTTGGAACCCTCAACCCTCATGAAAGATCTCTCAATGTCACAACAGTGTTTTACACATCTCATACTTCAAAAGCATAGCCTCTCACACCCACTTTTCAATCCCCACTTGAAGTGCTTAGCCCGACGCCTACCATCTCCCAAGATTCGCTCCCACAAAACTTACCAAATTTCATAAACCTACCCATGTACTCATTGGAGTTTTTATGATCAAACTGGTAGATTCCTTGATAATCCCTTCTCATACCTTTGTCGCTCAAAGATTAGGGAAGTAATCTAAGAAGAAGATGTCCAAACTGTTCTGTACAAGTAATAGCAAAGCATCTCCTCCCTTTCCCGTTTGAGTGCCTTCCCACGCCTCAAAGCATCACCTTCCAATTTAAATGCCAAACGGTCTAAATTCATCTCCATAACCCAAGACTTCAAACGCTTCTCAATATTGTGATCCACCCCGGCCTCGGGGAGTAGAAGCAAAGGTGCTAAAGAAAGAGGTTTGAGCTTACCAAAACGCGGCTCGCGCTGTGAATGCCGACGGTTGATTTCTCCACCACTCACCCGGGCACCATCTTCGATCTAATGTTGTTGATCACTCGCGGTCATCACCCGTGTAGGACAGTGGAAAAGTGTTGCGAGCGATTAGCAATCGCAGCATCCAAGTCGAATATCATCGTCTCCATCGCCACTGCGAATAATGACGAGTTTGAACCATCCGAACGATATTCAAACGATTAGCAAATGAACAAAGGTGAGATACGAAATGGAAGTTCAGCAGAGGAAACCTAAAGTTCACCCAATCCTCACGTGTCAAAGCCTAAGCTCTAAGGGTCTCAAACCTGTGGTCCATATGTCACGTGTCCCGACTACAAGTCAGAAACTGGCTCATGCCATAAATTGTAACGCTCCTCGACCCACAAGGGTAAAGGGAATCAAGTAATGGTGTCATATCAAAGCAAACATAAACATCCAAAAGAAATCTTAACATAAATGCGGAATAATTCAAATCAAAACGACTTCAATACATATAGGTCCCGCCGGAAAAATAACTCCAACAAAATATCTAAAATAATAAGTCTTAATTGGCATCATAAGATCAAAGCTAAATAATCTCTAAGGTAAGTCCACTCATGCACTCATCCCAAAGCAAAACCCATCTCCAATGCTTAGATACCCGCTGAAGAAAAGAAAGCATGTATTTTAGCTCGAAAGCCCAAGGAACGTGATATGAAAGCAAAGTTTAATACTAAACGACATATCAATAATGAAATATAATAAACGAAAGATAGCAAAATCATAATCATTTTCAAAGTATAATCAATTTTAAGTAAAGTTTATAGTTAACTACCACGAGCTAAAACAAATATCGATCATAATCATATTCTCATAAGGCACATTTCTCATAAGGCAACATTTCTCAGGCAACATTTGTGAGACCTCGAGTTATGAAGGACGTATGCACGCAGAAGATCAATCATCGATAAACATATATAATGATAATAGATCTAGATGCATCCATACACTCCTTCCTACATATACAAAATATGCTCCACCATCCAGAACGCTAACATCACTCTACCGCCTCTAGAGTCATATCGGGCGTATCATCAGCACGACATGGAACCCCATGACTAGTGAAATATTTGGCTCGTATCAAACTATCTTAGGTCAAACGTAATGTCATAATCATAATGCATCATATTTTATCGAAGGTTATTCATATTTTCAAAATCGCAGTTTTCATATCTATAGTTCAAAATCGATATTTCAATAACGTAAATCGAGTTCGCCAGATAGCAATACCAAACAAAATGTATGGGTTCATAGCAAAGGCTTAGGAAACCCTAATATAAAAGCTAACGAAAAGAAAACGTTAAAAGGAACCTTTATCGAAGGTCGAATATCTATACCTTATTCCAAAGCCAATGATTGAAAAGTAGAACCACAAAGGATTACTCCTTCTTCACGTAACCTATACACATTACTAATTCAGTACATGTTATTTATGATTCCATAATCGCTTCAATTGATCTTTTAATATTTGGTGTTCATACTTAATGTATTCAGTGATCTTAATACTTTAGAGATTTTATGATTAAATGAGACTTAAGTGTTTTATAATTACTATCGTAGATTAGGGTTCATTATGTCATTATTTAAAGTTTAGGGTTAAATGTGAAAATAGTTTAAACATCATAACTCACACATGAAATAACGAATTAACACTCTTAGCTTCAAACCCTAATCGATTCTCATTATGTTCTAGGTTTTCCTTTCTTTTAATATCACATTAATATGCATTTACTTTTCATGTTACGTCTTTTAATGACCGCTACTTAACCTAAACGTAATAAAACAATCTTTCCTTTTTATGTTTTCACCATGCACGTTTATGATTTTATGTGACATACAAGTTACTTATTACTCTGATTACTTACACGCTTACACATTTACAAGTTCACTGACTTATAATAACGACACATATGAGACACGGTCCACAAACCATTGTGGTTTGGCATACCTTATTCAGTTCACATATCAAACTAGGGTTTATGTTTACATGACCTTTACTCGTTTAATACATGTTCAAAAACTCTTTATGTGGTTCGGTTCAATCTAGGGTTTGCCATAATACTTTAATCGCAAGTCCTAGCTTATCTACATACTTTACATATTCAAGTTATCATGCTTTTATACCTGGCGAAACATACACATAATTTGCATGCACATGCATGTGGTTCGGTCCTTATATACCATATATTCATGATCCAGATTCAATAATACTTATTACGTAAAAGTTCTTTAATAATTATAAGGTTTAAATCGCTACGGCTCATCTTTGTTCTTTCACATGGCTCGGCCACAAAAGAAAACGAACTCGACATCAGGAACCAAAACAATTCACAACATATTAACGAAAGGTAACGAAGAAAACAAGAAACATTGTTATACCTTAGCTTGTTTGAAACAAAAAACTCGACACCAATGCTTAGGTTGCCTAATAGGAAGAAAAGAAAAGAAGAGGCAACAAAACTAGGGTTTCACTTTCTTGTAAATGTAGTGTATATATAGGTGGTATCATTTTTAGTTTAGGGCTTGGGGGTTTGGGTTCGCCTAGTCCAACCGAAAGCACACACAAAACCACCCTTGCTGTGGGCTTCGCTTGACCCACAATCATTAAAAAAACAAACTCTGGGCTCTTGAACTCTGGCTTGGCACAAAAGAAATGAGTCCATCCAAACAAACGAACGCCCAACATATTAGCTAAACGCTTAAATTTTCGTCGCATCAAAATCACATCACATACACACATTCGTTAAGTTTAATTACCAAAGTTTAGTTTTAAATTTCATTAAATGAATATGAATGTCTTTTACGTATTTTATAAATTTTGATTCTAAGGGTATTTTAGTCATTATTTATGTTTTAGATTTTCAGGTTTTACAAACCCTGTCAAGGAGATTCTTAGGAATCCTACCTATCACAGCATTTAAACTCCGATCAACGGGAACCGTGGGCGGTGTACCTCAATTCAACGAAAGTGATCAAAGACACTTCTTGTTTTATTGGTTAATCCAAGGTTTGTACATTTGACCACAGTACTGATCTAATTGAAGTCAATCTAAAGCCGCATACCACTCAAGATCCACACTAAATTTGAAGAAATCATGATCGGTGCTAATCCACGTAACCTGCCTGATATTTTATACTATGTTTCGCTACCGGCCGCAAATATCATGATGCAAAAGCTTCCACACTGGGAAAGATGTCATGATCCAGAAAAGTGTGAGCATGTCGGTCCAAAAGTCACAACATCACATGATGGCAACACAATAAAGGGGTGATCCCGGATTTATCGTGGTGATGATCTCAAAGAAAGCTCGAAGATCATCAAAGATGTGGATCGGCTTAAAGACCTCCACCAAAGTACAAAGTAACGGACTTTGAAGAATCGCTACAAAAGCACAAAGATGCGTGGTTGAAGAATTCTAGTCTCACGGAGCTCAAGATCAAGATTTAATAGAATGCTAGGATTCAAAATGTAAAACATAGGGTGACTCTCCTGGGGAGATTGTTAGGAATTGGAAATTCCATTAAGAAGAGTGCATCACCCCAAATATTATCTAGCATAGGTTAGATTTGTTGTTAGTTGTGTTATTTAGCAGTTTATTAGTTAGTTTGTAGCGTAGTTTAGTTTAGAGCAACACCGTGGAGGAAAGACGGGTCTTTACCCAATCATACCGATCCTCATCCACGATAGGAGGTCGTATTGTTTGAAAGATAAATACCCTTCCATCCATGGTAAGGGTGGAGATTTTCTTTAATCTAACCTTACACATTTGTTGAACCAAGTCTCTACCAAGAAACTCCCTCTCATCTACTTTCTCTCTCTAATGGCAAACATGTATTTTGATCATCCAAGACCACCCGAATCATCAACATAATAAATATTTCGATCCTACATTAACCACTCTCCTCTCGTCTTGAGTCAATCGAGCTCGTGTTTAGGTAAACCTTCTCAGCCTGATAAATGGACCTTCATTTATACACTTGATATAATAAGGTTCCATCCCAATCAAATAGCAAAGCATGCGTTTTTTCCATTTGTTGAATTTACAACTTCAAGTCTAGGGCAACAAATAATAAGCTCCACCCTTTTATCAACTAGTGGGGTACATCAATCACTCAGCCATTTAGATCCTAATTTAAAAACTTTTGAGCCGCCTAAAAAAAGTTTTATAATTAGCCTGGCTCTGATACCACTTGTTGCTCCTCGTTCACTATCGTTTAAAACAACTTTAGAATACAAAAACAAGTTAATAGTGAACTATGACTGAAATTAACATAAGTAAAACACACAAAGTAATTTTCAACATCATATTCTTTATTAGAAGTTAATAAAAAAGAATACGTTACCCAAGTACTTGGGGAATAGTACTTGGGATTGAAATGACAAAGTTTGGTGACTCCTCTCTAAGCTCAGGCTAAGTTTGAGCACAACTCTTAGAGCTCAATGAGCTATCTCAGGAACTAAGTTATATTTGGAGGAGTGAAAAGATGGCTTGCACGTGTGTGTTTTACAATTTACATGCATAATCTTTTCACTCCATCTCTTATGCTATTTATACATGTATGATTTTTGACTCTCTCCTAAGTGACAACCTGACATTCTGAGTAAGACAAAATCGATGTATTTTGTCTCTGTTTACAAAGACTATTCTAGGTAAGAGACAAGACTACTTTCCTAAGTTCGATGACACGAGCCCCGATTTTTGCCAATCGAGAGAAAGTTGACTTTGGTTGATAAGGACTTCGCCTTATCCTGATTCAAACTTTTCCTCCTTGTCCGCTTCATTCTTCTTTATATTTTATATCTTCTACTTTAGTTTGTCTCATGTAAGTAGTTGGAGAGAGTCTTAGGGATTGATGAGTTATTTTCATCACTCACTGAATCATCATCTTCTTTCTTGACTCGTCTACACCCTTTAAGTTCCGCTTTACTGAGTGGAGAGACTTCTTCGCTTCATACTAAGTATCCTCAAGATGACTCACCGAGACTATGCACTTAGTGACTTAGTGTTTAACGGACTAAACACTTGGGCTATTTTCTATTCAAATCCTAGATTAAGGGTTTTGTATTTCATGAACCCAACACTCCTATTTGGATATACAAATAGCTCAGTGTTTGATTCAAGTAAGTGAGCTAATGGCTTCTTCTTAATCAATGTACTAATGAATACAATAAGAACACCGGTAATTTAACAAAACATACATCTTTTATTGATCGATTACATAGTTCCTATCACTAGTACAAAAGATAAAACAAAATGATGTCGACTTGAGATGGATCCCTGCTTCAAGTTTAGGTTTTTTAGGAGTGCTTTGTCGGTGCTCTTTATCTTGGCATTCGTGTCTCTAAGTAACCCCATGTTTGGTCGGGTTTGGATTTGAGAGGCCATCGGTATGTAGTTCAAGATTGCAGCCTACTCAAACTGATCAATATCACTCCATCTTTGAAATGTGGGTTTCCATAGACATCAATGTGGAATAGCCCCTCTTCGAACTTCTCAATCACTAGACAGCCTCACAAACTTAACACCTTCCGCGTTCCTCGCTGTATTCGAAGTCCAGAACTTTATCTCAGCCGAACTCACCTCTTTCTTTTTACCTTGTGATGACTGTGGTTGAGATCCTTGTGGTGCGCAGGCAGGTCAATTCTGATTCTTACCGGTGCATCCCTCAAATTTTCATATCTTTTGTCGAGCATCTTCATCGACTCCTTAACCACCTTGTTCTGCTTCTTTTCAATTATTGAACTGAGTTCATCGAGTTCACTAATCCCAAAGTCAGTGAATTTTAGGGGATCTTGAACCTCAAAGTGCCTTTTGTCATCCCCCCTGTAGACGTTCATAACCAGTGGTTTATACCTGAGAATTATTTTGACATTAGTGATATTCTCGCTTCGCTTGTCATTGACCGCTTGTAGTCGCCAATCTTGCTTTCCCGATGCAGCATCTTTTGTTCTTTTCTTCCAACTGCTTTTTCATTTCTCGCCATCTTAGTCAGCTCGAGCATCCTTAAACTTTTGTCCCGTGTCGACCCTTTTGAAGCTTCTTTAATAATTCCTACATTCTCAGCTTTCTTCTAATCACTTTAACCATTGCTTTCTTACTCTTTTCTTATCTTCCCTCATTTTGTTTTCAATTCCTTTCTTTAGCAAGATATTTACTTAGCTGTTGAGGTGTGAAGGTATTCTGTCACCGATTTTGTATGGAATCTTTCAGTTCGTAGTTGTCATTATGCCTTTTCCTTTGTCCGGCGCCTCGAGAAGATGATGCAACTAGGTGTTGTCGCGATTGTGTTGTGACCGCCGCTGTTGTTGTTGTTGTTGATGTTTGTGGTGAGTGATGATGATGGGTACTGAGGACCGGGTGAGGCTCCCTCGCTATGTGAAGAGGAGTTTCTTCAAGAGATTCTTACCCTCAACCGCTATTTCCAGCCGCTGAGAGGCAAGAGTTGGTGTTGGTGCCGAGGGCCGAGCAGCTTGACCCTTGAAAGCCCGATAAATTTCGAGATCATAGCCTTGATGTCCGGTGAATATCGCTGACTTTGGCTTCTAAATTTGCTCGAGAAATTTCCGTAGCGTCATTCTTGGCCGAGATTCCAAAGCCAGGAAGAAGATGCGAGCCAAGGTAGCCACACCGAGTATTCACAGAGCCCAATGTAGCTTGAAGGGATGAATCGAAGATTAAAGACTCAACATTTCGCAATGGAGCATTTTGACCGCTTCAACAGGCTAGAAGATTGTTTCGTGTAAGCCTCGGAGTCTTCAAAGACTTGAGAGTTGAGATACCGGATCTTCTTTGACAAATTCTCCGATTTCATCTATCTTTGTGCCTACACTCCGAAGGTGCCCGAAATTTAGCCAAGTTTTCATCCACGTGAAGGTTGTCATACATTAGATCCCCTGCTCATGAACATTTTCATCAAAAGTTTGGACTTCACTTTCAGTCGCATAACCGCACTAGCTTCAGATGTTGTTCTATGAGTGTTAGTGACCCTTATATAGTTTCCTTGAAGCTCTTGTGATCCATCAACCGCTTGTCTTTCGCTTAGTGGGAGAACATTGTCAAACCGGCTGAATCATCGATGGAGGAAGAGGAGTCATCTGTCGCTTGGACTGGTGATTCAAGATGATCCCGTGGATCGCTAAGGTCCTTGTTCGCCTTGAACCTCAACGCCCACTTCTTCCCCGCGGATAGAACTTCATCATCGCTGTCGAAGCTCATCTTCGAGAAGAGTATTCCCAATAACACGTTAAATGCCATGGGGTTGGTGATGGGTTCCATATCGCTGGTGGTATTAATCCTCTCGAGTCTTTATCCTCGCTGACCCTCGCGACACGGTGGGCATTTCTGCCTTCGTAGTCGATTGGTTTTGGGTCCATATCGGCGGTTGTTTCTGCCCTCCGAGTCTTTGTCCCCTCGGAGACCCCTAAGACCGGCGGGTTTTTCAATGCCTTTAGTAGAGTCGGAAGGTGATATCTCTATCGCTGGGGTTGTTGTTTCCCCGAGTCTTTGGGATCATTCTGTGCCCTCGACAAAGGCAGTGGATTTGCTAATGTCATCCTTAGGCCATGGAAGGCGCTACCCTACCAACGGGTTGTATGTTTCCCTCGATCTTGGGAGTAGTGGTTGTGACCAAGCAGCACGCTATGATGTATCGCTGTCCTTCGTTGTCACGGGGTGGATGTGCACCGGTCACCAATGGGTGTCCGCTCAGCTGGGGCTTTTGTGCCTCTTAGTTTGTTCCGTAAGCCTGTGGCCCAGACTTGGCTTGGGTCTTAGTCCCAGCCTCAGACTTTCTCTTTAGAGGGTTTGGAGACATCGATCTCCCCGTTGTTTACAAGAACCATATGGGCCGGCCAATTCAATGTTATGGACTAGTGATGGGTCTTTTTGAAAATTTGATTTGCTCGACGCCAAAGTAAAGCACCTAAATTTTCTTCCGAGGGTAATTGCAACCCAAGAACACTTGTAGTAAGACAAGAGACAAATCAGGATATGAGACATATTTTGCCCTAGATTTGCTCAGAGCTTAGTTCTGAGATCACCTGTAAATGATCTTCCCAATTTGACATTTACCCCATTTCAAACAAGAAGCCATCATCAACTCAATAGAATTAACTTGTTCAGCTTGATGAGTGGTTCCGCCGAGGACCCGAATCACAAAGTGAACAAGATCCTCCAAGCCACGGGAATGAATTTTTGGTGAGGGTCTACGTCCAAAAATTTGGCTCTAAAGCAATTTGTTTTAACCCATCCTTCATCTGTTGTTGGTTCAGATGGGCACATAAACACTTTTATTATAGTCTAAATCAAGAGGTGGAAAACGTTTTGTAATCCGGTGATGATTGTTTCCCATCAAAAGACCTAACTTAATGAGATACTCCTTAGTGGTCGTGAGGTCGATTCTCATTAGTAAAGGTGTGTCGGGTCATAGGCATTACCGCTGCTCCAAAACTCTCTGAGGAGGTTTTGGTAAACAATAGAGGGACACCAACAAAGGCATTTTTAGTGGATTAAACAAAAATTTCATAATGTCTCTTTATAGGTCGGGATATTTTGTGGTATTCAAAATTGCCTATGACATTATTGGTTTTAAATTCAACATTAGTAAGATCCCCGCCTAATCGTTGTGCACTAACCAAGAGATTGAGTTCTTGCCATTTACATTTGAAATAGTTTTTAGGGTTTTGAAAAAAAAAACTTGACAAGAATACCAAAAGAATTTTTTGAATCTTTAAATTTTTGATGAAAAATCTTTTGTAAATGTTTGCAATGAAGGTTTTTCTGAAAGAGGTTTGAAGAACACAACGATTTCTGGGTTTGAAAGAAATTTTGACAATTTTGTTTGCGTAAATCAATTGTGTGTGTTTTAATGTTTATGGGAGGGTTATTTATAGAGTGGTGAGAGGGGTGGTTTTGCATAAACGCGGATATGTAAGACGCTTGAAATAGTTTGAAATTCCACATTTAATGCCACCCGTCACTACCAAGAAAACTCGTGATTTCAAGGGAATAGTTGTAGTACATGAAAAATGCACTTTTGAAAGAATAAAATATCCATAGGATATTTTGTGTGAGAGAAGGCATTTAATGCCAAGTGGGATGAGGTAAGTGATGAGACCCCTGACATTAAGACATATATTCCTATATTAAATTAGCATAGTTACTAACCTAGGACATTTAAGTAACTGATACTTGGATCATTTAGTTACTCATTCAATGCTTAATATTGGATCGTTGTGGTCCTCGAATGAGTCTTACTCATTCAATGAGAGGATGTTTTGGGGTTTCGTCGTGGAAGAGGAACCATTTCTAGAACTTACTTGAGATTGGTTTTCGATGCCCGACTTTTTAATGTCAAGCATTCCCAATTCGGCCATCTTCCAAGGTAGGTTCATCCAATGGTTTGGTGAAGATATCGCCTAACCGATATTCATTGGGATGAAATGAAGTTCTATGTCTCCTTTCATTATGTGCTCCCCGATAAAGTGATATCGATATCATATGTTTGGTTCTTTGATGAAGGACTGGGTGTTGGAGATTGCAATTGCACCGTGTTGTCACGTAAGATGGGTACCATTTTGTAATGGATGTCATAGTCACTGAGTTGACTTTTCATCCATAATATATTGGCACAACATCCGCAAAGAACTACATACTTCACAATAAGAAGACATACCCATTGTGTTGCTTTTAGCACTCCAACAAACCAGCTTTTCCTCCAACGAATTGACAGGACCGAGGTACTTTTATGTCCATGTTACAAGATAATCAATCGAGTAACCTTTGAGATTAAACCCGAACATTTTGGATAATAGAGTCCAAGGCTTGGGTGTTCCCTCTGTACCGAGTATTCTTTTTAATGAGGTGAGATTCTTTGGGATTGGATCGGATATCTTGCTAGACGTGACCGAGAATTGTATGTTAGGTCCGGAAGCGCTAATATATCAGTGAGCCAACAATCCTCCGAAATGGGTTTGATTGACTGACGGCTGCTGAGATCAGGTCCAAGGTTGTTAGGGATCATTGGAGTCTTCACTGAGGCACGGTCAGATATCTCATATTTCTTCAAGAGATTTCTGGTGTACTTCTCTTGACCGATGGAGATTCTCTTTCTCGACGATTTGTAGTCCAAGGAAGTATGTGAGTTCACCCATCATGCTCATTTCAAACTTCTTTGTCATCATTTTTTCAAACTGCTTGCAAAGTTTGTAGTTTGTTGAGCCAAAAATGATGTCATCAACATATACTTGGACCAAGATTATCCCGTTGTGTTCTATAGACAAACAGCTGTTGTCTATCTTTCCTCTAACAAACTTGTTTTGGTCAGGCGTCGAGAGAGTTTCATACCATGCCCGGGAGCTTGTTTAAGTCCATAAAGGGCTTTGTCAAGCTTGGTGACATAGTCGGAATTCACTACTCAAAGCCGGAGGTCACTAACATACACATCTTCCTTTGAGATCACCATTTAAGAATGCACTTTTAACATCCATTTGGTAGACCCTGAAGTTCATGTATGTTGCATATGCAAGGAAGATCCCGATGGCTTCCATTCTTGCAACAGGAGCAAATGTCTCATCATAGTCAATGCCTCTTTGATCAGATCCTTTGGCTACAAGTCCGGCTTTGTTTTAATGACAAGTGCCGCTTTGTCAGCTTTTGTTTCTAAAACCCACTTCATTCCTAAACATTTGATTCACAAGGTTCCTAAACATTTGGTCTCAAGATACCTATCCCAAGAGGGACTCATTTAGTATCAATGAATTCACCGATAGTTGGTTGGGGTAGGCTGTGAGGTAAGACATAATATGAGATGTCAAAGACACTTGATATGAGGAATTGAATTCAAGTTGTACTCATCGTGAGGATATCTTGATGAGTCATCAATTCCTATTTCCTCCATCGAGGTATTGGTGAACCCGATGCTTTGAACTTTCATCAAAGGAGACATGAAAGGTTTCCTCAACTTGTTGTCTCCTTGTTTTAAAACCCCGGCTTTGGAGATCGCGAGTAGCCTAAGAAATATCCATCATCACTTTGATCAAACTTTCCTAGATGATCCTTATGGTTATGAATAAATACGTGACATCCAAACACATGAAAAACGATGTCGTGAAGTCTACCTTTGAAGATCTTATATGGGGTTTTATTATGTCTTTTGACAATGATTGACTGTTTTGAAGTAGGCAGCGACCGCTTCAAATTCGTAAGTGCTTTGAGAGTAATGGTTTTTAACATGGTTCTTGCAACCTCAATGAGAGTTCTGTTTTCCTTTCAAAGAACCCCATTTTGTTCAGGTATTAGGAGATGAGAAATTTTGAGAAATTCCTTTTCATCACGAAGTTCTCAAGCTCTTGATTTCGATCTCACCATGCATTGTCGCTTCGATTTGTTTAACGCGAATGTCATTCCGTTTTCAATCTTCCGATGAATGACATTATTGTAGACGTACCGACTCTTTTGGAAAGAAAGTATACCCAAGTGTATCTTGAGAACTCATCAACAATGATAAGTGTATACTTCTCACTGATTGATTCGATCAGTAGGTGTCCAAAGAGATCCATGTGCAGGAGGTGAAGGCGACTTTGATGGAGAATTTTGTATGGTTTTGAATGATGCTCGGGTGTTTACCTTTTCTGCAGTGCAGCATGGTTTATCTTTGCAAAACCAATGATGGTGCCAAGGACCTTATTTTGTTTTGCCAAGTTGTTGAGGTTTTGAAGTTTAAGTGTGAGAGTCTCTTATGCCACAACCAATTGATAGTTTCTGTGGCTTTAGCAAAGAGGCAAGTTCCATCTTGGGAGAGTGTTGACATGTCCAACACATAAACATCATCTCTCCTAGGAGCTATCAACACAACTTCCTTGTTGGCATTGAAGATGGTACCTTGTTTGTCATTGAATTGCACAATGTACTTAGCATCACATAGTTGACTGACATTGATGAGATTGTATTTTAGACCATTGGTAAGCTATTCTCTAGAAAACTATTCCATTGCAGCTTTCATCAACCATAACCTTCGCTGGGACATGATGAATTATCACCCAATACTACCAGTTCCTACATACTTGTGAGATATTCTTCACACTACCATGCTTCGAGCATCCACCGCCTAGATGCCAAATAGGCTCCATGGCGTGTCTCTGCACAAGTAGTAAACTGAATTAGTTTCTCTTAGTGACCCACATACTATTGGGCTTGGGTCTCAAAATCTGTTTGAATTTGGTAATCGACTCATGGTCGTTGAGTGCATTGTGCTACCACGTGTTTTGCATTTGGAGACCGAGGATGACTCAATGGTTCTCAGGTTGTTTTGATCCTCTCCTTGCATGAATGACCTGTCATGTTGGGATATCTCATGAAATGGATTATCGCGATATATCACAAAGATGTTCATGAGAAAATCATCCCGATAATGATCATTAAACCCACAACAGGGCAGCAGAGGAAGAGGTTTTGCTTTATTCTTTGAGATGTTTCGAGGATGAAGCATACCGATGACCAACTTGGTGTAGTTTGCTTCATCATACGTGAGCTTACATAATCGTTGATCTCATAGCTTCCGCGGATCATCCTTTTGCAGATCATGCAATAGGATTCTATAGCTGTCATGGTATGACTGTAAAAGACAAACTCACACTTCGCTGGGTTTGTTGGTGGATTTTGACTTTGATGAGCTAGATGATCGACTTAGCTTCCCTTGATTGAATCGAGAGCTTTTCGATGGATTCCATCTTTTCACCTCACAAGCTCACCATCGAATTTGGTCATCTGGGGACCGAGGGTGTTGAAGTCTCGAGGAATAGACTCTTGTTGAATTGGTTTTGTTGGTCATTTCAGGATGGTTCTACCAAGTCCAGACCTTTCTTTTGGTGAATGAGGATTGAATTGTAGTGGAGTAAGCTCAGAGCTTGGAGCAGCACCCTGAAGAGGTTTGTTGGATCGATATACTTTAATCAAACTAACTTAACTAGCTTGTTAAGGTTTAATAACCTCGGATAAATCCTAAGTTATTAACAAAGAAACACTGAGCAATCTTTATTAAGTACGCGGAATTTACTTAATAAAGCTAAGAAGAAAAACTTTATTAACATACTCTAAATCATTATTATGCAGACATTTCTAATACAACTTAAGATAATCGAACTTTTAAACTCTAATTGAAACTCTAAAACTCTTTTCTCAAAATCAGACTCTAATGCCAATCTAGGAGTCCTTTTATAGGCTCAAGGATATCCTAGTTGGTTTACAATTGATAACCTTGTACGACAAGTAATCTACAATACTTGCCATAAACGAATATAATAGCTTTTATTTGTTCTAGCGACTTTGACTTCTCTTGCAGTACTTTGACTCTGCCATTTAGCAGTACTTTGACTATTTGACTTCTTCAGCTTCTTTTACAGTATTTCTTCATATCTTCAAGACTTTTGATATCTTGAGACTTTCATATCCCAACAATCCTCCCCTAACTTGAATTCTACTTGCTTGACTTCAAGTTCTTTTATGAATATATCTTTAATGACTTTCATCTATAAACGGATTGTTCTTCGATCTTTAGATTATATCTCAGAGAATCGTGCTTTTTCAAAGTATCTCTTTAGAATTGTTTTCTTCAAAGCAAAGATCCGCATCTCCATCTTTTCAAAGAATACGCAACATATGACAATTTGTAAAGTGATTCAGTTTAAGTTGCATACTATTCTCATCACTTTCAAAGTGAATCATTGAAAATTCAATGGATTTAGAACTCTTTACCAAAGCCATTATCTTTGGAGTAGCCAAATGTTTTGGTGTGTAAGACCATGGTACATTGATAACCATATGATTTTTAGCAAATCACCAACTATCAACAGATTTGTTTAGTCTTTACCAAAAGCCGCACTCTTCCTCGACTAGTTAGTTTTTTATCTAATGGTGAACTAATTACCATATAATGGTTTTTCCACAGCCTTTACCACAAGCCATTTTTGTGGCTAGCCAACTCTTCACATTTCTCGATATGGTGAGTTGATGACCATCCAACTTATTAGCAAGTTGACAACTAAAAACGGATTTGATATATCTTTACCAGCCGTTGCTCATGGATTAGTCAATCCTTTTGTAACCATGGTGGATTGATAACCTATTGATGTTATCATCACAAAAACTATTTATTCAACCTTTATTTCAAAAATATTTATTATTAAGCAAAACGGTTTCTTCTAAAAGTCATTTAACTGGATTAGTTCATCAAACAAGATTTTGATGAAAGTATCGTCTGACAGACTTTGAATAAAAGTACTGATATATCAAAAAGCATTTATTCAAATAAAATTCATACCGCTTAAAGATCATTTCTAAAGAATGGTAGTCCGGCCTATAAACAAATTAATCACCATGCAAGCAGTTTCATCATCCTCTTCTACTTCCAAACCATGTTCAAGCATTCTTCTCATTAGATCAACTGTAATAGGATATCTTCTTTCGCAAAACATGTGAATCATTGTTCCATTTTCTAGCTCAGTGACATGAAGTCCAGATTCATCAAAGAATCTCCAAAGAAACTATTTCCTTTCTTGATCCTTCCAAATATCATCGCTGTTTTCATCAGCTTCCCACATAGTTACAAGATCCCCATGTAAAACCAATCCAATACCTTCTAATGGATGATCTTCAAAATACACCTTTATAACTTGATATAAGTAGAATAGATCTACTCTATCAATAACATGCAACAAATCCCATAACTTTTTGAAAACCTTAAACTTTTTATCTTCCTGATGAAAACCATGTACTCTTCATTCTTGGTTTTCACAATTTTAAAAGCACTGATCTTTGATCCGTTCATCTTAAATCATCATCTTCCTTGGTATAATCAAAATCTACCACTCTGAGATAATTCTTCAATTCATCACTAGTCTTAGATCTTAATTCAACCTTTCTTTCTTTGAAAATTGAACATCCGAATATCGCTTTTTTCTTTTCCTCTTTAAGCTTTTCTTCCTTTCAGCCTTCAAATCAGAGTTTCTTCTCTAAAGTCTTTAATGCCCTGCAACATCTTTCTTATAAGCCTCTCTCAGATCATATAATCTTTTCATATCCACATAATTTAGCTTTTGCAATCCTTTAAATCCTCCGCCTTTTAAATATGCCATCATTGCATTCCTTTCTTTAGCTAAATTAGGTCTTCGTGACATGAATCTAACAGTGTTGAGACTGTAAAGGTTCAAGAGGTTTCAGATCTAACTCATCTTGCACCTTTTGAGTCGCTTCTCTGCTTTAGCTTCTTGAGCTTGCTGTTCTTCTCTGTCTTTAGCATCTAATTCTTCTTGAACTTTTCTAGCAGCAACTTCATTCCTAGCCACTTCAAATGCTCTAAGTTCGCCAAAGTAAGTCTTTTTCTTAGTCTCAACCGTAACACCTTTTCCTTTGTCTTTTGATCAATTGCAAGTTGATCACTTCTGGTTGTTCTTCTTCTTGTGCTTCTCTAATAGTAACTCCTCTCTTGATTGTGACAAATCAATAATGTAGCAATTAATTCATCATCACTATGAATGAATAGGTATGTAAGTAGCTTCCTCCCTTCTTCTCTAACAAATGTGTAGAAAGGGACTCTTCATCAAAATTTAATACCTTTGAGTTATTGGTGTTATACTTCTTCCCTTGATGTATCATGAAAATCAAGACTTTGATGAAAATCAAGATCTTTGAACACCAAGACTTTGAACTTGTACTTCTTCTTCTTGTTCCTCAGAATGTGAACTAATACTTACAAGTTCTTTCTTCTTTGTAATATTTTCTCTGACTCTTTCTTCTTCATAACATCTTCTTTCAAATTTTCCTTTTCTAAATTCCTCCCAAGTTGACGTAAGATGGTTGAGAAACCTTCTTTCTTTTAATGCCTTTCAAGAGCTTTTACGACGCTTATTTTCCTCCTTAACCCATAAGTTGAAACCTTGAATATATGGTTTAACAAAATTTCTCAACCGTAAATAGTTACCGCAATTTCCTAATTGCTTTTAGCTTGACGCAACAGCCTTGTTTAACCTAGCTAGCTCCCTTGTCAAAGCATAGTTATCTAACGCCAAATCTTCACGAGGTATAGAATGAGCATCACCTTGAGGTTGTGAATGCCCTCCAAACAGAATAGAACTTTCTGGAAGATGAAGTGGTGTGCTTCAATTCGCTTGAACCTCGACCAAGAAACATCACCTGTAACAACAAGACCTTCACAGAAGCAGACTTGCAGATGCACTTTGTGAAGCACTACGATCGAAGAGCAGACCTTCAAGGGTTTCATTCTCTGCAACCGCATCAATGAATAGCTTGTACAATTTCCATCATGGATGGTGTTAAAGGAATATCTCCACCTCTGAACAAGTTACTTCTCCTAGCCATGAAAGTATATATTTTAGGTTGCACACACAATAGTAAAGCAAAGAGGTTTTGGAACATCACCAATTGCTTGTTCAAGAAAAACCGTATAAACCTTGGATACATCAACCAAGTTGCCACAGATGATATATGAGAGAGCATTCCATCCAAAATAAGTAAGTGAAAAGTTAAACACTCTCTCAGAAGCGCTAAGCCAACCACGCAGACGCAATATTGGACCCAACCGCTTCCCAAGAAGTGCTTTTAGAACTTATGCAATGGAGCAAAATATGAATTAAGAACTTCCATTGAGGACGTAATAATGCCTTCTTAAAAGTTTGTTCACCAAAGAACCTTCATAGCCCAAATTACGAAAAGTATCCCAAATTAGTTGCTTGGCAAATCTAATAGCCCCTTCTTCATCTCCAAATAATAAATCATCAATAATGGAGACTCGTAATCTTGATAGTCTTTCCAAAGAATCGAGGATCTAATATAATATTCATTCTCCTCCATATTCTCTCTAGCATTAGCCCAAAATTCTTGAATCCATGGTTCAATAACATCCGGCTCAACTAAAAGAGCATAACTAATAGGCGACCCAACTAGATAATCAATGATATTATAGAAAGCCACATTCAGCCTTATCCAAATTAGCCACCATATTGTGCTTCAAACAGCTTAAACGATTCACCATTGTTGAAAAAGTAATCACAATAGAAAGATTATATCAAATAATAAAGAGATGGTAATTGGAAGATAAGTATGGAAAAGAGGTAATGAATAATGTGAGAGGAAAATCGAAAGTTGTTATTTATAGGTAGGATTTTAAAAAATCACTGCCCAAAATAAAATAACCGTTGGCTTTAATTACCCTCCAAGATTACCGTTGGAACAAGATTTAATACGACAAACAAGGTACTTTCGATAAGCGATTCTTTCCTCAAAGTGACTTTCCCAAGCAAGATTTCGTGAAATACGTGACTTTGCCAAAACCTTCATATAAACTAAGTAATACACAACATCCTCCCCTTCAGCAATACACGTGGACTATACCAACACCTTATAGTCCTCCCCTTAAACATAGCTTAGTAGTTAATCATTCCAATGCTCACGACCAAGTGATTGAATCGTGACACATCAAAACCTTTTGTGAGTAAGTCACCTACATTGTCATCTCAGGTGAACTTTAACCACATTAATAAGCCTATGCTCATAGCAATCTCTGATAAAGTGATGCCTAATCTAAATATGCTTTGTCTTGGAATGATACACAGGATTCTTCACAATGCAAATAGTACTCTCATTATCAATATTGATAGGAGTATTCTTAAAATTGACCCCATAATCCAAGAGCCGATTCTCATCCATAAAACTTGACCACAACAACTTGGCAGACTACATATTCAAATTTCAGATGATGTTGTCTGCAATTGTCTGCTTCTGCATTGCCGTGAGACTAACCTTCTTCCAAGATATTGGCATCCACCACCAGGATCTTCTATCATAGTTATCACCGCATAGTCACTATCTGAAAAAGCTTCTAAGTGAAAGGTGACTCTTTAGGATACCACAACCCCAACTTAGGTTGTTGTTTCAAATAATGTAAAATTCTCTTTACTTTGATTCATGTGAGAGATCTTTGGAGACTTGATATCTTGCACATAGACAAACCGCAAACATGATATCGTGCCTTGATGCAAGAAGATACATAAGAGAGCCAATCATAGATCCGTATAACTTGACTTCAACAGTCAGTCCATCTTCATCTTTTCCCAATGAATTGATAGATTTAATAGGTGTAGTAACAACCTTCATATCATCAAAATTAAACTTCTTAAGTATGTATGCAACATACTTGTTTTGGCTAATGAAAATTCCTTCCTTGGATTGCTTAACCTAAAGTCCTAAAAAGAATGTTAACTCTCCCATTGAACTCATTTGAAACTCCTTCGCATCACCGCTTCAAACTCCTAACCATAGACTGCTTTGGTAGCCCCAAAGATGATATCATCCACATAAACTTGAACTAACATGATATCCTTCTTGTCTCTCTTGATAAACAAAGTCTTGTCTATAGCTCCCTCCCGTATCCATGTTGTAATAAGAATGTAGAGAGCCTCTCATACCAAGCTCTAGGTGCCTGATGAAGACCATATAAAGCCTTAACCACCTTATAGACTTTGTTTGGATGCTTAGGATCTTCAAAACCTGGAGGTTGTTTCACATACACCTCTGTAATAGTACCATAAAGAAAGGCACTCTTGACATCCATCCGATATACCGAAAACCCATATAAGAAGCAAAAGCAAGAAAGATTCTAATTGCTTCAATCCTTGCCACAGGAGCAAATACCTCATCATAATCTACTCCTTCTCCCTGTCTATAACCCCAGCAACTAATCTTGCCTTGTTTTGATAACATTGCCTCTTTCATCCCTTTTAACTCTAAAAACCCACCTTGTTCCAATAACTCTCTTCCCATCCGGAAGATCACATAAAACCCAAACCTCTTGAAGTTTAAATTGTAGAAGTTCTTCCAGCATAGCTTCAACCCGCCTTTCTTTTAGTCAAAGCTTGAGCAATATTTTTGGGTTCTCTTGAGAGATGAAACAAGTAAATAAGGTGTTTGATGGTCCTTATGATTTAGCCTGCTTTGTTTATACACAAAGCTAAGTAAAGCATTGTGAGGTTTTGTGAAACCCTTAGCTTTGTTTCTTGTCATAACTCCATGTAAGGACCAATGATTTGATCACCGATGAGTCTTATGAATTCGTAAGATTGGTGACTCAACCTGATATGTATCATCCAAGTTAGTATAATCAGCACCTTCATTGAAATTTGTGAAAATACCTTCATGTTCAAGCTCATCATCGTATCTTCTAACCTGTGCATGGTAGGTTCATCCAAATCATCTAAAGTATTGTCAACAGATGCAGCAGTATTTTGATCGAAAGCTCGTCCAAAGTATGTAAGAGTACTCGCAGACTGATTCTTCTTCTTTGCCTCTTCATAAACTCTCCTTTGTTCATCGCTGTAAGAATGTGCTAATACATCTTGAAGAAGCATCTGATTGAGTTCCTCTTGAATAGATTGATCCTCAGCAGATAATAAGGATTGTGGTGCAACAAGATCAGTTTTGGAGAATCAAGATTTTGCTTAGGAACATCGCATTTTGTTTTGGACTCTCGGAACTTTAGCAGGACTCCATCGTGTCTAATATGAACATCATGAACAACATATTGAATATCTTCATCGGTGTAAATGTTGATTTTCTTCTCTAACAGGTACATAGTTCATTGAAGGAGATAAAATCTCAAGATCAAACATCCAATCAAGACCTTTTCCTTTCTCATTGTCTTGATCTTCTAAGAACTCAACATGAAGACAATCTTGAATCCTCTTAGTAACTCTGTTGTATACTCTAAAGCCTTTACTGTTAGTGCAATATCCCAATAAATAACCTTCTTCAGACTTGCCATCAAACTTCCCTAGATTATCAATGGTATTCAAAATAGTAAGAGGACATCCAAAAGGCTTCATAAAATGAATGTTGGGTTTATTCCCAATGCAATTCATAGGGTGTCTTCATCTGGTGGTTTGGTGACGTAAACCCTCGTTGAGTACATAGCATGCAGATTCTCTACAGCCGCCAAAATTGAATAGAGAGTGGAATCTGCTAACATAGTCCTTGCAGGTTCAATCAAGGTCCTATTCTTCCTCTCTGCAACACCATTTTGCTGTGGTGTTCTAGCAATACTAAACTCCCTCTTGATGCCTTTATTAGCACAAAAGTCATCCATAAGCTTGTTCTTGAATTCAGTGCCATTGTCACATCTAATACCTCTAACCTTGAGTCTCAGTTGGTTTTCAAGTGCTATTATGAGAGTCCTAATAGCATCAAAGGTATCATCTTTAAAGCCCAAAACGAAAACCCAACTGAATCTACTACAATCATCAAGAACAACCAAACAAGACTTCTTCTTATTTAAACTTGCCACAGAGACAGGTCCAAATAAATCCATGTGTAATAGCTCCAATGGTTCCTTAATATTTCTTTCATCAAGCTTCTTGCAGGAAGCTTTGTGTTGTTTCCCCTTCTTGCATGCCAAACATGATTGATCATTCTTGTAAGTCTTTGAAGGTAAACCTCTAACTAAATTTCCTTTGACCAGTTTGTTGATGTTCTTGAAATTCACATGGCCCAATCTTCTATGCCATTGATGTGCCTCTTCAGATGTTGCTTTAGCCACCAAACATGTGGCTCTTCCATAGGAATTTAGACTCTTCATGTCTAAACTATACACATCATTTGTCCCTGGTACTCTAAGTACTACCAAGTCATCATCACAGTGTTTGAAGTCGATGAAAGAATAAGACATTCTCCGTGTCGCTGAATAGCACAGATGCTTTTTATCACAGATTGGTGAAACCGACAACAAGTTAAACTTTAGCTCCTTCACATATCGACATTCTCAAAGTCAATTCTTCCATTTTAATTGTTCCTTTTTCCCAATCCTTCCTCCATTGGGATCATTCCCAAATGCAACTTTTCCTCCACTAATATTTCTAAAATCGACAGATCTCTTTATCACTGTCATACTTCCGAGCAACCACTATCCACAATAAGATGATCTTTAAGCTCCTCTTCCGGATTGCCCTCAAGACACAAAGAAAAGAGTTAGAAACTTTAGGAACCCAAGCCATTACTCGACTTGGTTCCCTTGTGGAGTTACAAACTCAAATTCCTTGAGTATGTAATTTCCACTATCTTTCAAATGGTGATCCAAAATTATCTTTTGAGTTTTAGCATGTGGATTTCCAAAACTTTCTGGTTTTTCAACATAAATCTCTTTCACCACTTATTAGCATTTTCTTGTGTCACAAAAGCCTGATTCACTTTTTGTTGAACGTATGTGTATTCCTTACCAGACTTCCCCTTTTACCCATTCAGCTTTTAACAGGTGGTTCTCGTGATCTAGATCCCCTATATGAATTTTGAGACATTCTAGGTTGATATTGAGATCTCCTAGGATTCCTATTCCAAGAAGTGTTATCGCATCTTGTCTCGAAAGCAAGACTTTGGAAAGTACTGTGAGATAATGAAGGTCTTCCGATGTGGGTATCTATGATCCGATGTGAAGTTTCCGTGATTAATCCTATTTGAATTAGTCCAAACCGGTTTTTGGCTCTAGGTCTCCGGTTGGTAGACATATTCCTTGGAAACTTGCTTAGATATTCCGGTGTTTGTCACAATCTTTGATTAGAGTAGGACTATAACACACAAAACACAGCTTTTGGACCCATATGTCCAAAGTGATTTCTTTTATGTCTATGCACAAAATTATTTGGCCTTCTTGACGACCGATAAAATCTGCTTTGACTAAAATTATCCCAAAAAGGTTTAGCAAGACTGCTTTGTTTCAAAAGGTATCAGCTATTTGAAAGCGTACTTTGTTTTAAAGATGCGATTTTGAACATTGTGTTCACAGCTTTGGGTTCTCGTGACCTAGATTGAGCAACAAGCTTCTTCCTAAACTCTAGACTGTCTACTCCATAACGAGAAACATCGTGCCTTATGGGTTGATGACTAATGGGATGGGACAAAGATGATAACCATTGTCTTTCTTATATTCGGAGGTGGTTCACTTCATGAGCCCTCATTACTAGATGAATCTACATAGTTAATGAGCTCATCATCACTAGTGATTATGTCCTCAAAAACACCATCATCCTGATTACTAGATTGGTTTTCATCTACATTACTAAAGTCCATTCCAAATCCTAAGCCTGTTCTAATGTAAGCTCTTCTCTGTTTTTCAACATAAGCAACTTGGGACAAACCAGACTCTTTCCAAGCAGCAAACTTAGCTAACAAATCATCTCTTTCCTTAGTTAATTTCTCAATTTCAGCAATTTTACAGTTTAGTTTCCATTCACTAAGTTTTAACTGGTAATCCTGTTGTTCATATTTTTCAGCCCAAGCCATTTCATTATTTTCATGGGTTATGATTTTAGCTTCTATAGACTCTAAAGTGATTTGGTAACCTCACTACCTCGGACCTAGCCCTAATACAATTATCTCTTTCAATCACATAACTGTTAAGCAATTTTTGATAAAACTCATAACAGTTTGAGCATACCTCAGAGATAGGAGACTGAGTTGGTGAAGTAGCCACCATAGCAAGAAGAGCGGGATCATCTTCACTTTCTCTGCTCCAATCAAATCTTCCAAAGCCATCATCGATTCCAAAGCGCAAAGATGTTCGTGATTCTTCATCAAAAGCAGTGCTCCATCCAATGCTTCCACCGTGTCTTTAATCGCATCGCCCACTGCTATCATACTGTAAGTCAGCGGTTCATCATTGAACTCTTCACTCCAGTCACTTCGATAACTTTTCTTGAGCTACCAAGGCCTTTGTCTCAGTTATTGGTATTTCTTTGAGCTCAAGTTTTGGCTTCTCAGATGTTCTGTTTGCTTGATACTTAGCAAATCTGCATTCCCTTGCAAAGTGACCAGTCTTTTGACAATTGAAGCATTCAATTTGAGATTTGTCAAAAGTTATTCCTTGTTTGGGTTTGAAATCAATAGCTTTGCCTGTCCTTTTCATGTACTTTTTGATCCTTGCAGTAATCATAGCAACTTGCCACCTGATATCAATTTCTTCAAGTGCATCTTCTTCAATCTGTGCTAGATCCTCTTCATAAGTGACATGTAAGCTTGCTTGTTGTGCAAAGAAAGAGCACACAACTTCATCTGAGTGCAAAGTGGTAGATGGGGGGCACTGAGTATATGATGGGGATTGTAAACAAGCAGAATACTTTGAGAAAAGATACTTTGAGGAGAAGCGTACTTTTGGAGTAACTGCTCTTCTTTTCAGATGATAGAAAAGCAATACTGTGAGGTTTGGAATTTGGTTGACCACTCATCTCATGTTCATACACCTTCAGTTGATGATAAAGATCATCAAAGTCCATAACATCCAACCCTTGTTGTCCTCTGATCATAGTAGCAATCACATGCCATGTAGATGGCAAACTCAGAGAAACTTCAAATTAGCATCCTCAACTGATACTTTTGCCTTGTATAATTCCAACATGTTAAGAAGATTCTGGAACCTATCATATGCAGCATCAAGACGCTCTCTTTCTCCAACTGCGGAAAGTTTCAAAGTTGTTTCAAAGCAAGTTTCGTGCATCTTCTTAGAGGCTTCATTCCCTCCAAATCTGGTCTTGAGAGCAGCCCAAAGCTGTTTAGCATCTTTAGCATCATGAAATTTAAGAAGATGACCATCTGGAATGGCAGACAAGAGAATGTTAAGAGCCTTCCCTTGATTCCTTAGGGTTGCTTGTGGTAAAACTGCCTTTGGTGCTAGAGGTTGTCAAGCAACTTGAATGGGTTCTGGAGGAACTTCATTCCCATTCACAATTACATTCCACAGAGCATGGTCAGTAATGGCAATATACTGCCTCATCTTCATGCACCAGAGATCATATTCTCCTTTTTTGATAATTGGAATTCTGAGTGAGGTGATTGAGGGTTGTGGAACAACTTCAGTCGACATCTTGGATATTGTAGGGTTTCTTCCTAGTCAGAGTTTCCACACAAGCTCGATACCACTTGTTGGATCGATATACTTTAATCAAACTAACTTAACTAGCTTGTTAAGGTTTAATAACCTCGGATAAATCCTAAGTTATTAACAAAGAAACACTGAGCAATCTTTATTAAGTACGCTGAATTTACTTAACAAAGCTAAGAAGAAAAACTTTATTAACAAACTCTAAATCGCTTATTATAGCATACTCTAATACAACTCTAAGATAATCGAACTTTTCTTTAAACTCTAATTCGTAAACTCTAAAACTCTTTTTCTAAAATCGTACCTCTAATGCCAATCTAGGAGTCCTTTTATAGGCTCAAGGATATCCTAGTTGGTTTACAATTGATAACCTTGTACGACAAGTAATCTACAATACTGTCCATAAACGAATATACAGTTTTATTTGTTCTAGCAGTACTTTGACTTCCTCTTGCAGTACTTTGACTCTGTCATTTAGCAGTACTTTGACTATTTGACTTTTTCCAGTTCTTTTCAAATTATACGGTACTTTCATATCTTCAAGTTACTTTGATATCTTCAAGCACTTTCATATCCCAACAAGGTTTCAGTGGTGGAAGCGGTGCTTGAGATTCTGCTTCAGACTCAGAGATGTGTTCAGTACTACTGGGCACATCAGGGAGTCCAAGCATGCTTTTTAGAGCTTGACTTTCAGGCTCTAGAATCCTTCCAGAATCGAAATTTGGAAGCTTACTCTCGGATTAACCGTCAAGCTCAATCACGGGCTTGGGATTAGTCAACATATTGGTAATCAAGCCACCAGACACAAATGGCTTAGGACCCTGGTCTCTGTTGAGAGAGTCAGGGAGATGATCTTCACCTAAGACTCTCTTCTTGCTGCTTGGGGGCTCCTGGGCGTCAAAGACCCTGGGATTCTTAGCGATCCAACTATCAGGATATCTTGAACCTTTTGGAGTTCGATCTTGAAGAGCTGATTTCTTTTAACCAGTTCAGTGTTTTTAATTTGCAAAGTGACTGACTCAAGCTTAGCTTGTTTTAAAAGAATCAGTTCATCCCTACACTTGTTTAATTCAAAACTTAGCTTGTTGTATTTAGAAAAGAGATGCAGTCTTTGCTCTTCTACTAACTTAAGGTCAACATTAAGATAATTCATATAAGACTGCCAATCAGAGTCATCATCCATAGAAAGTAAAATATTTACCTTCTTCATCGTGATATTGACCCATTCTCCATTCCTTGCATGATTCTTTCCAACAGCTAGCTTGTCCTCTTCTGAGAGGGCCATCAATGCACTGACATGCACCATTTCATCATCTGATGACACTGGCTCTTCATCATCCCGAAGGTTTCACTACGAGGCCCTTGTTTTACCCACGCAGTTTGAACACTTTTTGTTGTTTCTGAGGGACTGGCCTCAAGCAATGCAAGCTTAGCTTTTGCTTTCTTATACTTAGCTTCATAATCAATGGTTTTGATATTATCAGACTTGTTTTGAAAATGTTGATGAGACTGATACATTTTTAGTTAAAATTTGCTAAAGCCTGAGGATTGATTTGACCCTGATGGTTTATAAGAGGGTTCTGAAATTATTTTAGAAAAACAGTCTTTTGCAAAATGACCCTTTTTGTGACACTTAAAGCATTGTTGGGAATTCTGCAAAGTAGGAATTCTGCTGAAAAATATTGCTGAAGGAATCTGCTGAAGTACATGGTTCTGCTGAAGGAATCTGCTGAAGTACATGGATTCTGCTGAAGAAGGGATTTTGCTGAAGTTATATTATAGTATAGTTGGTTTCTACGGATATAGATATTCCGTATATTTATTAGTTTGTTAGGATATGCATGAGCTATTTTAGGTAGTGATATGTATTTATTTTATATTATTGTGTATTTAGGGTTCCGTGTGTATAAAACGAACAGATGTCTTTTGTATTAAGGACTCTGGAGAAAAACATTCCAGGAAAAACACCTTTAGAGAGAGTGAAAAAGATCCATAGAGGATCATTGTTTTATGAGAAAAACCTTGTTGGTAACTTTGATTGTGTTAATTATTCTTCCGCTGTGCATTCAATCATTGTTATTATTATACCCTAGTTGAGTCCGGATCTTGGATTTTACAATTGGTTTCAGAGCCTCGTGGCTCTCGATCTAGGGTTTATAAGGTTTTACTCTAATTGATTTGGGGTTTATTTGTTGTCGTTAAGGGACGATTGTGTTTGCTGAAGATCTCGTGCCTATCAATTTTTTTGGCGAGCGAATTATTAAAGGTCAGAAATTGTTTTGTTATTTGCTCATTTATTTCGACTTATTGATATCAAATTGGTTATAACGGCTGGTCAAGATATTTGATGATACAGTTTGTACCTTGCAATTGATATCGAATTAAAAATAACGGGTACAATGCTTGATTACTGCTGATCATTTACTGGCTTCTCAAATCACTTGATCACGTGTTTTCTTGGTTTATCAAGTGGTCAGCGGATATTGTTTTCGAGGGGTCAAAAGTTGCGGCATTTTGTGATATTAGGTTATGCTTGTTTTGATTCACGTGAGTGTATTACTATATATATAATTTGGGGACACGAAACGGTGGCATGTAATGTCGTTTAGGGCCAACCGTTTCACCCTTGGGCTACAAAAAATACTTCTTGCCCTGTTATCTTGGCCCGGTCGACAAAAATCGTTGCCGCCTTTCTCTTATGATAAGAACGGAGCGGCGACTTTTCCAGAACAATTTCCATCTTTCTCACATACATAACGGTGAAGTGGAGGATGACGGTCCCGATGGAAGTGACGAGATATCTTGAAAAACAAGTAACAAAAACCGAGTTTTAGCATCCATGTCTCAATTTATGGTCGGGAGTTGGATGGTGACAACTTAAGTTTGGAGAAAAGGATTTGTGATGAAGAAGAATCTTTGTTCTTTTTTTACTATCTCTCAGGTATGTGTTTTCTTTAAATCTTTGGGATTTTTCAAGTTTTTTTGTCCTCAATTATTTATATGATGTTGATGGTGGGGGAGGTTAATAAAGGTAAAGTTTCTTTTTCGTTGGGTTTGATAACGATATAGTGTTTACGGTTTTCATTTGATATTTTTTCTTAACATGTTGCGTTGATTTCTCGAATGAGGGTTTTTAATTACGGTACTTTTGTTGTTTTGTAGGGAGTGTTTGGATGAACTTATTATGACAGCTTATGTTTACTTTAGAACATGTATACAGGTGATAAAAAGGGCACGTTATACAGTGTGGGTCTATACCTTTATAGTAGTTTGCAGGTACTTGACTTCAAACGGTCTCCTCGTATGTCCGTCTGTATGCTTAAAACTATGCTTATGCTTAAAACTATGCTTATTGCTTGACGGTCTCAGACTGTTTAAAATGAATCCTTAAAAGTGGGACGTATCTATGTTACTTATGTTGCGTGATGTTTCCACGTTTGAGTTGGTAACTTCGCTTTTAGGTCTTTTCATATGTTGAAGTTCTTATATTTGGTGACTGGAAATAGGGTGTTTGGGATTGTCTATTAAAAGTTTAAAACAATATTTTTCTTCATTGTGTCTTGGTTTTATAGCTACCAACTTTCGAAGGTGTGGCTCAAGGCTGTTATTCAAAGGGTTTGGTTTATGGGGTGTTGTTCATGGGGTATAGTTTAGTGGGTGTGGATCAGAAGGCGTGGTTCAGGTGGGTACGTTAGAGAGTGTAGTTTATTGAAGGAATAATTTGGAAAGTAACAACTATTGTTCTTTCTGAGGTGAGTTGCCCGTCTATTTCTCGCTCCCCTCGATCTATACTTTGTTTTGGTATCAACATTGATGTCCTGAATAATTTGCAGATCAAAAAGGACAATAACCAACATGTTGTTAATCGACAAAAACACTTGCTAACACAATGAACAAAACGCATTGTCAAACAGAATGAACAAAAACCGTTTCGAGTGAAGAGTCTTCGCGTGAGTAACTGTTCTATACTTGAATTTCATTTATATAGTAGTGACTTATTTTCACAATACTGTCTTGAATCCCTATTTATATGGTACTCGCTCCATACGGAAATATTAGTATCGATTAATCTATGCCATCAACAGTTCATATGGAGAAGTAAATTGTTGTTTCGAGTTGCTTATGTTGTCGTAATTAAAAAAAGATGCTAGCTTAGCTTTGCATCACCAAGTCAGTACATTATCATGTGCTCCTTTGATTAACATTGCAAATTAATGATCGTTTTCCATTTTGAAACATCTTTGAATACTTCAGTCACAGAACTGCAGGTCTTACAAAGAATTTCGTCAAAAGACCGATCGCTTGGAATTACAAGTATTACGATTAGCCCTAAAATCAACTTCATGCTAAGTACGTTTCGTTTCACTAATCTTTTAAACATGTATGTATGATAAAACTAAAAGCCATTTCACTTAATTAGTTGTATATGTTATATATATATATTTTTTAATGTGTCGACCAACTACTTTCTATGATACGACCTGTCAATTGGTCAAACATTATTGTTTTGGATAATTGCAGGTGTTGTTGCATACTCACATAGATTCCTAAATAGCACTCCAGGGACGTGAAGACGCTACGGGCCGGAATTGAATGCCATGGACCAAGTTTCGACCACTGCGAATCAGGACCAACGCGTGAACCATGTAAGCTATTAGTTAGTCTTTCAGTATTTGGGATGTTTAGGGGTGTTTATTTGACTGTTGTTTTGTTGTTTTACTATTAATTTTGCTAATATATTGTTTTCATCTATTGTAAAGTAATACAACACTTATGTTGTATATCTATTGTAGATATCCTCAAAAAGGATGTTGCTTTACGGGGCATTTGGACTATCTTGCTCATCAGTTAAGTAATAGCAACAAATAATAAGGTACGTTATTATTTTCATTTTTGTCTGCATATCATCAAAAAATTTGTCCGTATTAGTCATTAAATAATAGCGATTGTGTCGTTGGTTTAGACATATATTTGCGCTATCAGATTTATGTTTCCCATTATCTACTTAAGGTTCTGCTTCGATATCTCTATGTGTTGTGGGTCATTTTAAATAAAACTAAGTGGGTTATTAAGAAGTGGTTGTCCGTAACCCCAAACCAAACACATCCTTAATGTGGGTCATTTTAAATAAAACTATGTTGCGTTAGTTTATCTCATGATGCGAGGGTTGCACCATTAACATATAACAATGGTAAGTACCAAAACCGATACATAACTGAGTCAGTAGCACACAACAGTCGTAATTTAGGCTTATAATATTTAAAAATGTATATACATTTGTAATATCGTCAATCATGTAATATTTCGAAAAGAAAGGTGTTTTTTTTGGTTAAAAACATTTGATTTAGCAATAGTAACTGACGGAATACCTTTTGGAAATAAGTAGTGACTCATCATTATCATAAGACCGTACATTTAAAGATCCAAACCTAACCTCATATACTAATACATCCTATACTTAACAAGTCAGCTTCGAACTATTTATAGAGATTACTACTTTCATGCGCCCATGATATGTAAAGCACTAAAATTCAGTTACGTTAGTACCGAGTAATATAGTAGTGGACGTAAATGCTTCAGAGGTATTTGGCTAGCACGTTACTTTTTATTTGCTATTAAACTATTTCTGCTGTTAAAACATCTATGGCACACGCATATGAAAATGAAAATAAAAGAGCCCCATTTTATTAATTGAAGAATTTTTATGTATGTCATCACTTCAAATAACCAAACAAAAACAGATGTTACAGCAGTTGATCCAAGGTACATGAACCAATTACTTGAGATTTGCAAACCTTGGCGTCTTGCTAGAGACAGCTCGAGTATGGATGTTCATTGTTTGGCTTCGTCATCTCGGGTCTACCATATCTGTCAAAGGCTGAACTATACTACAAGAAACCACGAAGTTACCATGGTATAGCTGACAAGGCAAATGAGGTGTTCTATAAACTCAGCAACACAAGTATCCAACTCAGCCTATGTGTTTCATGGTGAAAACCGAAAACAAACTACAGATACGTATTTTGACGTTCTTTTTATTTATAAACTTTTTGGTGTTCTTTTTCTTAATCTTTGGATCATATATTCATATTTTCTTCATAGCTTAACAATGTACATGTGCCTATTCTTTATTCCAGTTGTAAGAGCTCTTGATAAGTTAACATGATCGAATTGCTACTTTCCTCTATGCGCATTTGTTATTTGAGTTTGGTCAAAACGTTAAGATATTTGTTGTCTCTTTTCCTTGGTTTACCATGCAACAAATTTTTCAAACTACTTTTCATAGAAAAAAATGTACTTCTTCTAACTTTTCTTTTGAACAGTATCGATAACGTTGGTTTCAAAACATTAATAAGTATCATCGCAATTTAACAGATATACTTCGAGGTTTTTCCAGGCGGGGTAGGATCTGTCTATATTTTACCTCCCCCATACCTCGCTTAGGCGGGATTGGGTATGTTGTTGTTGTTGTTGTTGTATCGCAATTTAACATGAAACAGATATACCGATAAATATAAAATACCCCCGCCGCAACGCGGCGGTTTCGTGGTAAACCTTGTTTCGATTAATGTGGTGTGGTATTTTACTGATTGAATGTATGGTGGGGTCACGCTATTTTATTTGATTACAATTAAGATCAAGTGAATATGATACTAGTTGATGATCACGTGAATTCTGCTGATGATATAAGTCTTGTTGACTTATTCAACCAATTGCTTTGGAGTTAATTATACTGTATTTTAATTGGCTAAACAAGGTACCATATTCGTATGTGAAATTAAGTGATATTGGTTTGTACTTTGTCGTCACGTGGGATATCACTTTGGCTCATTTAATTGCTTGCACACATTGGAGGGATCACGTGAGGCTATACAATTTGTGATTTGATTTAGGGCCCGTTTGATAGCTTCTTAGTACTTCAATTCAGCAGATATTACTTAATCGGTCAGTGCATGATTGTTTGGTAGAAGGAAAAATATGTCATGAGTGGGCCAGATGGGTTCTGAATGGGCCACCTTCATGAGAATACCCAGCGATTCAGTAGGGTATACAATCTCCTAAATATCCTTTTTTTTCCTTTCACGTACTGCACCCTCATAACCACCTCACAAGTTGCCCCCTACTCACGAAAAAATCTCTCTTTGAATCTGCTAAGTTTCTCTTGATCCAACAGGTAAAACCTTATTAGCTTTTATAGTTTATGTTTTTTTATTTTTGCGAAGTATTTGATGGTAAATACCTTGGATTAGATAACCTAGGTTGCTGTCAAGAAAACATAGGTTCTTTGTAGTAACATGATAAACAGTTAGGTGACACGCATCTAGGTTCTTTGTCAAGAAAACATATGTTGTTGTAGTTGGAAGCAGATGGATAACATCACATTCATATAAGTTGAGGTAGATGTGAAGGATATTGATTGTTTGCTTGTCTTAAGTTTGATGCAACTATGCAAGTTGTTCAAGTGTAGTGATGATAGAATAAAAATGGTTTTGTACCTTATAGGCTTATATGATTGGTAGCCAGTTACCACAGTATGGTTCACTTGAGTTTGCCTAGATTGTATCCACCTCATGCACGGAAGATTTTTGTGAGTTATTTCTGATGCTACCCTTGACCAGGATACAAAATTTTAATCTAGTCTATCAGTGAATGTTTGAACTTTGCAATGCCCTCAATATCAGCAAACTAATATTCTCTCCTTGAGATATTTCAAAATATATAAACATCTTCGTGTAACAGTTAGGAAGTTGAACTGAGCACTAAACATTGTACTCAAAGTGTAGTGATCTATTAAACTCCTATTAGGAATTCAATATACCTAAAAAGTCATACCTACTTGTTTTGAAGTTTTTCTCCCGTGATGTATTATTTTTGGAGAGCGATGCAAACACCATGTTTACTACTGAACAACAAGTTGAAGGAAGTGAGGGACAAGGCATGGACGACACACAATGGGGTCCCCAAGGCAATGAATATATGGCTAATCTCCGTAATCAAATTGTTGATGAGTTATTTTTAAGTGCTTCAACCTAAGATTAGTTCGTAATTTATATTGTTTTATGATCTTTCGATAAGACTATTTACATTTTTTTTTAATTCCAACATTACTTTATTTATATTATATTTTTATTCGAGTTAATAATGTTTTTATCTAACAGTATATTTTGTTCAATACAAAAATCAGACAGAAGGTTAAATTGGTAATTTCGGCAACTTCAGATTGCTCATTCGGGACAAATATCAAACAATCATTTTCACTCGAATCAGTTCACTCAGCATCTTGGAATCATTCAGCAGCTTTGATTCATTCAGCGCTAAATCATATTTTTTATCAAACAGCCCCTTAGTGTGATATGATGTATGGTTGTTTCGGTGAACTTCTTGTTTTGATTGGTCAAATGGTACTTCTAGTGACGCATGGCTGCTGATCACACTGGGGTCACGAGAGCATTGTTTTAAATTAAATTGGTGCACATGGTTCAATCGTATACACTGAATTTATTTCTACTGATTGATTGGATGGGAGCATGTGGCTATACTTCTCTTATTGGTTGATCACGTGGTTCCTAGCTTTATTTCCTACTGATATATTTTTCGAGGTGTACTGGTTGTTGGTTTCTGCTGACATTCATTTTGGTTCTTCCTACCACATAACTTTACTGTTGTTAGCACATAAAATGGCAGAATTTGATAATAATAGGGATGATGTTATGTTTCCTTATTTGATGAATGATGAGTACGATGTCTGGGCTAAGAAGATGGAACACTGGATCATGAATAATGATATGAATATCTGGAAGGTGATCCAAAATGGCAACAGCTTGAAAAGGACTGGATGTGATCAAGATGGACAACTCTTTATTCATCCTCCAACGACTGCAGATGAACACATTGCTGTACAAAGAGAGTCAAAGGCCAGAACTACTTTGCTTAAATCTATTCCCCTGATCATGTAGCAGATTTTCGTTATACGGATGATGCAAGTCGTATATGGAATGCACTCAAAGAAAGGTATGGTGGAAAGGCTTAATTCAAGAAGATGAGCAAGGAAGCTTATGCTAAAGGTGCTGCTGAAGAATTTGCTAGTCCACAATTTGCCTTAATGGGCATCTCTCAGGTACATAATTGTGTGTTTGGTTGTAGTGAACGTTACAATGAACTTAAGGAAGCCTATGATATTTTAAAACCTAAATATAATGAATGTTATGTTGATGTTGAAGCTTATAAACAGTCTTTAAAAAAATTAGAAAGACAAAAAGTATGGTTTCAAAAGAATCAGATATCTTATGAAGAAAAAATAAGGGGGCTACAAATTGATCTAGATTGTGCTAAAATTGATTTAAAACGCACTGAAAAAGAAAAAGCTGATGTTATCTCTGAAAACCTAGTGCTAAAAGAGAAACTTGATGAGGAAATAGCTAGACATAAACAATGGTTAATATCTGATAACAATCTAGCTAGAGAGATCTATGGTAGTCAATCTGAGACTTCTGCAATAGGTTTAGGGTTTAAAAAGTATGTAGGATTAGAAGCTAGGCATGATGGGCGTAAAACTACACCAGCAGGTTTAGCTAATTATTTCAAAGAAGGTGAATTGCACTGCACTGGATCTATTAGAGAATACCTATGCCTGTTGACCTTTCCATTACAGTTGACTTTGATGGATCACATCATTTATATGGCAAAAAGTCGAGTGACTTGCCAGACCTTAGTAGCAAAACTAATGACTCTGTTTCTTGTTCTAAAAGTGACAAGTCATCAGACCTAAAGTCCACTGACTATGCCTCATGTGATTCAAGTGAAAAGTCTGACTCACCTAGGCACACACCCAAGACCACACCCAAGGCCAAAGTTGCTGATGATGAGCCCAAAACAAAACCAGTTACTTATTCTGTTAAACACACTTTTGCTTCTAGTTGTGTTTCTGATAAGTTTAAATGTAATAAACAGAGTTGTGTTAAGAATAAGTCTGTTAAGAAGAAATCTTGTTTTGTATGTGGTAGTAAACTCCATCTTATTAAAGACTGTGATTATCATGAGAAACGGATGGGTGTTTCCTCTGGCCAACAGACCTTTAGACCCACATGGACTAATGTTGCTAGTATTCCTCCTTTTGTTCCCAAAGCTGCACATGTGAGAGCAGGTAAACCGGCCTCTCTGGTAAGCCAAAGGTGTATGCATGTTCTGCCGACAGGCTTAATAGGCCTTGTCCAGTTCCCTCTGGTGGAGGATATTCTTCACCAGTTACTACTGGTTGGTGGAACAGTAATGCTAGACTTATGCCCTATAGACCTACTAGTTCTTATTTTCAGTCATATACACCTTATGTATCTCATATAAATATGGCACATGGTGGAGTTAGAGTGGCAACTGCTGTTAAGCCCTCAACAGGTTATTCTTAGAAAACTCAAAGGAAAGGTTTATTCGGGTACCCAAGAAAAATAGTCTTTGTCAGTGCATTGATTGAGGGAGGCCTAAGCCTAAGGGGAGGCTTATTGTTGTATTTTTTTTGTATTCTAACCATTTTTGCATTTGTTGATCCTCATACGCCTAAAGGGAGGCTTAGTGTTTCTGCTGACACTACAACTGTCTTTGGTTTTACTGCCGCAGTTGATGGTTTATTTTACATGTTTTGGTTATTTTTATTTTTTAATTTTATATTAAAAAAAAAAAAAACTTATTTTTTTTGTTTGTTAAAAAAAATCGTATTATTTCTTTTGATTAAAATAAAAAAAAAAAAAAAAAAAAAAAAAAAAAACTCTAACCTGTATGTGTTCAGTTTCTACTCTTTCTTATTTGCAGGTTTTGGTGTTGGTTAATTACCACACCACTAATGGTTTTCATCTCACCATGTCTTTCTGACACAAGAGTTTACTAGCCCACAAGATTATGGCTTGTGGTAAAGGCTGCGAAAATCCATAAATGGTAATCACCTCACCATGATGATGACGGCATTCCATCAAAGAGTTGGCTAGTCCAAAAGCAAACGGTTTTGGTAAAGACATCTTAATTCCGTTGATAGTTAATGGTTTGCTCACAATCATAGGGTCTGCATCTCACCCATGCTTAATTGCTGAGAGTTGTATGGTCATCAATTCACCATGGTTGTTACCCTATTGGGTGACCAGCTAATTCGTGGATTGGCTAGTCCCGAGCAAACGGGCTACAAAAAGACATATCAAATCCGTTTATATGGTTGTTGATTTGCTAATAAATCGATGGTTAATTGTACCATAGTTTTCGAACTGAAACATTTGGCTACTCCAGTAGTGATGGCTATTGGTAAAGAGACATCAAATCCATTATTTTCAATGATTCACCTCTCACAGGAGTTAACACACCTGGATGTGATGAGAATAGTATGAAACTAATATGTTTTGATGTACATGTTGTCATTTGTTGCTGCAAAGATCTGGCGTTTCACAGTTTTGTCATCATAGAGATGTAATATTATGGTTCTTTTTGTGATGATGTTCGATCACAATCCTCTTGTTCTGCAGTGTTAAAGATCTATCAAGAAACTGGAACTTAACCTAGTCAAATTCCAGTTTAGGGGAGGATTGTTGGGAATTCTACAAAGTAGGAATTCTCAATAAAAAATAATGCCAAGGAATCAATGGCACAAGTACATGGATTCTACGGCGAAGAAGGGATTCTGCTGAAGTTATATTATAGTATAGTTGGTTTCTACGGATATAGATATTCCGTATATTTATTAGTTTGTTAGGATATGCATGAGCTATTTTAGGTAGTGATATGCATTTATTTTATATTATTGTGTATTTAGGGTTCCGTGTGTATAAAACGAACAGATGTCTTTTGTATTAAGGACTCTTAAGAAAAACATTCCAGGAAAAACACCTTTAGAGAGAGTGAAAAAGATCCATAGAGGATCATTGTTTTACGAGAAAAACCTTGTTGGTAACTTTGATTGTGTTAATTATTCTTCCGCTGTGCATTCAATCATTGTTATTATTATACCCTAGTTGAGTCCGGATCTTGGATTTTACAAGCATTCAGTGTCCTCATTTGCTTTAGCATTTGAAAAACCTTTGTTTCTTTTTATAAACCTTCGAGAGTTAGCAAGGAGTGCCCTTTCCTGAAATTCGACGTTCAGGTCATTTAGGTACTCCTCACTTGATCTCTCATCAAGTTCATCATCTGAATTTTCTTGAAAATCTTGAACCACATTGTTAGAGAAGAAAGCAGTTGATATGGGTGATGAAGTGGTGGTCAAGGACTTATTGACTTCCTGAGACTTTTTTAAGTCAGGGTATCGTCTGTTGATGAGGTTTTCCTCATAGACAAATTTCCCATAAATTTCAGGAAGTTCAATATTCTGGATATGATTAGCATTCCTAAGTCCCTGAGAGAAATTTAACCACTTCTCAGGGAGACTATTTACAAAACCAACATTGATTTCATGTTTGGACAACTTAACACCATCATTTGAAAGTTCATTTAAAAGTGTTTTGTACCGGGTGTAAGTTTGAGAGAGAATTTCTGAGTCCTTAGCCCTGAAGGTGTTGTACTCAAGTTTCAGGTCCATAATCCTGTTTTCCTTGGTATTAGATGGGCCTTCATGGATATGAACTAGGTCATCCCAGGTTTGTTTAGCTATACTACAGCTTATCACTGACTCCATAATATCATCAGGAAGACATGATATGATGATACTTTTGAGTCTTTGGTCCTGGTTGACCACTCTCCTCTCGTCCTGAAGTCCACTGAGCTCGTGTTTAGGTAAACCTTCAGCAGTCTTTGGGATAAATGGACCTTCATTTATACACTTGATATAATAAGGTTTCATCCCAATCAAATAGCAAAGCATGCGCTTTTTCCATTTGTTGAATTTGCCAACTTCAAGTCTAGGGGCAACAGCTGAATAAGCTCCACCCTTTTTATCGACTAGTTGGGGTACATCAATTTCAGCCGTTTAGGATCCTAATTTAAAAACTTTTAGAGCGGACTAAAAAAAAAGTTTTATAATTAGCTTGGCTCTGATACCACTTGTTGTTCCCCGTTCACTATCGTTTAAAACAGCTTTAGAATACAAAAACAAGTTAATAGTGAACTATGACTGAAACTAACATAAGTAAAACACACAAAGTAATTTTCAACATCATATTCTTTATTAGAAGTTAATCAAAAAGAATACGTTACCCAAGTACTTGCGGAATAGTACTTGGGATTGAAATGACAAAGTTTGGTGACTCCTCTCTAAGCTCAGGCTAAGTCTGAGCACAACTCTTAGAGCTCACTGAGCTATCTCAGAAACTAAGTTGTATTTGGAGGAGTGAAAAGATGGCTTGTGTATGTGTGTGTTTTTACAATTCACAAGCTTAATCTTTTCACTCCATCTCTTATGCTATTTATACATGTATGATTTTTGACTCTTTCCTAAGTGACAAAATGACATCTTACAGAAGACAAAATACTGATGTATTTTGTCTCTGTTTACAAAGACTATTCTAGGTAAGAGACAAGACTACTTTCCTAAGTTCAGTGATGACACTGAGCCTGATCTTTTGCTAATCAGGGAAAGTTGACTTTGGTTGATAAGGACTTCGTCTTATTTGATTCAAACTTTTCCCGCCTTGTCCCTCTCATTCTTCAGTCTTTATATCCTTCAGTCTTCTACTTCAGTTTGTCTTCAGTGTAAGTAGTTGGAGAGGAGTCTTAGGGATTCAGTGAGTTATTGTCATCACTCACTGAATCCATCATCTTCTTCTTGACTCAGTCTTCACCCTTTAAGTTCCGGCTTACTGAGTGGAGAGACTTCTTCTTCGCCTCATACTGAGTATCCTGAAGATGACTCACTGAGAGACTATGCACTCAGTGACCTGTTAGTGTTTAACGGACTAAACACTTGGGCTATTTTCTATTCAAATCCTAGATTAAGGGGTTTGGGTATTTACTGAACCCAACATGCATAAAGAGACAAACCTGCTACACTGCATAAGATATATCTGGTCGAGTAAAAGTAAGATATTGTAGAGCACCTGTAAGACTACGGTACAAAGTGGGATCTGAAACAAGGTCACCATCTGCTGCAAGTTTGGTGTTTGTGTCTACCGGAGTCCGACAAGGGTTGCAATTAAGCATAGAGGCACGCTCAAGAATCTAAGTAGCATACTTCGTTTGGGAGAGAAACATCCCCGAAGTATTACGTGTGACAGAAACACCCAAAAAATAATTAAGAGGGCCAAGGTCAGTCATGGAGAATTCTGCGTGTTGTGAAGTAATAACCTGCTGTAGAAGTACTGATGAAGATGCAGTCAAAACAATATCATCGACATATAATTACAAATAAGTTGTATCCAAGCCTTGTCGATAAATAAAAAGCGAGGAGTCACACCGACAGTGATGAAACCCAACACGAGCAGCATAAGCAGCAAATAAGCCCATATAATGATCTCTGAAAAAGACAAACATGATCGGGATGGCGAGGATCCCGAAAAGCAGGAGGCTGATGCATATAAACATTCTGAGATAAAGAACCATGTAGAAATGCATTCTTGATATCAAGCTGATGAACAGGCCAATGTCGAGAAATAGCAAGGCTCAAAACCGTACGTATAGTATCCGGTTTAATAACCGGACTAAAAGTCTCATCCACATCAATACCTGTAAGCAGAGTACTGCCATTTGCCACAAGTCGAGCCTTATAGCGACTAAGACTACCATATGCATTATGTTTGTGTCGGAAAAGCCACATGGAACGAACAATGTTCGCGTCCGGTGGTCGAGGTACAAGAATCCAAGTATTATTTTTAATTAATTCACTATATTCATCTATCATAGCACGATACCAATTTGAGTCTTGAAACGCATGTGTGTATGATTTGGGAAGAGGTGAAATCGTAGACACATTGAGTGTAAAACGTTGAGTAGGACGATTTGAACCAACACGAAAGCGTGTGACCATGGGGTGAGTCGACGTGGGATTAGGATTTTGAGGGGGTAGCGGGATAATATTGGCGGGTTGGGCTGGGGAAGTAGTTGGGCCAGAGGGTGGAATGGGTTGGGTTGTAGGTGCAGCATCATGCTGTGGAGATGTTGTAGGTGTGTCGTTGAGCGGAGTGGTTGGTGGGCTGTTGTGAATCGAAGGTGAAGGTGGGTCAGTGTTAGTGGTTGAGGAAGGTGTGAAAGACTTTTTTATTATTTGTTGTTGAATAAGGTTGGGATGTGTCAAGGAATGTGTAAGAAGGTGATGAGGTGGGTGTCATAGATCCGTAAGGGAATTGTGTCTCATCAAAGGTTACATGGCGGGAGATAATAATTTTGTTTGTGTTAAGGTCAAGGCATCTATACCCACGATGGTTTGTAGGATACCCGAGAAAGATGGAGGGCGTGGCACGAGGTCCTAATTTATTGTTGGTATCTATGTGAAGGTAGCAAAGGCAACCAAAAACACGAAGGTCCGTATAATTGGGCGTAGTCTTATAAAGGCGAGTGTGAGGTATTTCATTGTTTATGGCGGTGGAAGGCAAGATATTCAGGAGGTAAGTGGCCATGTGAAGTGCCTTGACCCAAAATGTGGGTGGTAAGTGTGCCTGAAATAATAGGGTTCGGATAAGGTTGTTAATGGTACGTATCATTCGCTCAGACTTACCATTCTGTTGAGATGTTCTCGGACAGGAGAATCGAATGGTAATGCCATTAGAAGCAAATAGTTGGTGTAGGGCATGGTTGTCAAATTCACCCCTATGATCACATTGCAAAGATTTAATATCACAATTAAATTGATTCTTAACAAAAGCACGAAAATGAACAAATTTAGACAACATATCAGACTTATTGCGTAAAGGGTATACCTATAAATAATGTGAAAAATGATCTAGAAACAAAACATAGTATTTAATACCCGTGAGACTTGCAAGTGGAGAAGTCCATAAGTAAGAATGAATGATATCAAACGGGGACTTAACAATGGTTTCAGAAATCGAAAAAGGTAGTCTCACGTGCTTGCTAAGCTGACAAGCATGACAAAGCACAGAAGACTTAGTCTTATTACAAGAAATGAAATTACTGGAAATTAAAGAACGTAACACGTCACTTCCTGGATGTCCAAGTCATTGGTGCCACGTGTCATGACCGACAAGAAAAACTTGATGAGACTTCGGGGTAGTGACAGGATAGAGATCCCCGGTGCTATCACATCTGAGGAGGATTTTGCGGGTCCAGTAGTCCTTCACAGAAAAACCGAACTCGTCAAACTCAATGGTACATTTGTTATCACGTACAAATTGTCGAACAGAAATAAGATTTTTTACAATGTTAGGGGTAATGAGAACATTATTTAAGTGAAGGGTGCGGTGAGGAGTAGTTAAGGTGCTATGGCCCGTGTTGGTGACGGGAATGGATTTCCCATCACCAACAAAGACAGATGGATAAATGCAAGAATTAAATACAGTACTTAAATTATCAGTAGATGAGTTAAGGTGAGATGATGCACCTGTGTCCATATTCCAGTTGGGATTAGCCGGTTCTTGAAGTGACATGGTGTTGAAAGCCTGAGGAAGAACCGTCTCCTGACCAAGTGAAGCAGCCTGATAACCCGAGCCATAAACCGCCTGTGTAAGTAGTGCTTGTTGTTGCGGTGTTAAGTTGGAGGTAGGTGACGATGTCATCATCCGACATCGGTGAACCAAGATCAGTTAACAAAGTGACAATAGATTCAATTTTTCGAAAGTAAGCATCGGCACTAAGATCACCCATTTGAATGACACGCAACTCACATTTTAAAGCAACAGTACATGTACGTTTGTTGTCTTGAAAGATTTTCTCAACGATGTCCCAAGCCGCTTTAGCCGTGGGAGGGTTTGCTTTGATTAGCCGTCCTTGTAAGGCGGGAGCAAGTGTTAAAATGATCCACGACTTCACTATGGAATCGGTAGTGAGCCATTCTTCCGTGGGTGGAGCGGATACGGAAGAACTTGCGGTAACACCTTCAATGTGCTTTAGGACACCGAAGTTGTTACAATGGATTTTGAAAAAGTAGCACCACGATGAGTAATTTAACTCATCGATGTAGAGTTTGACCGGGACAACGCTGTTAAGATTGTTGACGGCATATAGTTTACTTGTAAAAACGGACGAAAACGTGTAAAAACGGATGAAAACGTGTAAAAACGGACGAAAACCGTGTAAGAACGGACGAAAACGTGTAAGAAAGGGCGAAAAGGACTAACGGTGTAATAATATAATAACGGTCGTTAAAAACAGACGAAAAGGACTAACGGTGCAATAAAAAAATTAACGGTCGAACTTTTTTTTTCTAGGCATCGAAATTTTTTCCTTTTTGGCATCAAACTTTTTTTTCCTATTGTAGCAATGAACTTGCCTAATTTTCCTTTGTGACACAAATCACACTTAAGTGTCACAAAAGAAAAATTAGGCAAGTCAGTGCTGCAATAGGAAAAAAAAAGTTCGATGCCCAGAAAAGGAAAACGTGGCAACTTTGATGCCTAAATTTATCATTTTCCCATATATATATATATATATATAGACATGTATCATGAGTTTATTGGTCACTATTTTAATATACGTTATAGCATGATTATGTGTATTATAGAACCCTCATAATATGAAGCCCACCCAAAGGTTAATGTTTGATACATTGAATCTTCTAATCAAATAATTTATAATCTTTAATTTGTTTTAAACTTTAATTGTATCCACGTCTCCTCATACTAGCTTCTTCTCTTCCCTTCTTGAGTGACATGTTATTTTGTTGGGATACATGGATCATTTGTCTAAAACGATCTACATGTGCTAACAAACAGACAAAAACTTATTTGTTTAAGGACATGTTCCTCTAATTTAAAAATAAGAGAAAAATATCGGTTTCACTTATGGGCGGTAAACCATGAAAAGCAACTTTTTAAGGCGTAGATCGGGAAAACTTTAATTCAGTGTATCAGTTTTGAGTGTTGGCTGATGTTTTCTTTAAAAAATCTAGCAGCACACGATGAACACATGTTCAAGTGACATTTGATCAGGAGTTGAATTGAACCAATGACTCATTAACCAATAAACTAGACATTTGCGATGAAAGAGCGATACCGTTAAAGCAATACCTCGTTGTTGGTTCTTAGAGCACTTAGTACATTAATTGTGAATAATAAATTTGGTTTTATGAATCATCCAACCAGTTTGTTCTTATGAGTTACTCAGTTAATTAAATTCAGAAACATCTAATTAAAGTTAACTCCGTAATAAAATAATGCATCCTAACATAAGGATATTTAAATGAAACTCATTTTTCGCTTCAAGTATTTAACTACTCTTAAAAAGAAAAGACAAATTAAATCAATTAATTATTAATCCAATAATGATTAGCTTGGTGTAGTGCTCATCTTGGGGTGGAATTGTTTTTCTTTTCATTTCTTAAATAATGGAATTTAGACAGGGGTTAGGAAAGGATTGAGATCCTCTCATGCTCAATTTGAACATAAGAGGTAATGTTAAAGTTTATGTGAGTGAGAAAAAATAAATAAACTAATCATTGTGGGATTATTAATTTATAAATTAATCATTGTGAAGAAAAAAGTAACTAACATGACATCTCATGTTCAAATAGAACATGAGAGGATCTCAATCCGTTAGAAAATGTTAAATACAGTAACACATTATCTTGTTATTAAAAAAATGATAGAAGATGGATAACTTGATTATCTGTTATAATGATGTAAACATACTGTATAAAGTATTTTTAGTATTTCTCTCTTTTGTGTTTTAGATAGACCTGTCAATCTAGACCTGGGTCTAGATGAGTTTATATGTAAAATTGGTACTCCAACTTGTATGTTGATATTGATTAGTTTATCAAACTAGTTCGACCCAACATATTTCTAATAATTTTGGAAGTGACAAATAGACTCGTTGGGTTATAAGAGTTTTATACTTATTGGATAAAAAAGATGACTCATATAAACCCATCTAAACTTGTTTGGGTCTAGATTGTCGGGTCTAGTTTAAAAAACATGAATTGTGATTTCATCCTACCAAGCACCCTCTAAGAGCAGTTCCATCGTTAACGCTGAAACGGCGTTATACCCACAAATAACGGCGTTGGCCCGTTATTACCCTTGGAAGTGTATTTGTGTCACGGCGTTAGTCCCCTTGCGTTACCCCCTTAACGCGCGTTAAGGGGCAGAAAAAAAAAATCAAAAAAATTTCAAATCTAGTCCCTCTAACGGCTACTAGCCGTTAACTTTTAAAAAAAAATTCAAAAAACACCCCTAACGGCTAGAATTTATAAAAAAAAAATAAATAAAAATCAAAAAATCAAAAACCTTATTTTACCACTTTAAATACACAATTAAAACACCATTTTTACTCACACTTCCACTTCTAAATCCTCTCAATACTCTCAATCTTTCAACATCAATTAACGCAAGTCGGGAGGCAACGACGATACTTTCTTCAATCTTCTGAATGATGGGTGGAATCCCTCAAACTCGGGTTCATCATCTAACCCGAACGGTGGTTCATCTTCAAACCCCAACCCACTAGGCTTATCAAGCGAAGAAATGTGGAAACAACAACAAAAATTACTGTTTTGGCAACCAAAACAACAAAACACCTAAACTCCAACTTTCAAAACCTACAATTCACACAACGTCACAACAATCACAAACGGAACACAAGATGTTGCTGAGACCCCACATCCACCAAAAAAAGGAAAATGTCGTATAAGGAAAATCCAAAAATCCAAATATCCCGAGCCCGAACCAATTGATTCTGAGATGAGGTTGTAGTTACCAATCGTTGGAATTCAGCAGAGGAAGCATTACTTGCAAGGTGTTACATAGCTGTTTCGGAGGATCCAAAAGTTGGAAAGTGTAACACCCCCAAAAATGGTTTGCAGCGGAAGAAAAGGTTTTTGGGATACTACTCAATTGGATCATAACACAAAGTGAATAATAATAGCTTTTTCATAAAAGATTTCATTTATTGAAGTAAGAATAGAGTTTACAAAGTTGATTTATTTCGGAAAATGGCCCATTAATAAAATATGGTCCCCATAAGTAAATCAGAGTCATCTATGACCATGCCATGCCAATGCCCAAGCGCCTCCAGAGTTAGCTATCGCCTCTTCATCCTGAAAATACATGCTAAAAAGTCAACACAATGGTTGAGTGAATTCATAGGTTTAGTAAATAAGCAGTTGATCACAAGATTTTCAAGTTTAAGATAAGCCATGGGCTACGTTGTTATATGCCCATAAAAGATAGTTGATATTATTGCACTAAGCTCATGACACCAAACTAACTGCATACACCTAAATTACTGGTGTAAGTAAATAAAAATGCCCCTCTGAGATGTAATAGCCAATTACATAGAGATACCAAATATAGTGCCCGGTTATTTAGATAACCGAGTCGGGGTCGTCAATTTCCATAGTACTATCCACGATATTTGCGTTCACTCGCAAGTGATTAATGGTTCATGATGTAGGGGATTTGGCAAACCACTAGGCAGAGTCATAATATCAAAAGTACAGCAAACAGTTTTCAAGCAATTGTGATCATAAAAGCAGTAGTAGCATGTATTCTCCCCAAGGAGTTTATAAAACAGTTAAAAGAGTAAAAGTGGGGCTATGAACTCACATTGCAAATGGTATCCGAGTAGTGTAAGGTCAAGTAGTATGAGCACGAAGTACCGTCACGCGACCTATAATTAGCATGGCAAGTCTTAGTTTATTGTTTTTATCCATGATTTAATGTATTGAAAACGGTTGAAGTATTTTCAAGAGTTTGAGTTTATCGTTGCTTGTGTTGGCAATGGTTAAGTTTAAACAAGTTTCGAAATGCTTATAAGTCTTTGGCTCTTGAAAAAGTGAGTGGGACAGTTTACGAAACATTCGTATAAGAGTTGGCTCGAGTATATTTATTAAAGTGGAAATATTTATAAATCAACTTATATTTATTTGATTTTGTTTAGTTTTGAAAAGTATATATATATATGTACAATATATATTTTATTTAAGTTGCGGGAAAATATTATATTTAGAAAAGTATAATATTTTCTAGTTTATGCAAATGTGGTTGTCAAATAGAAATATGTACCAATTTTATTTATGTGACGAAGACTTGTAGAAAATATAAATTTATTATCTTTTAGAAGTTTTAGGATGGGAAGCGTTAAGTGTAGATCTTGGAGGGACCAAAGTTGTAAAGATTTATATAAGTTTCAAATTTTATAAGGATTTTAAGAAAATGTGTTAAGTGGTTCAAAGTCGAGGGTTGAAATCGTAGCTATCTATATTAGTTTATAAGACTTGTAAAAGATCTTGAGAAATATGATAAGAGGTGCGAAGTTGGGGGACTGGATTTGTCAAGTTACTAAAGTTACAAGTATTACACAAAAAAAAAGGGGTAACTGCCATGAGGCAGTTTCGAACCCTCAACCTTTTCTGCCACAGCTAGCGCTCCCACCAACTGAGCCAAAGGACCTTTTGTGTTAGGATTTGTAGCGTTATACTATTTAATGATCATGTCGACTGTTTCATGTTTGTTTTGTATTCCTTCACAGTAGCCATGTTCGAACTTTTTCATGCAATGCATGACTTCTCCTTTTGGTGATTTTTAAACAAACATGTTTGAAACTTATGCATGCATATACATTGGTTTTTTCTCTTGTTCGTTGGTTTTAAACAAAGATGTCGAGTGTACCAAGGGTACAATATAAGCCTTACATTTGTGTTTATTGTTAGTTTCGAAATAGGTTGACAACAAAACGAGTTTCTATCCATTCAAGTTTATTAGTTAGTCTCGAAATGGATTGGTTCGAAATATAGTTGGTTTGACAACGTAGCTAGTCATAATAAGGTCGTGTATAAGTGCCGTGAAAATGCATCGATGTGTTACCAAATGGTTAAGAAACCATGTCGTCCTATATATGGAAAAAGAAAAGAGGAAGGACTTACGACACCAAGAATGGTGGTGGAGAGTAGTGTAGGCGAATGGTAACCAAAGGAACCCGATATGTTTTCCAAAGTGAACCCGACTATCTTGCTTCTAAACCCTTATGCTCGTTACCTTAGTTTTTACTTTGAGTGTTTGGAAGTTTTAATGAGGGTGTGGAAGAGTAAGAGTGTCGAATTGAGCTAGAGTAAACCAAGGGAAAACCAAACTTCCAATGCTACCTTGCATACACTTAGAGGCTTTGAATGAAATTTTATAAGTGAATATGGAATGAGCTAAGGCTAAGTGGGTTTTAAGAAGAAAAGAGGAAGAACCCTTTGGTTAAAGACCAAGAGTCTTTGTTGAGCATGGGTATATGGGACTTGATTTTACTACACCCTAGGGAGTATCTTAAGATCAAGCAAATGGGTTTGGCTTTTCTTGAGTGGTATTCGGCTGTCATAGGACAAAGGGGAAGATGGGATGAGTTGGGTGCATGGGGAACATGTCTCAAAAGTCAACTTATCTAGATACATGTTGTATCTTATGTTTATTTTACTTACAAGGTTTCAAGGTTAGTGTAGTTACAAGTTTTTGGATGAGATGGGAGTACTTTTGGTACATTCGGTTACAAGAAAAGAAAGAAAGGAAAAGACTTCAAATTTTCGTTATGTATATCGTGTCCCGTTTGAGCTTAAATGCGGGTCACGGTGTTCCGGTTTGATGTTTTTGACTAACGTGTAATATATATATTTAGCATGTTTTTATAAAGGTAACTAAAAAATATAAAAATAAAAATAAAATATTAATTCTAACTCGTAGAAATATTTATTTGACTTTAGCCATAATTAATTTAGTGTCGGTACGCGTGCGGCTCGTAAGACTGATTTCAGTTATCAGTAAATATCGGGCATGATTAAATAAGACTACTCGGAGTTGCATAAATTTTTATGCAATAAAATGAAACGTACATGCTAAAATGCTCAACTTAGCTCAAATAAGTTTTGATAAACAATCTAGTTTATTAATATGAAGATTGATGATAGTGAAATTTTACAGGTGGCTACAGTTACAACCCATTAAGAGAATTCGTCCGCTGAATTTTAGTTTACATGGTTGTCGGAGTTGAATTTTCAAAGAGATGCGGGTACTTAACACGCATGGTGTCTTCGCGCTCCCACGTGAATTCGAGACATTTCTTAAAGTTTCATTGATCAGTAAAGATAGGAAAAACGACTGCTCAAGTCGCTGACTTCGCGATTCACGATTTCGATAGGTTTCTCAGTACTGCTTAGGCGCTCTTTGATATGTATATCTTCTAGCAAGGATAATGATTGTTTTCAACAGCGAGGCATTACCTCTGATACGCACATATAAAGACGTCATGAACAGTTAAGTTCGGATGGTAGCTCGAGGCTCTAAGCCACCAGTCCAACTCTAGCAAGAGTCTTAAAAGGATCAACACAACGAAGATTAAACTTTCCACGTTTACTAAACGTATCACACAATCCATGATGAGATTTTAAGCATAGCTTCGTCTCCAATCATGGAGTCTCAAAGATTTATGTCATTCATCCATCGTAGCTTTTCTGATGATCGTGAGCAGTTTGCATTCTGCTTTTGATTTAAATAATCTCTCGGCAGATTCATGAATAGTTTCAGGATAGCAAGTTGGGTATTTCCCACTTGAATCCAACATGAAGTACCTCGCATAACGTGGTTATGGTTATATGAGATTTCGACCAATGGGAGGTGTCTATCCCAACAAGTGTCGAAATCGATCACGCAGATACGCAACATGTCCTTTAGATAATTCTTTCACTCAAGCCAACAGTATATGGATGGTATCTAATACTCATACCAAGATCTGCCTCTCATGGCTCTTGGAGTGATTACTAGAAACTTGATGTGAAACGACTTGTGGGACAAAAGTTGCTAAATTTCAAATTTTTGTAATGAAAACTTGTTAAATAAGGTCTTAGGCGACAACATGGAATCGGTTCCAAGTTGAAGGTTTTTATGTGAATTCAAAAGTTGTTTCGCAATTTCAAATAATTTTGAAATACCTTAACTTTTGTAGATGATGGATGAGTTTATTCCTTAGCAATTAAAATATTTATTGTTTTCAAAACGAAGCGCGTATTTTCACTCTGAAAATTTGGTTTATTTTCAAAAGAAAACATCGGTTATCCTTTAAAGTTTTTCGAGAGGAGTAAATAGTTTATGAGGAAATTGCAGTAAAGTTTATGAAATGGTTCGTGATGAGTGTGTAAATACTCATCATTTTTGTACAATATAAATTGCAAAATCATCTGAAAAACACTCAGAAACACATCAAAATGATCAAAATATCACAAATCAGTGTTTTATGTGTTTTAAAAACAAAAATATCAAAATCGATGAAAACGTGATCAAATGTGCAAAATTGCGTTCCATTCCCCAAGTTTCAAAAGTTGTCAAAAACAGTCCCTGAGCACATAATTTCAAAAGTAAAGTCACCAAAGGTCCTTTTAAAATCAAAAGTTGTCAAATTTAGTCCTTTGGTGAAAAATATGAAAAGTTTGAGAAAATTACAAAAATGGTCCTTCAAGTTTCAAAATTGGCAGAAATGGCCCCTGGAAAATTGCAAAATGACAGATTTGGTCCCTGTACTTTTGAAACTTGTCATTAATGGTCCCTTGAAGTAACTTTGATGAAATGGCAGATTAGTCCTTGAATTTTCAGAATTGACAATATTGGTCCTTGAATTTAATCCCTCATTAAACCTCATTTTGACCTTACCCAATTATGAACCCCTCATTAACCTAACTTGGACCCCTTTGTATTATTAGACCAAATAATCCCTCGGGTCAAACCACCCAAACACGCGCCAAAACCTTCACCTTTCCCACCTTCGCCAAAAGCTCAAGAACACACAACCTCCACCCCCCTCCTCACCTTATCCCTTCACATGTCCCCCCTCCAAACACAACCTTCCAAGAAACAATAACTCCTTCCCTTATCTCACTCAATCTCAACAAACTGCTAAATGACTCTTTCCCGCCAAAATGAAATAAATGGCCAGGATCATCTAAACTCATCCAATGGCTACAAGAAGAGGTGGGAACTGCTCATTCATGAGAGAGAAACAATTTGGACTATAAAAAGAGGAAGAAGGATGCAAGCAAAGGAGTTAGCTAGTTTTTTCATTTTTTCCTTTAAATGTCGATTTTTCTTTAAAATGTATTAGTTTAAATCAAATGTTGTAGTTTAAGTTTATTTGTATCCTATTTAAGTTAAAACATCTTGGTATTGTAATTTTGACTATCAATCTTAATTTTCATATAAGTTTCCAAAGTTCAGGTTTACTATTACAGCTTGCAAAATCCTAGGAACAAAAGTTAGTAGTTCATTTTTAAGCTCATACAAGCTCAATTAAGCTCATTGAAGCTTTTGATAAAATGGGAATTCAATTCCATGCAATTTTAAATTATGGTCAACAAAAATCAATTTGACAGTTTCACTGTTCTGGATTACTGATATGAAGATGAAATGGGTTGATTTTGGATCTGGTTTGGGGTGATATCAGTTGTAGTATAGTGGTTTTTGGGTTTGGATTTAGCTTGTACACCGCTGGAGCCTTGTGAGTTCTGTTTTAATTTCCAAATTTTTGCAAATTTGCATTTTATGCTTTTATGAGTATCTGAGTCACCAACCTGTTTAAACCTGTTTCATTAGCTGTACTTAGATCTTATAAGCTCAGTTTGATCAATGATGAATGCCTGTTCATTAGTTAGCTTCATATAATGTGCAAATCATTAGTTTAAAGGGTGTTTGGAATTGCTGTTATACATGTGCTCTAGGCTTGCTCAGTGGATAAAACTTGTTGGTTTAAGTTTGTGTAGCATATCTTAGCTCTTATCTGTCTTAATCTTGTGCTTACTAATACTGAAAGTCAAAATCCTTCAAACCTGTCCTAATCAGTTAACTGTTGGAATTGTGAAAAGCAAATCATTTGTTTTGTGTTCAAAATACATAGATAAAGGTTGCTTTAGCTTCATTTCATTCATTAACATCTAGTTTAGTCCAAAAATTGGCTTCAAAATCCATTTTAGTCAACTTTCCAACTTTTTCTTAAAAAGTCAAAAGCTAAAAACTAAGTTTTGGCCAACATAGGAGTATTTTTCATGGATTCATTTCTTGGGCAAATCAAGTAAATCTTGTGGTTTTTTAAACCTCTCCTGGTCTAGTCTCTCATGTCCATTTTAGTTTATTTTTGCAATTTTTTCTATAAGCTCAAAAGAGCTTGTGAATGAGAGCTCAAATGCCTCAAGGCAATCATGTTCTGTTGCATTGTGGCTTGTCACATTTTGTAGCCTCTGCAGAGAGCTCTTCATAGTTCCATTAGGTCTGATTTTTGGTTCATAGGTACTTAGCCAGGTCCTCTCCAAGTTCCAATTGGTGGTTTTCTATTTTCGCCTTATTTGGTTGCTTGTTCATATGTCGCAAGTTACCCCAAAATGCTTTTTAGCCAAAAGCTCATATCATCAAATCATTGCAACTTATATTCAAGAGGTTTAAAGCAGTTGTTTTTTGTTGTATTCTGGTCCTTCTTGCATATTATTGCTTCTGTTATCAGTTGGTGCTTATTGGAGCTCATTAGCTTATCTCAAGTGCTTATTTTTAAGCACTTGTGCCATCAGTTCCTTATTCCTACAAGCAACCTCTTGTTTTTCCATTTTTCTTATATTCCTAATATAATTTTAGAATTTTCCTGAAATTTTCAGATTTTTCCAAGTTGTTTAGCTATTTTTCTTAATTTAAATTAGTTTTTAAGCATTTTTAAATAGCATTTAATATAAAAAATTAAGAAAAGCTTCAAAAAAATAATTTTTCAATTTTCTTAGGTTTAGATAAATATAAAAAGTGAAAAAAGTAATTTTCCATATTTTTCATAGTTTATTTGGTAATTTTTAGTAATTTAATTAGTTTTTTTAATAGTTTAAAATTCATAAAAAATAGAAAAATAATCATAAAAATACAAAAATAGTTTTGAAAATTCTATTTTGTTATTTTAGACTTTTCCATTTCATAATTTCATTTTTCTAGCTTTGTTTCCTAATTTCTTGTATTTTAGATAATTATTAAATAGTTAAAAATAGTTTTTAATTAATAATAATTAGATAAATAGTTATAAAAATAGTTTTCTTTTTCTAAAAAGTTTCTTTTATCATTAGGATTGTAAAAATGTCATTTTCATATTTTTAGGACTTTTATTTCTTAGTTTTCACTTTTTATTTTGTACGTTTACGTAAGTTTATTTTAACGTAAGTTTTTAGTTTTAAGTTTTAAACGTTCATCATTTTAAATATAGTGATAGCGTTTATTTAATAGATTTTATCTTTTTAATTTCCTTTAATTTGCATTTAAGCCGTTGTATTTGTTGGCTTTTTCCTGTAGTTATATTAATCTCAAATCTCCTTTTCCGTTCAAATCTCCCGATCACTAAACGTTTGATAATCCATTGCATAGCTCGCTGGGACATAACGACCCGGGGAAACACTATACTCCTCTGGATCTTCATTGATTTCGTGCTTGAGCAGTTTTAAGCTGGTTACGGTCCGCCATTCACAAGTGGCGGGCTTGTGTGATTTAACTTGACTGTTTGGCAAGATCAAATTTTTTGCGCCGCCGCCGGGGAGGGAGTGGCTGATTATCTTCCTTTTTGGGCTCACTGTATGTATTAGTGATTTGAATATTCACTCTTTGTTCATACCATCCATCCTTATATATTTATATTTTCTTATAAAAAATCCTAAAACCCAAAAATATTTTCCTTTTCAAAATTTATTTTCCCTTTTATGTTTTCTATTTATAAAACCCCAAAAATATTCTTCTCATTCCTCTTATTCGTTGATTCTATTTCTCTTACCTTCTTTTGCCGTTTAATTCTATTCTTCGTATCCTCTCAACCATTTGATTCTCCTCTTATCCCTCTATATGTTTAATTCTAATGGCGGACATGCGTACGATGTTCGAAATGCTCCAAGTACCCACCGAGGGTTACGAAGATGCTGTTGTTGTACCGAGATTCTTTCGAAAATTTCGAGATACAAACCGGTTTAATTCAACTAATTATGTCAAATCCATTCTATGGATTTGAGAGGGACGATCCCTATGCTCACATCCGATGGTTTGATAGATTAATTTCAACCATAAAATATAGGGATGTTCCTCATGACACAATTAAGTTGATGCTATTCTCATTTTCTCTCAAGGGGCAAAGCCTCAGAATTGGCTCGAAAAAGAACCCCCTCGATCGATCAATGCTGGGAAGATCTCGCTTCAAAATTTGTAAATCGTTTCTTTCCTTATTCTAAGACGGAAAATCTTAAGAACGAGATTACAAACTTCCAGCAGCGCTTTGATGAAAGTTTTGGTGAGGCATGGGAAAGATTCAAAGATCTCCTATGGAAATGCCCACATCATGGTTTCTCGGAATTACTCCAGATCGATATATTCTACAATGCTTTAATGCAAACCGATCAAGATTCACTTAATACAGCCGCCGGTGGCAATTCTTGTATCGCACTTCAAGGGATATATTGACGATCATCGAGAACAAATCGAAAGTTCGACTCGAGAAACAAACCGATTGAGATGGCTGAGCTTACCAATGATATTCGATGCATGAAGCAAAAATCAGAGCCCGTTGTTACCGTACGAAAGATGTGATATTTGTGGTGGTCCCCATCCTTTTTACGATTGTCAAGCCACCGATGACGAGGTTTATAATGCTACATCAACCCAATATCACAAGACTTTCGTTTTCGATGATGATGAGGATTCCATTCAAATGAAAGAATATTATGCGAGTTTGTCGGCTACAACCAATCGCTTTCAGCTTTCATTTCCGACTCTTTCCCTTCACTCACACCGGTTGAGAGAAGTGACGTCGTTTTAGAAGAGTTCGATGATCATATTTCAACAAACATTGTTGAACCCGTTGACTCTCTCATAATTGGGGACGAGCCTCTTAGCACTATTCCAGAAATGGAATCGCCTAGTGTTGAGAGCCTTGTCCCAATCCCAAGTGAGTCCGAGGTTATCTCCAGTAATATGTGTGATAAGCCTCTTGATGATGATTCTTACCCTCCTCTTGACATTCCAAATGATCATGTTGATATGTTCTCCGATTTTGACAACGATTGTACTTCGTTTGACGATTCTTTATCTTATGGAGACATTGATTATGTCGAGGACTTACCTTCTGAGCTAGTTAGCTTAGAGGATGCGAGAGATTCTGATGATCTGGAAATTGAGGACGAGATGCTTCGTGAAAAATTATTCAATATAAATCTCCTCGTTTCTAAGATCGAATCATTATGTGCTAAGTCAGCTTCATCTCCTATCCCTGTTAGGATATGACTGGAAAAGCCCGAACCAATTCCTGAACTTAAGGCTTTTTCCAATGATTCTTTTCCGGAATTTGAAGTATTCCGCTTTGATGACGATCATACAGAAAAGGAGAGTAGTGGCATTCCCACTTTTCATCTTTCTCTTCCCGAGTATGATTCGTTTATCTTTGATCTAGATCCTGAGGAGTTCTCCGGTGAACTCTCTCATATCATATCTCCTCCTGAGTATGATCATTTCTATTTTGATCTTGATCTTGACCGGGGGGGAGACATGCTCTATCATAAGAGTTTTCTCATTGAGGACACTACCCCGTCTCTTCCTCCCGAGGTTTTTGTTAAAAATCACCCTATGAGCTTAAATGATCAAATTCAAATTAAAGATGATGAAGAATGGATCCTTATTGTTATCAAAATCTTCATTCCATTCCTCACATATACTGTGACTTCCTCTCTTCTTCACTCGTTCGGGAGTGAGGACACTATCTTTGACCCCGGCATTTTCATTTATCATTTTTGAGCCGGTTCTATGTATATCTCATCGGTGTGGAACTTTCACGTGCTTCAAATGTTTGTCCAAACATCTTGAATGAAAGTCCGATGGAGATTGTTTCTTCCACTTTGCTTCCCCATGAACCAATGAATTCGGGGTCGAGTCAAGCTAGCGACTCGGTAATCAAAAACAATAGCACACTATATGGGTTTTCACCCATATTTCTGACTTCTTTCTATCTTTCTACCACCCTAGTGCTGGGGTTGCCCCACATGTTTTCAAAAAAATAATAAAAAATAAAAAAATCTTCTTTCTAAATAATGGCCGTAATATTTCCCTTTACGTTTCGCGGCATAACCGCCGGTACTTTGAATATTGAGGGCAATATTCATTTCTAAGTGTGGGGGGGATTCTCACGAATTTTATCATGTAATTATGCCGCCTAATTCCCCCGTTTTTTTTGGCCAAAATTTTTTTTGGAGTAAGTGTTTTGCACTTACTCATTTGGTTATCAACCGCCATGTCTCAGGACAAAGGATTGGCTAATCCAGGAGCAAACGGCTCTTGGTAAAGATTTCTCAAATCCGCTTATATGGCTTGCAATTTGCCCAAAATTGTATGGTATTCAACTCACCATATCCTAAAAGTGAAGAGTTGGCTAGCCCGCAAGATTATGGCTTGTGGTAAAGGCAGTTGGAAAACCATAATTGTAATCGACTCACCAAAGATAATATTGATAATTTATCTAAGAGTTGGCTAGTCCGGAAGGGTACGGCTTCCGGTAAAGACAAAATCAATCCGTTGAAAGTGGTGATTTGCTCAAAATCACATGGTTATCGGTGTACCATGGTTCTTACTTGAACTTAAACATTTGGCTACTCGTAAGTAATGGCTTTTGTAAAGAGTTTAAAATCCATTATGTTTTCTCAAATCATTGCTAGGGACTAGCAATATCTCAACATGGGGATTGATGAGTGTGTAAATACTCATCATTTTTGTACAATATAAATTGCAAAATCATCCTGAAAACACTCAAACACATCAAAATGATCAAAATATCACAAATCAGTGTTTTATGTGTTTTAAATGCAAAAATATCAAAATCAGATGAAAACGTATCAAATGTGCAAAAATTGCGTTTCAGCCCCCAAGTTTCAAAAGTTGTCAAAAAAGCCCCCGAGCACATAATTTCAAAAGTAAAGTCACCAAAGGTCCTTTTAAAATCAAAAGTTGTCAAATTTAGTCCTGTGGTGAAAAATATCAAAAGTTTGAGAAAATTACAAAAATGGTCCTTCGTTTCAAAATTGGCGTAAATGGCCCCCTGGAAAATTGCAAAATGACGATTTGGTCCCTGACTTTGAAACTTGTCATTAATGGTCCCTTGAAGTTACTTTGATGAAATGGCAGATTAGTCCTTGAATTTTCGTGAATTGACAATATTGGTCCTTGAATTTAATCCCTCATCAAACCTCATTTTGGACCTTACCCAATTATGAACCCCTGCCATTAACCTAACTTGGACCCCTTTGTATTATTAGACTACCAATCCCCTCGTGGTCAAACCACCCAAACACGCGCCAAAACCTTCACCTTTCCCACCACGCCAAAAGCTCGCGAACACACAACCTCCACCCCCTCCTCACCTTATCCCTTCACATGTCCCCCCTCCAAACACAACCTTCCAAGAAACAATAACTCCTTCCCTTATCTCACTCAATCTCAACAAATCAAAATGACTTTTCCCGCCAAATGAAATAAATGGCCAGGATCATCTAAACTCATCCAATGGCTACAAGAAGAGGTGGGAACTGCTCATTCATGAGAGAGAAACAATTTGGACTATAAAAAGAGGAAGAAGGATGCAAGCAAAGGAGTTAGCTAGTTTTTTCATTTTTTCCTTTAAATGTCGATTTTTCTTTAAAATGTATTAGTTTAAATCAAATGTTGTAGTTTAAGTTTATTTGTATCCTATTTAAGTTAAAACATCTTGGTATTGTAATTTTGACTATCAATCTTAATTTTCATATAAGTTTCCAAAGTTCAGTTTATCATACGCTTTTCTTGCAAAATCCTAGGAACAAAAGTTAGTAGTTCATTTTTAAGCTCATACAAGCTCAATTAAGCTCATTGAAGCTTTTGATAAAATGGGAATTCAATTCCATGCAATTTTAAATTATGGTCAACAAAAATCAATTTGACAGCCAATCGCTCGATTACCGATATGAAGATGAAATGGGTTGATTTTGGATCCGGCTTGGGGTGATATCAGTTGTAGTATAGTGGTTTTGGGTTTGGATTTAGCTTGTACACCAGCTTGGAGCCTCCTTGTGAAGTTCTGTTTTAATTTCCAAATTTTTGCAAATTTGCATTTTATGCTTTATGAGTATCTCAGTAGTCACCAACTGCTTAAACTCGCTTCATTAGTCACTTAGATCTTATAAGCTCGCTTTGATCAATGATGAATGCCTGTTCATTAGTTAGCTTCATATAATGTGCAAATCATTAGTTTAAAGGGTGTTTGGAATTGCTGTTATACATGTGCTCTAGGCTTGCTCAGTGGATAAAACTTGTTGGTTTAAGTTTGTGTAGCATATCTTAGCTCTTATCTGTCTTAATCTTGTGCTTACTAATACTGAAAGTCAAAATCCTTCAAACCTGTCCTAATCAGTTAACTGTTGGAATTGTGAGAAGCAAATCATTTGTTTTGTGTTCAAAATACATAGATAAAGGTTGCTTTAGCTTCATTTCATTCATTAACATCTAGTTTAGTCCAAAAATTGGCTTCAAAATCCATTTTAGTCAACTTTCCAACTTTTTCTTAAAAAGTCAAAAGCTAAAAACTAAGTTTTGGCCAACATAGGAGTATTTTTCATGGATTCATTTCTTGGGCAAATCAAGTAAATCTTGTGGTTTTTTAAAACCTCTCCTGGTCTAGTCTCTCATGTCCATTTTAGTTTATTTTGCAATTTTTCTATAAGCTCAAAAGAGCTTGTGAATGAGAGTCAAATGCCCCGCAGTAAGTATCCTATGCACAGTATTGGCTTGTTCACATTTTGTAGCCTCTGCAGAGAGCTCTTCATAGTTCCATTAGGTCTGATTTTTGGTTTAGAGGTTCTTAGCCAGGTCCTCTCCAAGTTCCAATTGGTGGTTTTCTATTTTCACTTTTTATTTGGTTGCTTGTTCATATGTCGCAAGTTACCCCCAAAATCGCTTTTTAGCCAAAAGCTCATATCATCAAATCATTGCAACTTATATTCAAGAGGTTTAAAGCAGTTGTTTTTTTGTTGTATTCTGGTTCTTATTGCATATTATTGCTTCTGTTATCAGTTGGTGCTTATTGGAGCTCATTAGCTTATCTCAAGTGCTTATTTTTAAGCACTTGTGCCATCAGTTCCTTATTCCTACAAGCAACCTCTTGTTTTTCCATTTTTCTTATATTCCTAATATAATTTTAGAATTTTCCTGAAATTTTCAGATTTTTCCAAGTTGTTTAGCTATTTTTCTTAATTTAAATTAATTTTTAAGCATTTTTAAATAGCATTTAATACAAATAATTAAGAAAAGCTTCAAAAAATAATTTTTCAATTTTCTTAGGTTTAGATAAATATAAAAAGTGAAAAAAGTAATTTTCCATATTTTTCATAGTTTATTTGGTAATTTTTAGTAATTTAATTAGTTTTTTTAATAGTTTAAAATTCATAAAAAATAGAAAAATAATCATAAAAATACAAAAATAGTTTTGAAAATTCTAGTTTGTTATTTTAGACTTTTCCATTTCATAATTTCATTTTTCTAGCTTTGTTTCCTAATTTCTTGTATTTTAGATAATTATTAAATAGTTAAAAATAGTTTTTAATTAATAATAATTAGATAAATAGTTATAAAAATAATTTTCTTTTTTCTAAAAGTTTTTATCATTAGGATTGTAAAAATGTCATTTTCATATTTTTAGGACTTTTATTTCTTAGTTTTCACTTTTTATTTTGTACGTTTACGTAAGTTTATTTTAACGTAAGTTTTTAGTTTTAAGTTTTAAACGTTCATCATTTTAAATATAGTGATAGCGTTTATTTAATAGATTTTATCTTTTTAATTTCCTTTAATTTGCATTTAAGCCGTTGTATTTGTTGGCTTTTTCCTGTAGTTATATTAATCTCAAATCTCCTTTTCCGCTCAAATCTCCGATCACTAAACGCTTGATAATCCATTGATAGCTCACCGACATAACGCACTGAAACACTATACTCCTCGATCTTCATTGATTTCGTGCCGAAGCAGCTTTAAGTCGGGTTACGGTCCGCCATTCACAAGTGGCGGGCTTTGTGTGATTTAGCTTGACCTGCTTACGCATCAGCCTCGTAGAAACCACTTTATTGAGTAAGAAGAAAATATTTCTATTAAGATAAATCGTAGTTTGCGGTTTTGTGTTAAAGCAACACTTAGTAAGGTGATTGTTAAAACAACTTATAAGGTAATAGAAAAAAACGATTTATTTATTATTTATAGGGTAGTAGTGAAATCGTAGTTAACCTTGTGATATTTTGGTAATACAACAATTCAGGTTGTAAGATAACTCGTGAAATAATTTGTAAAATAGCTTATAAGGAAACAATTTATTGTTTGTCAAATAGTAGAAGATTTAAGTAGTTCAAGAAGTAGGTGGTAGTAAAATACTTAGTACTGTAAAGGCAAAATAGTTTGTGAGGTAAGAGTACCAAGTTTTATGTTTTAAATCGACAAGGGCTAACACAAACCACTAAAAGGGTAAAATAGTTTATAAGACCGTAATATAACTTGCAGGAAAAATTTGTAATATAGTTTATAAGTTGTTATCGCAATTGTTTGTTGTTTTATAAAACAATAGTAGGGTAATGAATCGTGGCTTATCATTCTATAGATAATAGTTTGCAAAGCATTAATAAGGTCATTGTTTATTTAAGTATGAGTAAGGTTGTAAATTTTGGGTTTAATGGCACAATAGTAAGGCTTTTTGTAAAATGACCATGAAATAGTCGGTAGAATAGTTGAAAAGCAATTGCGTAGACAACGACAAAGTTTATTATTTCGTAAGAGGGAAGGTAGGACAAACGGTTGGTATTTCAAAGGAATGAGTGAAAAGTTAGGAATCCGCTCCTTAAAAGTGACTTGAGTTGCAAGTTGACTCTTGGTATGTTTTATATCTTTTAGTCGCTCGTTTATTATTTATGTTTAGCGAGGGGTTCCCTTTGTAGATGTCGAGGTGTGTTGTGCCTAGAACGGCTAGAGATGTAATCCGGTTCATCGAGTGGGTACGAGTTTTGGAGTAGAGGTGACACTGTTATAGCAGTAGATAACGAGACAACTCGATCTCAACGCTTGAGAATATACTATAGGATGGGATGATGGAGACATGGGTTGCAACGACCCAGTAATAGAGGTTTAATGATTCAAGAATGAAGACGATAAGTCGATGGGACAGGAAATAGAAGACATGGTATTGTAGCGACCCAAAAATATAATCTAAACATAGAGTAATGTCGTGTGGTAATTAAAATTTAGTTAGTCGCGCGTATCGCTAAGCAAATCTAAATGGTAAATACAATCACTAACTCGCATCATGCAACATTTCGTCGGTTATGTATTATCTGCTCAACAAATCTCATATGTAACGTAGGTACGGAGGGCGCGAAGTGGTGGTGTGCATCATCTGCCATGCAAATCTCCATGCACGATGCTAGTAAGATGTAGACGCGGAGGCGTAAGGTAGTAGTGTAAAATGGTCGGTTTAGAGAGTGTAGTAATGAGGAAGGCGTTCCACTTAGGAGAAAAAGTATCGTAGTGAGAAAATGTTGTGACGTCAGTGTGTGATGTGTATGGATAAGCCTTTATAACTCTTATAATGAAAATTTTACTCTTTTTAGAAGTTAATCAGGAGGTCAAGTGGACATACCACTATTATAACTACTTTCAGTATTGCAACATTCACCTCTCGAAATGACATAGGTGATCGCTATGTTCACTGCCCCTGGTGAATATAGGTGATCAGGCTATATTCACCCGAGGTTCAATGAATCTTGCAATGCTTAACTTAGTTATACTAGTAACATGTCCTAATGCTTTTAAAGTTTGGTATGAAAGACTAAACAAATATTTCATTTTTGTGGGGGAGAAGGCGTAGCACAGTGGTACGTAAACATACGTATAAGTAGAGCAATCATAGCTAATAGTGAGACTAAGTTGTCGTAGAATAAAACACATATCTTATCAAAGATGACTTCAACGAGTCATAAGTGAGGCAATCAGCTTGGCAGGCAGGCATGTGTCGGTCATAGGGTTAAGTTTTTGAAAAAGTGGTTATAGTCTAGATTTGAAAAATACCTAGTTCTCTATAACCTAGGCTCTGATGCCAACTGTAACACCCCCAAAAATGGTTTGCAGCGGAAGAAAAGGTTTTTGGGATACTACTCAATTGGATCATAACACAAAGTGAATAATAATAGCTTTTTCATAAAAGATTTCATTTATTGAAGTAAGAATAGAGTTTACAAAGTTGATTTATTTCGGAAAATGGCCCATTAATAAAATATGGTCCCCATAAGTAAATCAGAGTCATCTATGACCATGCATACAATGCCCTGCCCAGAGTTAGCTATCGTCTTTTCATCCTGAAAATACATGCTAAAAAGTCAACACAATGGTTGAGTGAATTCATAGGTTTTAGTAAATACAGTTGATCACAAGATTTTCAAGTTTAAGATAAGCCATGGGCTACGTTGTTATATGCCCATAAAAGATAGTTGATATTATTGCACTAAGCTCATGACACCAAACTAAATGCATACACCTAAATTCATGTAAGTAAATAAAATGCCCCTCTGAGATGTAATAGCCAATTACATAGAGATACAAATATAGTGCCCGGTTATTTCCGATAACCGAGTCGGGTCGCCAATTCCCATAGTACTATCCACAATATTTGCGTTCACTCGCAAGTGATTACTGGTTCATGATGTAGGGACTTTGGCAAACCACTTAGGCGAGTCATAATATCAGTACAAGAACAAGCAATTGTGATCATAAAAGCAAGTAGTAGCATGTATTCTCCCCCCAGGAGTTTATAAAATAGTTAAAAGAGTAAAAGTGGGGCTATGAACTCACATTGCAAATGGTATCCGAGTAGTGTAAGGTCAAGTAGTATGAGCACGGTACCGCTCACGCCGACCTATAATTAGCATGGCAAGTCTTAGTTTATTGTTTTTATCCATGATTTAATGTATTGAAAACGGTTGAAGTATTTTCAAGAGTTTGAGTTTATCGTTGCTTGTGTTGGCAATGGTTAAGTTTAAACAAGTTTCGAAATGCTTATAAGTCTTTGGCTCTTGAAAAAGTGAGTGGGACAGTTTACTAAACATTCGTATAAGAGTTGGCTCGAGTATATTTATTAAAGTGGAAATATTTATAAATCAACTTATATTTATTTGATTTTGTTTAGTTTTGAAAAGTATATATATATGTACAATATATATTTTATTTAAGTTTGGGAAAATATTATATTTAGAAAAGTATAATATTTTCTAGTTTATGCAAATGTGGTTGTCAAATAGAAATATGTACCAATTTTATTTATGTGACGAAGACTTGTAGAAAATATAAATTTATTATCTTTTAGAAGTTTTAGGATGGGCGTTATGTAGATCTTGGAGGGACCAAAGTTGTAAAGATTTATATAAGTTTCAAATTTTATAAGGATTTTAAGAAAATGTGTTAAGTGGTTCAAAGTCGAGGGTTGAAATCGTAGCTATCTATATTAGTTTATAAGACTTGTAAAAGATCTTGAGAAATATGATAAGAGGCGAAGTTGGGGACTGGATTTGTCAAGTTACTAAAGTTACAAGTATTACACAAAAAAAAGGGGGTAACTGCCATGAGGCGTTTCAACCCTCAACCTTTTCTCGCCCACAAATTTGCGCCCCACCAACTGAGCCAAAGGACCTTTTGTGTTAGGATTTGTAGCGTTATACTATTTAATGATCATGTCGACTGTTTCATGTTTGTTTTGTATTCCTTCACAAGAGCCATGTTCGAACTTTTTCATGCAATGCATGACTTCTCCTTTGGTGATTTTAAACAAACATGTTTGAAACTTATGCATGCATATACATTGGTTTTTTCTCTTGTTCGTTGGTTTTAAACAAAGATGTCGAGTGTACCAAGGGTACAATATAAGCCTTACATTTGTGTTTATTGTTAGTTTCGAAATAGGTTGACAACAAAACGAGTTTCTATCCATTCAAGTTTATTAGTTAGTCTCAAATGGATTGGTTCAAATATAGTTGGTTTGACAACGTAGCTAGTCATAATAAGGTCGTGTATAAGTGCCGTGAAAATGCATCGATGTGTTACCAAATGGTTAAGAAACCATGTCGTCCTATATATGGAAAAAAAGAAAAGAGAAAGGACTTACGACACCAAGAATGGTGGTGGAGAGTAATGTAGGTAGAATGGTAACCAAAGGAACCCGATATGTTTTCCAAAGTGAACCCGACTATCTTGCTTCTAAACCCTTATGCTCGTTACCTTAGTTTTTCCTTTGAGTGTTTGGAAGTTTTAATGAGGGTGTGGAAGAGTAAGAGTGTCGACTTGAGCTAGAGTAAACCAAGGGAAAACCAAACTTCCAATGCTATACCTTGCATACACTTAGAGGCTTTTGAATGAAATTTTTATAAGTGAAATATGGAATGAGCTAAGGCTCGTGGGTTTTTAAGAAGAAAAGAGGAAGAACCCTTTGGTTAAAGACCAAGAGTCTTTGTTGAGCATGGGTATATGGGACTTGATTTTACTACACCCTAGGGAGTATCTTAAGATCAAGCAAATGGGTTTGGCTTTTCTTGAGTGGTATTCGGCTGTCATAGGACAAAGGGGAAGATGGGATGAGTTGGGTGCATGGGGAACATGTCTCAAAAGTCAACTTATCTAGATACATGTTGTATCTTATGTTTATTTTACTTACAAGGTTTCAAGGTTAGTGTAGTTACAAGTTTTGGATGAGGGGAGTACTTTTGGTACATTCGGTTACAAGAAAAGAAAGAAAGGAAAAGACTTCAAATTTTCGTTATGTATATCGTGTCCCGTTTGAGCTTAAATGCGGGTCACGGTGTTCCGGTTTGATGTTTTTGACTAACGGTATATATATATATTTAGCATGTTTTTATAAAGGTAACTAAAAAATATAAAAATAAAAATAAAATATTAATTCTAACTCGTAGAAATATTTATTTGACTTTAGCCATGACTAATTTAGTGTCGGTACTGCAGCGCTCGTAAGACAAGAAAATTTCGTGAGACTGATTTTATCAGAATATCGCATGATTAAATAAGACTACTCGGAGTTGCATAAATTTTTATGCAATAAAATGAAACGTACATGCTAAAATGCTCAACTTAGCTCAAATAAGTTTTGATAAACAATCTAGTTTATTAATATGAAGATTGATGATAGTGAAATTTTACAGGTGGCTACAGAAAGTGCCAACCTAGAGATACGTTTTGGTATCGGGTCAGAAATGAGTTCAATAGACTCAACTTTCAACGACGCACCAAGGACATGATGTCAAGCAAATGGACATCGTTGAACAGGATATGCACAAAGTTCAACTCTTGTTACATACTGCGAACGGATCAACGGGTGAAAGTGAGTGGATGTGATGAAACGGCAAAGCAATGGTATCGTGAGGAAAACAGAGGAGCACTGTTTGGTCTCGATGACGCTTGGGATGTTTTCCGTCATTATAAGAAATGGGAGATGCCGTGAACCGTTGATTTAACCGCAAAGTCCCAAGCCAAACAAACGAGGCTTTGTTTGGTAATGATGAACAACCACGCCCCATGGGAAAGAAACGCGCTACCAAGAAAGCAAGATCCGAGACTACAACTAGTATCGGGGAACAAGCACTGGAGGAACGAGCTCGCCGCCTTATTTCACCGAAACTATGGCAAACGAAGTTTCGTTTGAAATGAGAAGTCTCGCGGCAGACGTGCCGCGCAGAAAAGATCTCACAATAACCCGGTTGGAAGAGATCAAGTTTTTGATGACGCTTATCTTGAGGGCAAGATCCAATGGTCGTGCAGTGGATCAATGACAAAAAAGATCGAATCATCGCAAAATATAACTTGAAACCTCGTCAGTAGATCGTATTTCCTTTAATCTCGTATTGCAGTGTTTTTTTTTTTTTTTTCGTTGTATTTTTTTTTAATCTCGTATTGTAATATGTTTTTAGTTTTAATGAAATGTTTGTTTTAGTTTAATAAATGAAGTGTTTGTTTTAGTTTAGGGGTTGAAATTGAAAATATGAAATATTTTTGGTGTTATGGTGTTATTGGGATGTTATGGATGAGAGTGTTTTTTGAGGATGTTAATGTTAAATGTTAAAGCTGATGTGGCGCTGACGTGGACGGTGTTATTGGTGTTATGGATGGGAGTGCTCTAACAAAACTAATACATTGTCTAATTAGTCTCTTGACTCCTCTTACTAGTCCCGTCTAAACTTTACACTCCAAGACTAAATATCATTAATCATTAATTATGCACATTTGTTAACTTTTTGTTAAAACTCGGGGATATTAACCAACTGGCTTAGCTCAGTTGGCCACCTGGGCTCCTTTTGGAGCTTGGGGGAGGTTTTACCCAGGGTTCAAGTCTCGCAAATGACAAAAAAAATCAGGTTTTCCTCTTAGTGCGAAGCTGTGAGTTCTAGGGGTTTCCCTTCGCGGGTTTTTCCTAGTGGTTCGGGTCCGGGGCCTGCCCGTTTTGAAAGTTTAACTCGATGATCGGATTTCAAGTGTGATGCCGTTCTAAAAAAAATATATTTCTTAAAGTCAATATCATTGTCTAGACCCGGTACAATCACGAAACTTTAAGATGTTATGTACTCCGTAAACAGCTATTTTAGTAGTGGAAGTATTTCAAGAAGTGCACAACCTTAGTAACGTAACAATGAATACAATGAAATTGATGTCATACTTGTACCGCTTATGCCACTATCGGTATATTTTTACTCTGTTAAACTTTAACAATGCTATATTGGATCTTCAAATGAAAATTGGCTATCGCCATCATTTTTTCTAAAAATATTTTTTCTGGTCTATCGTATATTAGTCGTTCCCAAAAAGAGTTCTATTGTAGAATAGGTGGGAGAAGGGGTTGGATATCACCTATAGTCATATCAGTGGGCAACCATAGTTTACTTGTGTACATGAAATAAAATGTTGGGAAAATTCTCTAATTGCCCCGGTTGCCCAACCAATTTACCCCAAATGCCCAACTTTTTTTTCACTTCCCTTAATGCCTCATGGGCAACTCTCCCAACTCCATATTTGGGCAACTATCCCATATAAATGACATGTGTCCCATTTTGTGGGGCCACCTTGTGCTTACATAGTACAAGTGTACTAGAGCTCTAGTTGGGCAACTTTGACTTTGAATATTGGGCAACTGATATTTTTTGTCTTTTAGTACAAAAGTAAGGTCTTTTTTTAATATAAAAAAGTACATATATGTTGGGCAACTTAGTCCCACACATATGTATTTTTGGGCAACTTCATTGTATTGTATTGGTACTTGTGCCATACTTTTATATACAAAATACAACTTTTATAAAAAATACAAAAATACAATTTATGCTTTTTATACATTATATACATTTATACAAAATACTTTTATAACATATTTTAACAGATCTAACACCACTACATTCACCGTCCACCACCTATCTTACACCTCCACCTCCACCTCCACAACCTTTCTAACACCTCCACCATCTACTTAACACCATCCAAACCTTAACTTTATCAATTAGACACACACAACACACACATATTTATTAGCAATCAGATCCAAAGCAACGGATAAAAAATGACTTGGGTCCGTCAGTAGTGAAGGCCGACCAAAATGAAGGCGGTATTCACTGAGTAAGAACTTTTCCATGTCCCTTATTGTGAGAAGTGGTTAGTTGATTTTACATGATTAGTGGTGTTAGTTTCACTATTCAAGTGGTTTGTTACATCTTCTGGTCTTTGTTAAATAGTACTTAAATAAATTAATTTTACCATATTGTCAGTTGGCTTCAATAAGATGCTTTTCTTCAGGTGAGAAACAATGGTGATGCCAACAAGAAAGCTTGGTTCACAAGGTTTGCAAGTGCCGACCATTGGCTTAGGATGTATGAGCATGTCTCAAACCGATAAGCCTCAGCAAGAAATGATCCAGCTTTTGCATACCGCCATTGATTCGGTGTCACCTTTCTTGACACATCCGATGTTTACGGCTCGAATGCTAATGAGCTACTCATTTGCCAGGTTAGAACTAGTCCTTTGTGTTTTGCTTTGATTTGATTATTGCATTTTGATATACTAGATAAGTAGTTTGGGGTAGGGTGAGGGTCGTGTCGAAATGGGTTGATCCGCCTAACCAATTAATAGAAATTGAAATAAATAAGTTTTGTGGATTCAAGTAGCGAACTTTTAACCACACTGTAACCACCGGTAAATTTCACCTCGTATTAAATAATATTCTAACGAAAGAATACTTGTCCATTTTCTACGTCAAATTTTTTTTAAGAAACGGTATCCATTTATTTGATCACAACAACTAGCCAATGTGATGAAACTCACATCTTTAATAAACATAAACATCTTTATATGTTAAACTATAAAAGTTTTGAACTTTTATTTACCACTTTACGTTATTTCATAAATGTACGATTATTAAACATTCAAACTAAACGTTCTCTATCTATTGAAGTTTTCATGAAACCATAATTTATTATAACTATGATTTCACATAAGTAACCCATCAACACTAAAGTACAACACTTTGAAGCTAATGTACAAGTTCTTAAAGCACGAAAACCTAACTTTACTATATTTCTCGTTACAAGCCCTAATTTACAAAACTATGATTGTATGTTAACGAAATCACAAACCCTAATTAATTTATACATATTTTTTGTAAAATATAAATGTACAAGTCTTTCAAGCTTATGTACAAGTCTTTAATGAATAAAAATTTTATACTTATATAAATCATATTATAAACCTCAATGTACCTATTTTTAAGCACAAGGTACAACCCTATAATGCACAAGCCTTTAAATTTTATTTTCTTATAATTTACATGTCTAAGGTACAACTCTCCAATGCTTGTGGAACATCTATCTTATACATGTATATTAAATATGTCACTTACTTAAGCTAAACTAACCTTAACTTGTTTTTAAGTTAACTAAACTATGATTATGATATATAAGAACACAATTTAGCCACATAAACACGTCCTCTAGGTTAGTCCTATATCTCAAGCTCTCATGTGTTTCTTTTTAAACCATAACCTAAAACATGGACCATTTGCAAACACTTCATCATGTTTACTTCCTTAAATGTGTACAAATATTAACCATGGAAACCTTAGAATGTTTACCTATATAAATCAACCAAACATCCTCTTTATATCTCATCACAATTCGAACACACACACACCCCTACATTCTGATTTGGAGTCCCAAAGTGAAGCAAAGGAAGGAGGAGGGAGCTTGTGTGAAAGCCTAGTAGTCCTTTGATTGTTTTTCTTCCTTAACAAGTACCAACAGTTTGTAAGTCCATTAAACTCATCCTATTTATTTTTCACATTTAATATTAATTGCATGCTGTTAAAAAGGATTTTATAAGGAAAACGTAGCAATTTGAATCACTTGAAACGAGTACACGAATCAAAAGTTATGACCAAACGAAGTTACCATAAATCTGTCCGAAACATTCTGTGGACAGAAGGGTCGGGCACGCGAAACGAGGCACTTCTGGTCCGTTTCATGAAAAAGTTAAAGCACGAAAGTTGTCCGGAACGACGTTTTCTTCAAAAACTCAGGAGCACGAGCCCCGAAAACGCATAACGAACTCATAAATTAATAAAAATCCCAACAGCTTTTATATATATGTTACAAAAACAGCCCAGCACCCCCTACTTGCACCCCATTTATTTACATCATGTCAAAGGTATTAGGGTCAACAAAAGTACCGTTGTAAACACCACCTAGGACACTCTAGAACGCCCCCATAACCCGGTTGAAAAGCCTAGTCGTCATGCTTAAAAACAGCACTTCATTTGGGCCAAAAGTTCTAAACATCCAAAAGTACTTTACAACAAGTATATGGGAAAAACTCGGAATTTTTGTTAAATTTGATTATGAACTATCTTAGAAACATTAGAAATGAGTTCAACAACATTTCACAAGGTTGCATACAAAAGATATAAATTTTATGGTTTAAAAACGAGAATTTCGATTTGGCAAGATTAGCCTAAGTAGCCCTTTTCTATAATTGATATCTTGAAAACTAAAGGGTTACGAAGTATGAGGTTTACACCGTTTTAAAGGGCTCGCTGCAAGGATTTTAATGCCCCAAAAATGTCTTTAAAATCACTTATAGTCTCTTTTATAATCAACCAAAAAGTAGGTGACTCGTGAACTTTTCATAAAAAGACCTTGCATGTATTTTACAAAATTTGAGTCGTAGGAGTTATAGAATGTTAGATAATAACTTAAAAAGAGTTAATTAACAAATTACGATGTCCCTAGGCGACACCGTAAAAGTTAATAAGTCAAAAATGAAATTTCTTTAAAACGTGTCGTGGCCAAGTGGCCATGTTCACGGACTTGTATCTTTCTAACCAAAGATGACTAGAATATGATATCTATACCATTTAGAAGAGCTTACAGCAAAGTGTTTAAAGGTTCAAATTCGTTGTAAAAACATTAGCTTGCCTCGTGTAAAATCTGCCCTCGTTTGGCCCTGTTATCGCCCAAAACCAACAAAAGGCACCTAACCCCCCTACTTTGGAAAATCATTGCGACCAAACCGTAAGAGATTAAGACCTCTAGTTTGAACCATTAAAAATACCACCGGACAAACTCTTGAAGGGATCAAGAACGTAGTAAAAACCTTTTAAGGCCTCGCTTATATTTACCCGCACTTTTGTCAATTTATGCCTAAAACAAGTGAATATTTCTTATAAAATTACAAGTATAAAAATTGTAATTTTTGAAAGATAAAGTTTTCTTGGACTAAAAATGTAATTTCTTCAAAGTTAATTATGCAAGTGTTGATTTTGTCAATAACCCATAGTTGAGGGTTTAAAGTGTCATTTTTAAAAGTGCAAGGGTAAAAACTGTAAATATTTAATATTGTAAATTATAACATTTTGGAAACATAAAATATTTAACAACTTGGGTTTCGATAAAATTTATTAACAACCATCCGAGCCATAAAAATAAGTATAATAAGTATTACTAATTTTTGAAGAGAGTTCATGTTTACCAAATTACCGATAAAACATTATCATCGCATAAACTTGAATTCGAATACTAAAAACATGACATACTAAGTCAGGTCACAAGTTGGAGCAGTTTATCAACTTTACTTAATTTGTTTTCCATACAGACTACTGTAACATCGAGGTGAGTTTCATAGCCCCTACTTTTATGCGTTTTATACTATTTTTGGGGGAGATACATGCTCAATTACCTATTTTATTTTCACAAGTATTCTAAACTTTTTCATATTACTGTGAGTTCATGGCCCCTACCTTTACTTGTTTTTAAACTGTTTTGGGGGAAATACATGCTCAATTACCTATTTTTACTTTCACAAGTACTCTAAATCTTTTACATATTACTATGAGTTCATAATCACACTTTATACGTTTTGCTACAAACCTGAACACTAGTACTATCTGTATGCGATCCTAATTGCTATTACTTAAGTTACTTACACCTGCCACTGAAAGTCCCTCATATCATGAACCATTAATCACTTTACAAGTGAACGCGAATATAATGAATAGATCTATTGGTTGGCCCCATTTGTGTTAGCCGGATAGGTAACCAAATGCACTTTATTTGAGAATACTAGGAGAATGGCAAGCTCCTACCAGAGGGCATTGTTGCTCACATCATTACTATGATTTCTGTAACTTACGTCATTATTATGATGCGTTCGTGTTAAGGTTTACGTTCATGAGACTTAAGGCAATATATACTGTGTTGCAATGATACAAATGCTGCAACTACTGAATTTATGGGTGCAACAACGTGGCCCAACCTTGAAATTTGTGTTCAACTAATTACTAAACAAACGAACTATGGGTGTATAACAACGTAGCCCACTACTTATTTTATCAATATTTGTATTTATTACAATAATCGATCAAACTCTAAACTAACGAACTCTACTGTTTTATCTATAAACTCTATGAACTCACCAACCTTTGTGTTGACACTTTTTAGCATGTTTATCTCAGGTTCATAATTTACGAGGATGGCACGGAAAGGCACGGATACTCAAGAAGGCTATATTATCATTCGAAAACTTATTTAATAAACTGTAAAACCACTAGGACCTAATTTTGTAAACTCTGATATTTATATAAATCGAATGATAAATCTTTTAAAATGACACAATTAGAGTTTGTTTTCTGTTATTGTAACTGTTGAGCCATGAAGTAACACCCAGCTTGAATTCCGCTGCGTATCACGAAATTGGGGGTGTTACAGATTGGTATCAGAGCCTCAGTTATAGATAAACGGGTCTAATTGAGACCTAAACTATAACTACTTTTTCACAAAAACATTTTATAGCCTTTTCGCTCTCCGTGCCTTCCATCCTCCAGGTAATTATGTGACTTCTGGACAGTTTATGCTACACAAACACTTTAGTATACTGATATATACTTCTGATCACTTTATACAAAATAAACATACATGCATATGCCTATACTAAGGCATTATGACTTAATCACATTTTCCCGAGCATGTACCTACTTTTATATTTTTTCAAATTTATGAAACCTTCTCAAGACATTATAACCAATTACAATGGTCTCTCCTACTTAACTTATTTACACTAAATATATATATTCACCAACTATTTTGAGTATTATGGCAACTTTCTTTGATTTTCTTACTCCGATCTCTAAAAGATGAGTGTAAACACTCCTTCTATACTTCCAGAACACCCAAATCTCCTTGTAACTCATCAGTTAAGTACGAATGTTAATTCAGAAATTCTTAAGTAGGATGACTTACAATGTCTTTATTTGAATGGATTGAGACGCCTTTTTATTTAAATAAAGAAATTGTGGATCGCCGAACCATAAGTTTATATTTCTTTATTTACATTGTTTGGGACGCCACTCTATGTAAATAATGAATTATAGATAAGTGGGCTTATTTGTATCTGAAATGATATAAGTACAAACTCGAGGATCACAAAAATTCACAAAGATATATGGCAAACACAAATAACGTAAATTTTTATTACATTAGAATCCATAAATATTAATACATAATGATATAATTAGCATCGGTAGTGCTAATGTTACAAAAATCACCAAATAAGGTATGGTATCGCCAAATGGTTGATCCGCCAAGCTAATAAAAAACACGATCACACCTATGAGAGCGAGAATCATGACTGGATGCAGTATCTTGATTATTCTGTATAACAAATATAAAATCAGTTATTAAGCATGGTGAATGAAATAACAAGAGACATAACTCTAAGAATCTTGAAAAATCTATAACTAAACGCTTCATTTTTTTAACAAGAAGTAGGCTTCAACTCGTTAGTAAAACAATAAAACACAACCCACATTTAGATTAAAACAGGCCTCGGCCTAGATTACATAAACAAACACACCATTAAGCGTATTGGGTTTCAACCCAACAACCAACACAAGACCACAACTTAATAAATGCTATTACCCCCAATATTTTATCCACGTCGATGGCCAGGATCATGAGTGGTACAAGAATCACTAAGACCACGGCTAAGAATTCGTAATCTTCATCTGTGACGTTGGCTAAATAGATAACAGATATTACAACATACACGAGTGCAACAATGGTAATAATATGCGGCATTCTGGAAGTATGATATGAGAAATGTAGGTGGAAAAGTTAGTATGAAGGAATGAGGATTAAAATGGGGTATTTATAAAAGGAAAAAGTAGCCGTTGGGGTACTGTTCATGACCGTTGGGGGTACTGTTCACGACCGTTGGGGATACTGTTCATGACCGTTGGGGGTTACTATTCATGATCGTTAAAAATTACTGTTCACCTTACTAAGGAACAAACTAATTCATCATCTACAAAATCTGAAGTTCAAAAACTTTCTCTCATTCGAATTTTTTTTTTGACATTAATAATTTGATTTTCACAAGCCATTATGAACCATGTTATTTCAAAATTAATAAACCTTATAAAATAACAATCTTCATTCAAAATAAATTTTTCTTAAGTTTATATGACCTTTAGAATAATGTTATTCATATATAAAAACAATAAATTCTAACTTATAAGCTTTCATAAGTGAAACCACATTTCATCCTCATTACTTCAACATTTAACATGGACTGAATCTCGGGACGAGATTCAATTTAAGGGGGTGAGACTGTAACCACCGGTAAATTTCACCTCGTATTAAATAATATTCTAACGAAAGAATACTTGTCCATTTTCTACGTCAAATTTTTTTTAAGAAACGGTATCCATTTATTTGATCACAACAACTAGCCAATGTGATGAAACTCACATCTTTAATAAACATAAACATCTTTATATGTTAAACTATAAAAGTTTTGAACTTTTATTTACCACTTTACGTTATTTCATAAATGTACGATTATTAAACATTCAAACTAAACGTTCTCTATCTATTGAAGTTTTCATGAAACCATAATTTATTATAACTATGATTTCACATAAGTAACCCATCAACACTAAAGTACAACACTTTGAAGCTAATGTACAAGTTCTTAAAGCACGAAAACCTAACTTTACGATATTTCTCGTTACAAGCCCTAATTTACAAAATTATGACTGTATGTTAACGAAATCACAAACCCTAATTAATTTATACATAATTTTTGTAAAATATAAATGTACAAGTCTTTCAAGCTTATGTACAAGTCTTTAATGAATAAAAATTTTATACTTATATAAATCATATTATAAACCTCAATGTACCTATTTTTAAGCACAAGGTACAACCCTATAATGCACAAGCCTTAAAATTTTATTTTCTTATAATTTACATGTCTAAGGTACAACTCTCCAATGCTTGTGGAACATCTATCTTATGCATGTATATTAAATATGTCACTTACTTAAGCTAAACTAACCTTAACTTGTTTTTAAGTTAACTAAACTATGATTATGATATATAAGAACACGATTCAGCCACATAAACATGTCCCCTAGGTTAGTCCTATATCTCAAGCTCTCATGTGTTTCTTTTTAAACCATAACCTAAAACATGGACCATTTGCAAACACTTCATCATGTTTGCTTCTTTAAATGTGTACAAATATTAACCATGGAAACCTTAGAATGTTTACCTATATAAATCAACCAAACATCCTCTTTATATCTCATCACAATTCGAACACACACACACCCCTACATTCGGATTTGGAGTCCCAAAGTGAAGCAAAGGAAGGAGGAGGGAGCTTGTGCGAAAGCCTAGTAGTCCTTTGATTGTTTTTCTTCCTTAACAAGTACCAACAGTTTGTAAGTCCATTAAACTCATCCTATTTATTTTTCACATTTAATATTAATTGCATGCTGTTAAAAAGGATTTTATAAGGAAAAAGCGTAGCAATTTGAATCACTTTAAACGAGTACACGAATCAAAAGTTATGACCAAACGAAGTTACCATAAATCTGTCCGAAACATTCTGTGGACAGAAGGGTCGGGCACGTGAAACGAGGCACTTCTGGTCCGTTTCATGAAAAAGTTAAAGCACGAAAGTTGTCCGGAACGACGTTTTCTTCAAAAACTCAGGAGCACGAGCCCCGAAAACGCATAACGAACTCATAAATTAATAAAAATCCCAACAGCTGTTATATATATGTTACAAAAACAGCCCAGCACCCCCTACTTGCACCCCATTTATTTACATCATGTCAAAGGTATTAGGGTCAACCAAAGTACCGTTGTAAACACCACCTAGGACACTCTAGAACGCCCCCATAACCCGGTTGAAAAGCCTAGTCGTCATGCTTAAAAACGGCACTTCATTTGGGCCAAAAGTTCTAAACACCCAAAAGTACTTTACAACAGGTATATGGGAAAAACTCGGAATTTTTGATAAATTTGATTATGAACTATCTTAGAAACATTAGAAATGAGTTAAACAACATTTCACAAGGTTGCATACGAAAGATATAAAGTTTTATGGTTTAAAAACGAGAATTCCGATTTGACAAGATTAGCCTAAGTAGCCCTTTTCTATAATTGATATCTTGCAAACTAAAGGGTTACGAAGTATGAGGTTTACACCGTTTTAAAGGGCTCCCTGCAAGGATTTTAATGCCCCAAAAATGTCTTTAAAATCACTTATAGTCTCTTTTATAATCAACCAAAAAGTAGGTGACTCGTGAACTTTTCATAAAAAGACCTTGCATGCATTTTACAAAATTTGAGTCGTAGGAGTTATAGAATGTTAGATAATAACTTAAAAAAATTTAATTAACATATTACGATGTCCCTAGGCGACACCGTAAAAGTTAATGAGTAAAATTCAAAATTTCCTTAAAACGCGTCGTGGCCAAGTGGCCATGTTTACGGACTTGTATCTTTCTAACCAAAGATGACTAGAATATGAGACCTATACCATTTAGAAGAGCTTACAGCAAAGTGTTTAAAGGTTCAAATGCGTTGTAAAAAATTTTGCTTGCCTCGTGTAAAATCTGCCCTCGTTTGGCCCTGTTATCGCCCAAAACCAACAAAAGGCACCTAACCCCCCTACTTTGGAAAATCATTGCGACCAAACCGTAAGAGGTTAAGACCTCTAGTTTAAACCATTAAAAAGACCACCGGACAAACTCTTGAAGGGATCAAGAATGTAGTAAAAACCTTTTAAGGCCTCGCTTATAATTACCCGCACTTTTGTCAATTTAGGCCTGAAACAAGTGAATATTTCTTATAAAATTACAAGTATAAAAATTGTAATTTTTGAAAGATAAAGTTTTCTTGGACTAAAAATGTAATTTCTTCAAAATTAATTATACAAGTGCTGATTTTGTCAATAACCCATAGTTGAGGGTTTAAAGTGTCATTTTTAAAAGTGCAAGGGTAAAAACTGTAAATATTTAAAATTGTAAATTATAACATTTTGGAAACATAAAATATTTAACAACTTGTGTTTCGATAAAATTTATTAACAACCATCCGAGCCATAAAAATAAGTATGACACTACAAGAAAAACAAGTATTTGGGACGAAGGAAAACGGTGCCAAATACTCAAATTACTGTGCCAAATACTATTTGGCACGACTTTGGCACGGTTTTGGCCGCGTTCTAAATATGAGGGTGCCAAATATATTGGGTGGGTAGCGGGTAAAAGCTGGATTTGGGGCTTAATATATCGGTTGGCTGAAGACGATTTGGGACGGTCGGTCCGGTTGCACTATTGTTCCATATGGAGAGTAATTGGTACGATTAGTGAATTCTGGTGCCAAATGTTTATTAGGCACAATTTCAACTTTTGTCCTAAATGATTTCGGCTTTTTTGTCACCATTTCCAAAAGCATTAGACACGGTTTATCTCATGGTGCCAAAAGCATTTGGCACTATTTTTATAATGTTAATTCACCTATTACAATTGAAGTATTTAGAACTACCATTTTGAATCATTAAAAGAGCATAAGTAACAAAAGACGCTAATTCTTGACGAGGGAGCATCAAATAAAACCGTGTGTTTATTGTGCTTTTGATTAATCAATATAAAATAACAGTGTACAATACTTTCATTATTTTTGCCAATGATTACATAGTTTAGTAAACCAAACATACTAATTCCACAACTAGATTCTACAAGTATCCCCCAAAAGAGTTTATTCTTCTCATTTCCGTAGCTATTTTTCTTGATCCATGCTTCGCATCCTTGCTTAAGTTCAGCCAAGTTTTAATGCAGAAAGAAAAATTCAATAATGATTCAGTACGAAAAATGATAAAATCATAATCAAATGATAAGAATCTAATCATGACATTTTATAAATGATGTGCAATAAATAATTTTGTTACCTTGAACATAAAAACACCATTTGTGAATTGTGATGGCTTTCTATGAAAAAAAAAAAGTTATGTTACTAGTAGTCTTTTGTAGGTGTATACATATGCTACAACACAAATATTGTAATGAGAGATACATTACAATCATGACTTCATAATACTTTAACTCCCATTAATGTAATGTTAGTGAGCTAATAAAGGTATTTCATTGTTTTCTTACATTGGCCTACGAGTAAAACATTTATTTTTTAAATCTAATGTCACAAACCTGTATCAATACAAAAAATCTCTTTTTTGATCATAATCACTAATTAATATAGAAACCTAATGATAGCGGTGTGCAAAAAGATGGCCATAATCAGATGATGAAAATAGTTTAGAGATGATGTACCTTTACATGATGAAAACAATGGTAATTAGTTTAATACAAAGTTCGCTAGGCATTCCATCGAATAGTTGTTGGGCATCGTATAACCTGTAAAAAGCTAAACATGGTCGTGAAAAAAAGGTGAACGTGATTGTTCTTACAGGAAAATATGATTCCGATAGGTATATTCGAGTAGTTAGTTATCATGGATTTGAGTAATCATATGCAAATCTTACCGTTCACTAAACAAAACCGAAAGGAATATTGTTACAAGGTGGATCCAGGAGGCAGCGATGGAGGATAGGAGGTGGTGTGGTGCAGCTGTGATTGCGGTTCTTTATCAGACGGCAACCCTAAAAATTCTTATTTCTTAAAGTGGGTTTGGGCTTTATGGGAAAAAAACGCATGAGAGGGAAAGTTTCAATTTGCTAAAAATTGAAATTTTGGCGGAAAACGCATGAGAGGGTAAGTTTCAATTTGCTAAAATTTTTTGGAGGAACATAATTAATTTAATAAAAATACATATTTATATATAAACAAATATTTAAGTGCAATACATTATAAAACATATTCTATGCAATAAAAGACTTGCACAAACCAAACTTTTTTTTACATATTAAGAGATCAATCTTCACTCTTTATCTTTATTTGATCTAATAAATGAGATTAATCACAACAATTTAAAAAAACTAACTTTCATCATTTTTTTTCAAATATTAATATCTTTCAAATCGTTAAGCGGAAGAAAAATACCATTAGGACGAGCATTTAATTATGTTTCTATAGATAATATCACATGTGATATTACATATCATATGTGATCTAACACTAATATCACATGTGATTTCTCATGCAATATTTTAAAAACGTAAAAAAATGTTTTTTTTTGTCAAAGTTATATCAAAGTACCCGTCTATATAAAGAGAATTAAATGCTCGTTGCGATGGTGTAATTATTTTCGCTTAACGATTACCGGTTTAAGATATATTTAGATGAATAGTGGGATGAGTCCCTTAGTATGTGAGAAAAGTTTAGTATGTAAAATAATTATCCTCTAATAAAAGACTAGCACAATACCCGTTCGGCATAATTATATGTATCTCTTTTAAACATGTTCATTTTATCACAATAGTCAAATATGAGTAAATACTGAGGATTATATTAGTCATTGTATACTCAATAGTTTTGGTGTAGTTTTGGATCCCTTAGAATACGCCCATATTTGGGCGGAAAACTTTTGAAGAAAAATGTTAAGAATTCATCTGTCATTTCCGTCGTTTTTCTTTCCTTTCTATTAAAGGAAAACTTAAGAACGCAATAAATTTTCAGTTTCCTATCATTTCATTTCCTTTCATTCTATAATGTTGTGTTTTTGAGTTTTACCTAGAAGGTTGTCGATGCTTACTTAATGAAGGTCGGGGGAAGTTTGTAAAGTAAAAACATACTAATAGAATAAGAGTGTGCGAGAGTTTGCAAAATATTATTTTCAAATCTATTTTGATTGCTCATATGAATGGTAACCGTGATATTAAAGTTGAATTACGAGGTTATGAATGCATACGTATTTGGATATTTTTTTTCATAAAATGTTTCAAATTGACAAGTATTTTGGCATGGTTTTTGTAAAGCTTCTAAAAAAATATGTACTTGGAATGGTTTCTAATAGTAGTTCCAAATACGTAGGTATTTGGCACAATTTTTACAAACCGTTCCAAATAAATAGGCATTTGGCACCGTTCTAAAATACTGTCTCAAATGCACACGCTTTTGGGACAGTTTTATAAAGATGGTTCCAAATACCTGTCTTTTTGGCACGGTCACCAAAATAGTCTTAAATACAAGTATTTGGCACGTTTTTTTGGCCGTTCCAAAAAAGTTCGTCCCAAAAACACCTTTTTCTTGTAGTGTGATAAGTATTACTAATTTTTGAAGAGACTTCATGTTTACCAAATTACCGATAAAAACATTATCATCGCATAAACTTGAATTCGAATACTAAAAACATGACATACTAAATCAGGTCACAAGTTGGAGCAGTTTATCAACTTTACTTAATTTTTTGTCCATACAGACTACTGTAACATCGAGGTGAGTTTCATAGCCCCTACTTTTATGCGTTTTATACTATTTTTGGGGGAGATACATGCTCAATTACCTATTTTATTTTCACAAGTATTCTAAACTTTTTCATATTACTGTGAGTTCATGGCCCCTACCTTTACTTGTTTTTAAACTGTTTTGGGGGAGATACATACTCAATTACCTATTTTTACTTTCACAAGTACTCTAAATCTTTTACATATTACTATGAGTTCATAATCACACTTTATACGTTTTGCTACAAACTCGAACACTAGTACTATCGTATGCGATCCCTGATTGCTATTACTTAAGTTACTTACACCGCCATGAAAGTCCTCATATCATGAACCATTAATCACTTTACAAGTAAACGCGAATATAGTGAATAGATCTATTGGCGTTGGCCCCATTTGTGTTAGCGGATAGGTAACCAAATGCACTTTATTTGAGAATACTAGGAGAATGGCAAGCTCCTACCAGAGGGCATTGTTGCTCACATCATTACTATGATGTCTGTAACTTACGTCATTATTATGATGCGTTCGTTTTAAGGTTTACGTTCATGAGACTTAAGGCAATATATACTGTGTTGAAATGATACAAATGCTGCAACTACTGAATTTATGGGTGCAACAACGTGGCCCAACCTTGAAATTTGTGTTCAACTAATTACTAAACAAACGAACTATGGGTGTATAACAACGTAGCCCACTACTTATTTTATCAATATTTGTATTTATTACAATAATCGCTCAAACTCTAAACTAACGAACTCTACTGTTTTATCTATAAACTCTATGAACTCACCAACCTTTGTGTTGACACTTTTTAGCATGTTTATCTCAGGTTCATAATTTACGAGGATGGCACGGAAAGGCACGGATACTCAAGAAGGCTATATTATCATTCGAAAACTTATTTAATAAACTTTAAAACCACTGGGACCTAATTTTGTAAACTCTGATATTTATATAAATCGAATGATAAATCTTTTAAAATGACACAATTAGAGTTTGTTTTCTGTTATTGTAACTGTTGAGCCATGAAGTAACACCCAGCTTGAATTCCGCTGCGTATCACGAAATTGGGGGTGTTACACACACCGTTGCCCTTGCTGCTTGGGTGGTCGGATACATTAATGATGGTTTTATTTTGTAACGGTCGCGAATGAACTTGGTGACCTTGTGACAAAATGTAGCAAATGCTAATGACGACGGGAATATGCCAAACGAGCCTGTCCTATAATTGAGTCAATTCAGCTTTGAAATCGACGGATATAGTCGGCTGAAGTTGGGTTATAGGTGGTGTCTCATGTTGAAAAACTAATATTTATGATATGCCTGCTATTATGGATATTGTTGTTCCTGAGCAAATGCTAGCAGTTAACCACTGCTAGTGTTTTTGGTAACCACTGCTAGTGTTACGAGAAACCACTGCTAGTGTTATTTCATTCCACTGCTAGTGTTACTAGAAACACACAAATATAGCGGGTTTGTATGCAATTAATGTCAACCAAAAGCAAATTTGAATTCAGGTTTATCTGTACAAAGCAACTGTGGTGAATACTCGAAAGGTACATCCATTCCATTGACCTTTGTGTATACTTTATATTTGAACTTCGTTAATGATCCCAATAGCATGTAACTAATGTTTTAATATTTGTCTGCTGCTGTTGTTTCTGGCTGCAATGCGCAAATCTACAGAGGAAAACTGATGAGTAAGTCTAAGCTTGTAACTTTATTTCCTATGAACTTTTTAACTTTCGACTTGCCAAACAGTGCTAAGTAGAATATATGACTATTTGTTTGATATTTAGAAACCCCTTCTATAAAAACAAACAGGTTGATCTTATAGATCCTGATGAATACCATTAGTTTACATTAGCTGTGGCAATTTCAAGCCTTTCACTTATGAATGGGTTTATCTCAAACAGATGAAAATACAAGTCTAGGTGTAAGCTAAACAGTCAAACGTGTTAAAAGTTGTCAAAAGTCTACTATAAAAGGCCAACAACCTCCTTAATTTTTTAATTTAGGTAGTACATATTTGGTGTAACAATATTGTCTGTGTAATCATAAATAACATAGTATTCATAAAAAAGTAGGTAAAAGCTATCTGTGGGTCAACCTACCCAAACCTGCCCGTCCCGACCTGTGTAAAGAAAACCTGTTTTGACCCGTTATAAGAACCCTCTATCTTGCCATTTCTAGTTAAAAAGTAATGTTAACTTTGGCACCACTATTAAGATTTTTTTGCATTTATCATACGGTAGGAAGGAGTATTGCACATTTTATTCTGGAGGGGGAATGTGTAATATATTATGAAAAAGTATTTTATAGAGAGCAGAATATCAGCAGTCTTCATTGACTTCTATACAAAATTTGTGCAACAAGAACTCAAATGGCAAATGATGCTTTTAAAATCGCCCTTTTTTGGTGGCTGGAGACTAAGTTTTTTTGGTGCCCATGAGGGTTGTGGAGGTTATTTCAGTCCAAATTATAACAACAAAGAAATCTACTTTAATGTTAAAAATATATAATTCACAATTTTGGTTTGGATAAAGATCGTTTGACAACAAAAGTCAAGACATGCCTTGTTATTATTGTTTACTTGACTCTTAAATTTGTTTGTTTCTGTTTCATTGGTCAAACAGTTATCTTCTTGAATTTGATGATGATGAGGAAGATGGTTCCTTACCGCAGAGGAACGTTCCCTTCCACAAGGTTGTTACTCTTCCCGAAGGTCATCGCCAGTGAATTGCAAAATTAGTTTCATAAACTTCTAATCATGAAGTTATCAAGGTATCAAGAGGGCAGTATTGGAACTTGTTTGTGATGTGTGTCATGTAATATAACAGTTTCTCTCTTTTTTAGTCAATAATTAATGAGTATGTAGCCTGTTGTATAAAGTGAGAAGCTAGTTACAGTAAACCTTATTGTCTGCTATTCTGGATCTTATAATGTGGTTATGAAAGTTATTTATGTATTTAGCTGTCGGATATCTTGCACTGAAGTTTGGCCTGAAGATACTAGCTTTAACCATTTAAATACCTCATAGCAATTATAGACAAATTGAGAGAAATGATGTGATTGTGACATTATGCAGTGAAAGTTGCTTGTTTCATTATGTATTGCTGAAAAGGTAACGGTTTTCTGTTCCTTTTTGTTTTAACTATATAATTCTGTTAAGGGTGCTTGGCTAAACTTATTTGACTTATTTTCAATAAGCAACTTATATATTGTGATAAATAAACTCATTAGCTCTTGCTGCGAGTTTGGATTAGCTTATGATGACAAGCGGAGGAGCCAAGGTATTTAAATTACCGTATGGTAGAAAATGACCAAAAAGGAGCCTATCAGAGAAAATAAGCTTAAACACTCCAAAAGAAGCCACATAAAAAAAGGTTATGAAACCTCTCTAAATAAGCACATACCCTGAGGTTATCAAAATACTTCTTCTAAATAAACTAATAAGTTGGTAAGCTCACAAAATAACCCAAGATAAAGCAACCCCTAAATATCTGTAACCTGCCAACCTGGTGCTACTTCTGGAGATGGAGCCTGAAGAGAATTATAGACACAGGTGTGCTGAAACCGGTTAGATAAACCTAAATCAGTGAATGATAGCGATTACCTAAGCCTATTATATTTAAGTTTGATTCTCGGTTTAATACTTATATTTATTTGTTAACCAGTTGTCGGTCAGAAAACATGTCTACTTTCTTCAACATATTCTAAATTTCTGATGATGAACACCATCACATATATTCTAAGCTTTTGCATTTTATTTTTTATTTTTTTTATACACGGTGATAACGTTGTCAGGGAAATTGGTTTATCAACAACAGTCTTTCTTTATTACTGCATTCTGGTAAAAGTACGAAGTGGTTATTTTGTTTCAAAAATTATGTATTTGTACCAGATTAGTTGTTTAGTTTTACATGTTACTAGTTAGGGTAAAAATGACAAATAACTTAGTTTATACTAAACAGCACATGTGTGTCCTTGATCTTCAAATCACATTAGAAACTAGGATTTTGTCAAATACTAATCAGAAAGAACTTGAAGTAGATCCTTTTGGTTAACAAAAAACCAATCTAGACGATTTATATTTTGTAATTACTTGTAATCGCTAGAGAACCGTCAATTTAACCAACAGAATCTAGACTCACATCTAAAAATGCAATACACTACATTATTTTCAAGTCATTCTAGCAAACAATCGAATAACATTCAGTAATACACAAAATTCCCATGGATATATATAAAAGTGTTGATTACATGGAAGGATCCATCTCAAGAATGGTTGCTTAAAAATGTCTATCTATGTTGCTGTTTGTACTCTCTTCTTTACTCAAATTGGCAGATAGATCTTCATCACGCTGCAATCGAAAATTTTCTAAAAGCAAATATGTCCAATATACGTTCCGCAATCTGCATCGTCTCCCGTTCCTAAAACTATAATCCCCATCTTCTTCAATTGGATCCAAAATTCTTGATGCAAATCCATAATGTGTTTGGAATCACTAGGTGAACTATATAACTCAAGTTACCTGATTCAAAATCTTGCAGTCTCCTCTTCATCATCATCTCCCCATAGTTGTTTTCTAGCAATTACAACTCTTTCTTCATTAAGGGAGAGAGCATCGGTTTTTGGTTCCACCTCTAACGAATATCCATCCCATCTTAAGGCAGCCAAGAACTTTCGTATGTGGTCAACAATAGATGACTTGTCTCGTATAATGACAAACCCTTCGGGCCTTAACATACGATCCATCTCGATAAGCAAATCTTCCACACTGCAGCCACGCTCCTCAATCTCTGAAAAGACCCTCCAAGCATGTAGTAGGTCATAGGTGCGTGGATATGTCGAAAAAGATTCACACCTGCGAGACAAATTCCCATTAAAATTGGGTTGGTCGAAAACACATAGCTTCTAGTGCAGGTTGATATGAGTCAGGTGAACGCGCTACTTCTCAATACTTTTAGTCCAAGTTTTGACTTTTTTTTCAGAAATAATCAATGCATCTAAAGTGACAGCAGAGCTATATAGATACATTTACGTTTGGGAAGATTGTATAGAAGATAACATTAATTTATTAATTGAAGATCTTTTTTTCAACTGAACATCAATTTATTATGAACATTTTTTACAAGAAAACATGTGGTATGCTGGTATACCAAGGATAAAACAGATTTGTGATGATCTGTCACCTTTCGCCTATACATAACATGCTGACTTAACTACTTTATCGGTTTCTATTCAATTTTTTTTATACAATCAAACGTTTGTTACCCTTAATGATAAGAAAGTGAAGTTTATGCCCCTAAATGAACTTTAGTCTATAGTAGGTTTTATGTAATTTTCCCTTGATTTTTGAAGTTTATGAATTATAATTTAAGATGTCGTGTGCATTAAAATAAACATTTAACAGAACCTAAATCAAGCAATTCATAAGCAAATGGGTCGAATTTGGCACACTTCTACTTGTGATTGTTGAGAAAGAGTTAAAGAGAAAAAGTAAGGAAGAGAAGTTTGAAGACAAAGTGCATACCAGTCATGAACTGTTCCAATTAATCCCCTATCATAGATAATCTTCAACTTGGAAGAGGCATTGACTGGAGCAACATTCATCACCCAAACGTCTTTGTCCTTCAGAGCAGCAGCAAATCCACCTAGGTTTGAGTTCATATCCATGACATTTCTGATGGAATCCTTCTGTATAACAGATCTCACCTGCTTCCAATACTCGACGACTCTATGATACCATGTGTCCTGTGTCACAATTATGAGCAATTAAGGATAATAGACCATTTACCACTTGACTATCAGCAATAACTTGTGACTATTTGTTTCTTGCAACAAGATACTTACAGTGTCTTCTTGAAACTGGTCCGGACTGACTCCAATTTCATCGAGGCGAGGAGAAGGCCCTGTAAGCCTACTTGGCCATGGTTGAAGTCCGCTCCCTTTTGCCTTGTGCATCTCTGTATTATCAGAAAAATCAATTGAAAATACAGGATATACGAGATTATGCTTCTCAATCATAAAGGAGGTTAAAAAGGCAGAGGCAGTTAAGATCAGTGCTTAACTTATGGTTTTTCAGTTGCATACCCATACTAAGTTCATTATCAGTATCATATTTAGATTCTCACAAGTCACAACCATATCAATCACATCATTTACATTGAATAAACAAGTAAACACTACAAACCATGATTAAAGTAGTTCTTGTGATTAATAAATTTAAACAGGTAAGTGAACTAAATTACAGACCAACATCTTTTAGGCATTTGAATTAGTAGAATTCCATTTCAATTTAAAGAGAATGATGTAACTTAGATCATTACTCTAGACTATCATACATAATCATAACACCAATCTCAACAAACACTTTCCAACAACATTTAACCTAATCATATATAACTCATATCTACTTCCTATATACTTGATTTTCAAGGTGTGGGACTACTTATTTTTTGTAGTTAAGTACTTGTTTACAAAGCAAAAGCATAATAAATAAAAAAACACCCCCACGACAAAAACGAGACAAACCTTATATCCAATAGGAGGCGGAATAAGACAATTAAAGCGTCTTTGCTTGAGGGGGACAATGGCGCTCATAATGCTCCATTAAACACAAATTAAGCTTCATCTTCATCTGATAAATTAAATGCCTATCCAAACAAGGTATCAACTCCGAATACCTCATATCACACACCTACACCAAATCAAATCACAAACAAACATATCAACCACCTTTAACAACAAAAAACCTAACTACCTCTAACCAAGGGCGGAGCTATTAAGGGACCGGGAAGGGTCCCGGCCCCCCTAGGCCTAAGCTCGTTAGCGTATTTTTTCGTGATTTCATGTGTATTTCCCGAAAAAAATTTATTTCGGCCCTCACATTTAATGTATTTCTCGAAAAAAAATTTGTTTCGGCCCTCACCAACTACCTTCAACAAACAAATTTAACTAACTTCTACTGTAGAAAAATTAACAAATAAAATAACTACGTATTAGTTCTTAAAATTAGCAAACAATTTTAACTAACTTTATACTTAACAAAATTTTAACAAATTTAACTAACTTTTGACAAACAAATTAGTAACGAACAAACTTACAGGCAAGCTTTTAGGCAGCTCATTATCACGTTGACGATCATCATCATCATCGTCAAACAACTGATCAAAATAATCACGCTTCCGTACAAATTTACCAGTAACGGGATCTGTGCCATCGTCTATCGCAATCACCTCTTCCGATCTCGGTAACACAGGTGCAAAAGTTGAGCCATTGTATAAACAAATTAGAAATAATATTAGGATTAGAAAGAGTAATGTGTGCTTTAGTGTTTTTTTGCGACGGGTTAGCTCCCCGGCCGTTGGTTTCATTTTTTATCTACGTAACAGAACACGATATCAGATAAGCATTAGCTCGAGTGTTGGGAATTGGTTACGTAATGCAAATGGTCTTATAAACCTTGTTTCAGAGTTGCTGCCACAACAAATAGGATTACAATCACGAGTGGACTTTTAATGACCCCGTGGTATCAAAATTATGTTTTGTTCAGCTCGTGATAACTGATAAGTAGATCTCAGAATAGTTGCAAGAAGTAACAGATTATCATGCAGCTTTTATTCAGGAATAATTAGAGTTAGCAGTGTCGGATAAACCTGAATTCAAATTTGCTTTTGGTTGACATTAGTTGCATACAAACCCGCTATATTTGTGTGTGGTTACCAAAATATACTAGTAACACTAGCAGTGGAATGAAATAACAATGAAATAACACTAGCAGTGGTTTCTCGTAACACTAGCAGTGGTTTCTAGTAACACTAGCAGTGGTTTCTAGTAACACTAGCAGTGGTTACCAAAATATACTAGCAGCTCAACTCTACTCATTTCAGTCAAAAGTTATAAGCTATTCTAGCAATTTAGCCTGAAGTACAGATAACGGTATCCTGTTCATGCTTTCAGGAGATCAAACTAATGTTTGTTTAAGGTTTGGCATTGGTTGCGCTATGACAAATTACTCCACCTTGTGTGGTTTGAGTAATCCACTTCCAAGTCGTCTTATCATAATGTCACTAGTCTTTTATGAAATTAGTCCGTGTCTATAAAAGACCGGTCTCAAACTAATGCACTTATTTAACACCTTATTTTAGTTGAGGTTATAATTTCTAAAATATCATCATCACCACAGATCCAATAGACAGATATCCTCATGGCCCTAACTATTTTCGTGAAACAATCGCTTCTAAAGTGTTGACTAAGACCAATGATCACGAGACATACAAGCACAGGGAAAATCTAACACCATGTTAGTTATGTCAGAAGTCATTATAAACTGCCTTAGAGTTCAGCCAAACAAATCAACATCCTAGTATAAATCGTAATTTATTAACTATCAAAAGTATAACAGCCGCATGTTCACTAGAGTTCGTATTTTATAAGCAAATCTAACATATTGAATTCTAAAACTACTAATGACAACAAATGAGCCTTTAAATACATTACTACAAGAACAGCATCAAGCACACAAACAATAAACGAAGACGATAAACACTAGTAGCACGTCTACCTCTAAAAGGATTCTTCGCTCTATGCTTGCTTTGTGTGTGAACCGACGCCAAATTATTGTATTGCACAATCATGGAACCAAAACTGCACCTGAGAAAACAGAGCTTTCCCATACCTCAAGCCCTTCGGCACATTCCCTACTAACAAAAAGCCGCTCACCACCACCTTCAATCTTCTTAATAATCCCTCTCTCCGAATCCTCCACTTTACCGCCTAAACGACTCTTCACCAATCTCACTATGCCCGCCCTTTTCCGCTACCCTCGACCACACTTCCAACCCACCGTCTCGCCCAACAAAAACTTGCTTGTTATAACAATGCACTACACTATTACTAACACCAGCACCACTCGTATCCCTCAAACTCAGATTCATATCTCTCAAATAAACCCAAGGATCATCCCCCAACTTCCTCAAATCCGCTATCCCTAAATCACCCGAATTGGAACATATCTTACACATACTCATATCATTCACGTCAACACTAACATCCACAAACGAATCACCAAACCTACTACTCCTACCCGACCCCGGCTCATTAGTCTCCCAAACCACACGCCCAGACCTCACATCCCATAACCTAACATAACCACTATACCCAAACGCCCCGGACATCACACTCGTCCCAACTAAAACCCCCATCTCCTATACCCATTCGGCTAGAAATCAATTTTAATGCTTGCCGGTGCAGCAATCGCAGTCACAATACCAATAGTGCTCATCCTCTCAGGCTCCAAAATCAATTTTATTCGAATCAATTAATAAATGTTATAAAAAAGAAACAAATGGAACCTGATAGAGGCGAAGGATGCAAAGGTTAGCATCTAAGCTGTGGTGATCGTTTGATCGGTGATGATTTTTTGATTGATGGTTTGGATGTGAGTGTTTGTGTTTGATTGATGGTTTGGATCGTGATGATCTGGGCAGCAGTTGGGGGAAGGGTGTGTTTGTGCGTGTGTTTAATGTATAAAGTGGAATGAAATGTGTAGTTTGATTATAAAATGTGTATTTTGTATTTTGTATTTAAAAAAGTGTAATTTGATTTTAAAATGTGTATTTTATATTTTATAAAGTTGTATTTTTGTATTTAAAATTATGGCACAAGTACCAATACAATAAAATAATATAAATGTGTACTTTCTAACTAATCAGTTGCTCAAGAATACATATGTGTGGGACCAAGTTGTCCAAAATATATGTATTTTTTAATAATAAAAATAGACTTTACTTTTCATTTAAAAGACAAAAATGGTTCTGAACAATATAGTAGGTCAAAGTTGCCCAACATACCAAGTTTTAGCTTTGTACTTTGTAAGTACAAAGTGGGCCCAAATATATGATAGAGTTGCTCATGGGAGAGTTGTCCATGGGGCATGAAGGGAAGTGAAAAAAAAGTAGGGCATTTGGGGTAATATTCTTGGGCAACTGGGGCATTTAGAGAATTTTCCCTAAAATGTTTCTTTTGTTGGGACAAACGGTGGTTTGTACAACATTCAACGAAAGCCAAAGTGTGTTGGTGTGTATCTCCCAGAACAGGGTAAGATAATCAACTTCAGCAGAAACAAGCAACTATTCAGCAGAATCAAATACCACTAAGTGGTTCTGGGATATCACTTGGAATCGTGTGATCACTTTCCAAAGTAAACTATTCGACCCTAAGGTTACACGAATATCTACTTGGGATAAGACCAAATGCAGTTATGGAATTAGGCACAATTCAATAACCCTTGCGCTAATAAGTGTTTTGTGTTTTCGTGTGTTCTTCATGCATCATCGATATCCTATTTATAGGATAATACTCTTGGCTAATTCAATGGAATTATGAGTATTAATCGGCCCATTAATAGCCTCATAATTATCCCCATTATAGCCGTTAGTGGTTACATGACCAATTAAACGTGGTCATTAAGCGGTTGAACCGCCACTTAAATAAGTCAAAACCGTTTACAAGCTTTATTTTCATAGTCTATCGTTGGTTACACCTTCAGTAAAACACACCGCTTCGATGTAAACACTACTTTGATAAACACACCGGTGGAAACACCGATCGGTGGAAATCTTTGCCGGTGGAAACACGATGTCGGTGGTAACCACAACAGTACTTTCACCAAGCACTACCAATACAAACCACTACAAGATTCGAGGTGTTCATGGACCTTATGGGTGTACACTCCGTACCTCCTAACCCATTACAATGTGTGAACTATTCCCACAAGTGCACTAAATTTTCCAACAATCCTCCCCAAATTTAGTTTACTTCCTTTGCATGAAAATTAAACATCAAGCAAAACATGTGCATAAATGAAAATGTCTTGAGGATTGAATTTCCATCTTAGTAAATTACACGTTTCAAATATTCGAGAATCCGGGTGTTCTAAGAATTGAACCCTTCAACCCATTTGAATACCTGAAGATAAAATACACACAAGTTTTCAAACACTTAAAAGCTCCCGACACTATACAAGCCATGTGTCCATATCCAAATTCATAAATGTTGTAAAGCTAAAAGTCCAAAGCTTCCTGAGGCGGCAAAACTTCAACATTTACATAGGTGGTTCCTCTTTATTCATGCTCCTGCCAATCACTTTTTCAAAGAAAATTAACCATTAAGAAGTAAAGACTTCATCCTCCTTTCAGGAGCACAACCTTGGGATGTAAATAAAACATGTGCTCCAGTCCACTCAATGTTCAGCTTTCCACATTGAACTCAGCTCCCAAGTTTTCTTAGGAGGGAGTTGGGTGTCCTAGCATTCTATGACTAAGTTGGACTTAAACCCATCCCTTTAGCAGACTTTATAACCAAGTCTCTAGCCAGGCCCTTCGTCAAGTGATCAGCTAAGTTCTATTGAGATCTCACAAACTCTATAGATACCACCCCATTCATGATAAGCTCACGAATCATGCTATGTCCGACACCTAAGTGTCTAGACTTACCATTGTACATCTGGCTATAAGCCTTAGCCAATGTAGCCGCACTATCACACCGGATAGAAATAGGTGCTATAGGTTTAGGCCACAATGGAATCTCAAGAAGCAAGTTTTTCAACCATACAGCTTCTTTACCAGGCTGCTAAAGCCACAAATTCAGATTCCATTGTTGAACTGGTGATGCAAGTTTGCTTCTTGGATGCCCAAGAAATTGCACCTCCTCCAAGTAGGAATACCTACCACCGGTAGACGAATTGTCTTCGATTATTCTTGATCCAACTTGCATCATGTATCCTTCCAACACGATGGGTAACCGATATATGAGAGACTATAATCCATAGTTCTCTTCAAATACTTCGTACTCTTTGAGCGCTTGCGATGATGAGCACTAGGATTACTAGTATACCTGCTCAATTTTCCCACTGCAAAACCAATATCGGGTCTTGTACAAGTCATGGCATACATCAGTGACCAATTACCCTAGAATACTCAAGTTGAGATACACCCTTGCCATGATTGGGCATCGCTTCTCACAGTATCCATAGGTGTACTCAACGGAGTACAATCAAAGTAATTGAATTTCCTCAGTACCTTCTCAATATAATGAGACTAGGAGATAGAAATTCTTTACTTTCATGTTTAATCCTTATACCAAGGATAACATCAGCCTCCCCCATGTCCTTCATCGAGAACCTTGATGACAAAAATTCCTTTGTCAGGTCAACTTGATTTTGGTCAGTGCCAAAGATCAACATGTCATCAACATATAGAAAAATGATGACTCCTTTACCAGATTCATCAAATTTGCTATACACACATTTGTCAACTTGGTTAAGAACATAACCACTAGACAAAACCACTTCATCAAATTTTTGATGCCATTGCTTAGGTGCCTGCTTAAGTCCATAAAGAGACTTAATCGGTTTACACACCTTGTTTTCATTGCCGGACATGATGAAGCCCGAGGTTGGTTCATATAAACCTCCTCATCCAATTCACCATTCAAGAAAGCTGTTTTCACATCCATCTGATGAATAATCAGATTGTGAATAGATGCCATAGCAATCTGCAGTCTTATGGTACGATACGAGACAGGGGCATAAGTATCAAAATAGTCTATCCCTAACTTTTGTTTAAAGCCCTGAATAACTAATCTAGCCTTGAACTTTTCAATATTTCCATCTACCTTCATTTTCTTTTTGAAAATCCATTTGCAACCTAGAGGTTTGCAACCCGGAGGTAGATCAACCAACACCCAAGTGTTGTTCCCCATGATGGAATCCATCTCATCATTGATTGCTTCTTTCCATAAAGCAATATCCTGGGACTTCATTGCTTCTTCAAATGTCTTGGGATCATCCTCAATAATGAAGCAATAGGAGTATTGGTCTGAGACCTCATCCCTTGTTCCTTCAACTAAGTATAGTTGAAACTCATGTCCAAATGACTTTGGAGTCCTCGACCCTTTGCTCTTCACGAGAGCAGGTTCAGTTGTTGAACCACAACCTCATCGGGGACCACGATGGTTTATCATCGAGGACCTTTGATACACCAGTGTCAAGAGTTCCATTAGGAATCCTCCGACTTGGTCTTGGGACTGATGAGAATCTATTCTCATCAAAGTCTGCATCCCTTGATTCAATTATTGAGTTAATTGAAAAATGATCATTAGGTTCAATAACATAGAACCTAAAAGCTTTGGAATGCTCAGCATATCCAACAAAGATGCAGTCAATGCCTCTTTCACCCAAAGTCTTTTGCTTTGGATCAGGGAGTCTTACAACAGCCCTACAACCCCGGACCTGAGATAGTTCAGTTGGGTTTCCTTTTAGTCCAGAGTTCATAAGGGTAACCTTGTTCCTTTTGTTGGGAACCATATTTAATAAATAGCAAGTTGTTAACATAGCTTCACCCAGAACCCTGACTCTCACCTGAGTAGGAAAACATGGAATTAACCATCTCCTTGACACCTATTTTTCCTTTCGGAAATACCATTTTTTGAGGAGTATAAGGGCGATCGTTTCATGGATAATTCCAACAGACTGAAAGTCAGAGTATCCATGTACTCACCTCCCTATCAGTCCTTAATCTTTTGATCAAAGACCCAAGTTGTAATTCAACTTCAGTTTTAAACACTTTGAATTTATCTAATGCCTCATCCTTGGAATGTAATAGATAAACATTACAAAACCTAGAAGCATCATCAATAAATGTCACAAAGTACTTCTTGTTCCCCAAAGAGGGAGTGGCATGCAAGTCACACAGGTCACTGTGTACAAGCTCCAAGAGCTTAGTCTCACGACTAACACCATGAAAAGGTTTCTTGGTAATCTTGGTCAACATGCAAGTTTTACACTTTTCAGTGTCCATGTCAAAAGCTAGGATCAACCCATCCTTAGACATATCTTGCAACCTTTTATAATGAACATGGCTAAGTCTAGCATGCCACAGGTAGAGTCATCACGGTCATGGTGGTCACACAGCTGAATTTACACTATCGGTGGAAATAAATACACTATCAGTGGAAATATTAAGCCTGAACATTTGATTATATGAATAACCAAAACCAATAAAAACACCATGCTTAGAAAGCACAAATTTATCAGACTCAATAACTTGTTTATATCCATGATTATTCAAAACACTACTTGAAACCAAGTTCTTCCTTATATCAGGAACATGAATAACATTAAACAAAGTTACAATCTTTCTTGAATTAAACCTAAGATCTACACAACCACGACCATGCACCAAGGCTGTTGACTCATTTCCCATGTGGAGAATAGAACCATCATTCAGTGACTCATAAGTCTTGAACCAGCTTCTATCTTTACACACATGAACTGTTGCACCAGAGTCAACCCACCACGCAACATCATCATCCTGCACATAAAAGATTCAGATACATATGTAACATAATAAATCTGAAAAGACTTATTAAACATATTTTGACCTTTCAGTGAGTTGGTGAACCACCACTCCTTGAACCATTAGTGCCGATCCATTGGCTTTTCCACCAACTTTAACACCTTTGCAGTCCCTTTTAATGTGACCAGTCTTGCCACATTTCCAACAAGTAGGTGTTGCTTTCTTGTTAGGATCTGCCCTTGTGTTATCATGAAATTTGCGTTTGCCTTTGTTGTCATTGTACCTGGTGGAGTTGTTATGCTCCACCATATTGACAACAGATGGTTCAGTAGCATTGCTACTCTTTGGCTTGCATTTATTTCCTTGTCATTTCCTGCACCTTGATAGATTCCTCAATACGCAGATGACTGCCCAACTCAACCAGAGTTAACTCCTCCTTCTTATGTTTCAAGGTATGCTTGAAATCTTTCCAAGAATGAGGGAGTTTGTCAATGACACAAGAGACTTTAATAGCCTCATCCATGTTCATATTGTGTTGTGTAAACCTTCCAAGTATTCCAAGAAGTTCATTGTATTGTTCCATAACCGGTCTTGAATCAGTCATTTTGTAATTTGTGAAATTACTAACAAGGAACTTCTTACTTGATGCATCCTCACCCATATATTTGGCATCCAAGGAATCCCACAGTTCTTTGGAAGATTCAAAGTTCCGATAAATATCAAACAGAGAATCAGACATACCATTGAGAATTAAGCCTCTGCATATGTAGTCATCATTCTCCAATTTGCTCCTCCTCCGATCTGCCAACCGTAGCATCATCCCCATCATCAGAATTGGAGTGGTAGTTAGACATACACCACACTCATACTTGACGAAGAAGTGCATCTTCTTCGCCACCTCCTAAAGTCCACCCCTTCAAACTTGTCCGGTTTAGCAAAGTTTGAAGCCATGTGTTCATTGCGTGCGGTTGCCATTGATTATCACAGAATAGTTTACTTTGATTGTTGGTGTGTATCTCCCAGAACAGGGTAAGATAATCAACTTCAGCAGAAACAAGCAACTATTCAACAGAAACAAATACCACTAAGTGGTTACCGGATATCACTTGGAATCGTGTGATCACTTTCCAAAGTAAACTATTCGACCCTAATGGGTTACACGAATATCTACTTGGGATAAGACCAAATGCTGATTATGGAATTAGGCACAATTCAATAACCCTTGCGCTTATAAGTGTTTTGTGTTTTCTGTGTGTTCTTCATGCATCATCAGATATCCTATTTATAGGATAATACTCCTGGCTAATTCAATGGAATTATGAGTATTAATCGGCCCATTAATAGCCTCATAATTATCCCCATTATAGCCGTTAGTGGTTACATGACCAATTAAACGTGGTCATTAAGCGGTTGAAACTGCCACTTGAATAGGTCAAAACCGTTACAAGCATTACTTTCATTAGTACTTTCATAGTGCTATCGGTGGTTACACTTTGCTTCGATGGAAACACCATTGCTTCGATGTAAACACTACTTGATAAACACCACCGGTGGAAACACGATCGATTGGAAGTCTTGCTTCAGTGGAAACACGATGTCGATGGTAACCATTACTTTCACCAAGCACTACCAATACAAACCACTACAAGAGTCAGGGTGTTCATGGACCTTATGGGTGTACACTCCGTACCTCCTAACCCATTACAAGGTGTGAACTATTCCCACAAGTGCACTAAATTTTCCAACAAAGTGATGATTTGATGGTGTGCCTATCAAAGGCCAAACATGCTTAATGAAATTATCAACTTCCCTAATTGGGTTTTGCATTTTTTTAGCCATATTTTAGTAAAATCATCTTAGAACTTGCTAGTTTAAATTTTGTATTAAACCGTTTTTAAATAATAGATGATTTAATATAGACAACATCAGTTTTGTTACTTTATATTTTTAGTCATCTTTCTCTATTAAGTCGTTAACAAACAATTTTTATATGACAATCTGAATTCAGTTTTTTCATATCAACTCAACTAAGTCAAATTCAAACATCACCTTACTCCTAGATAAATAGGTTCCGGTTATATTACAGACTCATTAATTACTAAAACAATGAATGAATTCTTTTAGGTATAGAAATGATCATTTAAATGATCAAATCATTTGGTGACTATGAATACATAATTTGCTAATATCATTGAAAATGACCATGTAGGATTTGATATAACAAACCTGAGACATTTTTGTACCTTCGAATGGTGGTCACGTGGTTCAATCTTGGTATCTTAGCAGCAATCAGCGGATTTTGGGTAAAATCCATAAAATAACAACGTACTTTTCAAAATTTTCCGACTTGAAGCACTTACTTTTTTATTACCTTACTTCACAAACGTACTTTCAAAATTTGTTCCGATTTCAACCATATAACACTTTTATAATAAAATAATAACTGAAATAATTACATTACCCTTGTAATCTTTAAAATTTGTTCCGAATTCACCAACGAACTTTTAAAATTTGTTCTGACTTCACCAATATGTCAAGGGTAATATAGTCATTTTAGTTATTATTTTAATATAAACTGATCATATGGGTCAGAACAAAATTTGAAAGTATGTTAGTGAAGTAACGTAATAAAAAAGTAAGTGTTTCAAATCGGCAAAATTTGAAAAGTACATTGTTATTTTATAGCTTTTACCCGCGGATTTTTCATTATTGCATTGAAGACAAAAGGTACCTTTAAAACATTCTCATTGTGTGGTACGAGTACTCTGCTAGCACGTTTAATGTTTTAGTCGGACGTCAACTTGTCAACCATAAAATATATGCTAATTTCGGTGTTTTATATGTAAAAAATAATTGCCCAGTTTCCAAAAATCCATGTGATATAGTCATTGAGTTAATTGGAAGTCTATTCAAAGGGAATTGATACTCACACCACATATTTTGATGCTTGCACCATCATTTATGCATTACTGTATTGTACTGTACAATACAGTAATGCATAAATGGTGGTGCAAGCATCAAAATATGTGGTGTAAGTATCACCTCCCCTATTCAAAGCTTATTCTACTTGAAGTCCTTACAATACAACAAACTAGAGGTGCACAAAACGGTTAACCGGTTCGGTTTGACGACCGGCCTAACCCGAGTCGGTTTGGGTAAAAAAAAAACTCGGCCGTGCCGGTTAACCGGTTCGGTTACAAACCGGCTGCGAGGAGAAAAAAACCCAACCGGTCCAAACCGGTTTGGGACCGGTCTTGACCGGTTAACCGTTTTGACCGGTTCGAGTATTTTTTTTTTCGTTTTTCGTCGCCGTTTGTCATTGTTTTCTTGTTTCGTGTATTAATAAACTTCAACTTTTATTTAATAGAACGGAAATACGACTGAAACGAAATACATCACACATTATACATAAACTTAAAACATAACACATAATAACATAAACATAAAACATCGATAACTCGATAAGCTACTCAACGTCGACTCGAGCCTTCAACTGCAAGTGCATGGCAATAATTCTGTGTGTGAACCTTCAACGCCGAGTTGGAAACGGGTTTCAATAAACATAAACAATGCTTACATTGAGCCATTTTCTTGTCATCCGATATTTGGACGTAGTTGTAGTTAGCCCAAACATCTGGTGCACGGTTTATCGATAAAATACAAACAATCACCAGCGGCGGGGGTGGCGGAGGCGGTGCAAGATCAGCCATTAGTGAAATGCTTTCGGTTTTTATTTTTTAGAGTGTATTTTTGATTGTATAAAACTTGCAAATATATAAAAACACAATCCATCTATTTATACTAGTCTTACAATGGCAAACTTGTATATATAAAGGAAATTTAAATTTTGAAATTGACCTGCCTTCCCGCTCAAAAAATTCAAAATTAGAAAATCTAAAATTTGAAAATTTAAACCGGTTAACCGGTTGAAAATTTTGTCGCCCACCAAAAAAATTAAATTTTAAAAAATATAAAACAGGTCATACCGGTTTGGGACAGGTTTGTAACCGATTAACCGGTTTGAAATTTGAAAAAAAATTTGCCGCCCACCAAAATTTTGAATTTTCAAAAAAACTAAACCGGTTTAACCGTTTTGGGACCAGTTTTTAACCGGTATGAAACCGATTTTTTTTTCCGTTTTTCATTGTTTATACAAAGTTACACTGAATAAACTTCAACTTTTATTTAATACGTCGGAAATACATAAACTTAAAGGAGATACATCATGAAAGGAAATACATAAACTTAAAACATAATACGTAAACATAAAAGTCTTAATAGTATTCATCGGATCCATTGGACCTAGCTGCTTGAGCAACTGCATCTTGTCTTATTTGTTCATTGGAAAGTAACTCGATTTCACCCGATTGCGCCTCTTCCTCGTAGATCTGCTCTTCGAAGTCTACGACATTTTCAAGATTAGCTTTATCTTGCACTCGCTTCATGGCGTCCAAGTGATCTTTCAAACCCATACACATCTCCAAAGAAGTCGGTGTGAGTCTTGTTCTTAGATTTGATAAAACCCTTCCACTTGTTGAAAAATTGGATTCAGAAGCTACCGAAGTAGCTTGTACACTTAGTACATCACGAGCCATTCGGGATAGAACGGGAAACATTGTTTCATTTGCTTTCCAAAACGCCAAAACATCAAAGTTCAACTTGTTCGGGTGGAATATGTGAGATAAAATCGGTTTTGGTATATCTTTCATATTCATTGTTCGTGAAACGATCACTCTTTGACCGTTTGTTTGGATTTTGTATTGGAAATGAGATCCGAAATAACCATAGATAAACGATTAGCAAGAATCTTTGTGACCACTTTGTAAACACTACCAATCAAGCTGATGGGTCGAAAATCTGTAACAAATTTTGCATCCATCACTTTGGGGATCAAAGCATTGAATGACGAGTTACAACCTCTCGGGAAGGACCCACTGTCGAAGAAACAGTTGACAGCCACACAAAGGTCTGAACCGATGAGATCCCAAAAGTGCCTGAAGAATTCAAAGGTAAAACCGTTCGGACCGGGCGACTTGTTTTCGCCACAATCCCAAACAACGGCTTTAATTTCATCTCTAGTAATATTTCTGTCCAAATCATCAATTTGGTCAGGAGTTAAGCGGTTGGGAAACGACATATTGAGTTTAAGGCGGAAATTAGCAGGCTGCTTAAAACGGGTGGCAAAATGATTAAGGAACGAATTCTTCACCAAGGCCGGATCAGTAAGCCAAACACCGCTATCAAAAACACCCCGAATAGCCAGCTGAGCACGTCTTTTATTTATGATTCCACGAAAAAATTTCGAATTTTCGTCACCCTCTATTGCCCATTTAACTTTGGCTTTTTGAGCCGCATCTTTGAGATCCTACTGATTTAATTCGAACAATTTGCGAGATATCTCCAAGCAATTTAGAAGCATATCATCAGAGATGACGCAATTATCCAACTCTTTGTCGATATCCACCAACTTATCAGTTAGAGAACTTTTGACCCCCTCATTCAAAAAATTCATATCCCTAATCCAAACACGAATAACCTTCTTCAAGTCTTGAAGCTTCTTCTTAAATCTAATAAGACAGTTGGAATCATTATGAGAAAAGGAGAGCCAAGCTTGTTCCACCATATCATCAAAACCCTCTCACTTAAACCAGGAATGGAATAATCGAAAAGGAATCGGACCGAAATCATTTTGAATCTCTTTAAGGATGATAGGCCTGTGATCCGACAAATGTCGATCTAAGCAAACAGCTGTGATAGTAGGAAAAGTCGAGAAAATACCGTCCGAGACCAAAAACCGATCCAACTTACTCATTTTAGAAGTTGATGGGTGTGACCACGTAAAAGAATACCCCTCCATCTTTACATCTAGAAGGCCCGAGGATGTAATAAAATGATTAAAAGTTCGAGCACAAGACGGACTAAAGATCGAACCAAAACGTTCATCTTCGGATCTTACTTCATTGAAATCGCCCAAAACGAGGGTCTCTCCATTCCAACGATTAATCAAAACCGAGATATAATCCCAAAGCGTACGTTTAAGGACAGCAGATTGGGGAGCATAAATCACCACTATTAAGATCTTAGTATTAGTAGGAGGCCAAGTCCCGTACAAGGCAATAAAATTATCAGATACCGAGACCTCATCCTTCTTGAAAATAGATTGCTCCCAAACACATAGGATACCACCTGAATTACCTACCGAATGACTAGTAACAAATTGGAAATTAGAGTTACCCCACATGAACTTAACATCCATGTTAGATATGCAATCCATTTTCGTCTCCTGTAAAGCTAAAAATTTAATCTTATGTTTAAAATTCAACTCCTTAACCCACTCCTTTTTGGTCTTGTGGCCGAGACTAGGGGTGAAAACGAGTCGAGCTGAGCCCGAGCTTGCCAGAGCTCGAGCTCGGCTCGTTTATATATAAAAAGCTTGAGCTCGAGCTGGAACCTCGCGCACTGAGCTTCGAGCTCGGCTTCGTTAACACAAAGCTTCGGCTCATTAACACAAGGCTCGAGCTCGTTAACACGTTTATACGTATAGAAAATATATATCATTATATATTTCTAGGGCTCGTTTAGGCTCATGAGCCTAAGCGAGCTTTTGTATAGAGCTCGGGCTCGAGCTCGATTATTAAATGAGCCCGAACTTAGGCTCGAGCCGGGCTCGAGCTTCGTTTAGGCTCGACTTCGTTCGAGCTTTTCGATTGATCGGCTTTTCACAGCGTGCGTTCCACTAAGGACCTTGAACGTTAAGTGAAAGTATCTTCATTTAAAACCCACAACATCCTAATTTATACTAACCTTACAATGGAAAAATCCTAATTTTTCAACTCAATTAAATAATATCCCCCCCCCCCCGCCCCGCCCCGGCTCCTTCCCGCTCTACATTCAAAATTTTGAAATTCAAAAAAATTTAAAATCGCGCTAAAACCGGTTTGGAACCAGTTAACCGAACCGGTTCGTATAACCGGTTACTAAAAACCGGTGGTTTTTTCAAAATATCAAACCAGTATCAAACCGCCGGTTTGGGTAAAAACCGGACCGGTTATGGTCAAAACCGATTTTGACCGGGTTGGTTTTTCGGTTTGTTTTCTGTTACGATTCGGTTAACCGGTTTTTATGTACACCTCTACAACAAACCAAACTTTCATTCAACACGTTTTTCGTAAATATGAACAAAACTTTTGATAGTTTTTCTCAAATGAATAAAAATGTTCGAAGTTGAATTAATCATATTGCGGTCAAATCTGCCAAAAAATCACACCTTTAAATTGAAAATTTCGTCTCTAAAGTTTACGATTTTCGTACGCTGGCCACTGAAACCAAGTTTATATATCATATGTCCCTAAAGTCGCCTTTTTGACTTTAGGGACATATGAAATACAAACGTGGTTTCAGTGGGCAACGTGCAAAAATCGCAAACTTTAAAGACAAAATTTGCAGTTTACCCTAATAACAATGAACACACAAATCGACGCTATTATACATCAGCGTTACTATACTTAATACTCGCTAATCTATGCTAAACACATGTACAAACACAAGCACAATATATACATAAATAATTAACTATTTGATACACAATTTATTTTCTTGAAGATACTTAAATGCTAATAAATTACATTATATTGCTTAAAACTAAACATAAGTGATCCCGTTATAAGTTTGTTTATGTGTTTTTACTTTCTAGTTTCTACAATGTATTTTCACAGCCCATGACAACATCAACTAGCATAAAAGAAAAGCAAGAAAGTTATGTAGTGTAGAGCTTTTTTTTTTTTTTTTTTTTTTTTTTTTGTAAATGTGTGCATAACAAGGAGTATTATAAAGGATTGAGATCCTCTTATGCAGTGGCATCATTTTATCCGCATCTAAAACTCAAAGCTCTCTTCTAAATTGGTTGTGGCATCATTTTTTAACAAAAGGGCTTGTATCCTAATGGTACCTCATGTTGTGTGAGAAGCTCTATAATCAAATAGTTGTGAGTTCAAGTACTACTTACGACATGTGAGATTGATTTGTGGTATTGTAAGATAGTTAAAATTGCCATTCTAAAAAAGTAAATAAATAAATAAATATTTTTCCACTTGTCTTTATAAGATTATGTCAAACGAAATTTGTGAAAATCCATAGGAACCAACGTATCTCAAAACTACTTATGAACAAATTTCCAAACCCTCTCAGACTTGACACAGAAAAGCTACTTATTACACAAATTTCAATAAAAGTTAAACGAGCTGCACACTTGACTCAGAATTGTATTTAACCCAAAGATGGCCAAAAGCCTCAAGAAAAAGATAAAGCATACTTCATAGAGATGATATCTGCATTTTCTTATGAACAAGTTTGAGTATATCATATATCCTAAATAGGCGAGAAACAAAGCATTTACTTCATAAAGGCTTCCATCTCCGCTGTAGTAGTTGTCTTGCCCTTAAACTTTTTGTACCATATAAAAATGTATTCACCGAACCCCTGAAAAAAACAACACAAGCCGTAAGACCTATTACACCATAACCAATCCATTATTCGTATTCCGAAGTTGTGTGAACCACACAACCCAACCCAATAGGTGCAACAATTACTGCCAAGATTATCAATGTGCTGATCAACTAAAACACTACTGAATCACGAAAATCCTTAAAGTGAACTATGAAGATGACCATGAGCGGGAAACTAATATACATTATTGCGTACGCAATATTGGAGATTATGAGAAATTCCTCGTCGACTACAAACGGTGATACTTTGGCAAACTTCCAAGTAATCATACTAGAAATTGGTACAAATAACGTTGATATAAATCCTTGCAATAGAAAGGCGAATATGAAATAGCTAGCTCCTGCGGATCCAATAATTATTAAAAATAAATAAATAAATAAAATATCGGTTATCAATTTGATAACGAGACTGTTATTACATTTTAAGTTAATAATTTGAAAGGTTTGTAAAATTCCTATTAACAAACATATATATGTAAACAACATAGTGATCATATGTGTGTTCTTAACAAGTAGACCTTGTAAACTTCGCAAATTTCTTAAATCTATTACAAACACAATAAGTTCTCTTTGTGTCTAATGGAAACTAACTTAGATTCAAGTGTTTCTAAGAACTAAAGAGGTAATAATTAGAGTTCATCAATATTTATTCTAGCTTGGAAGGTACCTTTCCAACATTTTCCCCATAACATATTAACGGTGCAATAAGAAATATTGTACCAAATATTATAGTGTGAGTATCATATATCAAAATATTAACGGTGCAATAAGAAATATTGTATCAAATATTATAGTGTGAGTATCATATATCAAAATGTAAAAGCTAACTCGTCTTATCAGTAGCTAAGCGATATCTAAGCTACTAACCCACCCCGAAAACCATCCAATACATTCTAATGGCAATTTTGGGCTACTTAAGTGTCATCTAGGCATTTAGCATTCTCCCAAGTCCCAGTTACTCCAATTAGGTTTTCGTAGCATGAGTTGAAGTCACATAATCCAAAGCCAAAGATAGGTCCTCCTTTTTATGATATTTTTTTTATTAACTACATCATTGTCGCAGTAAGATTACGGGACCTGACTAATGTTTAAAATGTTTATGTATACAAATAACATAGCTTCGACATTTTATCACTTATGTACTTGCATGATCTAGAAATACTAGAATTTTATATGTACTAAAATGACTAAATGAGCAATCTAATGTATACTTATGTGTATATGTGTAGTACCTGTTTAGGAAGTCATTAGGAAGTCAGGCATTAAAATATGGCTTGACTATGTAGCTCTAACGCTTTTTGGAGACACAACTAAGTGAAGTACCAAATACGAAAGTACTCAATTCTTATACTGCTGTAAAAGCTAGGAAATAGCAAAACCAAAACATCCCTGATTGGGTGCCAGGTCAGTCATCCATGATTATCTAACTTCCTCACATTCCCTCATTTTAAAAAGGGAACTGATTTGCACTATCAATTTTTATTGGGACACTTGATTTTGTGCATCATGTAGTTACATTATTTATAACATGCTTTAACTGTTTGTACACTGAAGTGTGCAAATCTATACTATATAAAATGGAAAAATAGTCAAAGTGGAAAAAGTGAAAAATATTGAAAGTTGAATGTTGAAACATAATTCAATGAAGAGAGAAATAAATAATATAATTCTCTTATTAAAACCTTGCATTCTTAAAATCTGATAATTTATTCACATTTATACGCAATTTAAGCACATCTAATTAAAAAAACCAATTGAAACCCGTCTGGGGTTGACCCATTGAAACCGATGCGGGTTGACCTGGCAAATCACAGGATTGACCGGGCCTTCAAACCAAGCGGGATGACCCGTTTAATTTGACATTTTTTCGACCCAACCTATTGGTTTGACTCGGTTTAAATCGACCTTTTTTTTCTCCAGCGGTTCAACAGTTGAACCACCCGGTGAAATCGGGTTTCAAATTTGACAAATTATATGAGAAATGATGAAGTAGTTGTGGAACCCGTGACAATTTTTTGAAAGGAGAGACCAAGTAATTGTAGTTTTGGTTATTTCTTTTACACATGTAATTTGTCATTTGTATAATGTTATTTTAAAATGTTGCTCTTACCATTTAAGGGAAGCATATATAATCGTCGTTTAAAGTTAATATATATTGTATAGCCTTTTGTCAGTGTATCGATAATGTTATGTTTAGCGATAATTATTTGTGCCAAACAATAACTTTGAACAATGCATAAATATCTATACAAATTGATAGTACAAAATAATCTTATAAGGTGATATCCAATTTCTGAGATTCAATTTTAAAAGCCACACCAAATGATAAGCGTTCTGCATTAAAAAAAAATAGTTATCAATGCCAAATTAACGAAAAACAAGAAAAGCGATCACGTATTTGGCTATACTCTAGCTATGATATAATATTATTATTACCAATGTACGATTCGAACTTTTGTAATGCTTGAATCTATTATTACTATAAATCTTAATAACTTAAAACAATCTTATTAGAAAATATACTGCTATGCTTAGATCATTTCATAATTTTTTAAAACTATATATTTATCTTTGCTATGCAACCCGCTGTCAATTGTAGTTATCGAAAGCGATTCTCTAATGCTACAAATCTGAGTTTGTTGAAAGAAACTTATGGGTCATCGGGCTTTGCGGTAAAGAGAAATTCGTACCCATTGCGTACGAGATGCTACGTCTAGTAAAAAATAAATGTGTGCAAATAACATTCCTTTAAAAAACACCAAATAATACAATGTTAAACTCAATTCAACTATAGATATACTACACAACACAATCCGGCCTTTTCATATAAAATTATACTAACATATGCCAGCTTTCAACCAAATTCATACATAGGAATCCTAAAAAGCTAGGGGTGTTCGCTACTAGAAGAAAATCGGTTCGGTTGGTTTAGACAAAAAAAGAAATTATAATTTTCGATTTGTTCAGATCAATAGTTTAAACACCGAAGTGTGGTCAGGTTCATCATCCATTTGAGCACCATTACCAAAAATGATCATTTCACCATTTATAATCAGTTTTTTTTCGTCATTGATCACATCAAACTTTATAAATAACACTATGCATTGTTAGTCAACAAAAAACACTCATTGTTTCTCATCGAATTTTGAGAGCAATTTTAACTCCAAAACGAGTAATTATCCTAATTAAGACATTGACGACTACAAATCTAACAAGCCTAAAACTAGCAGATCATTCATCTTTACCTATAACTTCTTAATTTTTAAAAAGCCAAGAAACAAACTTCACCTGCTATAACATTGTTTTCCAAGAAAACACCAAATTTAACAGACAAATAAATCAATTCGTTACTCCAAGATACACAAATAGAATCCCAATAATCAGAATCAGTGAAGTAGTATATAAAAACACACGCAATTTATATATGAATAAACTATTATCAATTTCATGAGAATCATATATACCTAGTAGGCAATGATAACTCCTTCTTCTGCTGAGCTTCAACCAGTTTGATAACTGGTTTTGGTTCTTCTTTCGTTATCTCGCTCGTTTTCCCCATTGTTAAGTATCAATTTTCAGACATTGTTATTCTTCCTTTCTTTCTTTTAATTGGGGTTTTCTCTTTTTTGGCGGGGAAGCAACATGGGTTTGTTTAAAGAGAAATTTTTTTTTAATGGCCCATAACAAGTACATGTTTAACGATATAAACTTCGCTTATGTTTTTTGGCTGGGAAGCAATAGGGATACAAAAAAGGCCCCTATTGTTTGTTTGTGATTACGGATAACCATCGTTAGGTTTGCAAAAACCGTCCATGCTGTTAACATATAATGGAAGAAAAAGTCCTTCAGTAAAAACTAAAGAGCGTGTGTGAAAAAACATTACATAAATAGTCCCTATCAGTTAACTCATTGTACGGAAATCGTTCCTAAATTTAAATTTTCATCTATTACTTAGAATTTGGGTAAAAACTAAAACCGGTTTAATGAGATCTTAGTAATAACACAAACTTTTTCCAAGTTAAATCCCGCCTCTCGCAGCGGAGCACGAACTAACACTCCTCGTTTTATATAAAATCTGATTGAAACTCTGCATCTAATAATAACGCACATAAACACAAAAATGAAATAATGTCACAAAGAAGATAATATGTATGGACCGGTTAAAATTAGGCTTTATGTCCATTGAAGAATAAGCAGCAGATGCCTATACTTGGAACCGGAAGTAAAACTCCATACCCGTGTATTGTGGAGTATAATAATTGATTCTGGTTTAATATTTTTTAGAAGAATAAGTTGATGATGAATGAATTTGAAACATGTATGAAGAAAGTGAAAGGACTACCTTAGAACCTTAAAACGAATTCATGAGAATCCAACAAAAAGCCACAAAATATGTTGCACCAAGATAACCTATCTAAAATTGTTGTACAGGTGCGTGGACCAAACAACCAATTGGTGCAACAATCACACCAAAGCACTAATTAGTGGTTGGAACCAAGTTGAATCACTACATTCTTCTGAATCACATAATACAACACTATCGCACAAATAGTCGAAATATTATTCCAACTACATGTACCTAGACCACGAAACATAAGCACATTGGTGTTTGGTTAGTCTAAATATTGTTCTAGCATCATTTGAAGTGTAATAAATAAAGTTAATCTCATTATCCAAGAATGAAGCATCCTATCAATGTATTCTTTGTTTTAAAGATCATCAACCTTAATCATAACAATGAGAACCTTCGTTAAATTAAAGAATAGTATAGAATAATAAATTATTAGGGTTTTGTTAAAGACAACCCTATGGGTTGTATATAAGCCTTCTATAAATATATAATTAACATTTAATAAACATTTAATGAACTTTAAACATTCTATAGTTAACATCACTTGCCTTTTTTATAACTATTGAAAGTATATATTTATGGACTATTTGAGTTCATTAATTGTGATTTTCATAATTTTGGAATGCTTTACATAACTCATGGGGTTATCTAACAAAACCCATTAATTAATAATGCGGGTAAAGTATGTATATAGTTAGTATAAATTCTGGTTCTTCTATCCACTAGATCTAATTTGATTAGTCATGGGTGTCAATTCCCCGGCTATATGTTTATTTTGTCGCGCAGATGAAGAATCTGACATCATTGTTTCCTCTCTTGTCCCATAATTAAAATTATATGGTAAGTTATGGGTTGGTGGAGGTCTCCTCGATTATACAATGTCTTTAATGGAAATTCTTAAAGGAGGAAAAGTGGGTTTATTGAGAACAAGTCGGTTTGCAATATTCTTTTCAGCGGTTTGTATGACATTTATTTGGCATGTTTGGAATTGGAGAAATAAAATTCTTCAA
>OU343223.1:63231914-63303251 GCA_910596185.1 Chrysanthemum makinoi | reverse complement strand
GCTAACCCGAAAACCATCCAATACATTCTAATGGCAATTTTGGGCTACTTAAGTGTCATCTAGGCATTTAGCATTCTCCCAAGTCCCAGTTACTCCAATTAGGTTTTCGTAGCATGAGTTGAAGTCACATAATCCAAAGCCAAAGATAGGTCCTCCTTTTTCTGATATTTTTTTTATTAACTACATCATTGTCGCAGTAAGATTACGGGACCTGACTAATGTTTAAAATGTTTATGTATACAAATAACATAGCTTCGACATTTTATCACTTATGTACTTGCATGATCTAGAAATACTAGAATTTTATATGTACTAAAATGACTAAATGAGCAATCTAATGTATACTTATGTGTATATGTGTAGTACCTGTTTAGGAAGTCATTAGGAAGTCAGGCATTAAAATATGGCTTGACTATGTAGCTCTAACGCTTTTTGGAGACACAACTAAGTGAAGTACCAAATACGAAAGTACTCAATTCTTATACTGCTGTAAAAGCTAGGAAATAGCAAAACCAAAACATCCCTGATTGGGTGCCAGGTCAGTCATCCATGATTATCTAACTTCCTCACATTCCCTCATTTTAAAAAGGGAACTGATTTGCACTATCAATTTTTATTGGGACACTTGATTTTGTGCATCATGTAGTTACATTATTTATAACATGCTTTAACTGTTTGTACACTGAAGTGTGCAAATCTATACTATATAAAATGGAAAAATAGTCAAAGTGGAAAAAGTGAAAAATGTTGAAAGTTGAATGTTGAAAACATGGTCAATGAAGAGAGAAACAAATAATATAATTAATACTACTTATTAAAACACATTACTTAAAAAGTACAATAATTTATTCACATTGTACACCCAATTAAAAGCACATCTACCAAATTAAAACAACCAATTGAAACCGATACCGGGTTGACCCATTGAAACCGATACGGGTTGACCTGTTGAAATCAGACCCGTGGGATGACCGGTTTAATTTGACATTTTCGACAACCTATCGGTTTGACTCGGTTTAAATCGACCTATTTTTTTATCGAACGGTTCAACCAGTTGAACCACCCGGTGAAATCGGGTTTCAAATTTGACAAAATTATATGAGAAATGATGAAGTAGTTGTGGAACCCGTGACAATTTTTTTTGAAAGGAGAGTAATTGTAGTTTTGGTTATTTTGCTTGACACATGTAATTTGTCATTTGTATAATGTTATTTTAAAAATGTTGCTCTTGCACCATTTAAGGGACTAGCATATATGAATCGTCGTTTAAAAGTTAATATATATATATTGTATAGCTTTGTCAGAATATCAATAATGTTATGTTTAGCGATAATTATTTGTCCTCAAAACAAATAGCGAACAATGCATAAATATCTATACAAATTGATAGTACAAAATAATCTTATATGGTGATATCCCATTTGCAAAGTTACAATTTTAAAAGCCACACACCAAATGATAAACGTTACACATGTAAAAAAAAAAAATAGTTATCATTTTATCTACAAATTACTTGATAAACAGCGATCAGCATGTTGGGTATACCTCTAAACTAATATAATATTGTCATACATAATACCGTTGTACGTGTTAGGAATCTATTATTACTAAAAATCTTAATAACTTAAAACAATCCTATTAGAAAATATACCCACACACTTAGATCGACTCCACATAATTTTTTAAAAAACTATATATTTATACTGCTATGCAACCACGCATCAAATTGTAGTTATTAAAACGATTCTCTGAATGCTACAAATACAGTTGTTGAAAGAAACTTATGGGTCATCGAACTTTGCAGCCCAAAACTTAGACATGCATTGCCGGCTTTAGCGGGTACGCTAAATCTAGTAAAAAAAATAAATGTGTGCAAATAACCTTCCTTTAAAAAACACCAAATAATACAATGTTAAACTCAATTCAACTATAGATATACTACACAACACAATCCGGCCTTTTCATATAAAATTATACTAACATATGCCAGCTTTCAACCAAATTCATACATAAGGAATCCTAAAAGCTAGGGGTGTTCGCTACTAGAAGAAAATCGGTTCGGATTGGTTTAGACCAAAAGAAAATTATAATTTTCGATTTGTTCAGATCAATAGTTTAAACACCGAAATGTGGTCAGGTTCATCATCCATTTGAGCACCATTACCAAAAATGATCATTTCACCATTTATAATCAGTTTTTTTTCGTCATTGATCACATCAAACTTTATAAATAACACTATGCATTGTTAGTCAACAAAAAACACTCATTGTTTCTCATCGAATTTTGAGAGCAATTTTAACTCCAAAACGAGTAATTATCCTAATTAAGACATTGACGACTACAAATCTAACAAGCCTAAAACTAGCAGATCATTCATCTTTACCTATAACTTCTTAATTTTTAAAAAGCCAAGAAACAAACTTCACCTGCTATAACATTGTTTTCCAAGAAAACACCAAATTTAACAGACAAATAAATCAATTCGTTACTCCAAGATACACAAATAGAATCCCAATAATCAGAATCAGTGAAGTAGTATATAAAAACACACGCAATTTATATATGAATAAACTATTATCAATTTCATGAGAATCATATATACCTAGTAGGCAATGATAACTCCTTCTTCTGCTGAGCTTCAACCAGTTTGATAACTGGTTTTGGTTCTTCTTTCGTTATCTCGCTCGTTTTCCCCATTGTTAAGTATCAATTTTCAGACATTGTTATTCTTCCTTTCTTTCTTTTAATTGGGGTTTTCGGGAAGCAACATGGGTTTGTTTAAAGAGAAATTTTTTTTTAATGGCCCATAACAAGTACATGTTTAACGATATAAACTTCGCTTATGTTTTTTGGCGGGGAAGCAATAGGGATACAAAAAAGGCCCCTATTGTTTGTTTGTGATTACGGATAACCATCGTTAGGTTTGCAAAAACCGTCCATGCTGTTAACATATAATGGAAGAAAAAGTCCTTCAGTAAAAACTAAAGAGTGTGTGTGATAAAACATTACATAAATAGTCCCTATCAGTTAACTCATTGTACGGAAATCGTTCCTAAATTTAAATTTTCATCTATTACTTAGAATTTGGGTAAAACTAAAACAGAAAAGGAGTAGAAGCGGTTTAATGAGAGGCTCGCTGTTTCTTAGTAATAACACAAACTTTTTCGTAATATATATGACATAAAAATAAATAAGTTAAATCCCGCCTCTCGCAGCGGAGCACGAACTAACACTCCTCGTTTTATATAAAATCTGATTGAAACTCTGCATCTAATAATAACGCACATAAACACAAAAATGAAATAATGTCACAAAGAAGATAATATGTATGGACCGGTTAAAATTAGGCTTTATGTCCATTGAAGAATATCGCCGCTTCGAATGCCTATACTTGGAACCGGAAGTAAAACTCCATACCCGTGTATTGTGGAGTATAATAATTGATTCTGGTTTAATATTTTTTAGAAGAATAAGTTGATGATGAATGAATTTGAAACATGTATGAAGAAAGTGAAAGGACTACCTTAGAACCTTAAAACGAATTCATGAGAATCCAACAAAAAGCCACAAAATATGTTGCACCAAGATAACCTATCTAAAATTGTTGTACAGGTGCGTGGACCAAACAACCCAAGCCAATTGGTGCAACAATCACACCAAAGCACTAATTAGTGGTTGGAACCAAGTTGAATCACTACATTCTTCTGAATCACATAATACAACACTATCGCACAAATAGTCGAAATATTATTCCAACTACATGTACCTAGACCACGAAACATAAGCACATTGGTGTTTGGTTAGTCTAAATATTGTTCTAGCATCATTTGAAGTGTAATAAATAAAGTTAATCTCATTATCCAAGAATGAAGCATCCTATCAATGTATTCTTTGTTTTAAAGATCATCAACCTTAATCATAACAATGAGAACCTTCGTTAAATTAAAGAATAGTATAGAATAATAAATTATTAAGGGTTTTGTTAAAGACAACCCTATGGGTTGTATATAAGCCTTCTATAAATATATAATTAACATTTAATAAACATTTAATGAACTTTAAACATTCTATAGTTAACATCACTTGCCTTTTTTATAACTATTAAAAGTATATATTTATGGACTATTTGAGTTCATTAATTGTGATTTTCATAATTTTGGAATGCTTATACATAACTCATAGGGTTGTCTTTAACAAAACCCATTAATTAATAATGCGGGTAAAGTATGTATATAGTTAGTATAAATTCTGGTTCTTCTATCCACTAGATCTAATTTGATTCGTCATGGGGTGTCAATTCCCTCGGCTATATGTTTATTTTGTCGCATAGATGAAGAATCTCAGCATCATTGTTTCCTCTCTTGTCCCATAATTAAAATTATATGGCGTAAGTTATGGAGTTGGTGGAGGTCTCCTCAATTATACAATGTCTTTAATGGAAATTCTTAAAGGAAAGTCGGGGTTTATTCAGAACAAGTCGGTTGCAATACTTTTTCACGCGGTTTGTATGACATTTATTTGGCATGTTTGGAATTGGAGAAATAAAATTCTTCATGCATCTTCGGACACCGAGGCAAATGCCATTCGTCATGAGGATATTTTTCCTTCGGTGCAAAGATTGTCTCTTTTATGGGCCTATAATCGTTCTTTCAGGAAACACTTCTTATGGGAAAATTGGATCCAAAATTCCGGTGAATTGGCTTCATCTTCACTTCCTTAATTTTTTGGTTCTTGGTGCATTTTGTTTTGATGTTTCTCTCTCCGGTGCTCTATCTTAGAGCCCATTGTTTGTTGTTGTTTGTCGTTGCCTAGCTATGTGGCTTAATAAAATTTTTGCTTCTTAAAAAAAAAGATTTCGGTGAGCGGGTGAGGCTTGAACCCGTGAATCCTTCAAGTACTACTAAATATATCTTAACCATCATATGCATGTTTCGAATCAATTCCTTTCATTCATTACTTGAAGAGTTTAAAAAGATAAAAATAACTACTCATCGTAGCAACTAGTTAAGATCACTTAGTGTTCTATCCAAATACGCCCATATATCTCTAACTCTACTTCTTTCCCGTTCCCATTTGAAAATAAGAAAGCTAGGTTCCGAGGAATCACCAGTCCGTCTAAATCGTCACGAACTTGATCATAATTGTCACGAAGACTCCTCGGAACCCCTTGCCATTGCAATACCCGATCATCTCCAACCAATCTTAAGACGTAGTTGAATCTCTTGGCTTCGGTGTCTTCACCCATGAACCGTAAGAACGCTATGTAGCATGGAGTCATTCCCACCAGAAAATCTTCTAAATGATAACAGAATTGTACTCCATAGCAGTTGAATACCTAATTAAGTTAACATATAAATACAATTTTGATATATTTTGATCATACGCAAACATGGTGATGGTATTTGATAGAACATGAGTACCGACTTGTTAAAAGATATTGCAACTTACAGCTATTGATATTCCATTGGCCTTTTCCATCTCATTTGAGTATAATTGAACACGACGATGATTGAATTTATATGTATCATAGATGCCAACATCATGATCATCCTTTAGATGCTCCACCAGCGCCGAAATACCTTTTCTAACTAAGCATTTTGAGCCAGGGTAAGGACAATCATAAGGAATATTCAGTGGTTCTGCTACTTTCTCCAAAGCCAAACACCTTATGCTACCCATGTCAACGCAGCATATCGGGCATAAACTTTGCAGTTGGAATTTGCAGATGGAGCATATAGTATGACCATCCGGACACTACAGTAAACAAATAAAATTATAATGAATAAGAAAGTTTGAAAACTAAGAAATATCCGGGCATAAATTGTTTATTATGAAGGAATTAGTCCCTCTTCGAACCCAAAAACCCAATCAAAACAGCAACAAAGTATTGATACAATGGTTTATAGTTTCAATGGTTTATGTACATTAAAAAGAGGAAACACTGATACACTTTACAATAGATGAAAACTACTCTATTTATACTAAAAGTAAATAACAGGCGTGGGTACTAACTCCTAACCCACTAAGCAAGAAAATAGGAACCAATACAACTCCACTTTGTTGGAAACTCGGTCAACGACAAGACCTGGTAACTGGCCCAGTTCATTAGAGCATACGGTATGATAACGCCCCACTCGGCGTTATGCTGATGTGGACGGCGTTATCCCCGCGTTACCACACCATCTTTAGCATTAATCTTGGGCGTTATAACGCAAGTTACCATGGTAACGTGCGTTAAAGTTGATTTTTTTTTTTTGCTTTTTGAATGGGTTTGGGTGTGAGCGTGTGTATGTTTTTAGTGTGTGTTTGTATAATTTGTTTGTGTATGTGTGTGTTGCATGTGTGTCTGTGCGCGCAGAAAGGGGAAAGAGAGAAGAGAAAGGAGGCGTACAAATTAAAACCCTGATTTTTTTTTTTTTTTTGTCTGCATGCTTGGGAAGTTGGGCTAGTGATTTGGTTAAAAAAAAACTTACTTTTTATTTGGTTAAAATAAACTTACTTTTAAATTTATAAATGTTATTTGTATTTTTTTAAGAGTTATTAGTTTAGAGGTTGAATTTGTAAATTTTATTTTTTAAATAAAAGTGGGGCCTAAAATGGTTGAGTTATAGTAAGTTATGATAAGGGGTGTTTTTTGGTGAGTTAAGGTTGAAATGTTAAAGCTGATGTGGCGATGACGTGACACGGAGTTAAGGTTTAACCTAGGTTATGAAAAGGAGTGCTCTTAGTAAAACCCGCTGACCCGCTCCATAGACTTAACCCATCAAGATTACCCAACATTCACCCCCGTAATCTTCATGATCTCGACCCATGCCTCTACCACGGTTCTCATTCACGTTCAAGACCTCTCCCGGACACCCGACCTTCACCACGGTCACATCCAACGTCTTCTATCAACCTATTTTTATTGTTCATAACACATGTAGCATGTAGCATGGCATCCGTTGGACACGTTCATTTTCATCTCGACTCTTCCCGGATCCACGGTCTCTTCCTTGACCACATCCAGAGCTACCCGATTTGAACTTCCACCTCTATAATGTTCACACCGTGTTGATTCTCCAATATTCCTAACTTTTCCCGGACTCACGACTTCCACCTTGGTCACGTCCAAAGTCCTCTACCACCCGACTGTTGTTGTCACCACACAAAACACGTTTGCTCATTACACTTTTGTGACACGAGAGCACTATTCCACCAATCAAGAAAACAAAGCCACCCGCTTCTACCGTCTTCTTTCACCTACCAAACGAACTGAATCAAAGCTACCTGCTTTTCCCGACTCCTCTCGTTCGTTTATCCCGCGAACCGGTTAATCTCTCCGTTTTCTGGTGACCTACAACCTACCGCCAGATTTGATCACAACTAACAGCTACGGTCCGCCTATGTTCATCACCAGTCACCCCGTCGTCTTGAACGGTACTCCCCGTCTCCCTCATGACAACAGTCACCCGAAACACCTTACCGTCTCCGTCTTCTGCTGTAATAGTCCCAACCTTTTTTACGATCAAACTTGTTCTAGAAAACTACCACCACCCGAGAAGAAACAAAGCTACTGCTTTTCCCGTTTCCTTTAAACTGCTAAACGAGTCGAAAAACCCACCTGATTTTGATTTCTTCCTGCCCGCTTACTTCTGCACCTCCAGTCCGTCTTCCTTATGACCTGAACAAGCTGATCAAAGGAAACTAACAGCCCCTTCAACCAACCTTGGGTTCTGATACCAAATGAAGGAATCAGTCCCTCTTCGAACCCGGAACCCACACCCAAAACCCCAATCAAAACAACAACAAAGTATTGATACAATGGTTTATGTATATTAAAAAGAGGAAAACACTGATACACTTTACAATAGATGAAAACTACTCTATTTATAAGTAAAAGTAAATAACAGACGTGGGTACTAACCACTAAGCAAGAAAATAGGAACCAATACAACTCCACTTTGTTGGAAACTCGGTCAACCACATGACCATGGTAACTGACCCAGTTCATTAGTAAAACCCGCTGACCTGCTCCATAGACGTGTCCAACGGATGCCATGCTACATGTTACATGTGTTATGAACAATAAAAAGAGGTTGATAGAAGACGTTGGATGTGACCGTGGTGAAGGTCAGGTATCCGGGAGAGGTCTAGAACGTGAATGAGAACCGTGATAGAGGCATGGGTCGAGATCATCAAGATTACGGGGGTGAATGTTAGGTAATCTTGAAGGGTTAATGGAACGGGTCAGTTTAGTCACGGGTACGGGTCAGTGGCTTGGTTCATGTTTGACCGAGTCTAGAGGAAATAGTCTTGTGTTGACCGAGTATTTAGGAATACGTGGGTCATCAGTTAGTTGCTCCTGTTTACTAGGAATTAATGGACGTGCATGTTGCATGGTTCCTTTGTATTGAGTTCTATTATAAATAGCAGTAGGTTTTCATTGTACCAGTAATTATTGGGTTAATCCCAATCGACCCAACCCAATCGACCTAAGTCAACACCCAAACGACCCGGTCAACCCAAAAGTCAAAAAAGAAAGTCAAAGACAGCAGTTTAAAGACAGTTACAAAATAACTGCTATTTGGCAGTTACAACACCAAACGACACATCTGTTGGTTCCTTTGAACCAACAAATCTTTTCATTGTACCTTTTCGTTTGTTATAAATAGATAGGAACTTTGTACAGAATTATTATGACTGATATATAGAAAAACCTTTACAGATTCAATTGTATCTTGTATTTTGGTATATTTTGATTATAGATCCATAAAAAACGGGCCAACAATTGGTATCAGAGCCGGAAATCATCATATACCAAGGCTTTTCAAACTCAGTTCTTGAATCAAAAAACTGAAAAAGATTCGAAATATTTTTCTTGCAAAACAGTCGAACCACACTAATCACAGATTCATCATATTGTGATTTTATCATGGAACCCACACCTTTCGTCGCCAAGGCACCAATCACAAAAGTGATTAAAGTAACCGGCATCAAAAGGGGTTTTCCCTTCAACTTTGCAAAATCGTTTTCGAATCAATTCAAGAACAAAAGAAAGAAAAAAAACCATATTCCAAAGTCATCAAATTAGGGCAGAAGTATACGATTCACAAATCAGAACAAACACACCTGTTCTTTCAAGGAATCGAGCCCAGAACTTTATTTGAGTCACCAATCGACTCAATCCCATCTCCAAATCATCCAAATCACTCACGGATAAAAAAAGCCCCAATTCATTCGAAACCCTAGGTTTCTCATTGAGGAATCATAAGTGTTCACGAAGAACACATATTACCGGAGAAGAACCAGAAGGTTAACCTCTGGATTTGGAGAAGAAGAAGAGAACGGGTTTCAACCCAGAAGAAAGAAGAGACGAAAATAATTCAGTCTCTCACAAGAGAGCTTTTTTTTCTGTTTTCTATCTCAGCAAAAGAAGATAATAAAACTTATATAAAGGAGGCGCTCATTTTATCTAGGGCAAACACAAAGGATTTTTGGGCTACGGGTTACACTATCAACCCACAAGGTTCCAATATTACAACAAACCACCCTTTATTTATATTACTTTTGATATATATTGATTTTTATTTTGATAAGTTACCTTTTAAAATTAGTATCTTATCATATTTTGGATAGTATATTAACCTAGTGATTACACTGCTTAGTATACTGATTAGGAATAATTTTTAAGGAATAATTAACCTGAGGTTATTCGTTTTTAAAATATAATAATCTCCGAGGATAGTTTTGGATTTAAAAACCAGTCCTATAAAGTTTTATAGCCTATAAGGAAAAATAAAACATTATTTCAACACACCTCGTGTTAGATTTTTGGAGATATTTTTTATTGTCAATATATTTAAAATATGACGAAAGGAAGTGGTAATAAGGAACCTAGTACTAATATTACAAATAGTACACCCCAATTTCAATGCCCAATCCTAAAGCCCGCGAATTACTCATTATGGGCAATTCGAATACAAATCATTCTCGAAGCGAATGGTTTATGGGAAACAATAGAGCCGACTGAATCGACTCAACCCGATAAGAAAAAAGATAAAACCGCTATCGCTTTCCTTTATCAAGCCTTACCCGAGGAACAATTACTTCAAATAACAAAGCACAAAACCGCGAAGGACATTTGGAATGCTTTGAAAACTAGACACGTTGGCGAAAACAGAGTTCAACAAGCAAGACTACAAACACTCAAATCTGATTTTGAGATGTTACAAATGAAGGAAGACGAGACAATTGACACCTTTGCTACAAAACTAACAACACTCGTAAACAAAGCCGCTAGTCTAGGACACACCATAGAAGATGAAACCTTAGTACGGAAACTATTAAATGTTGTACCCGATAGGTATCTGCAAATAGTTGCATCAATAGAGCAATACTCCGACCTAAGTGAAATGACTATGGAAGAAGCAATTGGGAGACTTAAGACATACGGGGAAAGAATAAAGTTTAAGAAGAATAAGGACAATAACGATCAAGATAAGTTATTGTTTACACATCACAACAATAACATTACTCACGGAAGACACTGTGAAAAATGTGGACATGATTTGTTGCGAGACCAAGAAAATAATTTCAATGAAAAATCAAACAGCAACTCAAATAAATTTACTCATGATAAGAGTAAGGTGATGTGTTTTAAATGCAAGAAGTATGGGCATTTTGCAAACAAATGTCCATCAAAGAAAGAAGAACAATCTAATCTCATTGAGGAAGACTTAGAACCAACATTGCTTATGGCAACTGTTGAAGAAATAACTAGAAGAACATGATCAGCCTGGAATTAAGGAAGATCACAACAATGAAGGTGGAAATAACCAAGAAAATATGATCAACTAGGAATTAAGGAAGATCACAACAACAAAGGTGGAAATAACCAGAAGAACATGATCAACCTGGACTTAAGGAAGATCGCAACAACAATAAAGGTGGAAATAACCAGAAAAAAAATATGATCAACATGGACATAATGAAGATCACAGAAGAAAAGGTGGAAATAACCGAAGGAAAATTGATCTACCTGGATATGAGGATGATCACAAGCACTATAAGAAATTAAAAACTCAGATGGTGGATTTAACCAGAAGATGAAGTTAGAAGACTTAAAGACCTACGTCGCAGCGATTTGATTAAGGGGGGGAATATTGGGTTAATCCCAATCGACCCAAGTCAACACCCAAACGACCCGGTCAACCCAAAAGTCAAAAAAGAAAGTCAAAGACAACAGTTTTAAAGACAGTTACAAAATAACTGCTATTTGGCAGTTACAACACCAAACGACACATCTGTTGGTTCCTTTGAACCAACACATCTTTTCATTGTACCTTTTCGTTTGTTATAAATAGATAGGAACTTTGTACAGAATTATTATGACTGATATATAGAAAAAACCTTTACAGATTCAATTGTATCTTGTATTATGTATATTTTGATTATAGATCCATAAAAAACGAGCCAACAGTAATCAGTTTCCCATCTTTTAATATACGAACATTTAAACCCATCTTGCCGTTTTGATTGGTGTGAAAATGGGTGTGATTTCGGGTTAAAAGGGATTGATTCCTACATATTACCAATAAAATTGTTTGTTTGTCGTAGTTTTCCACTAGCTAGTAAGGCAGAAGAAATGAGGCTCAAAAGCAAAGGAAGCATACTTTGCAATACAAGTAATTTGTCTTCAATTCACCAAAAGTTGCATCTAAAAAGACAGTAAAGATCATGTATAGGAATAAACCTGATAGATCGGGGACGACATTATGGTGTTGCACTCCGGACATTCAAGTAGCTTGTATACATTGTTTAAAACCATTTGATGTTTTTCACTTTCCCCTCTTGAAGCACCTGTGTTGGAACAACTGTCCACTTCAGCCATTGAAAATGTTCAAACTCCTTTAAGCGAATGAGCGTTCACTCAAAGCTTGAGTTTCGTTCGTTTGCTTTCGTGCAAACCTTAATTCAAACTTTGCTATACCTATTGAACACAATGTTTAGAGCCAACCTTAATTCAACCAACCCTTTTAACAATTGAAATAACATTACAGAGACGTTAAAACAAAATCTTACAGAGCAGATGGTTTATGCTACAAATAAGAACACTGATGCGTTTCATAAAAAAAAATATCATACTTGTCATCATTTGCTCTTGTGGGTAGCGAATAATTTTTTTTGCTTTTGTGGGTACTATACTTTCAAATTCATCCTCTTTAGGGTACTATGTGACATTTTTGCCCTTTGGGAAAAAAAAATTTCTATTAGCTAAGAGGGGCAAAAATGTCTAAAAATTTAGCAAAATACCCTAAAGAGGATGAATTTGAAAGTATAGTACCCACAAAAGCAAAAAATTTTGTTCGCTACCCACAAGAGCGTGTCAAGTATAATACTTTTTTTTTTATCATTTGCCCTTTTTTTAATAATAATTAGCACTCTAAGTTTTGTAGAAATTAACGTAACATCTAAAAGATATCATTTGCTATTTCATGCATTATAAATACCGTGCATGACTATAAAACATCACGAGATCGCATAATCTTATGCATTATCACCATTGACATCGTCATTTTCAACGTTTCAAAATCGTCATATTCAAATCATAAACTAATATAGAGATTGCTTAAATATTACCGTACGTATTTAAAATCCATCAACATGAATTAATGTTTAGATATAATAGTACAAAACTAGCATCTGAATTAAAATACACAAGATAAGTACCTCAATTTTCGTGCTTCTCGCTCAACTCCTTGAAACAAAATAAAGTGTTGTATGCAATTTCTTTTTTTTTTTTGTGAACGTTCAAATTTCTTAAAAAAGGGGGCTAAAAGCTAGATACAAGAGAAAAAAAAAAAACAAATAGTCATGCAATTTCTTTTAATTTATTGAATAAGTAGGTTTTATATATACCAGTTAATCACAGTCGGCGTTAAATGTGGATCGTCGAACAAAATTTGTTTTACCACTTCTGCTTTCAAACTAATTTGTATAAATGTGCAAAGTTAGCTCCTCTTGTTTCTGTTTAAGGCAATTTGCCAATTTACGGTTGTACACCTTATAGACGGAACTTGAACATTTTTTTAGGGAGGGCCGAATTTATTTTGTAAGGGCACAATCGAAGATTTGTTTCTAAACTCAACTAAATTACCCTTAAAACCTATAATATTTACACTAGGTGCCGCAAAAAAAAATTTTTTTTGGGGGGGGGGGGGTCGGGGACCTCCCCTGCTCTACATAGTTTCGTCCATGGTACACCTTATACACTTTTTTAGAGCACGAGGTGCAGTAACTTGCAAGTTACTGTCACCTCAACGACACATCAACTTTTTCTCACTTAACTTACAACCAACTAACTTACCCAAAAACAGGCTCAGCAGAACTTGCAGTCTTGGACCTAACTTACACTTTTGGCACCCACAATTTTTTTAATTTTTTTTCAAACCAATAACATATTAAAAATATTAAAACTAAATTATATGTTACTAGTTGGATACTTAGGGTTGTAAATTAACTGAACGTTCAATGAATATTTTATAAACCGTTCGGCAAAAAGTTCGTTTATGTTCGTTTATTTATTAAATGAACGAACATAAACAATATTTTACGTTCGTTTAGTTAAATGAACGAACATGAACAAAAGTCGTGTCCATTCATTTATGTTCGTAAACGTCCGATTATGCGTTCGTTAACGTTTGTTTATCTATTTATGTTCGAATATCATATTTTATAATAATATAATTTTAAAATTGGTTTGTTTAAACAAAACAATACTCATAAGTCAATATATTGGACATAATTAATAAAGTTTATGTTTGTTTGTCTATATTCATTTGTGTTCGATCTTTTATATTCGTTTAGCGTTCTTTTAGTGTCTTAATGAACTAACATGAACAACTAATTTTCTTAATAAACGAACATGAACAAGAAAATTCGTCCGTTTAAGTGTTCGTGTTCGTTTATTTGTCCGGTTAAGATTAAATGAACGAACATGAAAAAGGCTCTGTTCGTGTTCGTCCGGTTCGTTTACATCCCTACGGATACTCGCGCAAAGCAACGGCGAACGTATATGTGTTCATTTTACAACACTCTGAATGTATATGTGTTCTGATGTGCAGGTTCGGGGTCGAAAGACTTTCTTTTCCGCGAGCAAGCTTTACAACCCACTAAGCAGTGTACCTAATCGTTGCAGTGGTATGGGTAAACCCAGGGGGTGGATCATTCTCTAAGGGAATAGAGATGCTAGTAGAGATGTATGACGAGAAGGTGAGGTTGAGGGTGATTCTTTTTTAGCTTTTTTTTATTTTTTAGAAAACAAGTAAAATCTCGGGGTATAAGAGTGGGGGGTGGTACTTCTACCAATTTTAACTACTAATACTTTAAACTAAAAACTAATTAAACTAATGAAAAAGAAAAGGTAAGCTATGTATTGTATGTTGTGTTCTTATGATAATTAAAAGCGTGTTTACTCAGATGTTCTTACTCCCTAGTTATCTCTTATTGGTCAGTTGAATTGTCACATCATCATCTTAATTGGTGCGTTGTATTCCGTGTTAGTCATAAAGGGTGCCTAATTCCCTAGTTCTATGAATCGTAACTCTCCTCTAGACTATCCGGGATCGCCAAGTACCGTAGTATCTCCCCCGAATACTCTATTATCGTAAAGCTACAACTCACGCAATAAACACAATGATGGCTCAAGTGCACTCTCAAGCTTTGTGCTATTTAGGACGTTCAAGCTCGCAATAATAAAAGAAGAAGCCAGTTTTCCTTACTCTAGCATCTACCAATTAAAACAAGAGACAACCTAACAATAATTAACAACTAGGTTTCATAGATCTAAGCAAACAAAATAATAATTTAGCTACTCATGATAGATAAGCATGCACACACAAAAACAATTGAACATAGGATAAACATGGTGATATAATGGATTAACAAACTTATCTCTTGGTGTAAAGAAGGGTTTGGAACCCTAAAATACTGCCTAAGTCGGACAATGAACGAACTAGGGTTTGCTCTCCAAAATACTACCCTACAAATGCAGACAAATCGAATTCTATATATAGATTTACAAATGCGACGGCGTCGCCTTTTGATGGTGACGACATCTGGTCGTCGTCATTAGGGTTTCGTTTGGGCCAAGTCATCGTTGGGACGACGTCAGTTGAGATGTGTGACGCCGTCTGGCTTTAATAGGGACGTCGTCTTGAATTGGGTCTTGGTCGTCTGGTGTAAAATAAAGAGAGACACTTTCAAGAAATAGAGCATGACGTCGTCATGTTGTATAACCAAAATCACACCTGAGTCGTCACTTGAAATTTAATTAGAAAACCTCCTTACACTAGTACAAAAATGGGATTTGGTCACACATGGGCGAAATGGAACGGCCACACATTCCCATATTTGTGTGGTTGAAGGTACGAAAATTGACAACATTTACTAATTAGTCACACATGAAAATTTTGATTGTGTGACCATTAGAACTGTTGATGAGTGTGTAAATACTCATCATTTTTAGTCAAATCTGAACTGCAAAATATTTAAAAAGCTCAGAAATGCATCAAAATACTGAAAATATCCTGAAATTGCATTTTATATGTTTCAGATGCAAAATGTTTAAAATCAGATGAAAAATGAGCTAAGTTTGCATAATTGGCAGTTTCAGTCCCCCCAGTTTCAAAAATTGTCAGAAATAGTCCCTGAGCACTTATTTCAAAAGAAAAGTCACCAAAGGTCCTTTTAAAATCATAACTTGTCATAATTAATCCTTTGGTGAAAAATGTCAAAAGTTTTGAGAAATTACAAGTTTAGTCCTTTGAGTTTCAAAACTGACAAGTTTGGTCCTTGGAATATTAGAGATTGTCAAGTTTGGCCCTTGGATAATACTTTTGAAATTACATTTTGGCCCTGGAGTTTGATTGTACACCTTAGGTCCCTAAACTACACCATGGCTCCATATTAAATCCAAGTCCAATAAGCTTAAACCTAACTACCCAAACCCCAGCCCAACACCTTGGCCCAATATCCACTAAACCAAACCCGACCCACAACGTCTAATAATAAAACAACCCCGCCCCCATTTTCCCTCCAAAACCGCCCTTCACCTCCTTTCTTCACCCACTCCTCTGCAACTCCCTGCCACACACCAACCCTCCTCCAAACACTCCACCTCACTCATGTCCAAAACCCATTAAACCTTCCCCCTCCTCACACGTTTGCAGACCCCAATTGATTTTTTCCAAGTATATAAGTTTTCCCGCCAAAATGAAATTGAAGGCTGAGATCAATCCAACTCATCCAATGGCTCAAAAGGCAAGTGGGAAATGCTCAGATGATGTGAGAGAAGGCCTTTTGCTATATAAAGAAGAAGAAAATACAAGAGTGGAAGTTAGTCTAGAGTTAGTTTTTTTTTAGTTTAGCTTGTTCCTTTCTAAACGCTCGTTGTAATTTCTCAAGGTTTGAGAGAATTGTTATCAGTCTTACTTTCATTTTTTTGTTATTGTTTTAGTCAGTGTTCTTTCATATCAGTTGTAATCTCTCAAGTTTGTATTGTTTAAATTTTAATAAAAGTCAATTTTCTTCTTAAGTATATTATCACTTTTCACTTATTGTTACGAATTCGTCTTAAATCGGTGTGAGTATAGTTCTGAGCTTAGATAAGCTCACTCTTAGGTTCATACAGTTTCTAAGCAATGAAAGTTAATGAAAGTCAAACGGGTCAGTTTTGAAAGTCAAACTGGTTGGGTTGGTTTCTGGTTCAAATTTGTTCCTGGTTTGTTCAGTGTTGATTTGAGTAATGCAAGATAGCTTTTGTGAAGTTTCCTTGGTTAAATAATGCATTGGACATGTTTAAAGGATGTTTGGTTTAAACTAGTGTTAAGGTAAAAATTGCACTTTTTACCCATTTTGACAGGACAAGTCAATGGTATTCAAGTTCCAATAGTCACATGTTTAGAGCTGGAAAAGAATTAATATAGTCTCATTGAGTTTGAGTCTCATCTGTTTTTAAAAAAATAAAAAAAAAAGAAAAGAAAATGAGTTTCCTAAATTTTTGCATAGCAGTTTTAGTGTAATTTTAGTCAAGTTAAAAAAGTATAAAAAAATAAAAATCACAAGTTTGCTAGCTTGTTTATCTTGGGTCAAAAGGAAAAAATTCAGAAAAATATTTTGAGGTGTCTGTCATTGGGTCAAAGTGGGTGGACTGGCCAACCCATTTGCTCGTACTGCTGCAGTCCCAACCAAGGCTTTTTGCAGCTTATTAACAAGCGTAGACACTTATTCAAGTGGGATAATAGGGGCAAAAGTGAACCAGCTGGGTGGATTTCAAGTGCCCACAAGCTCAAGCTCTCACTCACTTCATAGCTTATTCAAGATAAGCCCAATTGGACCCCTCAGTCCACTGTTTGAATAGCAGTCCAACAGGTCACTCAAGTTTTTCTATTTCTAGCTTATCTAGTGCTTATTAGGACTTCTGCTGGCTTATTAGTATAATTAGAATAGAGTAGGTTAGTTCTCAGTTAGTATGTGCTTATTCATGCTTTTCCTTTGGCTTATTTTAGCTTAATTGCTTATTCTCCTTTATTCTTAGTTTTTAGGATCCCCTTAGCTTGTTCTCATAGCCAACTGCTTATTCCTTTATTTTCTTTAGCTTATTTAACTTGAATTCAGCTTAGTTTACTTGGTTCTAGCTTATTTAACCTTGTGTTGCTTATTTTTCCTTTCAAGCTTATTTGTGTGCTTAATGGTTGTTTGGTTGTTCACTGCCCAAAACAGCAACAATAAGCCCTTCATACAGCTTATTTGTTAAGTTTCATAGAAAAAGTTTTCACAAACAATTGCTTATTTCATTGTTCTTCACAAGTTCCAAAAAGAAAATTTCAAAAAAAAAATAAAAGAGCAAAAAGGGTGGGGGAGGCGGGGCTCGAACCTGAGACCTCCCAGCCTTTGAGAGTGATATAGGTGTACCTGTATGCCATTGCGCCCTTGGGTCTTTCTTGGTTTTTATTTGCACCGTTTAATATATAAGGTAGTTTGCTAAGTTATAGCTTATTAGCTTATTTGATTTTTAACAGCTTATTTGTAGAAGCTGTTACACCCATTTTATTTTTCATAGGTTCGTGAGATCATCAAGTATTTTTACAAGAAGTTTCAGATTTTTCTAAATTGTTTTAGTACTTTTTTTATCATTTAATTAGTCTAAAATAGTATTTAATTCATAATAAAAAATATAAAAGTCAAAAAAATATAAATCCTTTTTCTAAAATTTTCTTTTGTCATATAGTAAGTAAGAAAATTATTTTTACACTCGTAGGACTTTTATTTCACAAATTTTACATTTTACTTGCGCACTCGCGTAATTTTTACATATAACGTGCGTTTTCATTCTAGGTCACGTTTTTAGGTAATTTAAGGTTACGCTTTAATTAAAATAGTTTATTTAAGTTATTTTGTTTTATAAATCAAGAAAACATCATTTTAAAAATAGTGATAGCGTTTATTTAATATAATTTATCTTTTAATTTTCTTTAATTTGCATTTAAGCCTCTGTAGTTTATATACTTTTTCTTTTAGGTATAATCAATCATAACCCTTTCCCATTCAAATTCTCTCGATCACTATTCGTTTGATTATTCTCGCACAGCTCGTTGGGACATAACGACCTGGGGAAACACTATACTCTCCTGGATTTCATTGCATTGGTGAGGTAGCGGTACTGAAGTTTATTACGGTTAGCCATTCACAAGTGGCTAGCTTGTGTGATAAAACTTGACGGTTTGCCACGAATCAACTGTATTGCCACACAAACGAATATTATGTGACTAAAGGTAACTGGTAATTTTGTTTATGATCATTTAGCCACATATGAATTTGGAACGCGTGACAAATACAAGTAACCTTGATGCATTAGTCACATGAAGTAAGTTTTTGTGTGTCTAAATCATAGAGTCAAGTTTTGTCACATATTATTTAAGGGTGACTGATATGTTTTGCTAATTATTTAGCCACATCTGAAATTGGAACGCGTGACAAATGAAAAGTAAGGTTGAAGCATTACTCACGATATACATATAAACAATGACAAATATATGTCACACACTTGAACACTGTGACCAAATGCCATATATGGTCACACTAAACGTTTTGTCACACATTCGTTAAGTGTAGCCAAAATCCAGTACATATGGTCACGTAAGTTAATATGTGTGTTTAAAGTTTAGTTTGTGTTAGCTTGCCAAAAGCTAATGTATATAGTCACATTTACTACTAACACTGTGACCAAATGCCATATATGGTCACACTAAACGTTTTGTCACACATTATTTAAGTGTAGCCAAAATCCAGTACATATGGTCACGTAACTTAATATGTGTTTTTAAAGTTTATTTTGTGTTAGCTTGGCAAAAGATAATTTGTATAGTCACATTTACTTCTAGCACGATCATGTGACTATATGCCTTTACAATAGCAACAACATATCACAAATGTGTGACTAAATTATGTTCATGTGGCCATTGGATGATCAATAGTCACAAAAAATACACATTTCTTCACTTTAAACACCATATGGTCACACTTTTAGCCACTTTATGATTAATTGTATGTGACTAAATACCCAAAACAAATATCTTTGTGTGACTAAATGTTAGAAAATGCCACACAAACATAAAATTCATGTGGCCATTGGATGATCAATAGTCACACAAAATACACATTTCTTCACTTTAAACACCATATGGTCACACTTATTAACACTTTTAGCCACTTTATGATTAATTGTATGTGACTAAATACCCAAAACAAACATGCTTTGTGTGACTAAATGTTAGAAAAGGCCACACAAACATAAAATTCATGTGGCCATTGGATGATCAATAGTCACACAAAATACACATTTCTTCACTTTAAACATCATTTGGTCACACTTATTAATACTTTTAGCCACTTTATGATTAATTGTATGTGACTAAATACCCAAAACAAACATGCTTTGTGTGACTAAATGTTAGAAAAGGCCACACAAACATAAAATTCATGTGGCCATTGGATGATCAATAGTCACACAAAATACACATTTCTTCACTTTAAACATCATATGGTCACACTTTTGGCCACTTTATGCTTAATTGAATGTGACTAAATACCGAAAAGAAACATGCTTTGTGTGACTAAATGTTAGAAAAGGCCACACAAACATAAAATTCATGTGACCATTGGATGATCAATAGTCACACAAAATACACATTTCTTAACTTCACAGTTCGATACATATGATCACGTAAGTTAATATGTGTAAAGTTTAGTGTGTGTTTGCTTGCCAAAACCTAGTGTGTATAGTTACATTTAATTGTAGCACGATCATGTGACTATAAGCTTTACAATAGTCACACCATATCACAAATGTGTATCTAAATTATGTTTATGGCCACATTATAAGGGTATTATATTTGACCAATACATTCAAAATAGTCACATTGTGAAATATTCATGTGACTATTATTAATAGCAAAATGTGAACTCAAACGGTTCCTAGGCCGACGTAGTACGACGAAGCCTATTCCGAAGAGACCAAGGTTCCTCGAAGTCGTAGACTAAGTTTCCTAGGCCGGCGTAAACGTGCCCCGACGGTTCCTAGGCCGACTCCGAAACGACCAAGGTTTCTCGACGTCGTAGACCGAGTTTCCTAGGCCGACGTAAACGTGCCCCAACGGTTCCTAGGCCGACATAGAACGACGGAGCCTATTCCGAAACGACTAGGTTCCTCGACGTCGTAGATCAAGTTTCCTAGGCCGACATAAACGTGCCCGACGGTTTCCTGGGCCAACTTAGAACGATGGAGCCTATTTCGAAACGACTAAAGTTCCTAGACGTCGTTGACCAAGTTTCCTAGACCGACGTAAACCTGCCCCGACAGTTTATCATTAACCTTGATATTCGTCACATTGAGTGTTTGTGTGACTAAATTCAAGATGTTATGTATGGTCACATGAAGTATTTATTTAGGTGTATAAATCATAGAGTCATATCTTGTCACACATTATTTAAGTGTAGTCACAATTCGATACATATCACAAATGTGTGACTAAATTATGTTACGAGTAATAAAAAATAGCAAGAAAAAAAAAATGATGTTACACCCCAGCGAGAATCGAACCTGCGACCTCCCCTACGGAAGTCAAGTGAGTTACCATCTTGCCAGAGTAACATATTCGTTAATGTAATGCATTTCCTTTTTAATATAGAAGTTTAAGCTTCATTGTTTTTGGCTAGTAGCTTAAAGAGTGCTTATAGAAGCTGCTTATTAAACCGTGACTTTTTCTCCCTCTGCTTATTTTCAATTTGTTTCACTTTTAAAATTTCGAATCTAGCAAAACTAAATAAGTTGTACCTTATTTGGTTTAAAGGGTAAAATATCATAATGGTTTAAACCGTTTTCATTCATTTTTTTTTCTTGATTTCGACCATTTTTGTACGTCTGGGACCGTTTTTGTCTATTGTCTAACGTTTTCTTAAAAAATGGTATGACGGCGTACAAAATGTACGAAAGCGAACACAACGTAGCAAAAAAAAGAAAAAAAGGAGAATGACGTATGAAAACGAAAAAATCGTACAAAATATACGAAAACGTAATAAACGTTTCATAACGTTTTAATACGGAGGAAAACGTTAAAAAAGCTTGAAAATATATGAAAACGAGAGAAAATTGCCAAAACGTTCAAAAATGGATGAAATCGGTCGAAAAGGTCGAAATCGGTCGAACATGGTCGCAATCGGTCGTAGTCGGTCTAAAACGGTCTACATCCGTCGAAAATTGTCAAAATCGGTCGAAAACTAGCGAGATCGGTCAAAATCAATTGAATGGTCAAAAGGGGACGAAAAACGGTATAAACGGATGAAAACGTAAAAAAAAAATACAAAACGTATAAAAATGTTGTATAGTATTTGTCTTAGTTTACAAAACCGAATGCACATTACCCATGACCCATGTTAATTACCCATTGTCGATCACCAGTCATGTATTGGACGATAACATGACAGTATAGCCACTACAACCCAATGCACATGATCCATTACCCATGTTAATTACCCATTGTCAACAATCATGGATGTGTCGTAACATGACACTCTAAGCAACTATAACCCGATGCATATAACCCATATGATGTCAAATACCCATTAATGAATGTGACAAGTGATAACCTAATGCACATGACCCGTGACCCATGTGAATTAGCCATTATCACCGGTCATGCATGGGTTGCACCGGCTTGGTAGGTGTATAGTTATAGTGTGAAGGTTATATGAATTTTATTTGAAGTTATTAAAGGCGGTCATGCATGGGTTGCACCGGCTTGGCAGGTGCATACCGTTTGTCACAGACACTAAGAAGCAAGTGTCCAGGGACCTCTCGATCATGTTATCCGGGATCTAGAAAGTTTTAACTCGGCTTGGTCTTGACTCGAAAAGCTCGATTTATTTGTAAAGATGTGTTTTCTTACACAAATTTAAATTGAAATATAACCTAAGAATCGAATTCGGTTCGACTTCAGCTCGATAAGCTCGTTACATTCATAAATAAGCATTTACACTTAGTACACTTACATATATAAAATATATATCTATCACTTACAAGCTCGAAAACTCAACAAATATTTTCTTAAAAAATTTGTTTACTCATTTACCTCGCCCAAATATTTTGGTGAAAAATTTGTTTGCCCCACCAAAGGTGAAACCCAAACTTAAAACACTTTAACGAAAACTGGATCTGACTTTTTCTAACTCATTCTCATCTCCATCTGCTCCCAAACACACACACACACACACACACACACACACAAAACTCATGTCATTCTCATCTCATCCTCAAACCACCACATACGCACCAGATCTAGCACCACAACTTCCTCTCGTATTCCACATCTCATTTACTTCACCGTCAATCACCACCACACTAGCAGTATCATTAAGACAGTATCATTAAGACTGGTGATGATTGTGTATCACTGGTTTCGGGTAGTCAGGATATTGAAATCCAGAGGGTTCAATGTGGGCCACGACATGGTTTTAGCATTGCCTAAAAGCAACCCCCAAAACCATCATCTTGGGAAGACTATGTCATCAACAAAACCATCATCATCCCAAGTGCCGCACCAAACACGATTTATCATCAACAAAATCAAACCCCCTTAAATTATCAACAAAACCGACGCCCAAGCGTTGCACCGAACGACGACAACAAAATTTGATTAATGATGAGAAGACGAAACAGGTAAAATTTTGTTTCTCTTTGTTGATTTACTAATGATTATTATTCTTTAGTTACAATTATACCTGATTGATTGATTGATTCAAGTTACAAGTTTCAACTTTCAAAATTGAATATCGAACAAGATATTGATAATAGATAATTTACACCCTTTTCTTAAGATAAAATCAAACTTTGTATGTGTTAATGGTTTCATTTACAAATGCTTCATTGTTTTTTTGTATTATCTTTATCAACTAACAAATTTAATCTTTTCTTTGTCCAAACAGGCTCGCAAAAAATATGAAGCGTTTATTAAGAATATCAATGCTTGTAAACAGCTCGCAAAAAATATGAAGCGTTTATTCAGATAGGAAGACGTGGAGAGATAGAATTAGGATCTGCGGGTAGTTGTCTTAGGGTAGGAGCTCTGTGGCTTTTGTATTCTTTAGAGGTTAGGCTTTTGCGGGTAGTGGTGCTAGGTGCTTGACTGTTTTGCGGGTAGTGGTGCTAGGTGCTTGGCTTTTAGGTGTCCCCTTTTGCCTCTTTGCTTGTTTTGTTTTCGTAGACTCTCTTTTGCTTTGCCGTAGTCTTAGACCCTGTGCGTGGTTTGTGTTGCTCTGTTGTTGTCCCCAGGTTTTGCCTTTGTGCGGCCCTTGCGTTTGGTTTTGGTGCTCGTGTCTTTTACTTTAGCTTTGCCTCGTGTGCTCACGTTTTGCTTTGTGTTGCCCGTTTGTTGGTCGCTTTTGGTGTGCCTGGCTTTGGGTTTTATATCGGTTTGCGCTTTGCTATTAGCTTCTTTTGCGGTGTGCTTGGCGTGGTTCCTTTTCCTGTATGCCATGTTTGCTTGTTTGTTTGCTTTTTATCACTTTTGCCTTTTGTTACTGTCGTATGCTTTATCTACCCTTTCGCACTAGCACACATGCACTTAAAGGTCTCGTTGGCATCTCTCTACACTCGGGTTTACCCTGGTGTAGGGGTAGGAGCTGTCTACATTTTACCTCCCCCATACCCTGCCTAGGCGGGATTGGGTTTTGTTGTTGTTGTTGTTGTAAACAGCTTTCCACTATTACTCGAACCTCACTTGGTCCCAATAGTAAACTCTTTAATTTTATATCTAAAAAGAAATTAATAAAAATAAACATTAGTTTATGATATTCGGGTCTTGTTCTTATAATGTTAGGTACTAATCGGCTTGTTTACAAGCTATTTCTGAATGAGCTTGTGGTTGAGCATCCCACAGCCAAGCTGTTGGTACTAGCAGTAAACGAAAAGCACAAGAAATTTGGTGATGGAGCCAACATAGTGGTTTCAATTGCACGGCAACATCTCGAGGGTGCCAAAGACCTTATCACAAACGGACTGAATCCCAGCGGCACAATATGTTAATGCACACCTCATGTAATTCTGACTTTGAGAAGTAAGAAATAATATGGATCGACAGGTTATAGGATTTGCTATGAGTTGTTGATTGACAGTGATTAAAATGCATCTTATTGTTTTGTAACAGGCAAAGAATTTGTCAAAAGAGGAATTCATTCATATACTACGTCGACAGAGCACATGATTCTCTAAAGGAAGCTCGAAGTATCGAGGAGTGACTCTTCATAAATGTGAGAGATGGGAAGCTCGTATGGGTCAGCTACTTGGGAAAAAGTAAGGAACTATTCTAGTTACTGTTATGTGGTCTTGATGCTTTGTGGATGAAATATACATGATATAGATGTAGTATAATTTCTCATTTAGATTGTTGAGTTTAATATGGATCCACAGGTTATAGGATTTGCTTGAAAATTAAAACCTTAACATCCTAAAAATTTGGTCTTTATAGGGTGCAATATTGTTGTTTGCCTCGTTACCAAAATAAAAGATAAAGAAGTGAATGTTTGCATTTAGCATACGCAAGATGTTCATGTGTTGTAACTTGCAAGTTAGGTTTTTGGTGCTACAAATAAGCAGTTTTGAGGTGTTTCGGATTTATTTGCAAGTGAAATAAGCTGTTTGAATTAGCATATGTATGAATATAAGCACTTTTGGCCAAATTTAGCAAAGATTCTAGATTTATCCAAGTAATGTCACGTCACATATGTATGAATATAAGTGCTTACATTTTGTTTGTGTTTTACAGATTCTTTTAGTGTTAGTGTTTGTTGATACGAGTCAAGCAAAGTTTAAGGCCGCGGAGAGTGGAAACTGGTGAAAATATTAGAACACATTCGTGCATTCATGATCAAATAACTGAACAGAGGAGGAAGAGACCTGGAAACAAGGTGTTTTTGGTTACACCGCAGGTTTATCATGGTTCAGGTAGCTCTGGTCATCTTCGCCGCAAAGGAAGAGAATTATTGGGAGCTTTTACATATTCGAGTTTTATGAAGGATGTGAAATTACCCATAAGAATTTATTTGAATTATGATGTTGTCGGTCACTCACACGATAGGGATTGTAGGAACGTTGGAGACATTGTTAAGGTGAGTTTAATTTAGTAATCTGGTTCTTGTTTGCTTGAAGTTATTGCGGTTTATGATTTATTTATTTTCAGTTAGGTGAGCCTCCTGCGGGTTCTGATTTGGGTAGGTTCTTGTGTAATCCTCTCAATGATCCGCCAATATATGGTGATTGCTGGTATAATTGCAATTCGGATGATTTAACCGGGGATGACAAAAGGCGCCGTCTGCAAAAGGTTTGTCCTAATTTCTTGTTTAAGTTTTATTGTTCTAATGAATTTGTAATGTTTGGGTGACATAGCTCTACTTATACCTATAAGATTATTTAAAACTCAAATGATCAGTTTGACATTAGCTCTAGCAATACTGATTATCAAATGGTAGAGTAATTATCTGGATTTGTGTTTAGAACCAGTTATTTGATTGTGGTATTTCAATCTGCAAAATCTGTGTTTATTGTATGGATAAAGAGGTTACCGTTTGCTTTTGATCAATTATTATTGTCAAAAATCACTGTCATACCAGCTTGAAAAAACTGATTTTGTAACAGTAAGTTAGACTACCTATTAATAACTTCTGTTAATCACTTTCAGCGCACACATTAAAACACGCTCGATATCACATAATCACTTTTAAGACGCACATCCAAACCTCCTTATACGATAGTTTTTTTGGGCGAGTAAAGATCTAAAGGTTATTACTTATCAGGTTTGTGTATTATTTTGTGGGTTGATCTTGGAAAGATAATATTTTCTTCGTATATTTGAGAGTACAGGCTTTAGGGCAGACAGTAGAATGGTTCAAAAGTGCTTTGGCGGTTGAGCGCGTGAGAGGAAACCTGAGGCTAAGTGGTTACTCTGCTTGTGGACAAGATGGCGGTGTTCAGCTTCCACGTGCATACGCAGAAGGTAACACAATATACTTTTATATCAGAGATGGGGAGGTTAGCTAATCTTATTCAAACAGCTCATCAGCTCATTGTGTATCCAAATCGCAGTAAGCTGTTTTGAGTGTTTGCATTCAGCCAAACAACTAAAGCTAGTGACCTTTAAGCTGGTTTTGATAGGCTCCTCCGCACTAGGTTTGTTGCTGATTTTGCAAGTGCTTATTTGAAATTCTAATTATTTAAATTTCTTATCAGTTCTACTGGGGCGTCATCACCTGCAGTTGGCACTAATGCTGGCAGTACAGAATGGTTAGGAGATGGGAAAGGCTCCAAAATAGGTTCTCGATCTCGAATTGGTTCACAGGCCATGTGGATTTCGATGAGTACAAGTGCCGGTGGTTCAGCCATTGGCTCATATCAGCCTTCATGTAGACCGTGGGAAAGTGGTGATCTTCTAAGGCGATTGTCTACATTTAGGCCTGGAAGGATAGGGTGTGATACGAATAAGTTGTAGATTAACTAGATACATGAAAGTTACTAGTAGGACAGAAAGTGAAATGAGTCGGCTGAGATCAACTTAACTTGGGCTCATTGCATGTGTTCTGGGTTATTGAGTGGTGATTTGAATGATTAAAAATTTGAGTGGTAATTTGAATGATTAAAAATTTGGTGGTGATTTGAATGATTAAAAATTTAGTAGGTGTATGTGAGTTTAACGTTCTTTTTTTGTTTAGGCTATGGCGGATCAGATTATAACAACAATTTGAAGAGTTGCAAGCTAATTTTGATGCCCGTGTCCAAGAGTGCCATGATTTGAGTGACAAGCTTGATTCTACCAAGGTAATTCATGCTAGTTGTTGCTAGACATTCCTGTTGGACATCTTATATTGCTATACTTACTGCCCGTTGACTGCTATCTTGTGTATATGGTCTATAGAACAATTTGGATCTGACCACTAAGGTGCTTTCCAATACTCAGGAAGAATTGATGAGATGTCAGTATGTTATTAAGGAGCGAGATTTTATCATAAATGAACAGAAAAAAGCGGGTATATATGGATGTTCTTTAGACGTTGAATTATTTGATTCTATATTGGTTTTATATACTGATGACCATTGTAAACAGAAAAGGCTCTGGCTCATCAAGCATGTGTTTCGCGGTCTGATCTGGAAAAATCACTCAATGACTGATGTTGTCATTGCTGACAAGTTTGCTCCTAATGCCAACAGCAATTAGTTTTTTACATGATGGATTTAGTGCTGCTCATGATATTCAAAGAAAATATGCTAAGTATTTACTACTGCTAGTACAAAAGTTACTACTGCTAGTGGAAGTTAGTACTGCTAGTACAAAGTTAAAACTGCTTAGAGATTAATATTGCTTGAAGTTAATACTGCTAGTCTATTAGTTACAACTGTTAGTTATAATTTAGCACTGTTGGTTCATATAGTTAGTACTGCTTCATATTTAATTCAGTGTTTGATACACCCGGCTTTTGTTTCCTACAGGCAAGACCACCAAGTACCATACAAATGATTGGTGAGAACAAAACTGCACCTAAATTACCAACGAATCGCTACGTCTCTAGTGATGCCATGCAAAAGGAAGCTAAGAAGACCAAGAGTCAGAAATCGTTAAATTATTGAGAATTTTATTATGTACGACATTACAATTTTATATACATTCCAATTTTATTGTATTTGAATATGTTTTGATATATATATATACATACATAGAGTTTGGATCAAATGAAAAGTGTCTTGTGATAAGAAGTGCTAAAAATGTAACATATGTCATTTGCTTAATGAGGGTATTTTAGGCATTTAACACTTATCTTTTAATTGCTCATTTAAGCCTTTTTGTCAAAGTATTAAAGCTTGTGCATAAACTGATTTTTACCTTCGTTCAAAACAAAAACGTTGGTCAAAGTATTAAAGCTCATTTAAACCTTTTGTCAAATTATGTATCAAACATTTTTACCAATTTTGTCAAAGTGATAAAGCTTATGTATACCAACAATTAGTTTTGTGGGTCAAAAGACCTAAGTGTTTCACTAAACATGTAACAAAAAAAAGTTAGTGTGTCATTACAAATATATCATGAAATTAAGTGTGTCACAAAATTAAATTGCCGATAAAAATGCGTTAAGAAATTAATGTGTCAAATTCACTTCACTTAGTTTGTTTTACATGAAACAAAGTGTGTCACTACAAATAAATCATTAAACAAAGTGTGTCACTAGAAATTTATTTTGACACTAAATGTGTCAAAATACTTTGTTTGTCACAAAAAAATGTGTCATTAAAATTAGTGTGTCATTACGAATATATCACAAAATTTAGTGTGACACTACATTTGTGATAAAACTTTAATGTGTCATTATATAAGTATCAAGAAATTTAATGTGCCACTACAAATGTGTTAAGAAAAATTGGCGTGTCAGTATCATGACATTGGATGTTTCATAAATAAACGTTTTACATTTTAAATTAGTGTGTCACTACTCACTACTTGAGAAACCAAAATAAACATTTTTAAAATTTGAATTAAATGTGTAATGTCATTGAATTTGAATGTGGCAATTATTTGCCAGTAAATTTGAACGTATGTGAATTTTTCATTTAAAAGTTTTAAAGTTTTGATGTCAATTACTAAAAGACTATAATGTCCTTCTATGTTTCATATTGATAAATAATGACACATTAAAATTAATTAATTGTCATTAATAAACCAATTAAATCTCATCCATTAATCTATTTTGAATTGATACATCCAATGGTCATTAATCCTTCCTATACTTTTTACCACTAATGACTTTTTACAATAACCACACTCTACATACATATATATATATATATATATATATATATATATATATATTTGAATTTGTTTTGATATATATTGATTTCTTATATGTGACTAAAAGATGCATATAGTCACAATTATTAACACTTTTGGTCACTGTTTGCTTAATTCGTTGTGTGACTAAATATTACAAAAGGCCACACAAACAAAAAAATTCATGTGGCCATTGGATGAACAATAGTCACACAAAACACACATTTTTTCACTTTAAACATCATAATGTCACACTTATTAACACTTTTGGCCATTATATGCTTAATTGTATGTGACTAAATACCCAAAAGAAATATGCTTTGTGTGACTAAATGTTATAAAAGGCCACACAAACATAAAATTCATGTGGCCATTGGATGATCAATAGTCACACAAAACACACATTTCTTCACTTTAACACCATATGGTCACACTTATTAACACTTTTGGCCACTTTATGCTTAATTGTATGTGACTAAATACCTAGAAACATGCTTTGTGTGACTAAATGTTACAAAAGGCCACACAAACATAAAATTCAAGTAGCCATTGGATGATCAATAGTCACACAAAAGATACATTTCTTCACTTTAAACACTATATAGTCACACTTATTAACACTTTTGGCCACTTTATGATTAATTGTATGTGACTAAATATCTAAAAGAAACATGCTTTGTGTGACTAAATGTTACAAAAGGCCACACAAATATAAAATTCAAGTGGCCATTGGATGATCAATAGTTACACAAAATACACATTTTCTTCACTTTTAACACCATATGGTCACACTTATTAACACTTTTTGCTACTGTATGCTTAATTGTATATGACTAAATACCCAAAAGAAACATGCTTTGTGTGACTAAATGTTAGAAAAGATCACACAAACATAAAATTCATGTGGCCATTGGATGATCAATAATCACACAAAACACACATTTCTTCACTTTAAACACCATATGGTCACACTTATTAACACTTTTGGCCACTTTATGATTAATTGTATGTGACTAAATACCCAAAAGAAACATGCTTTGTGTGACTAAATGTTAGAAAATGCCACACAAACATAAAATTCATGTGGCCATTGTATGATCAATAGTCACACAAAATACACATTTCTTCGCTTTAAAACCCATATGGTCACACTTATTAACATTTTTAGCCAATTTATGATTAATTGTATGTGACTAAATACCCAAAAGAAACATGCTTTGTGTGACTAAATGTTACAAAAGGCCACACAAACATAAAATTCATGTGGCAATTGAATGATCAATAGTCACACAAAATACACATTTCTTCACTTTAACACCATATGGTCACACTTATTAACACTTTTAGCCACTTTATGATTAATTGTATGTGATTAAATACCCAAAACAAACATGCTTTGTGTGACTAAATGTTAGAAAAAGCCACAGAAACATAAAATTCAAGTGGCCATTGGATGAACAATAGTCACACAAAATATACATTTCTTCACTTTAAACACCATATGGTCACACTTATTAACACTTTTGGCCACTTTATGCTTAATTGTATGTGACTAAATATACAAAAAAAAAAAAAAGCTTTGTGTGACTATACAGTGTTTATGGTCACTAATACTGATTAATCTAACAAAATTTGTACCTAATTAGTCACACATGTTAAGGTTTTGGTTACTGTTTTGTAATAGAGACTAAAAAAAAATCAAACATGTGACCGTAGGGTACATATGGTCGCGCGACCTTTAGTCACACACACTCGAAAAATCATGTGTGACTATATTTATATCGTCACACTTTTTGGGTGTAGCCAAATCCACTTTTTGTTCTAGTGTTAGCGACGTCGTCGCCCTTTGGGTTGGGACGCCGTCAGGTTCAGAAATCAGCCTTGTTTCTTGACTTTGCCGTTATCTTCATGTTTTCGCTCCTTTTCGTCCAAAAGTGCTTGATTCCAGCATTTTGCTTCTGAAAGACCTAAAATGTGAAAATGAACGATTTTAAGCAGTAACGGATATAAAATGTTCTTTGTATGTGTTTGTTTGTATTTCCCGTAGCTTTCTTGTGACATCATTATTCCCACATATAAAAAGACCCTCACAATCTCTTACCCGTCAAACACTCCCCAAAAAGTATATAATTTTGACGAATCAAGTTTTGTATTGATTGAAATAAAGGTTTAAGTTGTAAAAAATTTGAATCAAAATACAATAAACCCACTAAAAATGTAAAAACTAAAAACTCGTAAAATATATCGAAATGGATGTTAAATAAAGAGCACAAAATTTTATAAAATATGGTGATAGATAAAAATATATTCCAATTTGAAAATAAAAGTGTTTTTTAGTTGATAAGTGATAGATGTCACTCCATGATTGGAGCTTCTATCCTATTTTTGTAAAGCACACAACTTAAATGTTTTATATAATAGTATAGATAATAATAGACAAAAATACACCGTTGGTCCCTAAACTTGCCAAAAAGCATCGTCTAGGCCCAAAACTTGAGAAAATCGTCATCGTTTGGGTTTTTGAGGCCGATTGCGTCCCTTGATCCGTTTGGTCTCGGTCAACGTCCGTTTTTAGTTATATATTCAAGGGCATAATAGATCAATCACTTTTATGACTACACATTAGTTAATCCAACCCAACCCGTTTCCCTTTTATTGTTTCCCCCTGTGATAAAACTCTGCTCAACAGCAACACACCCTATTTTGACACAACCCTAATCACTAACAATGGCACAAAATGTTAAGGGGAAGGCTTTGTATATTGGGTCTGATGAAGAGGAGTAGGCAAAAGTTTTAGACAACTATTTTCTCTCTGATTTAGTTCTTGTGCGATTTGGCAATGAACCAATTGCTGAATATGGTTCGTACAGGAAGATACCTAAGGAGTTGAGACAAAAGATTATGAATTGGCTAAGGCAACAAAAATACTACTATGAAGAGCTTTTGGGTGTTACTAAGGAGAAGTATGAGGCTGCGGATATCGGGTTACCAGAGGTTGATGATTTGGAAAGGAGGATTTCAAAACTTGAAGCTGTGTTTAAATATCTAAAGGAAAGGAAGGAAAAGAAGGTATGGGATGATATGGAAAGTAGCGGTTCTTGCTAAGTATATGTTTAGTTATTGTAACAGCTAGTTTTTCGTTAAGCATTGCTAAATATGTTTGACTTAGGGAAGTCAAACATATTGTAAGTGAAATTGTTTGACTTAGGGAAGTCAAACATATGTTAAGTGAAATCGATCAATAAAAAGCTCTTGATTTTATTAATGGCATACTCTGAATATAAAATTGGATTGTTATTGTAAATAATAGTGTTTGGTTGTGCATTGCTAAATAGGTTTGACTTAGGGAAGTCAAAAATCAAGAACTTACAATTTGTGACATTTGCTAAATAGGTTTGACTAAGGGAAGTCAAAAATCAAGACGTTACAATTTGTGCTAATACGTTGTTCAGCCCCACTGTCAACACTAACACCATACCATTGTTTTGATAAACAATACACCATTGTCAATACAATAAGATTTAATGCTAAATCCTTTGCATTTTGAACACATATAACATTATAACCACTGTGTTTAGGTTTCCTGATATAAAGGGGTGTTTGTTTTTGCTGATAGAAACAGTACATCAAATAGCACAATATAAGAAGATTATACGCTAAAAATTAGATTTATATTTCATCATAGTTAGAGTAGATTACAAGAACAACATGAACTAGATCAAACCAACATCAACAACCAAACAAAAGATCCATTTACATAACCCTGTTAACAACCTAAAAACCGAAAACAAGTGACCAAAATACCCTATTTACCTACCCCCATCAAATACCCAAAAGTCACTCATTATTTTCAGCCATTTTCACAACATAACCTTCCTGCTTACGAATACCATCATGAGCTTCACCATAAATCTTTATCAAACGAGCAAGTAGGTCGATATGCCTGGCCTGGGTTTCTCTCAACACATCCAAACTATCAAGCGCCACACCACGCTCTCTTAAAGCTTTATTCTCCACATTCAGCTCCCTACGCTTGATTATCAGCATACTTGCACGAATTAGCTTTTTAAAAAACCCTTCTTATGTAGCCTCTTGCCCAAACCACAATCCCATACGATCATGTAAGCGTGATGAATCAGCGACCTCCATAAGTTCATTCAACATTGAGAAATATTCCATTGGGAAATGTGTGAGGAAAAGGTTATGGATGGGTTTATTGGTTCGTGCGCAAAATTAATTAGCGTCTCAGGGAAAAGACGGTCAAGGGGTTTAGTAATGATTTTTTTCACACTTGGTCCCTCAATTTGTCTATATTGCCGTTTTCATACTTAAAACTTTCGCTCATTAATAATTTGAATGTTCACATTTGGTCCCTCAATTTGACAACTTTATCATTTCTATAATTAATCCCACCCCATTAAATCCTTACCCACCCAGATCAAACACAAACACACACATTGAATAGTAGTAGTTTGGGTTTTTAAATTATCTTTTGCAAAAAACAATTATTGATTTATGTAGCAGTTTGGGTGACTCTTATTGAGTCTTGTAAATCATATCCAAACACCCTCATAAATATTGTGTAATTCCTTTGTAGTAGAGTCTTGTGTCTTTTTTATGTATAATTTTTTGGACCACATTTGACTCCCATTTAGCATTTGCAAGTTTGATTTTGCAAAGTGAAACTAGATATTTGGAACTCATGGACCACAATTTGACTCATGAATTTGCAATTTTGACTTTAGAAAGTCAAACTGCTAACGAAAAATGTCATTTACCATTTGACTCATGGATTGCAGTGTTACTTTCTAGAGTCAAATGGAAATGCTATATTGAAGTTTGACTTTCTAATGTCAAATGGAAATGCAATATGTAAGTTTGACTTTCTAATGTCAAACTTGCAAATCCATAACAGATCTAGCCTATTTCAAAAGTTGGGAAAACTCCATTTACCACAATTTAGCAACCAACATATGCACAACCTAAATAGGCATTTGCACCAACAACATATGCAGAAGCTAAACTTAATCAAACCATATAAAGAACTAGCAAAATACTTTATGCGAGATTAATTGTCATAGGGTATTCAACCCATACATAAACTACAATGACTAGAAGAATTCTACTAAGGTTGTGCGGGAAGCTCAGTGGAGTTTTAACAACTTCCTAGCCAACTCCCAATTCATCATCATCACTCAAATCGCTGACCCTGATATAAAGTATCTTCAGCAAGGGGGAACACGCAAGTATGAACTTTATTATAGTTAATTCATTCTCTGATCTTGGAAAAGATCGAAACACCACACTCTCAAGTTGCCCCGACCTCATTCTGTTGCTGCCTAAATCTAATGAATACATTTCCAAAGGTAGATCAGTTTCCAATGAAGCCTGCAAAATGAGATAGGATTGAGATGCACAACCATTGCAATTTAAGATGATGTATTTGATACATATGCATTCCACTTACTCTGGTTTCTAGCATTTGCAAATGTGGAGATCCACGAAACAATTGAATGATGAATGATACCATTGCATTATTCTCAAAATCCACTCCAGATAGATTAAGAGTCTTGAGGGATACAAATGCCACAGGGACATTCAACCAGGAGCTACCTTCTGCCAACAACTACAAAAGGTCGACTTTTTGTAAGTTTTAAAGATTACATTTCATAAGTGTTAGAGATCACTCTAACATTCTGTAATTTGAAGTGTAAAACTCAAACTTGTCTTACCTTGCAGTCCTAAAAATCCAATGTAAGGGTCACAAGTTTTGAAAGACTTCTCAGCTGAAAGATATTGGAAGTTGTGATTGTCGTGGCATGGTTCCAAAAACCAAATGACAAATATAACTTCTTCATATTCCCAAGTTTTGCAATATCCAATAGTCTCATCTCGTTTGTAGTACGATTCATTTTAAGAGACGCAACTAAAGGACAACGAGCAATAAACTCCCAAATTGTACCGCTTTGAAATTGATAGATAACAGTTCTAAGCTCAATAGATTTGGAAAACTACTAAAAGATACCAAAAGAGGAAAAGTACAATAATGAAGTTCCAGTTGTTTCAACTCCATACGAGAGTAAAGTTGGGTTGGCAACATAACTGGTTCACCATAACAATTTCTAATTGTGAGGACCTCAATTCCTTGCCAAGAGAAAAACAAAAGCCAATCATGAACTCTTCATAATTCAAATCAACTTGTCCAAACAGCGTTTTGGGCTCTATGGAGAAGACAAACCTTTTTATGGGATCTTTGAGCTGAAGTAGCAGTCTAGTTACATGCCTTCCATCAAACTTATTTGTTAAATTAGAAATGAAATCCTCATCAACTATGACATCAGTGAGTAAAGTCTACTTAAACCTCCAGTTTCTCGCTAAAACATCGGTCCCCACCGCATCTTTTATTGGCAAACGATTCATAATATTAGTGATCACGTTATCTGGCATGTTGCTAATATAATCTGGAATGTTAGTGATAACATTAGCTCCAAACGACATGGTATTTTTGGAATTTGATTTGGTAATTTTTTGAGTTCAAGAAAATGAGAGTTTGGATTTGGTTTTTGATTTTCTGGAAATGAGGTTTTTTGAGTTTGGATATGGTTTTTTATAAGGGTTTGTGTAATTATGGTGTGTATATGGGTTTTGTGGGTGGGTTTATTTGTTCGCGCGCAAAACTAACTAGCGTATCGGGGAAGAAACACTCAAGTTGCATAGTAAAATTCATGATTGGACCCTAACGTTCACTGCCGGGTTAACTAAGGTGTAGACGTGTAGTCATAAAGGTGATTGGTCTATTATGCCCTTGAAGACCGAGACCAAATGGGTCAAGGGAAGCAATCGGCCTCAAAAACCCAATTTTGGACTCACGACGACGATCTTCTCAAGTTTGCCAAGTGATGCTTTTGGGCAAGTTTAGGGACCAACGGTGTATTTTTGTCATAATAATATTACTACATATTAATATTAAGCCCCCACTTGCCTTGTATAACCCACTGACGAATCACACACCCACTTCGTTTTCTTCACCACAAAACATACACACTCTACACACGCTACCTTTCTTCTCCATTGCAAAACACACACACACCACAACACACACACACACACCACTAGAACAAAAAGTGGATTTGGCTACATCGAAAAAGTGTGACGATATACATATAGTCACACATGATTTTTCGAGTGTGTGTGACTAAAGGTGCCGCGACCATAGGTACTTTATGGTCACGTATTTGACTTTTTTTTAGTCTCTATTGCAAAAGAGTAACCAAAACCGTAACATGTGTGACTAATTAGGTACAAATTTTGTTGGATTAATCCGTATTAGTGACCATAAACACTGTATAGTTACACAAAACATGTTTCTTTTAGGTATTTAGTCACATACAATTAAGCATAAAGTGGCCAAAAGTGTTAATAAGTGTGACCATATGTTGTTTAAGGTGAAGAAATATGTCTTTTGTGTGACTATTGATCATCCAATGACCACTTGAATTTTATGTTTGTGTGGCTTTTGTAACATTTAGTCACACAAAGCATGTTTGTTTTGTGTATTTAGTCACATACAATTAATCATAAAGTGGCCAAACGTGTTAATAAGTGTGACCATATGGTGTTTAAAGTGAAGAAACGTGTATTTTGTGTGACTATTGATCATCCAATGGCCACATGAATTTTATGTTTGTGTGGCCTTTTCTAACATTTAGTCACACAAATCATGTTTGTTTTGGGTATTTAGTCACATACAATTAACCATAAAGTGGCTAAAAGTGTTAATAAGTGTGACCATATGGTGTTTAAAGTGAAGAAATGTGTGTTTTGTGTGACTATTGATCATCCAATGGCCACTTGAATTTTATGTTTGTGTGGCCTTTTCTAACATTTAGTCACACAAAGCACGTTTCTTTTGGGTATTTAGTCACATACAATTAATCATAAAGTGGCCAAAAGTGTTAATAAGTGTGACCATATGGTGTTTTAAGTGAAGAAATGTGTGTTTTGTGTGACTATTGCTCATCCAATGGCCACATTAATTTTATGTTTGTGTGGCCTTTTCTAACATTTAGTCACACAAAGCATGTTTGTTTTGGGTATTTAGTCACATGCAATTAACCATAAAGTGGCTAAAAGTGTTAATAAGTGTGACCATATGGTGTTTAAAGTGAAGAAATGTGTGTTTTGTGTGACTATTGATCATCCAATGGCCACTTGAATTTTATGTTTGTGTGGCCTTTTCTAACATTTAGTCACACAAAGCATGTTTGTTTTGGGTATTTAGTCACATACAATTAATCATAAAGTGGCCAAAAGTGTTAATAAGTGTGACCATATGGTGTTTTAAGTGAATAAATGTGTGTTTTGTGTGACTATTGATCATCCAATGGCCACATTAATTTTATGTTTGTGTGGCCTTTTCTAACATTTAGTAACACAAAGCATGTTTGTTTTGGGTATTTAGTCACATACAAATTAAGCATAAAGTAGCCAAAAGTGTTAATAAGTGTGACCATATGGTGTTTTTAGTGAAGAAATGTGTGTTTTGTGTGACTATTGATCATCCAACGGCCACATTTATTTTATGTTTGTGTGGCCTTTTCTAACATTTAGTCACACACAAATTAAGCATAAAGTGGCCAAAAGTGTTAATAAGTGTGACCATATGGTGTTTTAAGTGAAGAAATGTGTGTTTTGTGTGACTATTGCTCATCCAATGGCCACATTAATTTTATGTTTGTGTGGCATTTTCTAACATTTAGTCACACAAGGCATGTTTCTTTTGGGTATTTAGTCACATACAAATTAAGCATAAAGTGGCCAAAAGTGTTAATAAGTGTGACCATATGGTGTTTTAAGTGAAGAAATGTGTGTTTTGTATGACTATTACTCATCCAATGGCCACATTAATTTTATGTTTGTGTGGCCCTTTCTAACATTTAGTCACGCATCGAATTAAGCAAACTGTGACCAAAAAGTGTTAATAATTGTGACTATATGAATCTTTTAGTCACATATAAGAAATCAATATATATCAAAACAAATTCAAATATATAAAAATATATTCAAAATATATTCAAATACAATAAAATTGGAATGTATATAAAATTGTAATGTCGTACATAATAAAATTCTCAATAATTTAACGACTTCTGACTCTTGATCTTCTTAGCTTCCTTTTGCATGGCATCACTAGAGACGTAGCGCTTCGTTTGTAATTTAGGTGCAGTTCTGTTCTCACCAATCAGTTTTATGGTACTTGGTGGTGTTACCTGTAGGAAACAAAAGCCGGATGTATCAAACACTGAATTAAATATGAAGAATGATATATGTTGGTTTATAAAACACATGCATCTATGTACCTTTTCATCGAAAACCACTTGATCCTTTGGCCATGCATAAAAACCACCTACTGCATCCTTAACTGTTTTGAAACCGTTACTTCCTACATCCGGTATGCATGATGCATCCACTAAAGATTTTTCGATAGACACTCTGTAGCAATCCTTTGGGAGTGGTTTGTTATGAAGCATTTGTTTTCCATCAGTTTTGTACACGGTACCCTCCGCAATAATAGTTGATTTCTTTAAATGCCACAGTCTGCACTTAATTACCTAAAAAGATAATTTGTTGCATGTATATATGTATCAGTAATTAATTAAACTAAAGGACATATAAAAATGTTTAAATACATACTTGTGGTAGTACTATTAATGGAGACTCATTTTCTTGTGATTCGGAAAGTTGACGTGAAGAATCCTTTCGTTTTGATCTAGTCGATTTCTTAGATGCGACAGATTTAACAATTTCCTATATATATAATACACGGTAAATAATACATGTATGTAGAATTCAAAAATACCAGGGGGATGATTTATTACTTACACTTATTTCGATTTCCTTTTCCAAAGTTGCAAGTCCATTAGACTTCTCAATGCTCGCAATTTTCTCACGTCCAGCAACGCGTGTTCCGGCATCCTCATCAGCACTGCTATTTAAAAGATTAATGTTCACCGGAGACACCTGAAATATAAATTGATTAAGAAGACTGCAGCAGTATTTAAAAGGGTAAAAAAAAAGAAGGAATGTTACTTTCTTATGTCTTACTTCCGTTTGTGTCAATGGAGTTGAAGTTGACTGCAACTGCCCCCTTTGTGCAGCCCATTGTTTCATCAAATCTGTATTACCGCCCTCTTTTCTTGACGTTGGCGCCTCTCATCATCAAGTTCACTTTGAAGTAACACCACTCTTTCATCAGATGCTTGTCTGATTCGAGGCAGATCAAAATACCTCTTGTAGGTTACTCCACCTCCCACTCCTCTCGCATATCCTCCCTTTTCCTTACCTAATACAACTGTCATGGCATCAGTGCCATGATCAAGCTTCAAGATTCCTTGTTTGATCTTGTCGTCCGTTTCTTTCTGCACACACAATATGGGAAATAGGTTATTTAATTCTACTAGTATTAACTTGTAACTAAAAGTATTAACTAAAACACTACCTGTATTAACTTATAACTAACAGTTTTAAGTAATACAGTAGCAGTATTAACTAAAACACTACCTGTATTAACTTATAACTAACAGTTTTAAGTAATACAGTAGCAGTATTAACTTATAACTAAACAAACATAATAATAAAATTTGCAGTCAAACTTAAAAATTTTTCTCCCACGATTGATATCATCATCGTGATATTCTCCGTCTTTTTTCACCCTTCCTTTCAACCACAACGTACCACGCGGTGGTTCTTCATCTGGTTCAATTTCTTTACTCTCGATCTTATAAACATCAAATACATACAAATGTAAGATAAACGAATATAAACGAAAGTATGATGCTATTAAATGCAAATGTGCAAATGTTTACTGTTACCATTTTTTCTATCACACAGGCGTATCCACCTCGTCCCATTGTATGATCATAAACAGACTTGGAACGCAACACTTTAGCTTTTGCTGATCTCACCTTGCAACACAAAAGCATATGGCGTTTAGATGTAGTAATGCTGATAGTATACAACTAATACATATGGAAACATATGAAAAGGTGAAAGATATTTGAACTTGAATAAAAATGAATAATTAACACCTTGTATTCCTCACTGGCTGTGTAGTTTACAAAATTAACCCAATCTTCGGCTTTTATAATTGCACTATACTTTGCTGGGACTTCATTTAGTTTTGAAAGGGTATTTTGGTTGGGCAATATGTAGTTTTGTATCAATTTCATTCTGAAATTCCTTAGAAGTTGACCAAGACGATTCATTATCAGCTTTCTGACCGTCAAGTCAACATCAAAATATCGCTGCAAAGATTAACAAATTGTTGTTAATTAGTTGCACATACTGTAAATGCAGAGATAAACTTATTAACACCTTGTATCTACGACAGCCAAGCCACTACTAGTTAAAAAAAAAGTATATGTGTACCGTGATTCCACATTTTATCTCTTGCTTCTGAATCAACCTTCCTCCAGGTTAGAATCCTGACACCTATATGCTCACGAACCAAATCACCCAAAAAACTCGAAAACAATGCTCTGTTTTTTCCTGATAACCTATCCAGTGCATCGAAGGTTACACTGACCTTTATTCCGTCTGTTTTTCCATATTCCCTGCGAAACTTAGCTAACCTAGTTATGCCCCTCTTAACAACATTCGCATTTGAATGGTTGTTTCCAGCATCCTCACCCTCATCTGAATACGTCTCTAATTCATATTCTAAAGTGTTTTCATTTTCACGATCAGAATAAACCAAATCATCCGGATAATTGATTTGCGTTGCCATGATTCGTCAGAAGTAATGTGTTAAAGAAAATTAGTAAACTTAATTGGTAAATAATGGTGTAAAAATTGAAGTTCTGGTTGTTTTGCTTGAAGGCTGATTTATTGGAGTAAAAATAGGGCTAATGATGGGTCAGTTTTTCAATTAAGGAAACCATAATTTCCAAAGTAATTTTAAAAATTTTGGCTAAAATTTGGCTCAAATTTGATAATTTTAAAATGTGGCTCCAAATTTATAATATAGCATTTAAATATTTAATTTTTGGCTGCAATTTAAATATGAATTAGAAAATCTAATTTTTGAAAAATCAAACAATTTTTGAAACCAAAAAACACCCCTGACAGAAATGGTGCTTACCCACAGTCCCAAACACCCATATTACTTCAAACCAGCTGTGTCAAAGACACATATAACTGCAGATACACTAAAATCACCACATGGCGCATACAAATGAACAATCAAAAGCTAAAAATGGACTTAAAGCAACTAATTAAGCAACTATAACTAATAAGCAGTTCCAGATAAACAATTAAGCACAAAATAGGCAAATCAAACCAAGAACTGCTGATACATCAAACAGCCCTAAGACCTTACTTTAAGCCTATAAATAAGCTATTTATAAGCAATTAGATAAGCTCTAACATCCTCAAGCAGTCAAAAAAATCAAGAAAACATGTAAATGCAATTAACTTAAAGCAAAAACAACAACAAAAACACCCTAAATCTAGTGGTTCAATCAAAAATAATTGTCATGAACAAACGCCTCCAGTTCTAAACTTCATAATCAGTCATAAAAAAATTGACAACAATCCAAAAATTGAACATCCTAATCCTACAATAATACATTCTACCAGTGCGAATATGAACTTAAACACCACAACCAATTCCTAAATTCAAAACAACATGAAAAAAAAGATGAAACAAACTAGCGAACACATTACTTATATTAACAAACATATTTAGCATTCGTATGGATACACCATCAAAAGATCCATACATATTCCATTGTTAATATATCTACATACCATCCCATTAAACCAAGAAATTAGACATAAACAGATGAAACTAGAGCAAAAGAAAACATCCCATTCCATAGCGAGAAACCCTTCAACCATTCATCGCCTGAATTTGTTCTTCCTAGGTATCGATTTCCTCCTAAGATTGAGTAATGAGATCATTCAACCCCTGCAGCTTAGACCTCGCAGCCTCCCTGTCATCCCTAAGATCCACCAATCTCTAAGGACCTAATGTTTTAAAAACGGCAAACTAAGTCCTCCTTCATTTAAACTATGACTATAAATTAGGGGTGTTGATCTGTTCGGTTATCGAGTTTTGTTTCGTTAAATCGGTTATATTTTTATTTTGGTCAACACGAAAACCGAAACGAACCGAACTATAATTAAACCAAAGAGAACCGAAAACCGATTATGAATTAAGTTCGCTTCTTGGGTTGACCCGAAATTAAGCTCGATTCTTGGGTTGACACATATGGTTTTAAACCGAAAATGGATAATTAAGTTCGCTTCTTGAGTTGACACAAAATTATTTAGATTTTAAGCCATGGCTTCCATAATTAGCAACCTACAAACATAATGTTTGAGTAAATGGGACGAAAACGTGCAAAACAGCTGGAAACGGACGAATGTGTGTAAAAACTTATACAAACGGACTAAAAGATGAAAAAACCAGCGAAAACGTGCAAACACGGACGAAAACCTGTAAACAAAAACAGGAACGTATAAAAACGATTATAAGGGACAAAGACGTAAGAAAACAACGAAACGTATTAAAACAGACGAAAACGTGTATAAACTTACGAATATGTGTAAAAGTGTAAGAAAACCTATGAAAACGGTTGAAAAATTCTTAAAAACATACGAAAATGGGTAAAAACGAATGAAAACGAGGTAAATGGGACGAAAACGTGCAAAACAGCTGGAAACGGACGAATGTGTGTAAAAACTTATACAAACGAACTAAAAGATGAAAAAACCAGCGAAAACGTGAAAACACGGATGAAAACCTGTAAACAAAAACGGGAACGTATAAAAACCGATTAAAAGGGACAAAGACTTAAGAAAACAGACAAAAACGTATTAAAACAGACGAAAACGTGTATAAACGTACGAATCTGTGTAAAAGTGTAAGAAAACCTATGAAAACGGTTGAAAAATTCTTAAAACATACGAAAATGGGTAAAAGCGGATGAAAACGAGGTAAATTGGACGAAAACGTGCAAAACAGCTGGAATCGGCCGAATGTGTGTAAAAAGTTATACAAACGGACTAAAAGATGAAAAAACCAGCGAAAACGTGCAAACACGGACGAAAACCAGTAAACAAAAACGGAAACGTATAAAAACTGATTAAAAGGGACAAAGACGTAAGAAAACGGACCAAAACGTATTAAAACAGAAGAAAACGTGTATAAACGTACGAATCTGTGTAAAAGTGTAAGAAAACCTTTGAAAACGGTTGAAAAATTCTTAAAAACATACGAAAATGGGTAAAAACGGATGAAAACGGGGTAAATTGGACGAAAACGGACGAAAACATATGTAAAACATATGAAAATCTATGAAACGTTTGAAAATGTACGTTAATATGTAAAACAGATGAAAACGTATTCAAACGGACGGAAACATGAAAAAACTAGTGAAAACGTGTAAACACGGACGAAAACCTGTAAACAAAAACGGAAACGTATAAAAACAGATTAAAGGGGACAAAGACGTACGAAAACGTATTAAAACAGACAAAAACGTGTAGTAATTTTGATTACGCAATAGGTCGGAGGTAAATTCTTGTTGAGTTGTTATCGTCATGGTCTTTGCGGTAGTAATTTTGATTACGCAATAGGTCGGAGGCAAATTCTTGTTGCGTAATATTGTTGTAACCTTGTCGGGTAATGTTTACGTGGGTTTGTTATGCAAATTTGCATGGTTCGCAAATTTATAACCACCGCATTCATTGTTTGCCACAGTTGTAGTGTCTATAAAGCAAGATTAGTCTTCTTCAGTTCTACTGTAGATGACTACATAGTAATGATGACTAACTTTGATTTTGGTCAATGTGCTACATTTTAAAGATGACTAACTTTGATTTTGTTCGATGTATTGCAGTTGACATAAATTTTAAGAAGTTGAGATAATAAACCTTTTAGACATGTTTAGTCATTAATTTAAATTTTACTTTTAGTTATCCGTGGTTACCCGAACCGAACCGCGTATAATATACATGTAAGTTTTAACAAACCATTCATAAAAATGTACAAGTATTAACTATATTATTGCACTACTTTTATCATATAATGCATTTTTACTTATCTAATTTGATCATTTACTAACGTCCATGGATTACATATGATTAATGTGATCGTAATCTATAAACGTCAAATAATTAGTATTAGTTATTTTGTTAGATATGGTAATTTGAATGTTGCTATTGCGACACAACAACATTACTATTATTCTGATATCTTTAATGTTATTTAATTTTACTAAAATGACATATTACGTTCTAATTTATGTTATTGTTCGCTCGATTCGATTCGATTAATTTTTTTGAATGGTTAACCGTGACCCGAACCGCGGTAACGCTCATTTCGGATACCCGCATGTCCGGTTACCCGCCTAGTACGGTTCGGTTTTGGATAGTAAAATGAACTACCCGCCCCGTGATGGATAGTTAAAATCTCTAACCGAATCGAGCCGAACCGCCCCGTGAACACCACTAGTATATAGGGGCTGGTTTAGATCCAATGAAAAAATGAAGGGTTTAAATTGCAATATTAGATATCTTCCTAAATACTCCTGCATATCACTTTTTTTTGAACTATTGCATATCACATTTATGCATGGAAGAATATGAAAGGGCTACAGTAACACCCAAAATAAATTTTCCGATGCCTCTTAAGTGTTTTTTATACTTACCTAACCATAAAATCAACACACAAGTATCAATCATTTTAACCCTAAACACACAACTATCAATAATTTTAACCCTAAACACACAAAATGTCTTCCACACCTAATATCGATGAAATGAAAGCCGCCACTGAATCCGGCAAGCTCAGCGATGCTTTCAGGTTGTTGATATTGCAAGACATAGCAGAGGAGAAAAAGTTGATCGAGCGGATGGGAGAAGAGAGCAGCATTCTGAGGGAAACTGTTGCAAAAAAAAAACAGACAATCGATGAGGCTGGTAGATTGTTTACTCGTTTCAATGCCGCAGCAACTGGTGAGTTTGCCCTTCGTGAGATACAGTTGAAGGATCGAAGGAAGATTGATTTGCTGGCTCAGCTTTTGGTACTATGTCGTCGGAGTCTGTCGAAGAAGGAGGAGTTCTTGGAAGATTTGGATGAAGTTGATGAGTCTGAAGATGGAGAATAGGAAGCTTTGGAAGTTTTTTTGTGTTTTGATGATGTATAGTTGATGGTTGTATGGATGCTTGCTATTGACTGCTACTTTGTTTATATAATTATAACTGTAATTATATGTAAATGATCAATGATCAATGATCAGTACAAAGGTTAATTTTAGGTTTTAATGCTTTATTAACTTGAAGAAATAAGTTAGTTTTATTTATTTATTTACTTTTATTAGAAAATGGTCAAGTAGTGTGTGTTTGACTTTTAGTATTTCACACATTTATCTCTCTTACACTCGGTCAAAACACACAGTTAGATTCTAATTAATAGCAGATTTAGGGTTTTCAATCAAACGCAAAATCAATCAAAATAAATGTTTTTCAATGAAATACTCTTGAGGGCTATTATAAAGGGCTTGATTCTCTTCCGATTGAGCCTAATATCTCAGGTATAAATGTTATAATTTACTGCTAGTTTGTTAGTTTAGGATGTTTATTGATTTATAGATGATATTGTGTTATGTTAGTTTAGGATGTTAGTCAGGGTATTAGTTATTTGCATAGGAAAAGTAGTTATTTGATGATTTATGGATCATTAGTTGAGGTAATAACGATTACGTGTTATACATGCAGTATGGGTACGTGAAGAATGAGACGCGAAGAATGAGATTAGTAGACGCGAAGAATGAGATTATTCGTCAATGAGGCAGCGGAGCAAATTTCGGTGGGAGGATAGACTTAAGCTTGACATGATGGAGCTTCGTTTGACCGAGGACATGATCTCAGATAGGAAGGGGTGGAGGGATAGAATTAGGATTTGCGGGTAGCTGTGCTAGGTTAGCTTTTAGGTGTCCCCTTGCCTCCTTGCGTGTTTTGTTTTGTGGCCTCTTTTTGCTTTGCCGTAGTCTTAGGCCCCGTGCGTGGTTTGCGTTTCTCTGTTGTTGCCCCCTTAGGTTTGCCTGCTTTGTCTTACTCCTGCTCGGCTTTTGGTGCTTGCGTGTTTCTTTTCCTGTATGCCTGTTTGCTTGTTTGCTTGCTTTCTTTTACTACGCTATTGCCTTTTTGTTTTTGTCGTATGCTTCTCTATCCTTTGCACTAGCACACATGCACTTGCCGGAGGTCTCGTTGGAAGCAGTCGCTTTACCCACGGGTTTACCCTGGTGTAGGGGTAGGATGTGTCTACATTTTACCTCCCCATACCCTGCCCGGCGGGATTGGGGTTGTTGTTGTTGTTGTTGTTGTTGTGATCACATAATAGTCAATAAGGTATGCAGTTTAGTAAATATAAAAAGCAGAGTTAAATGTTAATGTATGGGGACTCAGAAGGGTTAACTATGCTTCTTTTTTAGGAAAAAACTTTTTTTATGATCTTAAAAACACAATCAAACCCCTTCTGAGATCCCATACTGTTCCTTTTGTTTTTTCAACAATCTAGCAATTTTCCTGGTGCAGGCAATTGCACAAAGGGAGTTGAAACGACAAAAGGACCAGTAGGGGATCTCAGAAAGGGTTTGATTGTGTTTCTTTTTTATGAGGTGTGTTGATTGCGATAATGATATAGTGTGTATTGTTCGTGGCCGGCCACACTCCTTCATTATCCTATTCAACACATACACTTTCGTAGAATCGATAATTATTTACACTTGGTACTTTGAGCTTCCCATCGAAAAACCATTCCTATGTCACTGTCATAGCAACAGGTTTGGTGCAAATCTTTGTAGCCATTTCGTAGACATGGCAATGGATTTCGAGTGGACGTTCAAAGTACTAAGCTGTCTCCACTTGCTTGCTTATAACATATTGACATTTAACTTTTTTGAACATTTCCTTTGCATGTATAAACTCTATTTTGTTCATAAGTGTCTTACTTTGATAGTGGCTGTGATGATATATCTTAATAAATCAATCAGATGATGTGATTTTCTGTGTCTTGGCGTAGCAATTCTATATTTTATACTATTGCAGCCATGGCGGTTATATCCTGATGTTTTTGAAACTATTGATTTATACAGATCTGAGCCTCACTATTATGTGCAAAAAATGAGTCAAAATTTGTTTGAGTGTATGGTAGATGGGTTGCCTGTATACTAGATCTTATTCCCTAGTTTCAACATTAAAATTTTAACCATTGCACTTAAAATTCTTTTCATCGCTGGATAGGCTTTTTGTCTTTTCATCTCTGTAAAATTAACTTTTTGTAGAATCGATAATTATTTATTCGGCACACCTTTGGTACTTTGAGCTTCCCCTCGAAAACCCATTCCTATGTCACTGTCATAGCAATAGGTTTGGTGCAAATCTTTGCAGCCATTTCGTAGACATGGCAATGGGATTTCGAGTGGACGTTTAAAGTACTAAGCTGTCTACACTTGCTTTCTTATAACATAGGCGTCTTACTTTGATAGAGGCTGTGATGATATTAATCAAATGATGTGATTTTCCGTTTCTTGGCGTGGCAATTCTATATTTTGAAACTATTGATTTATACAGATCTGAGCCTCACTATTATGTGCAAAAAATGAGTCAAAATTTGTTTGATTGTATGGTAGATGGGTTGCCTGGATAGCCTGTATTTTGTGACTAATGGATTATCTGTATGTTAAGCTTACCATGACCATCAACGCTTTGATCAATTATGACGGGTAGTTTTAAACTTGAGATTGCCCATATCTTGATCTGGTTTATAGCAATGTATAGACGATTATGTCGCATGTTTGTGACCGTTTTATTTTATATGCATAATATTATCACAACCTTGTACTTTAATGAAGTTGGTAAATTTCTTCAAGTCAATCATGTTTCATTGTGGCTGGCGTCCGTTGGCGTCACGTGTATATATAGTTTCTGTTAGAAGCTATATATAATCATTGGTCCCTATCATACACCGTCCCAATGAATCATGATTGGCTCGAAGATGTTAAGCATCTGTGTATATAGACGTAGTAGAATGGGCTAGAATTTGACATCTATAAGAATGGGCTTGAAGAAGTTAATACTGGCAGTGCTAAGTTAATTTTGGCATTATAAGTTAATATTGGTAGTGCTAAGTTATTGAATAGTATGTTTCTTATTTAAAAAGTACCTACAATTATATACTTTATTACAACGTTTAACTTTTTTGTTACTTGGATTCCACAGGTTTTTTTATCATCACAGTGAACGTGACATTCAAGGACAGGGAAACATCACATAAAAAAACATTGCAAACGTTGATGCACTGGCAGTGATTCAATAGCTACATTGTATATTCGATTAACCAATATTGTATTCGACATATGTATTTATTGAGAAGTTACGATATCGCGTATGTTAATGTAATATTATTTATTTGTATGTTAAGGTACTTAATTTTTAAGGTGATTCTACCAAATATTTTGTATGTATATAATCAAGGGTTTAGGTCATAAAATAGTTGCGTACTTTTTCAAATGTACCGTTTTGGTACATAATTGTTGTGTAAAACTTACATATTTGCATATATACCCAAAACATGCTTAAGTTGCATTGTACATCATGCATTAAAAACTTGTATTATGGAGAAATATGCAACTTTTTGAGTTTTAATGGGTATATATGCAATGCTCCCATAATACAAGCTAAAAAATAAAACAAAAAATCCTTCCCTTAATTAATAGTAATAATTGCAGTTTTGAGAAGCGATAGAAAATTCCGGAACCGTCAGTCAAAACAGGACTCAAAACAGCTGGGAACCAAATTCAATGAAGATCGAGAATACGGTGATTCGGGTCGTTATGTTATAATCCCACGGAGACTCAATGGTGTTAAACACTAGATCAGGACTGATAGAATGATCACTAATGATAGTGATCAGAAAGGATTAGGATTGAATATTACACTACTGAAAAAGGTTATAAATAAAAGCGACTTAAATGCAAATTAAGAAAATTAAAAAGTTAAACTCTATTAAATAAACGCTATCACTATATTTAAAGTGATGAACGTTTAAAACCTAAAACGTACGTTTAAATAAAATAACGTAAACGTACAAAATAAAAAGTGAGATTTAAGAAATAAAAGTCCTAAAAATATGAAAAATACATTTTTACAAACCTAAATATAAAAGAAAATTATTAGAAAAGGAAAATTATTTTTATAACTATTTAATTAATTATTATTAATTAAAAACTAATTTAAACTATTTAAAATGCACTAAAATACAAGAAAATACAAAATTAACCTAGAAAAATGAAATTATAACTTGGAAAAATCTAAAATATGATAAAACTAATTTTAAAACAGAAAATGTATTTTTTACACTTTTTATATATTTATTACTAATTTAAAACTATTTAAAACTAATTAAAATGCTAGAAAATACTTTTTAAACTAAGAAAATTATGGAAAAATACTTTTTATGACTTATATATATATCTTAACTTAAGAAAAATGAAAACTTATTTTTTTGAACTTTTTCTTAATTATTTGTATTAAAAGCTATTTAAAAAGTGCTAAAAACTAATTTAAAATAAGAAAAATAGCAAATGAACTTGGAAAAATCTGAAAATTGCAGGAAAAGTCTAAAATGATATTAGGAAGCTGGAAAAATAAAAAAAAACCAGGGCTTATGAGCAAGATATTGAAACTGATGTAGCTAGTGCTTATAAATAAGCACTTTAATAAGCCAAATGGAGTCCAAAAGCCACCAACCCAAAACAGAAGCTACTATAAGCTAAGAGAACTGAAATGCAACAAGATTCAACAAGCTACAACCTCTAATTACAAGCTAGTACAGATTTGACTATATAAGATATAAGCTAGAAACAGAATTTAGGGGTTACTTTAAGCCAAGAAATAAGCACACCAATAAGCTAAAAACAGGAAAACACCAATTGGAACTTGGAGAAGACCTGGTGGAGAGCTTGTAAACCAATTATCAGACCAAGTGGAGCTATGATAAGTTCTGCACAAGCTCATCAAAATCTGCATAAACCTGTGCAGGCTGCTACAGTAACAGTAACAGATGTGGTTTTTTTACAGATTTTGAGTACAAATTTGACTAACCTAAAGCTAAACTAAGTACAAATAAGCTAAAGCTATGTCTAGGTGGGGATGTGAGGTTGCAAGAGAAACAGTTTTAAAAAGATTTAAAGCACAAATAAGCTAAAAAAAAAACTGCAAAGGGTCACAGTGGGCTGCAAAGGCTGCAAAACAGAAACAGAAATGGTTTTGGACAGAGTTGTAATGCAATTTGAGCTAACCTAAAGCTATCCTAAGAGCAAATAAGCTAAAGCTATGTAAAGATGGGTATGTTGGGATGTAAGAAAAACTATTTGGACCAAGTTTTGACCACAAATAAGCTGTGAAAAAGGTGTTCAAACAGCTTGTGACTAGGCTGCATTTTGGCAACAAGCAGGACAGAAAAAAGAGAATGAGCTTTTTTATAAACCAAACTTTGCAAACATTTGTAAAAACAGATTAAGACCTTGTTGAAACTTACTAAAACCTTAAACCACTTTGACTTTGAGAGTCAAAGTGGGTAAAAAAAACAATTTTTGACAACAAATAAGCTTAAACCAAACACCACTTTAAAATTCCAAAATGCATTAAAACTACTAAACCTGATGAGATTTTATCTAGAACTGAAATGAGACCTATTCAAACAACAATCTAAAGCGAAATTGAACCCAACTGATTTGACTCTCGGATTTTACCCGTTTGACTTTTGTTGACTTTCACTCAAAATTACTTGGAATGGAATTTTGAACTTATAAAAAGGTTTAAATAGCTTAAATAAACAAGAGTGAGTTTAAGATTAAGCTTATAGGAGCTTATAAATGAGAGTTGCAAAATAAGATTTTTAACAGTAACACAAAATATAACTTTTAGCTAAACTTGAGAATTGATTATTAAACCGACTGATTACAAGGATAAGAAGCTTAATTGTGTTACATAAAAGATGAAATTACAACATTTGAGCTTAACACTAAAACACTAAGTTAAAAACGACATTAAGAAAAAAATGTAAAACTAACTACTACTCTCGCTACTCTCTATGGCTCTTCTTTTATAGCTCCAACTTCTCTCCACATGTCTCTGACTTGATCCACCAATAATACTTGCCCATTGGATGCTTTAAGTAGATAATGGCCGTTTGATCATTTTGGCTAAAAGTGGCTAGCTTGCAGTGTAGGAGTTGAGTGAAATGGGAGAAATGAGCATTTAATGGTTTTTGGAGTTGTGTTGAGGTGGGGGGACAAGGAGGGTGACATGTTGAGGAGGGGGATGGGTAGCAGAAGCATGGGGAAGCGGTTGAGAGTGGAGACTATTAGCCTTGAAGTTGGGTGTGTTTTATTTGACTAGGTTGTGGGTTGACCGGGTCTTGGGTTAGGACCGGGTACAAAATTGGGCCAAGGGTGGTTTGATTTGGGCTTGGGGTTTAATAGGGTCCGGTTGGTAATAATAATAACAAGGACCTTCTATTGCAATTTCACAAAACCAAGGGACCAAACATGTAACTTATGAAGGGTAGTCAAAGGGCTGGTCTTGCCAATCTAAAATAGACCAAGGGCCAAACTTATCATTCTCAAGTAATTAAAGGACCATATTTGCCATTTTCTAAAATTTGAAGGACTAAACATGACAATTTTCAAAGTTTAAGGACCAAAGTTGTAATTTTGCAAATTTTACATTTCAAAGGTTTGTTTTGACAACTTTTGAATCCCATGGACCTAAAATGACATTTTTCTTTATTTTGAAATACCAGGGACTGTTTTTGACAACTTTTGAAACTTGGGGGACTAAAACTGCCAATTTTGCAAATTTGATACGTTTTTCATCTGATTTTGATATTTTTGCATTTAAAACACATAAAACACTGATTTGTGATATTTTGATCATTTTGATGTGTTTCTGAGTGTTTTCAGATGAATTTGCAGTTTATATTGGTATAAAAATGATGAGTATTTAGACACTCATCAATCCCCCACACTAAGATATTGCTAGTCCCTAGCAATGATTTGAGAAAACATAATGGATTTTAATCTCTTTACCAAAAGCCATCACTTCTGGAGTAGCCAAATGTTTCAGTTCAAGCAAGAACCATGGTACACTGATAACCATGTGAATTTGAGCAAACCACCAAATTTGTCAAACGGATTTGATTTGTCTTTACCAGAAGCCGTACCCTTCTGGACTAGCCAACTCTTAGATAAATTATCAATATTATCTTTGGTGAGTCGATTACCAATTATGGTTTTTCCACTGCCTTTACCACAAGCCATAATCTTGCGGGCTAGCCAACTCTTCACTTTTTAGGATATGGTGAGTTGAGAACCATACAATTTTGGGCAAATTGCAAGCCATATAAACGGATTTGAGAAACATTTACCAAGAGCCGTTTGCTCCTGGATTAGCCAATCCTTTAGTTTATCAAACATGGCGGACTGATAACCAAATGAGTAAGTGAAAAACACTTACTCCAAAAAAAAATTTTGGCCAAAAACGGGGGAATTGGTATAATTATATGATAAAATTCGTGAGAATTCCCCCCTACACTTAGAAATGAATATTTCCCTCAATATTCAAAGTATAAGCGGTTATGCCAAAACAAAGAACGTAAAAGGGAAATACTACGGCCATTATTTGAAAGATTTTTTTTTTTTTTTTACTTATATATATACACAACATGTGGGCAACCCCCCACACTAGGGTGGTAGAAAGTAGAAAGAAGTCAGAAATATGGGTGAAAACCCATATGGCATGCTACTGTTTTTGATTCCTGAGTCGCTAGCTTGACTCGACCCCGATTATTGGTTCATGGGAAGCAAAGTGAAGAAACAATCTCCATCGGACTTTCATTCAAGATGTTTGGACAAACATTTGAAGCACGTGAAAGTTCCACACCAATGAGATAAAGAGAAGCAGACCCGACTCACAAATGATAAAATGAAAATGCGAGGGTCAAAGATAGTGTCCTCACTCCCGAAGGAGTGAAGAAGAGAGGAAGTCACCGAGTAGGTAAGAAAGAAAGAAAATCATGATAACAATCATGACTAGATCTTCTTCCTCGGGATTAAGTGCAGTTGCACTTGTTTGGATTTTATCGGTAGAGCTCTTAGGGTTGGAAGGCATCTCGGTAGGGAGGGTGGGAAGATTAGTCATAACTATGCAAATTGAGATTCTCTCCCCCCGATCATGATCTTTGCCATCCAAGCAATCATATTCCAACGGAGATATGATATGAGAGAGTTCACCGGCGAACTCCTCATGAAGAGAATCATTCACATGATGTGAATTTGTGAACTCTTGTTCCATTGTGGGCTCATCACTATCCTCAATCTGAGTATCAAAGGTGGATTCTCGAATTGAAGTGAATTCAGAGTTGAATTCAAATAGAGGATTGGTGAAAGTAGCTTTGAATATTTCGGGAACAAAGTGATCAACATTCTCATTTGGATTGTTGGGGTAAGAAGTGAGTGAATGATCAATATCAATGAGACTTTCAGTCTCTCCCAGGATCGGCCGAAATCAAAGAGAGTGGATTGATGTGAGTGAGTTCACCGGAGAACTCCTCAGAAGGGATCAGCATCAGTTGTGGAAGTGATGCCTCAACGTACTCGATGTCTCCATATGAAGCACAATCTTCACTAAGATCAGAGAAAGTCTCAAGATGATCATTTGAACACTCAAGAGGGAAAGGGATATCACACAGATGCTCGAGAATTCCCTGTGACTCTCTTGGGATTGAGACAAGGCTCTCAACACTAGACGATTCCATTTTGGAATAGTGCCAGAAGCTCATCCCCCATGTTTAGAGAGTGAGTGGGAATTTCGGGTGTGATAACAACAGACTGAGGGAGTTTAGACGGACTAGCATACATATGTTTTATACTTTCCATTTGTTCTTCTGCTAGTAATTCCATCATAGTCTTTTCTCCCTGACTTTTCATGGAAGGGGTCTCAACTGATGAACTTGATGAACCGTTATAAAATTGTAGGATATCAAGGATATCTTCATCATCATCGTCATCAGGGATGAAACGGAATCGAGAGCTAGATCTTTGATTTTTCTTTTGCAATTGATTCCCTAATAGATTTTTCAAAGGCAATCTGGGAATCTAATTTAGCGCCCGCATTTCTTCGGCTAACAAAACTTCCATGGATTTCTCATTTGGATTATCTTGGGAGGACATAGCCACTCCTCCTAAGTTCTTTAATAACTCCGAGTCTTCAGAGTAGAAGGTCTCAGCGTAGTTTCATGAGGAGTCCGAATCATTTGGTACTGTGGAGGTTGGTCTTGAAATGAAGAGTCGTAATTGTTACAAGGAAATGGGTTCCCTGTTTGACAATCCGCGCTAGGGTGAGGACCTCACAATACTTTTCACAACAGTAAAACTGATGTGGTTGTGAGTGGTATGTGTTGTAGTCATAATTGTTATCGGGAACTTGCTCATAGACAAGCGTGTTTCCCGATTGACAATCAGAACTGGAATGTGAATCACCACACAGACTACACTTGGCAGTGGGCTAGCGAGAGTCTCACAGTGTGGCAGCTGATGGAATAAATCGAGCCGTGTCATGGTAGGAATAGGGATCTTGGTTATAGAGCAGACCGTTTCCTCGATTCCACCACGCTACAACCCAGAGCAATTGCCACCATTATAAGGACCACCACACCATTGACAACCAAGAAGGTGAGGATAAGACATAGAAAGAATCAAAGGTTAACAGAGGGTAAGAAGTGAAGAATCAAAAAGGTAAGAGGGTAAAGAGGAATATTTTTGGTATTTTTGAAAAACATTTTGATAAAACAAAGAATGAAAATATTTTTGGATTTTCTGATAACTTTACAAAAAACTTTTAACAGAAAAGATGGGGTATGCACAAGAATGGGTCTGAAAAAGGCTAAACACACGCTAAAGCCTCCCCGGCAGCGGCGCCAAAAATTTGATCTGAGTGTCCGAACCGTCAGTCAGTCAAAAGCGGACTCAAAAATGGTAAATTGGAACCAAATTCAATGAAGATCAGAGAATACAGTGGATTCCCGGGTCGTTATGTCCCACGGAGACTCAATGGTGCGCAAACACTAGATCAGACGATAGAATGATCACTAATGATAGTGATCAGAAAGGATTAGGATTGAATATTACACTACTGAAAAAGGTTATAAATAAAAGCGACTTAAATGCAAATTAAGAAAATTAAAAAGTTAAACTCTATTAAATAAACGCTATCACTATATTTAAAGTGATGAACGTTTAAAACCTAAGACGTACGTTTAAATAAAAATAACGTAAACGTACAAAATAAAAAGTGAGATTTAAGAAATAAAAGTCCTAAAAATATGAAAAATACATTTTTACAAACCTAAATATAAAAGAAAATTATTAGAAAAGGAAAATTATTTTTATAACTATTTAATTAATTATTATTAATTAAAAACTAATTTAAACTATTTAAAATGCACTAAAATACAAGAAAATACAAAATTAACCTAGAAAAATGAAATTATAACTTGGAAAAATCTAAAATATGATAAAACTAATTTTAAAACAGAAAATGTATTTTTTACACTTTTTATATATTTATTACTAATTTAAAACTATTTAAAACTAATTAAAATGCTAGAAAATACTTTTTAAACTAAGAAAATTATGGAAAAAATACTTTTTTATGACTATATATATCTTAACTTAAGAAAAATGAAAACTTATTTTTTTTGAACTTTTTCTTAATTATTTGTATTTAAAGCTAATTAAAAATACTTAAAAACTAAATTAAATTAAGAAAAATAGCAAATGAACTAGGAAAAATATGAAAATTGCAGGAAAAATCTAAAATGATATTAGGAAGCTGGAAAAATAAAAAAAACCAGGGCTTATGAGCAAGATATTGAAACTGATGTAGCTATTGCTTATAAATAAGCACTTTAATAAGCCAAATGGAGTCCAAAAGCCACCAACCCAAAACAGAAGCTACTATAAGCTAAGAGAACTGAAATGCAACAAGATTCAACAAGCTACAACCTCTAATTACAAGCTAGTACAGATTTGACTATATAAGATATAAGCTAGAAACAGAATTTAGGGGTTACTTTAAGCCAAGAAATAAGCACACCAATAAGCTAAAAACAGGAAAACACCAATTGGAACTTGAGAAGACACGGTGGAGAGCTTGTAAACCAATTATCAACCAAGTGGAGCTATGATAAGCTCTGCGGTGAAGCTCATCAAAATGCGCATAAACACAAGTGCATTGTACAGTACAGACGATAGCGGATGTGGTTTTTTTGAGGATTTGAGTACAAATTTGACTAACCTAAAGCTAAACTAAGTACAAATAAGCTAAAGCTATGTCTAGGTGGGGATGTGAGGTTGCAAGAAAAACTAGTTTTAAAAGATTTAAAGCACAAATAAGCTAAAAAAAAAAAGCTGCAAAGGGTCACAGTGGGCTGCAAAGGCTGCAAAACAGAAACAGAAATGGTTTTGGACAGAGTTGTAATGCAATTTGAGCTAACCTAAAGCTATCCTAAGAGCAAATAAGCTAAAGCTATGTAAAGATAGGTATGTTGGGATGTAAGAAAAACTATTTGGACCAAGTTTGACCACAAATAAGAAATTTGTGAAAAGGGTGTTCAAACAGCGGCTATAGGCTGGCTTTGTTTTCAGACAGGGACGTAAAAGAGAATGAGCTTTTTATAAACCAAACTTTGCAAACATTTGTAAAAACAGATTAAGACCTTGTTGAAACTTACTAAAACCTTAAACCACTTTGACTTTGAGAGTCAAAGTGGGTAAAAAAAAACAATTTTTGACAACAAATAAGCTTAAACCAAACACCACTTTAAAATTCCAAAATGCATTAAAACTACTAAACACGATGAGATTTTATCTAGAACTGAAATGAGACCTATTCAAACAACAATCTGAAAACAGAAATTGAACCCAACTGATTTGACTCTCGGATTTTACCCGTTTGACTTTTGTTGACTTTCACTCAAAATTACTTGGAATGGAATTTTGAACTTATAAATAAAGTTTAAATAGCTTAAATAAACAAGAGTGAGTTTAAGATTAAGCTTATAGGAGCTTATAAATGAGAGTTGCAAAATGATTAAGATTTTTAACTTGACACAAAATATAACTTTTAGCTAAACTTGAGAATTGATTATTAAAAGCGATTACAAGGATAAAAAGAAGCTTAATTGTGTTACATAAAAGATGAAATTACAACATTTGAGCTTAACACTAAAACACTAAGTTAAAAAGCTTGACATTAAGAAAAAAAATGTAAAACTAACTACTACTCTTTCCTTCTCTCTATTTCTTCTTTTATAGCTCCAAACTTCTCTCCACATGTCTCTGACTTGATCCCACCAATAATAACAATGTACCAATATTGGATGCTTTAAGTAGATAATGGCCGTTTGATCATTTTGGCGCCAAAAGTGCTAGCTGGTGTAGGAGTTGAGTGAAATGGGAGAAATGAGCATTTAATGGTTTTTGGAGTTGTGTTGAGGTGGGGGGACAAGGAGGGTGACATGTTGAGAGAGGGGATGGTATAGCGAGAAGCTGGGGAAGCAGTTGAGAGTGGAGACTATTAGGCGCCAAGTTGGGTGTTTTATTTGACTGGGTTGTGGGTTGACCGGGTCTTGGGTTAGGACCGGGTACAAAATTGGGCCAAGGGTGGTTTGATTTGGGCTTGGGGTTTAATAGGGTCCGGTTGGCATAATAATAACACAAGGACCTTCTTTGCAATTTCACAAAACCAAGGGACCAAACATGTAACTTATGAAGGGTAGTCAAAGGGCTGGTCTTGCCAATCTAAAATAGACCAAGGGCCAAACTTATCATTCTCAAGTAATTAAAGGACCATATTTGCCATTTTCTAAAATTTGAAAGGACTAAACATGACAATTTTCAAAGTTTAAGGACCAAAGTTGTAATTTTGCAAATTTTACATTTCAAAGGTTTGTTTTGACTTTTACTTTGAATCCCATGGACCTAAAATGACATTTTTCTTTATTTTGAAATACCAGGGACTGTTTTTGACAACTTTTGAAACTTGGGGGACTAAAACTGCCAATTTTGCAAATTTAATACGTTTTCATCGATTTTGATATTTTGCATTTAAAACACATAAAACACTGATTTGTGATATTTTGATCATTTTGATGTGTTTCTGAGTGTTTTCAGATGAATTTGCAGTTTATATTGGTATAAAAATGATGAGTATTTAGACACTTATCAATCCCCCACACTAAGATATTGCTAGTCCCTAGCAATGATTTGAGTAAACATAATGGATTTTAATCTCTTTACCAAAAGCCATCACTTCTGGAGTAGCCAAATGTTTCTGGTTCAAGCGAGAACCATGGTACAGTGATAACCATGTGATTTTGAGCAAACCACCAGCTGTCAACGGATTTGATTTTGTCTTTACAAGAACCGTGATATATTACGGCTACACTTAATCACATAGTCAAAGCAAAATATTCAAGTCTATCTTCTTCAACATAACAACCGCATCATCAGAATCGTTACACATTGTTTTTTTTCTCTTTTGTTTTAACATGAGTACGCAAATGTAAAGTGATTGATGTGCATGTTTCTGATATGTTGATGGATACAAATGCATGTTTGGTATTTTTTTGCAATGTTTAACATATCCTAAAGAATATAGTATCCTTTGATCATAATGTAACGCCGTTTTATTAGAACTATATGCGATTTGATTCTTTAGAATATTGTGTGACATGTAAATATAGGATGATTTGAATAAAAAAAATCATGGATATATGTGGATTGTGGAAAACGTAGCAGCTATTTGTTAAATAGCTAATTAGACAACTTGTAAACATATGTTTAATCTAGGTTAGTATAGCTTTTATATGATTTGGTAAAGCATTACACCTTATGTAATTAATTATCTGAGCTTAGGTTTAAACATTGGATGAAGCGATGGCATGTATGGTATGTTGGGTAGATTATGGATTTCTTACTAGATTTTAACAAACGTATGGGGTAAGATGATTAAACGTAAAAAAATACAGATTTTTACTCTAAAAGGGCTATATGATTATTGATTTTTGAAACATAGTTAAATATGTAGTAGTACATCTTCAATCATTTTTTGTTTGACACCTTAATGATAAAGATGTAGTGATCATCTAAGACTTGTATTAGTTGAATGTTATGCATATGTGATAACCTTATTGACCATTAAGACGTTTGTGGTTTTAAAATAGAATGAGCATCCAATTGTTGGTGGAGGCAAACCGCACAAACATTAGGACATTGCAGGTAAGTTGTACTTAAAATGCTTACTTAAGGTTATAAATTTATCAATGTAAACATCAAATTGATATACCGCTACTTTTAAAATTTAAGATGCTTCCTGCTTTGTTTACTGAAACACTTGTACCCCAATAAGCGGCTGGATATACCTAATCCACAATAGGCGAACTAAACATAAGGTTTCTTGGAAATTGGTTCGTGGTCGCATTACTTTGCAAGGGTCCGAGTGGCAAGCTTTTATTGATCAAAGCCAATACATCAATGTGGCCACATTCCATTTCATTCGTCAGGAAGAAGACTGTTATTATGTAACAGGGTACAACGATGCAGGCCACGAATGCCCTGGATATGATCTGGCTCTTCTAGGTTACAGACAACGTAGGTGCCTAGTTACGTTGGATGAATATCCTGCACAACCTCTGGTAAGAAAAAAATGTTAATCAATACATTGTATAAGTTTGTTGAAAATGGGGATTATTTTAATTGTTTGACCCGCTAATTTTTTCTTTAAACTAAAGCATTCGTAGGTCATTCCTTGCAACCAGGGACAATACTGACAATAACCAATTTGACGTTCTTGTTGCTGGCGTGCCCGTAGCAGCTATCACTCACCGTCAAATTGAAATACTGGAGGAAAACAGACACGTGCATGAGTTTGGTGGGCACGGATGGAATGTATTGGTTCACGATGAAAACCTTTTTGCTGGCACAAGAGTTGTTTTCACAAATCTCCTAAACAATACTCTTTCCCTGATGCCATTTACTGAAAATGGATTGATGATGCGTTCTGAACTTGTGCAACGTATGGAGCTGAATCGTACAAGACCGTTCATGAGAACCCCCGTAGATGAAGGTATGTTAATCAAAGTGTAGACATAATCTATGATTTTATTTTAAAAATAAACCTTTCCATATAATAGCTTTTAAATTATTAATTACCATTTTTATTAAATTCCAATTGCAGATGAGCGTATGAAACACATATGTGCATGGAACGAATGTACAGAGCATGAAAGTGAAAGGGATTATTTTTACGTGCCCATCCTTGCATATGTCACGGACGGAGTCGATTTGGTAAGTAATGATACAAATCGGACCATTTCAGGTCATTATACATTCGCAAAAACTAATATATGCTTCAACACATGGACATACTTTTGATTAGCATACTACATTGTTCTTTTTAATGCAGAACATACCACATAAGTTTACGAAGCGAAATCACATGTGGAAGTACCATAACGCATTGCTGAGATACCGGGAAGACATGGAGTTTTATGTGAACGTGAATATGCAACACCACAGCGATAGGCCTAGAAGCAAGAACCACGTTACCATAAACGCCATATGGAGAGAGATTGTTGAGGAGTGTGAGTGGGAACGAAACAAAATGGTCAGATTCAATCTTGTTGACTTTGTCATCGACAACCAAGCTTCGGTGTCCTTCCCGTACTCGAGTTATAATTCCGGTATTTAGCATGTGTTAAAACGTAATTCCATGCGTTATCAGTTGTTATTGGTAGACATGTTTATAAACAGATTTTAGGATTGTGTAGGATTTGGTTGGCTTCATTTAGGGTGTGTGTTCCCAAGTAGTTGAAACCATTCATGAGATGGACTGTAAACTACTTGGTATAGCCCCTATCTGGAAGTGTATGGTTCATACTGGTGCATTAAAAGGTGTTATTTGTGATGGTTTTGTCTGGTTGTCATCCTGTCCATGGTTGTATGATATGGGCGCTTTGTTTTTGTTATCGAATTATAAGAACGCTTATATCGATATTGAATATCAGTGTATGTTGATTTTTTCATTTTACAAAGTTTTCTTGATTAATACAAGTTCATCTTTGCACAAAAAAAAATATATTTTGTGTTGTGGTCTACTTATAAACATAAAACTTTAGTGGTTAAAGCCACAAGATAAAGTTAAGTCCGTAGGTTAGTTTTAGTGGTTAAGGCTGCCATTAAGGTTAAGTCCGCGCACATAAGCTAAGTCTGTTTAGTATTCGTAGTTAGTTATGTTTATAAAAAACATAATAGTTTTTTTTGTGACTATTGATAATCCAATGGCCACATCAAATTTCCTTTTGTGTGGCCATTTCTAACATTTAGTCACACAAAGCATGTTTCTTTTGGTTATTTAGTCACATAAAATTAAGCATAAAGTGGCCAAAAGTGTTAATAAGTGTGACCATCTGGTGTTTAAGGTGAAAATATATTTTTGTGTGACTATTGATCATCCAATGGCCACTTGAATTTTATGTTTGTGTGGCCTTTTGTAACATTTAGTCACACAAAGCATGTTTGTTTTGGGTATTTAGTCACATACAATTAATCATAAAGTGGCTAAAAGTGTTAATAAGTATGACCATATGGTGTTTCAAGTGAAGAAAGGTGTATTTTGTGTGACTATTGATCATCCAATGGCCACATGAATTTTATGTTTGCCTGGCCTTTTCTAACATTTAGTCACACAAAGCATGTTTGTTTTGGGTATTTAGTCACATACAATTAACCATAAAGTGGCTAAAAGTGTTAATAAGTGTGACCATATGGTGTTTAAAGTGACGAAACGTGTATTTTGAGTGACTATTGATCATCCAATGGCGACATATTAAGTTACGTGACCATATGTACTGGATTTTGGCTACACTTAAATAATATGTGTGACAAACGTTTAGCGTGACCATATATGGCATTTGGTCACGGTGTTAGTAGCAAATGTGACTTTATAGATTAGCTTTTGGCAAGCTAACACAAACTAAACTTTTAACACACATATTAACTAACGGAACATATGTACGATTTTGGCTACACTTAACGAATGTGTGACAAAACATTTAGTGTGACCATAAATGGCTTTTGGTCACAAAGTTGTCTGTGTGACATATATTTGTCACTGTTTATATGTATATCGTGACTAATGCTTCAACCTTACTTTTCATTTGTCACTTGTTCCAATTTCAGATGTGGCTAAAGAATTGGCAAAACATATCGTCACCCCTTAAATAATGTGTGACAAAACTTGACTCTATGATTTAGACACACAAAAAATTACTTCATGTAACTAACGCATCAAGGTTACTTGTATTTGTCACGCGTTCCAAATTCATATGTGGCTAAATGATCTCAAACAAAATCACCAGATACCTTTAGCCACACAATGTTCAATTGTGTGGCGACACAGTTGTAATGGTCACACAATCAAAATTTTCATGTGTGACTAATTAGTAAATGTTGTCAATTTTCGTACCTTTAGCCACACAAATATGCATGTGTGGCCATTCCATTTCAACCATGCGACCAAATCCCGCTTTTTTGTACTAGTGCACACACTAAACCCACTTTAATATATTAAAAAAGAAAAGAAAAAAAAAAAGAAACCAACCGACTCGCTGGTGTATCAACGAGGACCCAACACAGCCCATCCAACAGTTCGACGATGCAAAGAAAAGCACCAACGCTCGACCACGTCGGCCTAACGCCCTCGGCAAGCATCGCACCTTGACCTCTTATACAACCCTAGTGCATTGCATGCTCTACCTCACCGCTTAGCTTCACATTAATTAACTACTCAAGCAAGAATGTATTCTCGCTTTTAACTTTTAGGGTTTTGCTAACTTCTACCGAAAGGGCAGGATTAACGATTTATAAAGGAATGTTTTAATTATTCAAGTGAAAATCATGTTCAAATATAGTAATTTACAAGTTCATTTAATGTGTATTTAATGCATTTTTAATTAATTAAAAATTGTGTTTATTAACTAGACCTCCTCTGTTAGAAAAATCCAATGTTTTTATATGTGAATAAGAGTAGGGATCTAGTGAGAAGTAAATTAAAATACGAAGTGGTGAGAAGTGACCAAAACCACGCATTTGAGATGCAACGACTTGTATTAGATGCATTTCTATTCATATAGATGCAACATCTTGAGTTTCGAAAGTTAACTTGATGTATAGATGGTGCAAATTGATTTTCATGATTTCGACGCAAGTGTAGGAACAAAAAACTAGAGAAATCATGAAATGCATATAATATAATGTATATGCATCTCGAAAGTAGAAAACACACGGTGCTATAATACATCTAAGATTATAGGGATGCATCTAATTTAGGTCGGTGCATCTCGGATTTGCGGTTATAGTTCTTCTTATTTTAAGTAATATTCTTATTTGATCCTAACTCATGTGAATAATAGTGATAGTTGATAACAAATAAGTAATATTTGTTTCACTTAATAAATAAGTTGGAACATGTCGGGACTGTGATTGCAAACTTGATCAAGATTCATAGTAATAGAAGAGCTAGTCGTAGGGGGGACTCTCACATTAAACGCATATATATCCGATGGTGATTAATTGGTTATACCAATAAAAGATAGAAAACTCATAAATCTATTTTTGGAAAATGCTAAGAACAGCCGATCGAGCTATATATAGCTAACAAGAAACTTCAAATTCTTTGTTTGTATTGATTTATTTCGAGGGAGAAGCAGGAATCAACTTACAACTACATTTACGTTTTGACTTTTGAGGTAATGATGCAAAGGTTATGTATCAGATACATGGTTGATATGAATCATATAATGGTGATTCGGTCTTTAATACAGGGTTGAAACGCATGGTTGACGTCGTACATGAAGTGTTTCACATAATGCATAATTGCATATATGTGTATAATGCTTGATGTAGGACATGGAGTGGCGTAGACAAGGAGGGGGCATAAGGGTTAGGTGCCCCTAGGGAAAAAAATTGTAATGTAAATTTTCTAAAATATCTAGCTTATTTCGTAATTTGACCATTTTAAAAATCACTTTGTAATGTAGTTTCTAAAATTTATTAAAGTGTGCTTTTCAAACAAAATTTTTCTTGCCTCGCTTTCGAGGACATGCATGATGTGTTTCACAATCTTAAGTTTTCAATACCGAATGATGTTCTTACTATATACTTTTTACTGCATATTAACTATTAGAAAACCATAAGATGTCACGAGTATCATGCATATCAAGAATGTTACAACTTACAAGACTAACCGTCTTTTATTTTTTCACTTATGTATCAAGTTAATTTTAAACTTCTACAATAACAACAATACATAATTCCGTTAAAACAAGGTATTGAGAGGTAGGATGTTGACAGATCTTACCCATATCCTAATGATACGTTGAATTCTGAAATAGTAAGTATTTAGTAACTTACTTTATCAATATGTGTTCATTCAAATTGGAACTTAAGTGTAGACAAGTTTCATTGTTCCTTTTACATATTTGGATTAAATATTTCGAACGAATCATATTAGACGGTTGGTATAGTATGGAAATCTATGTGCAGCAGGAGTTAAGAACAAATGAGAAATAATTTTAAAATGTAAAGGATAAAAAGTAACTAGAACCTAAGATTTGAGATGCACCGGCATAAATTACACGTATCTCCATCATCTTAGATGCATCATAATGTATTTTCTAGCTTTTAATTAGATGCGTATGCATATATTATATGGGATGCAGATTTTATTTTATTTTTTCCTCTACATGTGACGAAATCACAAAATTCAGTTTGCACCATTTTCATTCTAAAAGGGTGTATATAAATAAATAGAGATGCATATAATTCAAGTCGTTACATCTCAAATATGCGGTTAAAGTCACTTTTCACCATGTTTTATGTTAATTACTTCTTATCAGATCCCTTTATTTTAAAGTTTTACCTAACAAGTAAAAAAAAATGTAGCAAGAAATGGGGAAAGCTAGTCGCTTGATTGGATTATTCTCGAATAATCGAAAGCACAGTGGCTGCCGGATATGTTATATTCTCATGGGTAGCAAAAGGTGTTTGGCTTTAGAGAAAGATAATCCTTATTATTGTCCTTACGCTGGTTCTGAATGCTCAATATTCCACAATATTTCTGAACTCGTGCCACATCTGAAGAAAGACCACAATGTTGACATGCATGTTGGTAACGAATTCACTCATCGTTATGTTCAACTGAACTCACATGAAATGGGAAATGGAAAACGGATGTCACTTGTAAGTTACATTATCTTCTATCACATTTTTTTTTTTGAACGGTGAACTTCATTAAAAACGGCGAGCCCTCAAAGCAAGGACCGCCAAGAAACAATTACATCATAAACAGAGGAAACACAACCCAATTCTTCCAAAGAAGGGAGTTAAAACTAGTTCGACTCTTAAGCCATAAAAACGACAAAGACTTAACCACGGCAACAACCTCAACCACCTTAGGATTGTGATCATCAAAAACCTTTATTGCGCTGCTCCAAATGGCCCAACAGTAGTCATAATAATCCCCTAATCACCTTCTTCGCCCATTTAGGCCCTTTGACATTTTTATGAATGTGCAGAAGATCGTCAATATCAAAGACATAGATAGGATCCAATTTACACCCTAGAAAAAATAATTTACCACATTTGTGTTTTAATAGAAAAATAAAGATGACTACATGAAGAAAAAAAAAAAGAAAAAAAAGAAAAAAGCTAAGTTAAATTCTTTCCTAGATAATTCACCCTAGAATTCATAAGGTAATATTGGAGTATATTTTAAAATATTGGAGTATATTTTAAAAACCAACTTACCAAAACTATCTCAGACTCCGTAATAAACAGTACATAAATTATTTTAAATATACTCTACTATTACTTTTTCAATTTTATTATTAAAAATTTATCATTAAGGTTGATTATAAAAATTTGGCAACCCTGGAGTAGGGTTGAGCATACGACCCGAACGGACCGGACCGACCGTCGGACCGACCGAGACCGACCGACCGACCGACTGACCACATATCGGTCCCGTCCGCTCCTCGGCTTTTGGGCTAATTCGGTCTTTGGTCCGGTCCGGTCCGGAGCAAAACCGACGAATTTGAGCAAATTTGGCCTTGTTGGACCGAATGACCGACCGGACCGACCTGGACCGAGACCGGACCGACCACATTCGGTCCGGTCTCGGTCTAAGACTTTTGCCGAATTCGGGTCTCGTCTTCGTCCGTCTTCCGGTCCGTCCGGTTTTTGACCGTACTTTTTTTTCTAATATACTCCAGTATTAATTTGTTAATTTTATTAATCAAATTAAATTATACTTCATGGGTTCGTGTATTTATAATTCGTTTTAACAATTATTTATGTGTTGCTTTAGATAGTCAGCTGCTACGGACGAAAATTTTGTTATCACTTTGAGGCTTTTAACATGGGCGTAACTCCAAGCTACATAGCATTCTTGCAGTTAATAGGTAGTGAAACTGATGCCAAGAAATTTTTGTACACGTTAGAAATTAGTCGAAATGGTCGAAAAATGACATGGGGAGGAGTTCCTAAGAGCATTCGGGATACCCAGAATGTTCGTGACAATCTAGACGGACTTGTGATTCCAAGGAATTTGTGTCTCCTCTTTTTGGACGGGAATGATCAACGACTCGAATTGGAATTACAAGGGCGTATATATAGATATGAGTTTTGATACTTATGCCTAATTAATAGACCTATAATTATGCCTAATTATATAAGTGGACCACTTTTCATTACTCTGGAATTTTATCCCAATATTTGCATTATTTCTAATATGCACTTGGTGAATATTGAAGATTACTTATTATTTAATTATTTAATTATTATTCTAAAATTTTAATTATTTAAATTAATTATATAATATTTGCTTTTTTTTTTTTTTTTTTTTTCCCACTTTTCATTACTTTAAATTTTATCAAAATATTTTGCAAAGAGAGTTGATATGCACACCACTAAAAATAACGTGCACACCACAATCATTCAAATGTGATGTTGTACTATATGTATCACTAATGTGATTTGTGGTATGCACATCGCTTTTGGTAGTGTGCATATGTAATGTGTATACCACAATCATGCATATGTGATGTACTATGTGCAAAGGGAGTTGATGTGCACACCACAATCATGCATATGTGATGTACTATGTGCATCACTAATGGATTTCGGGGGTACACATCACTTTTGTATGTGCATATCACCTCTTTGCAAAGCATGTCACTCCTAGAGATGCAAGGCAAAACCCTGAATCCGACAGAGAATCCGATACCTACCTCGATTTGACCGTATGGGATGGGGTGGGAATCCCGATATAAAAGCGGTATGGAGGTAGGGATGGTAATACCCGTCCCCGAACCCATCCCTAACCCTAATATCTTTCTATATAAATAAAAATTATATATGTATATAAGATTTGAAATCTTGCAATTACCGTTAATATCTTCTTTTAAAATAATCTTCTATAATTTTAGAAACAAGGCTATAACCGATCAATTCTCAATCTCTTAAAAAAGATCTTCATTCTTACACAATGAACACTAAATTTAAGCCTATAAATTATATTTCTACACCTATTCCACAATGGGCATAGGTTATCAAATTAAACACTAAACAAACTTGTCATTCTAAATGCATATATGAACTTTTGAACTTGTTTACTTTTCAATATTGTGATTAGTACTTTGTGTTAGGAAAATAGATAGTTATTCCGTTGATGGTAAGTTGGAAATCATAAGCTGTAAGACGTAACTTGAAGAGTTGAAGTATTCACATATACAATGAAGCACATTATGTTGTTGAATCTAATAACGTTGTAGACTGAACAATTACGGACATTTACAAAAATTCTTATTAAACAATAGGAAACAAACCATTAATTAAAACATAACTAAACTTTGAAAACATGTTTGTTTTGTAACCCAACATGCCCTTTAGTTTGGTGAATGAATGTCTATCATGTCAAACTTGATAATGAGAAACTCATGATTAGGTATATGGTTCATTTGTAAGAATATCAACCATATGTTGCAATGTTTGAACTACGGGTGTAAATGAGCCGAGACGGCTTAAGCCGAGCCTGAGTTCGATTAAGCTCGAGCTCGGCTCGTTTAGCAATGGAGAAGCTCAAGCTCGGCTTGTTTCAAGCCTCTTTTGTAAAGCTCGAGCTCTGAGTTACTCTTAACGTACGTGCTCAAAGGCTCGCGAGTCGTTAGTGTTGAACAAAGATGAGGGACACCTTTTAATTGTTATGTACACACTACAAGAAAAAAGGTGTTTACTGACAGACAAAAAGTGTCAGGATAACTATAAAAGAGTGTCAGCAAAGATAGATTAGCTACTCCTTCACATATAATAAGTGTCAGCAGAAGTTCCGACGGTAAAAGTCTATGGTGACACACCTATCCTGACACATAATGTGTCTATAAATGTTTAGATCTTTGTCTACACAAAGTTAGTGTCAGTAATACACAAACATACTTTCACAAACACAATTCATGTCATACAGAGCATACCACTAGCAGCCCAGCATCACAATATCAAACACAAATCTGAACTTGCATTACCAAAATATCATACAGAAATCAAACTCAAATAAGAACTTGCATTACCGAATATCATACGAAATCAAACTCAACTGAACTTGCATTACAGTAATATCATAGAAATCAAACTCAAATCTGAACTTGCATTACCAGATATCATACGTAAATCATATTACAATGCATTTCAAATTTTGTCCAGGATTTCAGAACTTGCAGGTCTAACACAATATCATACAGTAATCATTATCCAAAGATTACATGTACTTAATACCAAATTTTGTCCTGTAGCACTAGTAAAATGAGATAGTTGATCTGTCTTCTATAACCCTCGAATACTCTGTCATCATTTCCTGTAGTCGAAACAAATCTAGTTAAAAGCTTTTCAAGTATTTGCATAAGAATAACTAGGAGTTTATAGATCTTGGCTTGTATATATTCGAAAAGTAGAAAAAAATGCAATAGATTTGAATATTTTTTCCAAATGCATAGAGTTTCAATTATGATTTTTTCCTTTGTGAATTTAAACTCATCTGAACACCACACTGATATCATGACCAGCTAAGATCAACTCGTCTGTAAGAAGATCTTGAACAACATCAAAAACTGTTTTCAGATAAGGAACATCATAGACATTGGGACATTCATCCCCAATTTGGTCAAACCCCGCATAACACAACAACATACAATGAAATTCAAGATTGTTTCAACTTAATATCTAAAGTTTGAATCAAAAATCAACATTAATAGGTAGATCAAAGCTTCCGGGTCAAAGAAGTTGAGAGTGAGAGCGCTAAAACTTTCCTTAAAAAATAACTTCCATATAAAATAACCCACTACAAATAACTACATTTAACATAAGGTCTTCTTTTAGATCATGTAGAATGCAACAGTACAAGAGCCGTATGTATTCCCCAAGTACAGTTGTTACCATACGCTTGATCTTTTCAATATACATCTTAAATAGGTAGGTCACTATGTGCGATTATCCTGTAATTTGAGTTGATTTTCTACTGATTCGATGTAGTTAAAATGGACTGTAAGTATAAATGTGTCGTGCACTGCCGATAGAACTAGGTTCGATTTAGTAAAAACGAGTCAAAGATATTTCATTCATTATAGTTTATTTGTTGCTGCTACCTACTAAGAGTTTCATTTGACGTGCACCATTTTTCTTGTTGTTGCTAGTTTGTTACCCTATTCAAATGCCCGCTTGTGCTCTACCTATAGACCTCGCTGGGCCCGCTTTCCTTTTTTTAGTTTACTTGTTGCTACCCCTCGCTAAAATGCCCTAAAAATGTTTCACCTCCCGACTCCAGTATATATCAATGCACAATTAAGGAGCAATATCAGCTGAATAAGGGCATTTTAGAAGATTCAAGATTCTAAATACTTGATTATATTCTATTAACATCTAAATATGCGCTCAAAAGTAAATTATTTGTATTATACTTGCAACAACATGTGATAAAATTTCACGCTGAATGGTACCCGAGCGAGAGCGATCCACCTAAACGCTCTTTTTCCTCTAACCTATAATAAGAATCCCACAGGTGTCTCTTTGAACCGATGAGAATTCTGACTTGAGCTAGATTCAAGTTCATCCCAAGGTTCACCTTCCATTCTCATCATGATGGAGGAGGCCGTCATTTGCAATCTTGGGCTTTCCTTCTATGTAGGTTCTCACCTGGTGCAATTGACTAGAGTTGCTTCCATATATTGCGCTTCCATCCCTACAAAGCATTAAACTCTTAGTCAAGATACAAATATAAAGAAGGATGCAACACTTTTGTGTTTTGGGTAGCTTATGGATTGATAAGTTGTTCGCATCCATCACAAAGTTTTATATTAAGATGACCTTTATTGATATTATCCAAACCAGTTTTAACTTTTTTAGTTTTGTAAAACTTGAAGGATTGAAGAGGGCATTGATTAGCTACTTCTTCGGATGTCTTTAGCTCCATCTGCATATATGCAAAACCACGATAATATGTTAGTTACAACTAATCAAACTTTAGCTTATTATAAATGGTAAGATCATATTTAGATACCGATAATGATTCAAAGTTGAAGTTGTATGCATTCGTGAGCTTAATGTATGCATACCTCTTGTGATGATTCAAGATGACTTATTCACTGCGAATCATGAATTTCATCCATGATGCAATCAAATTCTAATTGTTTTC
>OU343223.1:63093751-63231814 GCA_910596185.1 Chrysanthemum makinoi | reverse complement strand
TTTTAACTTTGAAAAATGATTATGATTTTGTATCTTTCGTTTATTAATTTCGTATACCCGATTATTAGGATTCGCTTTTGCTTTCATATCTGTTCACTGGCTTCGATAGTCAGCGTAATTTTCTTTCTCCGCGGCAGGTATCTAAGCATTGGAGCTGGGGTTTGCTTTGGGATGAGTGCATGAGTGGACTTACCTTAGAGATTATTTAGCTTTGATCTTATGATGCCAATTAAGACTTATTATTTCAGATATTTTGTTGGAGTTATTTTTCCGCTGGGACCTATGTATTGAAGTCGTTTTGATTTGAATTATTCCGCATTATGTTAAGATTCTTTTGGATGTTTATGTTTGCTTTGATATGACACCATTACTTGTGATTCCTTTACCCTTGTCGGGTCGGGGCATTACAATTTATGGCATCAGAGCCCAGGTTTACGACTTGTAGTCAGGACCTGTGACATATGGACCCTAGGTATTGAGACCCTTAGAGCTAGGCTTTTGACCTGTGAGGATTGGGTAGACTTTAGGTTTCCTTCTGCGAACTTCCATTTCGTATCTCACCTTTGTTCATTTTGCTAATCGTTTGAATATCGTTATGATGGTTCAAACTCGCCGTACTAACGGTAGGCTGATGGAGACGATGATATTCCTGACTTGGATGCTGCGATTGCTAATGCGCTCAACACTTTTTTCCCTGGTCTTCTACACCCGAGGTGATGACACAGGTGATCAACAACATTCGAATCGAATGGTGCTTCGGTAGTGGTGGAGGAAATCAACCCGTCGGTATTCACACTTGGCTCGAGCATTTTGGTAAGCTCAAACCCTTTCTTTTAGCACTGCCGCTACTCCCACTGAGGCCGGGGACTGGATCACTCATATTGAGAAGTGTTGAAGTACTGGGTTATGGAGATGAATTTAAGACCCGTTTGGCTGCATTTAAATTGGAAGGTGATGCTTTGAACTGGTGGAAGGCACTCAAACAGGAAAGAGGAGGAGATGCTTTTGCTATTACTTGTACCTGGGCTGAGTTTCAGACTATCTTCTATAACCGTTACTTCCCTAATGCTGAACAGCAAAGGTATGAGAGGGATTATCAAGGAATCTACCAGTTTGATCATGAGAACTCCAATGAGTACATGGGTAGGTTTATGAGGGTGGTAAGTTTTGTGGGAACGAATGCTGGAGATGGTAGGCGTCAGGCTAAGCACTTCAAGTGGGGATTGAAGAAGTGGGTGTTAGACCGACTGCTTAACACTGAGTATGAGGATGTGTCGGCCTGTAATGACGCAGCTCGTAACATTGAGATCTTTCATGAGGGTTCGGGTTCCAACAAGCGTAATCGCGATGGCGATCGGATTCAAGGTAGGACTCAAAGTAATGATTATAAGGGAAACTCTGGCAGTAGTTATGATTCGAGGAGTCAAGTGGATAGGAGTTATGATCGCAGGGTCAGTCAGAAGGAAGGAAGTGGACTCTAGGGCTGAGGCGAGGAGTCAGGAGAAAGCTGAGCTGCTGGTAAGAATGGAAATGATCGTCAGAATCAAGGTAGCAATAACCAGCGTTACAACAAGGATCACGTCGGCGAGGATCATATCAGGGTCGTGTTTCAGGATCTTCTGGTCAGCAAAGGACAGCTGAAGTTTTGCCCCCCCCATCTGTACTACTTGTGGAAAGGCTCATCCGGGACCGTGTTTCAAGGCCACTGGTGGATGTTTCTCTTGTGGTTCCACTACTCACAAGATCAAGGATTGCCCTAAGAAGAACCTGGTGATTCCTGGAAACTACATCAAGCCGCCACCTACTACTGGACGTGTTTATGCTACTACTCGGAATCAGGCGGAGCGCACTTCAGGTACCATTATGCGCACTCTTTTCATTGATGATTATTCTGTCTTCGCTTTATTTGATACCGGTGCCACACACTCCATTATATCTGTCACATTTGCTAAGAAACTTAATATGAAGCCCAAACCGCTAATGAATCACTTATCGATCTACGCCTATGAAAAACCACATGATCATTGATCATAAATACGTTAAGTGCCCTCTTCGTTTTGATGATCGTATTCGCTCTGCAAATCTGTATCCTCTCGATATGGTCGACTTTGATATCATTCTAGGCATGGATTGGTTGGCTTATCATAGAGCTTCAATTGACTGCTATGCTAGAACAGTGAGCTTTGGAGACGTAAACATCCCTGAATTTGTTTATTATGGTTCTCAACCCCTCAAATCTGTTAAGTTTATTTTTGCTATGAAGGCACGGACCATGATTGCTCATGGGTGCCAAGGTTTTCTGGCATCTGTTAAGGACACATCTTTGGAGAGTCCTAACATTGAAAATCTTTCTGTTGTTTGTGAATTCACCGACGTTTTTCCCGATGAACTTCCCGGTATTCCCCAGCTAGAGAAGTTGAGTTTAGCATTGAGTTAATTCTGGCTGAACCGATTTCGAAGGCTCCGTATCGTATGGCACCTGTAGAACTGAAGGAGTTGAAGGAGCAGCTGCAAGAGATGATAGAAAATGGATTTATTCGACCTAGTGTTTCTCCATGGGGGCACCTGTTTGTTTGTGAAGAAGAAGGATGGAAGTATGCGTCTATGTATCGACTACCGTGAACTCAACCGTATTACCATTCGAAATCGTTATCCTCTGCCGCGTATTGATGATTTGTTTGATCAACTGCAAGGAGCTAAGTTCTTTTCTTAGATTGATCTGAGATTGGTTATCCAGCTACGTGTGAGGGAGCAAGATGTTCCTAAGACCGCGTTTCGCACCAGATATGGTCATTATGAATTTCTCGTTATGCCTTTTGGTTTGACTAATGCGCCTGCAGTATTTATGGACCTAATGAATCGTGTTTTCCATGAGTTTCCCGACAAGTTTGTTATCGTTTTCATCGACGACATTTTGGTTTACTCCAAGTCTGAAGAAGAGCACGAGCAACATCTCCGGATAGTTTTGGAGATTCTGAGGAAGAAGAAGTTGTACGCTAAATTTTCGAAGTGTGATTTCTGGTTAAAACAAGTCGCTTTCCTTGGTCATATTGTATCTGCTGATGGTATGACCATGGATCCGTCTAAGGTTGAGGCTATCACTAAGTGGCCAAGACCTACGACAGTGACTGAGGTTAGGAGTTTTCTAGGACTTGCTGGTTACTACCAACGTTTTGTTGAAGGTTTCTCTCGTTTAGCTTACCCCTACCCAACTGATGAGAAAAGGAGAAAAGTTGTAGGCGGATGATGAAGAGAAAAGAGTTTTGAAGAGTTGAAACGGAGATTGGTGTCCGCTCCTATTTTGACTCTTCCATCTGGTTCTGGAGGATTTCAAATTTATAGTGATGCATCTAAGAAAGGATTAGGCTGTGTTTTGATGCAACATGGAAAGGTGATAGCTTATGCTTCAAGACAACTGAAACCGTATGAGGAGAATTACCCAACTCATGACCTTGAGTTAGCTGCTGTGGTGTTCGCATTGAAGATCTGGAGACATTACTTGTATGGAGAGACGTGTGATATTTTCACCGACCATAAGAGTCTCAAGTATATTTTCACTCAGAAAGAACTTAACATGAGACAAAGAAGATGGTTAGAGCTTCTTAAGGATTTTGACACAAACATTCAGTACCATCCTGGTAAGGCTAATGTGGTTGCTGACGCACTTAGTCGGAAATCAGGCATTCTTGCAAGTATTGAGATTGAACCTAGGATTCTTCGTGATTTAGAACGTTTGGATGTTGAGTGGTGTGTACGAGGTTTTAATGGATATTGGGCTAGTATGAAGGTGGAGTCGAACCTTATACTGCAAATTAAGGAAGCTCAGAAAGATGATGGCGAGCTGTGGGCCATAACGCAAAATGTTGAAGAAGGTAAGCAGACGGAGTTTAAGGTTGATAATGATGGAATTGTATGGTATGAAGATAGGCTCTGTGTTCCCATGATTCGTACTTCGCGAGAAAGTTATGACTGAAGCTCATAGTTCTCCTTTCACTATCCATCCTGGTTCTACCAAGATGTATAGGGATTTGAAACAGTACTTCTGGTGGAATGGCATGAAGCAAGATGTGGCGACGTTTGTATCGAAGTGTATGATTTTTCAGCAGGTTAAGATTGAACACCAAAGGGCTAGTGGACGTTCAACCATTGGATATTCGACATGGAAGTGGGATAAGATATCTATGGATTTTGTGACTGGACTACCTCCTACTCGGAAGAAGCATGATGCGATTTGGGTAGTTGTTGATCGACTAACCAAATCTGCTCATTTCTTACCAATTAGAAAGGATTATGGTATTGGTAAATTGGCGGAAATTTTTCAGCAAGAGATAGTTAGACTTCATGGTACTCCGTCATCTATTGTGTCCGACAGAGATCCGCTTTTACTTCCGCTTCTGGAAAGGTTTGCAAAAAGCTTGGGGTACTCGACTTAATTTTAGGACGGCATTTCATCCTCAAACAGATGGTCAGTCAGAGAGGACTATTCAGACCTTAGAAGACATGCTAAGGGCTTGTGCTTTAGAATGGACTGGCACTGGATGAATATTTGTGTTTAGTAGAGTTTGCATACAAAAATAGTTGGCATGCTAGCATTAAGGAAGCAAGCTTGAACTTCTTTATGGAAGGAATGTAGAGCACCTACTTGTTGGGATGAAGTAGGTGAACGGTTAATTGAAGGTCCGGAAATGATTGAGATCAGTAATGAGAAAGTAGCTGTTGCTAGAGAAAAGCTGAAGGAGGCTAGATCTCGTCAGAAAAGTTATGCCGACAAGCATCGTCCGTGATTTAGAATTCGGGTTGGAGATCGTGTAATTTTGAAAGTCTCACCGTTTAGAGGTGTGAAACGTTTTGGAATCAAGGGCAAGCTTAGTCCTCGATTCATCGGTCCGCTTGAAATTCGGAACGTATAGGAGAAGTTTCGACGATTAGCACTTCCGCCTCAGTTATCGCATGTTCATGATGTTTTCCATGTATCTCTTCTAAGGGGATACAACTATCATCCGTTACACGCTGCTTCTTATCCGTTTGATCAAATTCAGTCCGATATGTCTTTATCTGAAGAACCAGAAGCTATTTTAGAAAGGCAAGAAAGAGTCATGAGAAATAAAGTCATTCCGTTCGTTAAGATTCTTTGGAAAAATCACCCGGAGCGTGAGGCTACCTGGGAGACCGAAGAGTCGATGCGAGCTAGTTATCCTCATTTCTTTGAATAGTTTGGTATGTTCTCATTTCGTTTTCGTTCGTTTCATTTCAATTTTCGAGGACGAAAATTCTTCTTTTAGAGGGGAAGAGTTGTAAAACCTGAAAATCTAAAACATAAATAATGACTAAAATACCCTTAGAATCAAAATTTATAAAATACGTAAAAGACATTCATATTCATTTAATGAAATTTAAAACTAAACTTGCGAGTAATTAAAACTTAACGAATGTGTGTATGTGATCGATTTTGGTACAACGAAAGATTTAAACGTTTCGCTAATATGTTGGGCCGTTCGTTTGTTTGGATGGACTCATTTCTTTTGTGCCAAGCCGAGAGTTCAAGAGCCCAAGGGGCGTTTGTTTTTGTGTCGTGTGGGTCAAGAGCTGAAGCCCACATGGGCGTGGGTTTTGTGTGTGCTAGGTTGGACTAGGCCGAACCCAAACCCCTTCTAAAGCCCTAAACTAAAAATGATACCACCTATATATACACTACATTTACAAGAAAGTGAAACCCTAGTTTTGTTGCCTCTTCTTTTCTTTTCTTCCTATTCGGCCGAACCTAAGCATTGGTGTCGAGAGTTTTGTTTTCAAGCAAGCTAAGGTATAACAATGTTTCTTGTTTTCTTTCGTTACACCTTACGTTAATATGTTGTGAATTGTTTTGGTGAAACCAAACAAAGACAAACCGTAACGATTTAAACCTTATAATTATTAAAGAGCTTGTTACGTAATAAGTATTATTGAATCGGATCATGAATATGTCGAGTATATAAGGACATAACCGAACCCATGCATGTGAACCGAACCGTGTGTATGTTTCGGCCAAGGTATAAAACGTGATAACTTGAATATGTAAAGTATGTAGATAAGCTAGGACTTGCGTGAAGTATTATAGCCGAAACCCTAGATTGAACCGAACCACATAAAGAGTTTTGAACATGTATTAAACGAGTAAAGGTCATGTAAACATAAACCCTAGTTTGATATGTGAACCGGATAAGGTATGCCAAACCCTAATGGTTTGTGAACCGTGTCTCATATGTGTGCGTTATGATAAGTCAAGTGAACTTGTAAATGTGTAAACGTGTAAGTAATCCGAGTAATAAGTAACTTGTATGTCACATAAAATCATAAACGTGCATGGTGAAAACATAAAAAGGAAAGATTGTTTTTATTACGTGTTAGGTTAAGTAGCGAGTCATTAAAAGACGTAACATGAAAAGTAAATGCATATTAATGTGATATTAAAAGAAGGAGAAAACCCTAGAACATAATGAGAGTCGATTAGGGTTTGAAGCTAAGAGTGTTAATTCGTTATTTCATGTGTGAGTTATGATGTTTAAACTATTTTCACATTTAACCCTAAACTTTAAATAATGACATAATGAACCCTAATCTACGATAGTAATTATAAAACACTTAAGTCTCATTTAATCATAAAATCTCTAAAGTATTAAGATCACTGAATACATTAAGTATGAACACCAAATATTAAAAGATCAATTCGACGATTATGGAATCATAAATAACATGTACGACCGTTAATGTGTATAGGTTCTGTGAAGAAGGAGTAATCCTTTGCTTTCCGTAATTCTACTTTTCGATCATTTGCTTTGGAATAAGGTACAGATATTCTGACCTTTTCAGTAAAGGTTCCTTTTAACGTTTTCTTTCGTTAGCTTTTATATTAGGGTTTCCTAAGCCTTTGCTATGAACCCATTCTGTTTTGTTTGAGCTGTTGCTTATCTGAACTCTGATTTCTGAATGATTGAAATATCTGATTTTGAACTATATGATATGAAAACTCTGATTTTGAAAATATGAATAACCTTCTGATAAAATATGATCTGTGTCAGTTATGACATTCTGATTTGACCTAAGATAGTTTGATACCCGAGCCAAATATTTCACTAGTCATGGGGGTTCCATGTCCGTATCAGTGATGCACTTCTGATATGACTCTAGGGCAGTAGAGTGATGTTCTGCCACGTTCCTGGATGGTGGAGCATATTTTGTATATGTAGGAAGGAGCGTATGGATGCATCCTAGATCTGTTATCTGTTATATGTTATCTGATGATTGATGCTGCGTGCAGGCACGTCCTTCATAACTCTGGTAGGTCTCCCCTACAAATGTTGCCTTATGAGAAATGTTGCCTTATGAGAATATGATTATGATCTGATATTTGTTTCTGGGCTCGTGGTAGTTAACTATAAACTTTACTTGAAATTCTGATTTATACTTTGAAAATGATTATGATTTTGCTATCTTTCGTTTATTATATTTCATATTCGATATCGTTTAGTATTCGCTTTGCTTTCATATCTGTTCGCTGGGCTTTTGAAGCTCAGCCGCACTTTTCTTTTCTTCGCTGGAGGTATCTAAGCATTGGAGCTGGGTTTTGTTTTGGGATGAGTGCATGAGTGGACTTACCTTAGAGATTATTTAGCTTTGATCTTATGATGCCAATTAAGACTTATTATTTCAGATATTTTGTTGGAGTTATTTTTCCGCTGGGACCTATGTATTGAAGTCGTTTTGATTTGAATTATTCCGCATTTATGTTAAGATTTCTTTTGGATGTTTATGTTTGCTTTGATATGACACCATTACTTGTGATTCCTTTACCCTTGTCAGGTCGGGGCGTTACAGGGTTTCGCAGCTGTTCTAGCTGTTCTCAAACCGGAACATCTCAAAGAAGACAACACGGAGTGAGTGAACCAGCGAATTGAGATTCACTGATTGATGAAAAATGATTTGAAAAACAAGCGCGTATTGCTTGAAGAAAGAGTTTTGCAATACGACGAAGGTTTTATGAGAAAGATCAGTTTTCAATAAAAAATACTTTTTGTATTTGAAAAGAGTACACATTCAATGTGCTAGAGAAAGAAGTTTGCACATCGAACGGTTTTTCCAAAAGTATTTTTTCAATCAGAGATACTTTTTTTGTTTGAAATATGAGTACACATTCGACGTGTTAGAGAAAATAAGGTTTGCACATCGAACGGTTTTTCCAAAAGTATTCGTCAATTCAAATCCTGGACCAAGGTTGATTCAAGAATGAATCGCCCCATTGTTTCTATCCAGTTGTCACAAGCTTGATCTTACGAGAAGATCTCACACGTCACCCACCAAGAGCTTGTTTGATGTTGGCTCTAGAAGGATTTCCATCTTCATCATGAATACTTTTACATATCACTCGGATGTTCTGGCAATACCACAAGGATAATGCGTAGGACTCTCAATATATACTTACTTTCCACATTGTGTGAAACAGCAAGTCTTCATTAATTTTCTGTCCTAACGAGATATTGTGGATGATCTCTTGGCCCTAGACTCAATAGTGCACATTTGGTTCCTATGCCGGAGACTAGGGAGAGGGTCTCCTTCTTCAATATCAACAATCTCTAAGAGAAAGTCGATAGATTATGTAGGTTCCCCGTGAGAATGAAACAAGTCCTTTTAAGAGGAACTTGAGTAGCTTGGGAAGTTTAGTGCAGTGCGTCACTGGGTCCATGACATCTTGTCTTCAATACCAGTGTTACCTTAGTAACCACCAGTAGCATATGTGATGAACCCGGCTACTGCCCTAAGGTTGAATTATTGGAGGGCTATATCTTTTCACCCTTTTTCATATTCATTTCTTTTTCATTCTTCAACCCCTTCAGTGCTTACCGAGACTTCATAACTAGAACCTTGTTGGGTTTATTCCAGTACTAGCTCTGTCTCAGCCCGCACTCTTCCCATTTCTCATTTTTCTCCTTTTTTCAATATACCTACGGACTCTACACTATCTAGGATTGTCCCGGGTAGATCCTCCGGTTCTGGCGGATCGTGGGAGCTAATACCTAACCTCACCATCCTTATAACTCCATACATAAAGTAAAATGGTCGGTATTTTGGTACAGTTCATTCTTCCTTGAAACCAATTGAAAAATCATTTGGAAAAACAATCAAGGTACTTGTGATACGAGATCAAAGCATTTTGTACCTTAATAGTTTTGATCATTTAGAAAACCTCCCCCTCAACATGTGCATATGATTTACAAATTGTTTAGCACATGGAGGCAAGAGGACTTTGAAATATTTTCTTTGATCACAATTCTCATAGAAAAAGCCATTTGATTTTCTTGGTAAATTCTCCCCCTCAATATGTGCATAGGATATTTGAAATCATTTAATCACATAGAGGCAAGAGTTCATTTGAAGGACTTCCACGATCACAAAAGCCATTAAGAAACCATTAGAAAATCAATCCATATACTTTATGTTGAAACATATAAATCTTTGTACCTTGATAGTTTATTTTCTTATGAAATGCTCCCCCTCAATATGTGCTTCGAGATTTGAAAGCATTTAGCACATATGAGAGAGCAGCCTGCACAATTGAATCAAACAATCACCTTTTATCAAATTTCATTATTAAATCACAAATTCTCCCCCGATCAAAAATATCAAACCCTTTGAGATTTTGGATCCCAAATGATTTAATAAGGTTTAGAAAACATGGGAGAACTTGTGGCCTGGTTTAAATACTCATCTGGTTTTTGGATAAATCCTCCTCCTCAACATGTGCATTGTGTATTTGAAATCGTTTGGCACATGGAGGCAGGAGTGCCTATAAAGGGCTAAAACCAATTCCATTTAAACAGATAAGAGATTTAAATCACTATCTCTCCCCCGATCAAAAATTTCAAACCTTTTGAGATTTGTGATCCCAACAGATTTAAATCATTTAGAAAATTTTGGGGAAAGACGTGGCAAGATTTGATTTTGAAAAATGACAGATAAGGACCAATTTAAGACATTAAAGATTGTTAGTGTCAGGTATGATTGTTTTAAGAGATCTTTAAGTAAAATAAAACAATTTCACAATCAAACAAGAACAGAAAAAATTCATTTTGAAAGACCTTGATTCAAAAGAAAAATCATACCATGACATAACATTAAATCTTTAGATCACCACATATTAACGTAAACCGAACTTTTATGAAGAAATATCGCTTGAAAATATTTTATTTAAAATCACTCTCCCTCAAACCATGACAGAGTCGATGATTGAGTGACTTAAGTTTTGATAAAATGAAGTCCGGTGATTTTCAAAGATTAGCTCAATAAATTTTCAAAACAATATTTTCCATTTTCAAAACAATTTATTCAAATTTTTCAAAAATTGTTTAAAAAATGGTATCCTGCACAAAGATACGTTAGGTGGTTGAGAAGCTTATGTTGATGCTGTAGGGCTTGGAAGAAAAACAGTCTGTTGATGCAGTGAGACTTCTTATGTTGCATTTTAATGCCAACTGAGATCAAATTAAGCTCCGTTTCTTCAATCACTTAGAAGAAAACCATCTGCTGATGCAGTGAGACCTCTTACATTGCATTCATGCCAACTCTCCATAGAAGTCCAATTAAGCTCCGTTTCTTCATTTGTCAACCCAAGATATAGTTACCCTTTCCTTTCGGCATCCAATCATCTTAAATTGTGGGATCCGGATCGGGAACATTATTATATACCAATATACCTGCATACGTTAGTGAACACACACACAGATATATGGTGGTCGACATCACCCAAACAGCAATCGACTAATAAAAGTCAATGTAACATATCAGTCAGATCATATAAATGTATGGGAATAATGTGTACATCGAACTCTAATCATCTAATCCTAGCAATCATATCCTAGGCACCTAGTCCTTCAACATAGGTTAACATCATTTTTAATTAAGCATATTAGGATAATTAAGAAAGCTCGTTAGATGATATACATTTGAAAACATTCTCCCCCTCAATCAATGACTCATTTTCTGAAAAGTTTAAAACCGCTAAAGTCATTGATTGAGTTTGAAAATTTTATAACATCTCTGAATCTGATTGATTTTTCAAGCAACTCATTTTCCACCATTTTGAAATACAGCAAATATTTTTCTGAAGAATTTTAGACGAAAAAACATTTGTGTAGGAACAGCAGTCCTTCGACATACTTTCCTCAAATTAGTATTTAGGATAAGTGCACGAATTTTGAAAGATGGTTTAGCGTAGCACTTTCCTTTCTTTGAAGAACGGGTTGCTATCTGAAATAATAGCAAACCATAGTTTTAAGCACGGGTTACAGTCAGAAGTAACTGCAAGCCATAGTTTGTGACATGTTTTGGAAAAAGAATATTTACACCTCCTGCTCGAACTTCATCTATGGTCCCGTGCCATTATTGAATGACATTTCTAAGACCGCAGATGTTATCGATACCAGAAGACATGTCTTGAGAAAACATATTTTTGGTCTTTTTCAAATTTTCTAATTTTTATGGGTTTTTGATGGTTTTATATTTTTCCATTTTCTTTTTTGTTGGTTTTCTATTTTTGTATTTGGTTTTTTGATAGATATATACACAGATAGAGTAGATGATATAGTTTAAGAAGATGATGATACGAGTACCGAGATAAGGATATCCAGCAGCCCCGTTGTAGAAGATAGAAGTCATCATCCCTAAAACTTTCACCACCAAAGCTTCCGAGGCTCTTGCATTGAAGAAAGAAATTGAACCATCCGAAAGTGAGACTTTGGCAGCTTCCCCCCAAACCGAAAATCCTTTAGCTGAGCAGATTTGAAGCTCTATTTCAAGCTTGCTTTAGCCAGGTGCACATAGAAGCACACCATTATCATAAATCCCGCTGCTCCATTTAAGAACGATAATCGAGGTTCTCCGTTCGGGGTTATATCATCAACAAGAACAGCAACGTATCATCCCACCCATAAATAATCTTCTCAAATTTCATAACCAGTGAAGTCTGAAGCGATCCATTCCAAAAGGTGTCAAGAAAGCAATTCCCCAAAGTAGTTGAATTGATGCAGTCAGTCTCTTTGAATAATGCTCAAGAACTCTCCCGAATACACATCATGAGGGTAATGAAGAACACCTCCCCTATGTTCACATCTTTCGTCCCTGATGAATGTGTATGAAGCTCAAGAATCCAAAGTACACCAATATCCAAGAACTCTCCCGAATACACATCATGAGGGTAATGAAGAACACATTCCCTATGTTCACATCTTTCGTCCCTGATGAATGTGTATGAAGCTCAAGAATCCGAAGTACACACATTCCCAACGAGAGAATAATTGATAACACCTCCCTCATGTTACACATCTCATAATAACCCTAATGTTGCACTTCCAATATTACGCCCCCATCAGACAATTCACCCAAATCTCCATTTCATAGAACATTAATCATCCACCTTAAGCAAAACTTAGTCTCAATAGACTGCCATAATCCCTTAAAAAATTATCAATCACCAGAATCTTTAGCCTCCCACAACCTTTACATATATCAAGGCGCAAAAAAAATAACCTCTTTGTATGCTTCTATGAAAACCTTCATGGATAACTACTCATTTTGACCTAGCCACAGGGATGGTTTAAGGTTGTAGTTACGGGGTACTTTAATTTGCCACAGGGATGGAACGAAGAGGTGAGTACCAGAGGGATGGTTTCAACTGATGTACTTTTCATACACGATCTCAGGTAGGTTTGTTTATACAATGAAACTGATTTGATTTTGGTTTATCCTATTCGAACAAATGAAATAAATCAGATTAACTTCAATAGCTAAGATCGTTTCATTGTTCGTATAATAAAATGAGGTAGACCCTTAGAACATAGATCGATGAAGAAAAACGTGTAGTGCTCATAAGATCTTTGAAAATCAAATTGTGAGTATCACGGATCTGAGATCTTGATAATTGTTTCATTTTCATTTTGACTTATGGATCTGTGATGAGTGTCGTGTAAATGGACCCTTGATGGTCTTGATATGCCCCTTATAATAGACACGAACAAACTGAGATCCACTTGATGTATTATTCCATTCTCGTAAATCTTAGAGTCGAGTCAAGAGGGTTCAATGATGAGTTTGTTTCGAGATATAGACCCGTAGAGGTTTGATGTAATTTGTTAAGACCTCAAAACAAAATCTAAGATTAGTTAACATTTACTTTTCAATGAGGTTTTGCATTGAGTCTTGGACTGATGATGATTTACTGGGGTCGTGAGATGATGGTAAATGGTATATGTTGTTGGTCATGGTCTATTCTTTATCTACCTTTCTGTCTAAGTCGCTAGGTCAAAGTCTTTGAGTCAAGTCGCTAGCTCAAAGGAGTCAAGTCGCTAAACAAATATCTTGAGTCAACTCGCTAAGCCAAGTTGCTACCATGAGTAAAGACTCATGGCAAGTCGCTAACTGTTTTTATGTCACAAGTCGCCAACTTGTAAATATAAGTGGCTAGCAAGAAAGAGGTTGACAACTCGCTATAAAGAAACAGCCCAGCTCGCTAACAAGAAAATTTGACCATTTAAAAAATTTCCGTTGAGTTTTCCGATTACTTTCCGACCATATTCATGATAAACCCAGAAAATGACATAAACTGCTTCATATTACTGTTATGACCACATAAAACTGACCAGTTTTGACAAAAATAGATATGACCAAATGACTAAAACAGTATGATAGACAAAAACTTGATACTAAAACAGTTAGCAATGGACCATGTAACCATTTTTTGACCAACAGATACAAAAGATTGTTAAAAACTGTTTACCCATAAAAATAATCCGACCACAAAAATACACAAAACAGTTTTAAACAAGTATCAAAACCACAAGAAAATTCATCAAAACACAACAACCTTGGCTCTGGTACCAATTGTAGGATCGAAATAATTATTGTGTTGATGATTCGGGTGGTCTTGGATGATCAAAATACATGTTTGCCATTAGAGAGAGAAAGTAGACGAGAGGGAGTTTCTTGGTAGAGGCTTGGTTCAACAAATGTGTAAGGTTAGATTAAAGAAAAGCTCCACCCCTTCCATGGATGGAAGGGGTATTTATACTTACAAACATAACGACCTCCTATCGGCCTGTAGATTAGGTATACAGTGGGTAAAGACCCGTCCTTCCTCCACGGTGTTTCTCTAAACTAAACTACGCTACAAACTAACTAATAAACTACTAAATAACGCAACTAACGACAAATCTACTAGCAAACCTATGCTAGATAATATTTGGGGTGACCGACTCTTCACAATGGAATTTCCAATTCCTAACAGTCAACAAGGACCAAAGACTCAAAAGTATCATCATATCATGTCTTCCTGATGATATTATGGAGTCAGTGATAAGCTGTAGTACAGCTAAACAAACCTGGGATGACCTATTTCATAGCCATGAAGGCCCATCTAATACCAAGGAAAACAGGATTATGGACCTGAAACTTGAGTACAACACCTTCAGGGCTAAGGACTCAGAAACTCTCTCTCAAACTTACACCCGGTACAAAACACTTTTAAATGAACTTTCAAATGATGGTGTTAAGTTGTCAAAACATGAAATCAATGTTGGTTTTGTAAATAGTCTCCCTGAGAAGTGGTTAAATTTCTCTCAGGGACTTAGGAATGCTAATCATATCCAGAATCTTGAACTTCCTGAAATTTATGGGAAATTTGTCTATGTGGAAAACCTCATCAACAGACGATACCCTGACTTAAAAAAGTCTTAGGAAGTCAAGAAGTCCCTGACCACCACTTCATCACCCATATCAACTGCTTTCTTCTCTAACAACGTGGTTCAAGATTTTCAAGAAAATTCAGATGATGAACTTGATGAGAGATCAAGTGAGGAGTACCTAAATGACCTGAACGTCGAATTTCAGGAAAGGGCACTCCTTGCTAACTCTCGAAGGTTTATAAAAAGAAACAAAAGTTTTTCAAATGCTAAAGCAAATGAGGACACTGAATGCTTTAAGTGTCACAAAAAGGGTCATTTTGCAAAAGACTGTTTTTCTAAAACAATTTTAGAACCCTCTTATAAACCATCAGGGTCAAATCAGGCTTTAGCAAATTTCAACCAAAAATGTATCAGTCTCATCAACATTTTCAAAACAAGTCTGATAATATCAAAACCATTGATTATGAAGCTAAGTATAAGAAAGCAAAAGCTAAGCTTGCATTGCTTGAGGCCAGTCCCTCAGAAACAACTAAAAGTGTTCAAACTCTGCAGGGTAAAAACAAGGGCCTCGTAGCTGAAACCTTTGACTGGGATGAAGAGCCAGTGTCATCAAATGATGAAATGGTGCATGTAAGTGCATTGATGGCCCTCTCAGAAGAGGACAAGCTAGCTGTTGGAAAGAATCATGCCAGGAATGGGTAAATATTTTACTTTCTATGGATGATGACTCTGATTGGCAGTCTTATATGAATTATCTTAATGTTGAACTTAAGTTCGTAGAAGAGCAAAGACTGAATCTCTTTTCTAAATACAACAAGCTAAGTTTTGAATTAAACAAGTGTAGGGATGAACTGCTTCTTTTAAAACAAGCTAAGCTTGAGTCAGTCACTTTGCAAATTCAAAACATTGAACTAGTTAAAAGAAATCAGGCTCTTCAAGACGAACTCAAAAAGGTTCAAGATATCCTTGATAGTTGGACTGCTAAGAATCCCAAGGTCTTTGATGCTGTGGGAGCCCTCAACAGCAAGAAGAGAGTCTTAGGTGAAGATCATCTCCCTGACTCTCTCAACAAAGACCAGGGTCCTAAGCCATTTGTGTCTGGTGGCATGATTACCAATATGTTGACTAATCCCAAGCCCAGTGATTGGATTGAACGGGTTAAAAGTCTAAAACTCAAGCTCTAAAAAGTCAAGCTTTAAAAAGTCAAGCTCTGGAAGGATTCTAGAGCCTAAAAGTCAAGCTCTAAAAAGCATGATTGGACTCCCTGATGTGCCCAGTAGTACTGAACACATCTCTGAGTCTGAAGCAGAATATCAAGCACCGCTTCCACCACTGAAACCTCTTCAGGGTGCTGCTCCAAGCTCTGACCTTACTCCACTACAATTCAATCCTCATTCACCAAAAGAAAGGTCTGGACTTGGTAGAACCATCCTGAAAAGACCAACAAAACCAATTCAACAAGAGTCTATTCCTACTGAGACTTCAACATCCTCAGTCCCCACTGAAGCTGACTAAATTCAGCAACTGACTGAGCTTGTGAGGAAGCTGACTGAAAAGATGGAATCCATCAAAAAAGCTCTTGATTCAATCAAGGAAGCTAAGTCAGCCTCATCTAGCTCATCAAAGTCAAAATCCACCAACAAACCCAAGCAGAGGTGTGAGCTGTGTCATTACACCAGTCATACCACTGACAACTGCTATAGAATCCTTTTTTGCATGATCTACAAAAAGGATGATCACAGAACTGCAGATCACTTACAGTATGTTAGCTCTGTCAGTGAAACAAACTATACCAAAGTTGGTCATCAGTATGCTTCATCCTCCAAAACAGCTCAAAAGAATAGAGCAAAACCTTTTCCTCTCTGCCCTCACTGTGGGTTTAATGATCATCATCAGGATGATTGTCTCGTGAACACATGTTGTGATATATGCGGTAATCCAGCTCATGAGACATCCCAACATGACAGTGTCATTCATGCAAGGAGAGGATCAAAACAACCCAGAGCCACTGAGTCATCCTCAGTCTCCAAATGCAAAACCTGTGGTAGCACAATGCACTCAACCACTGACCATGAGTCGATTACCAAATTCAAACAGACCTTGAGACCCAAGCCCACTAGTATGTGGGTCACTAAGAGAAACTAATTCAGTTTACTACTTGTGCAGAGACACGCTAGGGAGCCTATTTGGCATCTAGATAGTGGATGCTCAAGAAGCATGACTGGTGTGAAGGAATATCTGCACAAGTATGTAGAGGAACCAGGACCCAAGGTAGTATTTGGTGATAATTCATCATGTCCCACTGAAGTTTATGGTTCAGTAAACCGCAATGGAATAGTTTTCTCTAGAATACCTTATGCCAATGGTCTAAAATACAATCTCATCAGTGTCAGTCAACTATGTGATGCTAAGTACATTGTGCAATTCAATGACAAACAAGGTACCATCTTCAATGCCAACAAGGAAGTTGTGTTGATAGCTCCTAGGAGAGATGATGTTTATGTGTTGGACATGTCAACACTCTCCCAAGATGGAACTTGCCTCTTTGCTAAAGCCACTGAAACTATCAATTGGCTGTGGCATAAGAGACTCTCACACTTAAACTTCAAAAACCTCAACAACTTGGAAAAACAAAACAAGGTCCTTGGCTTACCATCACTGGTTTTTGCAAAAGACAAACCATGCTCTGCCTGTGAAAAAGGTAAACACCACAGAGCATCATTCAAAACCAAACAAAACTTCTCCATCAAAAGCTGCCTTCACTTCCTGCACATGGATCTCTTTGGACCCGTCAGTCCTAGATCAATCCAGCATGAGAAGTATACACTTGTCATTGTTGATGAGTTCTCAAGATACACTTGGGTATACTTTCTTTCCAAAAAGAGTCAGGCAGCTGAAACAATAATGTCATTCATCAGGAAGATTGAAAACCAGAATGACATTACTGTTAAACAAATCAAAACTGACAATGGCACTGAGTTCATAAATCAAGAGCTTGAGAACTTCTGTGATGAAAAAGGAATTTCTCAAAATTTCTCATCTCCTTATACCCCTGAACAAAATGGGGTTGCTGAAAGGAAAAACAGAACTCTCATTGAGGCTGCAAGATCCATGTTAAATGGCTCAGCCCTCTCAAAGCACTTCTGGACTGAAGCAGTCAAAACTGCCTGTTACACTCAAAACAGGTCAATCATTGTCAAAAGACATAATAAAACCCCATATGAGATCTTCAAAGGTAGACTTCCTGACATCAGCTATTTTCATGTGTTTGGATGTCCTGTGTTTATTCATAACCATAAGGATCATCTAGGAAAGTTTGATGCAAAAGCTGATGATGGATATTTCTTAGGCTACTCACTGATCTCCAAAGCCTTCAGGGTTTTTAACATAAGGAGACAACAAGTTGAGGAAACCTTTCATGTCTCCTTTGATGAAAGTTCTGAAAGCATCAGGTTCACCAACACCTCAGTGGAGGAAATAGGAATTGATGACTCATCAAGATATCCTCCTGATGAGTACAACACTGAATTCAATTCCTCATATCAAGCTAATGCTGACATCTCATATTATGTCTTACCTCACAACCTACCCCAACCAACTATCAGTGAATTCATTGATAATCAATCAGTCCTTACTGGGATAGGTAATACTGAACCAAATGTTCAGGAACCTATGATTAAAGTACAGGACATCACAACAGATGCTCTAATTGAGTCTGTTGCTCCTGAAACTGAACTCACTCCTGAGTTTCCAGTTACCTCTTCAAGCTCAGATCCTAGACCACAAAGTAAGTGGACAAAATCTCAGGAAATTGAGCTTGTAAACATTATTGGTGAACCCACTGAGGGCATTCTCACTAGAAGCATGGCTGCTAATTTAACTGCAGCTTCAGCCAATGAATGTCTATATGCTGATTACCTATCAGAAATAGAACCCAAAAGTGTCACTGTGGCTCTAAAACACCCAAGTTGGGTTCAGGCTATGCAACAGTTTGATAAAAACAAGGTCATGACCTTGATCAAATGTACTCAGGATGTTGTAGTCATAGGAATGAAGTGGGTTTTTAGAAACAAAACTGACAAAAATGGCACTGTCATTAAAAACAAAGCCAGACTTGTAGCCAAAGGATACAGTCAGCAAGAAGGCATTGACTATGATGAGACATTTGCTCCTATTGCAAGAATGGAAGCCATCAGGATCTTCCTTGCATATGCAACATACATGAACTTCAGGGTCTACCAAATGGATGTTAAAAGTGCATTCTTAAATGGTGATCTCAAGGAAGATGTGTATGTTCAGCAGCCTCCTGGCTTTGAGAGTAGTGAATTCCCTGACTATGTCTGCAAGCTTGACAAAGCCCTTTATGGACTTAAACAAGCTCCCAGGGCATGGTATGAAACTCTCTCAGCCTTCCTGATACAAAACAAGTTTGTCAGAGGAAAGATAGACAACACACTGTTTGTCTATAGAACACAACATGATGTGATACTGGTCCAAGTATATGTTGATGACATCATTTTTGGCTCAACAAACTACAAACTTTGCAAGCAGTTTGAAAAACTGATGACAAAGAAGTTTGAAATGAGCATGATGGGTGAACTCACATACTTCCTTGGACTACAAATCAGGCAAACTGAGAAAGGAATCTCCATCAGTCAAGAGAAGTACACAAGAAATCTCTTGAAGAAATATGAGATATCTGACTGTGCCTCAGTGAAGACTCCAATGGTCCCACCTAACAACCTTGGACCTGATCTCACTGGCAAATCAGTCAATCAAACCCATTTCAGAGGGATTGTTGGCTCACTGATGTATTTAACTGCTTCCAGACCTAACATACAATTCTCAGTCTATCTAATAGCAAGATATCAGTCCAATCCCAAAGAATCTTACCTCACTGCAGCCAAAAGAATACTCAGGTACCTGAAGGGAACACCAAGCCTTGGACTCTATTATCTAAAATGCTCAGGGTTTGATCTCAAAGGTTACTCTGATTCTGATTATGCTGGCTGCAACATGGACAGAAAAAGTACCTCAGGGTCCTGTCAATTCCTTGGAGGAAAACTGGTTTGTTGGAGTGCTAAAAAGCAACAATCAGTGGCTATGTCTTCAGCAGAAGCTGAGTATGTAGCTGCTGCAGGATGCTGTGCCAATGTTTTATGGATGAAAAGTCAACTCAGTGACTATGACATCCATTACAAAATGGTACCCATCTTCTGTGACAACACCAGTGCAATTGCAATCTCCAACAACCCAGTCCTTCATCAAAGAACCAAACATATTGATATCAGATATCACTTTATCAGGGAGCACATAATGAAAGGAGACATAGAACTTCATTTCATCCCAACTGAATATCAGTTGGCTGATATCTTCACCAAACCATTGGATGAACCTACCTTCAGGAGACTGAAAGCTGAATTGGGAATGCTTGACATTGAAAGTCAGGCATCTGAAAACCAATCTCAGTAAGTTCTCTGAAATGGTTCCTCTTCCCTGAACGAAACCCCCAAAACATCCTCTCACTAAATGAGTAAGACTCATTCAGGGACCCTGACAGTCAATATTAAGCATTGAATGAGTAACTAAATGATCCAAGTATCAGTTACTTAAATGTCCTAGGTTAGTAACTATGCTAATTTAATATAGGAATATATGTCTTAATGTCAGGGGTCTCATCACTTACCTCATCCCACTTGGCATTAAATGCCTACTCTCACACAAAATATCCTATGGATATTTTATTACTGCAAAAGTGCATTTTTACTGTGCGCTACAACTATTCCCTTGAAATACGGGATTTTACTGCGGGTAGTGACGGGTGGCATTAAATGTGGAATTTCAAACTATTTCAAAAACTGTCTTTACATATCCACGTTTATGCAAAAACCACCCCTCTCACCACTCTATAAATAACCCTCCCATAAACATTAAAACACACACAATTGATTTCTGCAAACAAAATTCTGTCAAAATTTCTTTCAAACCCAGAAATCGTTGTGTTCTTCAAACCTCTTTCAGAAAAACCTTCATTGCAAACATTTACAAAAGATTTTTCATCAAAAATTTAAGAGATTCAAAAAAAAATTCTTTTGACTGTTCTTGTCAAGTTTTTTTTTGAAAACCCTAAAAACTATTTCAAATGTAAATGGCAAGAACTCAATCTCTTCAGTATGCACAACAGTGGGCAGGGATCTTACTAATGTTGAATTTAAAACTAATAATGTCATAGGAAATTTTGAATACCCACAAAATGTCCCAGCCTATAAAGACATTATGAAATTTTTGTTTAACTGTCCACTAAAAAATGCCTTTGTTCAGTGTCCCTCTATTGTTTACCAAAACCTCCTCAGGGAGTTTTGGGCAACATCCGTGGCCTATGACCCGACACCTGCTACTAATGAGACTGACTTACGACCACTAAGGGAGTATCTCATTAAGTTCAGTCTTTTTGATGGGAAACAATCTGTCACCCTGGATTACAAAACGTTTTCCACCTCTTCAGGGTTAGACTATAATAAAGGTGTTTATGTCGCCCATCCTGAACCCAAAACAGTGAAGGATGGGTTAAAACAAATTGCTTTAGAGCCAAAATTTTTGGACAGAACCCCAGTCACCAAAAATTCATTCCCCGTGGCTTGGAGGATCTTGTTCACTTTTGTGATTCAGGTCCTCGGCGGGAACCACTCATCAACTGAACAAGTTAATTCTATTCAGTTGATGATGGCTTACTGTTTGATGAATGGGGTAAATGTCGACATTGGGGAGATCATTTACAGTGATCTCGTAACTAAGCTACAGAGCAAATCTAGGGCAAAATATGTCTCATATCCTAGATTTGTCTCTTGTGCTTTACAAGTGTTACTGGGTTGCAATTACCCTCAGGAAGAAAAATTTGGTGCTTTACCTGGAGTCCTGAGCAAATCAAATTCTCAAAAAGACCCATCCCTAGTCCATAACATTGAATTGACGGCCCATATGGTTGCTGTAAACAACCAGGAGGGATCAGTGTCTCCAAACCCTGCTCCTAAAAAGAGAAAGGGGAAGTCTCAGACTGGGACTAAGACTAAACCCAAGTCTCAGGGCCCTGAGGCTTCTGGAACACAGCCTAAGAGGCACAAAAAGCCCCAGACTGAACAGACACCCATTGGTGACCAGGCAACATCCACCCCCGTGACAACGAAGGACACTGATACATCACAGTCAGTGCCCTTGGTCACAACCACTACTCCCCAAGATCCAGAGGGAAACATACAACCCGCTGGTAGGGGAGCTGTAGGACCTCACTTTTACACCAACCTTACGCGTATACCACCTTATCACAAGATGAACACACGTTAACCCAACACACGTTATGCGTATAAAATGAAGAAAGAAAAGATGAGAAATATTGGTGACTTGAATTCAATGTTATGCGTATGAACTAAAGATGAAAAGAAAACTTTTATTACTTGAAAGAAACACACACACAAAACACACTCAAGCACACACCTCAAATGACTCATTTGAGGTTTATTTATACTACAAATACTAGGTGCCTTAATGGGCTTGGGATGGGCTTGGATTGGACTTGGATTGGATGACAACATATATAAGGCTAGCTTAACATAGCTTTTAGCCATTTAGCTTAGCCCAATCCACGAGCCCGTTGACTATTCTTGCACGATATCTAACACACGTCACAAAGTTCCTAAATGTGAATGACCATAACTTCTAATAAAAATAACACGGCTAACAATCTCCCCCTAAGGGGTGGTCATTCAAAAGATGCTCCACTTGATGAGATCTTTACTTTCCTTGAGCTTGAACTTTGCGTGTAGATATAGAATAGTCTTGATTCTTTGTTCCTTCATGCTTTGTGATCAATTAATGTGGTTGCCTGCCAATGTCAACTTCGTTGGTTTGGTGTTTCCACGTCTTTCTCCACCATGCTCACACTTCTATTTGGCTTTTGGTTACCAATGATGTAGTTCTTGAGTCTTTAAACTTTGTAGATTCTTTGACATTGACGAAGAATCATCTTTAACTTTGAGTAGCCTTTGATTTTGATTAGAAATTTCATGTGTTGTTGGTATGAGCATGTGGAGAGTCTGTACGATCAATCTGCTCCGGAGCTTCTGTTGATCCCAGTTGAGCAAACGATCTAATATAGAAACTGACTTAGAATAAAAGCTTATTAAGTATTACGCGGAATTTAACACTTAATCTTAAGAAGAAGAACAGTTAACATTCAACACCTCAATATTATTTATTAATACGAATACTCTTACAGTATTAGGGTTTTGCAACCTTGAAGTGTATCGACCTTAGATATAAAACTTACGTATATCTAATCTAACCTAGGACCTCCTTTTATAGACTAAGGAGTCCTTTACATAATACAATACGTAACCTACAAGATAAATATCTTTTCCATATTTATCTAATACAATAAACTAAACCGACTATACAAGACACTAGTAGTGGTTACAATATATTGTTCGTGGTTACACACTACTACTAGCCGTGGTTGTCTTCATCAGCGGTTACATTCTTCTGTCCGTGGTTATATCAAACCTGTCCGTGGTTCCAGTACTTAAAGTAATTCATGATTCAAGGAACCAAAAACCCAACAATCCTCCCCTAAACTTGAGACATTCCAACAGAATTCTCAAGTTTCCTTTAAGCTCAAAACATCTGAATTGGAGGATGTAGCCAAACACTTATGAGATTTAAGAATTGTCTCATATTTCTTCAACAAATCATAAGCTTGACCATCATAGGGTAACAGCATCTTGATAATACCAGGTTTCAACATCTGAGCAATAATTCCTGGATACTTATTCAACTGAGGATATTCACCTTCTACAAGCATATGAATAATCTTTCCAGAAATAGTTAAAACATGAACTCCACAAGTTTGATATAAAAACCATCTTGTTACAGTACCATTGTAGAGTCCTTTCCACTCAGGTTCATCATGAGTTGGTTCAAATAAAATCTTCAAATTATAATAGACCAGTCTCTCATGATAATCATTAGGATGTACTTCACCAAACTTATTCTTGTAAAGTATCCAAAGATTCATCAAATCATCTCTTTCAAAGTACTGAAGCATCTGTGAAAAGTTATTATACTCATAAACTTCATTGTTGAGTCTTTGAATCTTCCAAACTCCTTCACTCCCAACTTTAAGCTTAAACTCATAAGAAACAATTTGATTACCATCTTCAACTAATTTCAATCTTTTAGAATCAGATGTTTCTTGAACCTCAGATTTTCTTTTTCTTTTACTTTGAATCCACTCATCATCCTTCTTAATCCACTCTTCTTCCTTCTTAGAATTCATTGGACAGAAATCATCATGATTAATCTTCATACATCTTTCATAAATCTCAAGAATTCTTTCAAATGAACATCTACTAAGATTTTCAGAAATGTGAATGCTTGAATTCTTAATAATTTTCATTAGTACATTCCTCAACTGTGTCATTGAAGGAGGTTTCTTTCTTATAACTTGTTTCCTTCCTTTACTGACCTTCCTTGCCCATTCACCCAAAAGCCTAGCTTTTTCCTTATCATCCAACAAATTCCATTCTTGTGCAGTATATTCATCATGTATTTGTTGAGAAGCTTCAAGAAAGTTTTGTGATTCATACCATATAGCTAACCATCTCTGACTAGCTTCCTCTTCAGCTTGCTTTCTTTTCTCTAAAGCTGCCTCTTCTTCAGCTACTATGTTCTTTGCATACTCTGCATCATAAGCTTCTTGTTCTGCTTTAGATTTAAACTTCAGCTCTGGTACTGCAACCCCTTTACCTTTTCCAATATCAGATTGAATCACTTTCTTCTTCAAAGGTTCACCAATAACTAAAGTTTTTCCTTTGGATTTGGGTTTAGTTGCAGTAGATTGAACAGATAAAACAGGTGCAATGATAGGTGTAGAAATAGATGAAGTTTTGCTTAGATTTATCAATGTACTAGCAGCTTCTTTCTCAACTTCTTTAGACTTAGGTGGTGATACAGAAAGAGTTGTGACAAGTGGTTATGATAGCAGTTGGTATTATAGTAGTGGGTATGATAGTAGTGGGTATAATTGCCATATCTGAAACTGCAGCAGTGGTTACAAGAGTACTAACCGTGGTTTCAGACATACCATCAGTGTTTGTGTCCTGCACTACTTCTTCTACAACATTCTTCACCTTTTCAAGAACTGCCTCATTCCCATCTTTATCAGATACTAAAAAGTCTTGATCTCCACTATTTTCTTCCATAGTTCCATCAGCAGCCTCCCCTGAACTTATGCCTTCACTCCTCCCCTGTTTGGATACATCCTCCATATTCAGAGCGGGAGAGGAGACCACCTTTTTTTTCTTTCTTCTCATAGCTTTCAAAACAGAAACTCCGGGTCGTCTTACTTTTTCCAAAACCATCACTCTGTGCTTCAATCTCCGAATATCCTTTCCATGAAACACAGCCAACTCCTTTAGATTCGAGATTGTCTCCTCCATCTTGATACATTTAGTCGTCAATTCATTTAAGCGTTCAAGAATATCCTCCCCACTTCGACCTGTGTGAACTGGTCCGAGAGGTGGTTCATTGGAAAGGTCATCATGTACAAACTCAGAATCCGTCAATTCATGGTCAGGTTCCAAACGATCCTCATCACTTCGAGCTGTGTTAACTGCTCCGAGAGGTGAATCCTTGGATATAGTAAACATAGCATCAGACCGAGCCTGAACAACTATGCACCCTGTATTAGCCAAGTGGCTAGGGATTCCTCCACCTGTGTTAAGTTCCAAGGAACTCTCCACATTAGGAGTTGCCAAAGGTTGGGTCTTATTTATGTTTCCACTATCCTGACCAGCATCAAAGCATGAATCAGTAGTGGAAGCCCTTCCAATCATGTCACCTTCACCACCTGTGACAACCTCATTAGCAACACCACTAGCACTAGCTTGAGGTAGCTCAGTGCCCTTCAGTCTCCTAGTGAACACAATAGGTGTATCAGTGGTTTGAGTTTGACTAGAAGTGGGTTGAGATACACTATCAGCGTTTACAGGTGTACTATCAGGGTGTTGAGATGCAACAGCAGTGGTTTCAGTTGGTGCAGTGACTATAGGTTGAGATTCAGAATCCTCATCAAACTCAAGATCAGTAGGCAAAGTAAGCATATGAGGAAATAAAGGAACATCAATAATTTGTACATTTTGTGGCTGATTCCTCATATGTGCAAAAACTTTAGGAAGCATATGATGTACTTCATACTCCTGAGTATGCTCAACAGGCTCCTCTATTTGACTTTCCACAATCAGTTGAACAAACCTAGGATATAAATAGTATTTACCCTTCTTCCTAATGTTTTGTACTAGCCCCTCATATATCATCTTAGACCAATTGAACTTTCTTCCATCAGACAAACAAATAATAGCAGTAGCAATTTTGGAAGGAAAGTCATTAAACCCTGTGGTCTTATTACTCATACACATCAATAAGGTATGAATAAGAAACTTCCATTGTTTGGAAAACAAACTCTTAAAATATTGTACCTTATCACCTCTGTGTGTATAACCTAACCTTTCCAAACCAGCAACAATCTCAACATCTGAAAGATTATCAACACCATCAGCATCATCAAACTTTAAAACCTCCCTGATGAGCTCCTCATTAACAGAAATAGCATGGTCATCCACAACAGTGCTAAACACTTTGACTCCATCAACCTTTTCAAGCTTAGCATTCCTCCAGAACTGATGTATGTAGGCTTTAAAAATGGTTGGTGTGACAGTTAAGGCATAGTGAATAGAACTGTGAACAAGGAAATCAATCATTTGATGAAACCCTTCAGATCGATCATTCTTGGTGAGAATAGCAACAAGGTTATGTGTAGTGGAATACTTTTCAGCCATTGTGATGAATGATGGTTATGATGTGGGATTTGTGAATTATGCAAAGATAAGTGATTAGGGTTAGGAGTGAGCGCCAATTGAAGTGTTTTGAAGATCAAATAAATGATCCATCCGTGATTTGGGGGAAATAATATACTTTTGCAAAAGTTACCAAGCAGCCCCTGTAGTATCCACCACTAATCAAAATGCTATCCGCGGTTGCAGAACAGCTATCCGCGTTTAGAAACAAACCATCCGTGGATACATAGTAGCACTTCAACCAAACTTCCAAAAGTTATAGCAAGCAAATCTGTGTCATTAGTAAAGAGATCTCACAAAAATATGAAGGATTACACAAAATTTATTTATTTATATATATATATTATATATATATATATATATATATATATATATATATATATATATATATATTTAAAACAAACACAACAGCTAACGCACCAGCTCTATGTACACAAATCCTTCACACCTTCAAGACAAAAACACAAAACAAACACAGAGAAGAAGGTTATGGTTATCAGTGATTAGAAAAAGCCATCAGGGGATCCAAATGACCTATCCGAAGTTAGAACAGGTAAGTCAATATGGTCAACTTTTTTGATTAATATTAGTCCAACGCCCAAGAATCTCATTAACTCCTCAACCACATTTAACCTGCCCCTCATTTACTTCCATAACCCATAACATTGCTTATATAAAGAAACCCAAATCTCACATAACGCACACACCAATTAACATCAAACCCTAATTTCTCCAAAATCCACAATCAACCTCAATCACCATGTGGAACCCTAGTTGGAATAAACCAGAGGTTGTTGATCTAACATCCTCCTCATCCTCATCATCAGCAAGTGAAGATACTAACCCATGGCAGTTTTACCTTCCTCCACAAGAACCAAGACCAAGAAAATCCCCATTTCTTCCATCATCAGAAGATGATAGTGTGGTGGATCCAAGTGAGGCATCTGAGGACTCTGATGACTTCTCAAAGAAGAGAACTTCAAACCCCCAACCTTCATCATCCCAACCCCAAACAAGACCACGAGCAAGAAACCCACCACTCCCAAACAACAGAGAGGTGGTTCTTGGTCTTCCAGCACCAGGTTGTGGTGCTTCTTCACATATCGTAAGGGGGAAGGGAAAAAGGAAAATGGAATGATGCTTTTTGGTGAAACCAGTAGATGCAAGTATGATATGACTATGTCCTTTGTGCTTCATCTACTGTGGTCATCGTCATCATCTTCGTTTTCATCAATCCATCCTTCCCATTTTGATCCTTAGCTTCTTCGTCGTACTGGTCATGCATATCACAAATGCATATCCAGCAACTGGAAGGAACTATGTGAGCAAGGATAGTAGTAGGAAATCATGTATAGAAGTAGTCTTTTAATTTGCACTTGAAGTTGAATTGTAAGCTGTAAGCTGTAAACTGTTTTGTTGAATGAATGAACAATGAACTTCAGTACTTCTTTAACTTCCATAATGATCTTTCTTGTATCTGCAAAATGGTTAGTGGAAACACAGAACAACAAGCAGTGGTTTGAACCAAACTATCAGTGGTTAGAACCAAACTATCAGTGGTTAGAAACAAGAATAGCAAAACTAAGATTACATAATAACAGTCCAATACTTATACAAACTAGTACAAAACAATTTGAGAATTTAGAGATTAATCATTCCAATACTAACAACAAGGTACTGAAACCTCCCCACATCAAAAGCTTTGGTGAGAAGATCAGCAACATTGAAATCAGTATGGATTTTTACCATTTGAATCAACCTTTTCTCCTTACAATCTCTAATAAAATGATGTCTTATCTCAATATGTTTAGTTCTAGAATGTAAAACAGGATTTTTAATGATGCATATTGTACTGTTATTATCAATGTAAATCTTAGTATGCATAAAATTGTACCCAAAATCCAGCAATTGATTCTGAATCCATAGAACTTGACCACAGCAACTAGCAGCAGCCACATATTCAGCTTCAGTTGTAGAATTTGCCACAATAGTTTGCTTTTTACATTGCCATGAAATAAGTCTGCTTCCCAAAAACTGACATCCTCCAGTTGTAGACTTCCTATCCAAACTAGCACCAGCATAGTCACTATCTGTGTAGGCCACCAAATCAAAAGGAGAATCCTTTGAGTACCAAAGGCCCAATTTAGGATGACCTTTAAGATACCTAAAGATCCTCTTTACAGCATTCATGTGTGAGGTATTGGGTGTGACTTGGAATCTTGCACACACACATACTGAGAACATAATATCTGGCCTAGATGCAGTGAGATACATCAAAGATCCAATCATGGACCTGTACAACTTCTGATCAACTCTGGTACTTCCATCATCAGGTAGCAATGGTTTCTGAGTCTCCATTGGTGTACTAGCACTCTTCACATCCTGAAACCCAAACTTCTTCAAAACATCTGCTACATACTTGTCTTGACTAATGAAGATACCATCAGTCCTTTGTTGAACCTGTAGCCCCAAAAAGAAAGTGAGTTCTCCCATAGAACTCATCTGAAACTTATCATGCATAAGCTTCTCAAAATCTTTGCATAGCTCTTTATTGGTTGAGCCAAAGATGATGTCATCTACATAAACCTGAACCAATAAAATATCATCTTTGTGCTTCCTAATGAACAAAGTTTTATCTATCAGCCCTCTTTTAAACTCATTGTCCATCAAGTAAGTGGACAGGCACTCATACCATGCCCTAGGAGCTTGATGCAAACCATACATAGCCTTCCTCACCCTGTAGACCTTGTCAGGATGATCAGGATCTTCAAAACCAGGAGGTTGACAAACATAAACCTCCTCATCAATTGTGCCATACAAAAATGCACTTTTAACATCCATCTGATACACAACAAAGTTTTTGAATGAAGCATAAGCTAAAAACAATCTAATAGCCTCAATTCTTGCAACTGGAGCAAACACTTCATCATAATCCAAGCCTTCAGTTTGTGTGTAACCTTGAGCAACCAACCTTGACTTGTTTCTCACAACAATACCTCTTTCATCTCTTTTGTTTCTGAACACCCATTTTGTCCCAATTGCCCTTTTACCATTTGGAAGATCAACCAATGTCCAAACCTCTTTAAGTTTGAACTGAAGAAGCTCCTCTTGCATTGATTCTACCCATCCTTCTTCAGATAATGCTTCTTCAACTCTCTTAGGCTCCTTTTGAGACATAAAACAAGCAAACAGGCAATTTTGTAGATCTTTATGACTGTTTCTTTTGTGAAGTGATCTTGCAAAGAACCCATGTTCAGGAAAGGGTTCAGTGTTCTTAACTTTGCTTCTTGTTTGAACTGGAGTATTCAAGTTTCCAAGTATTTGTTCCTTGGGATGAATCTTGTGTATTCTTGTTGAGGTAACAGGACTTTCATGAATGACATGTTCCAAATTAGTTAAATTAGCATTGAAGAAATCATCAATTTCTTCATCATCAGTAGGAGTATCAATTTCAATCAAAGCAGGCATATCAGGATCATGTGGATACTCCTCTTCACCATGTAATGGCTTTGCATGTGGTCCAAAGAAAGTACTACTATCAGTACTTACAGCCGGGATTTCACTTGTAATGACAGTGGTAGAAGTTGTTGGCTTAGCAGTGGTTGTATTAACTCTATCCGTGCTTATTTTTGGCTTATCCGTGCTTGCAGACTGCTTTTTCTTCTTTTCAATTTCTTCTACCAACACTGAGTTATCCTGCAACAACTCATCCTTATCTTGATGATGAGCAACATTGCCTCCAGTATTCAAGACATCATCATCAGTGGGACCTTGCTTATCAATGATGGGTGAGACTGAACTAGCTTTCCACTTTTCAAACAAATAGAACTCTTGAGGAGAATCAGCTTCCTTAGAAATTGCTTCTGCACCAGAATTCTTTTGAGTACCTGCATCAACATTAGTGGAAGTTCCTGCAATGATAGGCTCATAATTCATAGATTTGGTTAGCATATCAATGTTAAACAGCCAGTCTGGTCCTTTGGTCTCAACACAAGGAGTCTTTTCACTAAATTGAACATGTAAGTTCTCTTCAACAATTTTAGTCCTCCTATTGTATACTCTAAAGGCTTTACTATTAGTAGAATAGCCTAAAAAGTATCCATCATCAGCTTTTTCTTGAAACTTGCCTAGGTAGTCTATGGTATTCAAGATAGTAACAGGACACCCAAAAGGTTTTAGGAATGCAATCATTGGCTTCCTATCATGTAACAGCTCATAGGGGGTCTTGTTATGAGGCTTCACTACCTTACTTCTATTCTGCACATAACATGCAGTGCCTACAGCTTCAGCCCAAAAGGTAGTTGGTAACTTAGACTCTGACAACATAGTCCTAGCAGCCTCAATTAGTGTTCTATTTTTCCTTTCAGCTACACCATTTTGTTGTGGTGTTCTAGCAACACTAAACTGTCTTTCTATACCTTTATCTACACAAAACTGATTCATCACAGCATTCTTAAACTCAGTTCCATTATCACATCTGATTATCTTTACTTTATGATTTACTAGATTTTCTATCTTAGTAATGAAACTCTTGAGAACTTCACTAGTTTCACTCTTAGCAGCCAAAAAGTAAACCCAAGAAAATCTACTATAATCATCAGTGATAACTAGGCAATACTGCTTATGGTTCAAACTCTTGACAAAGGTAGGTCCAAATAAGTCCATATGAAGCATAAACAGTGGTTGTGTAATGGTGTTGACAGTTTTGGTCTTACAAGAAGCTCTATGTTGTTTTCCTTTTTGACAGGCCACACACAGTTCCTTACACTCAAAAACCTTAGAAGGTAACCCTCTCACTAAGTTTCCTTTTACCAGTTTATTGATTGTTTTGAAATTGAGATGACCTAATTTTCTATGCCATAACTTAGACTCATCTACAGATGCTTTAGCAAACAAACAGGTTAAGGACCTATTAGGAATTACATCTTTAAGATCAAAACAGTATATATTTTCCTTCCTAGGTACCCTAAGCTGTATAAACTTCTCATCAGGCATCTTAAACTCAGAAGACAACACCACACACTCAGTTTCACCAAAAAGTACCCAGTTTTTCTTATCACACATTTGAGAAACACTGAATAGATTGTACTTAAGTCCCTGTACCAAGTAGACTTTTTCAAAGTCTAAATTCCCTGTTCTGATTGTGCCTCTTCCAAGTATCTTTCCTCCCTTTGGATCATTGCCAAAAGCCACATATCCTCCATCAAAAGCTTCAAAATCTTCCAGGTTGCTTCCATCCCAAGTCATGTGCCCAGAGCAACCACTATCAAAAACTCCTTTGTCTTTTAGCTCATCTTGTAGATTGCCCTGCACATGATATTAAACAAGTTAGTTCCTTTTGTGGACCCAAGCCAATACTGACTTGGGTCTGCCCTGTGCATCAATATAATCAAATTTGTTTAGGTCCATTGATGCACAGTTGACATGATGTAAAACCTTGGTCTTAGGTTTCCATTGCCAACTAGCTGAGGCCTTAACAGCATAAAAATGATTTCCAACCACTGTATCAGTTATCACCTTTGGAATTTTTAAAACTTCTTTGTTTTCTGTGGTGATTTTTGGCTTATCAGTGGTTTGATTTTGCTTAGCCGTGTTTACACTTAGCTTAGCAGTGGTTGGAACCCATTTTGGAGAAGCAGTGACAATTGATTTTGTATTCCCATTCCTCATTAACACTGCTCTAGGAATCATGTTTCTGTTAGGATGAGGGTTTGTTTTCTTTGAAAAGTTTTGGTGATTCACCCTCCTCCATTGATTCCAAACTTGTGGTCTGTTTTTATAACAATTTCTCTTTAAGTGCTCAAAACTACCACAATTATAACAAGCTTTCTTGACACATTGAAACTCATTACCTAACCTATTAGATATTAGGCCATTAAAGTTTCTCTGATTGCCCCTAGGTATATACCTTTTCATCTGTTCCCTAGGTACTGCCTTGTACTCTACAACTTTTTTAGTAATTTGAGCTCCAAATCTAGGTACAAGGTTGGCTTGTCTAGTATCAACTTTCTTAAGAGGTTATAACTTTTCAGGCTGTGTTGATACTTTACTATCTTCCTCAGAATCTAATTCCCAATCTTCAATGATGGGAGCATCAGATGACTTATCAGAACCTATCTTAGGTGAGTCATTCTTTTTAGTCTCATCTATAGGTTTGTTGAAACTAAATTCACTGCTAAATGAGAGCTCTTTTGGAGGTGGTGCATGTTGCATAAGGGTAGGTGGTGGCATATCATTGTAACCTAGGCCAGTTCCATCCTTGAACAATTTTTGACCTATTGGTTTATTTACTAGATCAGAAGCATATTGTGTTTTAGCAACCCTAACAACATGTTTTTTTTTTCTTTTAGGGCTTCTACTTTTACACTCTCAGCTTGTTCTAGTTTCTCTTGAAGCATCTTAATCTCCCTATCCTTAAGATCAATTTCTCCACCTAGTATATTAATTTTATCAACATACTCAAACTCACATTTGATACAGTAATTAAGCCTCTCTTCCACACTTTCTAGACCAACTCTATAACCTAGGTTGTCCATAGACAGTCTTTCTACTTCTTTTCTTAAACTCTCAGTGATAGCTTTTTGAGATTCTAAGTTATCTTGACATGACTTAAAAGAACAAGTAGACTCATTAGATACCTCAGAATCTGAACCAAAAGATGAAGCATAAGCCATAAGAGCAAAGTTATGCTCTTTTGAAGCTTCACTAGCAAGAAAAGCTGCATTTGGTCCTTCTTCAATTTCATCACTCCAGTCATACTCACCAAGACCATCTTGAGCCACCAATGTTGAAGAAGGAGCAGACTCTTCATTGGTCTTCTTAACACCTTCAATCCTCTTAGGAGCTCGACATTCCCTTGCAAAGTGACCCTTCTTCTTGCAGTTAAAGCACTCCATCTTGCTTTTTTCGAACCCAGCTCTTCTTTTAGCGTCATACTTAACATATATTCCAGTCTTCTTTAGAAATTTCCTTGCTTGGAGAGTCAACATTGCCATTTGCCATTGAAGATTAATCTCCTCAAGATCATCAAGATCAATTTGATCTAGATCTTGATTCAATACATCAACACTGGTGGTTAAATCAGACAGAAAAGCACAAATTGCACCATCACTGACAGTATCACTAACCATGGTATTGTTTGCAATAGTTGTGGTTATTCCATAGGCAGCAGTGGATACATCATGTGAACTTTTGTGATTCGTTGAAACAAAAGCAATGTTCTGATTAGCAGAAGATGCACCAGCAATGTTATTTTTAGACTCATAGACTTTCAAGTTGTTATAGAGATTGTCCAGAGTCATCTTATCAAAGTCCACCTTATTTCTCCACACAATCGTATGAACAGCCCATTCTGGAGATAAAATTCTAATGAACTTCAAATTTATATCTTCTTGAATAACATTATAGTCCACTGACTTCAATTGGCTGATCAGTTTTTGAAGCCTGTTGTAAGTGCCATCAAGTTTTTCTCCACTAAGAGCAGTGAAGTTCTCAAGTTGATGCTTGAGCATATTCTTCCTTGATTTCTTTGTAGCTTCATTACCAGCAAACCTTGTCTCAAGAGCATCCAGTAACTCTTTAGCAGACTCATATTGTTCAAAATCCAAAGCATATTCATTAGGTATTCCCATAGAGAGAATACTATGAGATTTTATCTCCATCTTTCTCTTAGCCTTATCAATCTCACTAACAATGGTTATTTCTTTGCCATCATCACCCTTCCTAGGAAGAGTATCACCTTTTTCCACAACATCCCAGAGAGCATAATCAATCATGCGAATATATTGCCTTATTCGCATTCTCCAGATTTGGTACTCACCATGCTTGAGCATGGGCACCTTTGAAGCAGTAACCATGTGTGTTTCGTCAGACATCTTATCTTCCTTGAACAAAACTTAACTTGACCTCTTCTTGATTACAGTTTCTAGATCACAAGCTCTGATACCACTTGTTGATCCCAGTTGAGCAAACGATCTAATATAGAAACTGACTTATAATAAAAGCTTATTAAGTATTACGCGGAATTTAACACTTAATCTTAAGAAGAAGAACAGTTAACATTCAACACCTCAATATTATTTATTAATACGAATACTCTTACAGTATTAGGGTTTTGCAACCTTGAAGTGTATCGACCTTAGATATAAAACTTACGTATATCTAATCTAACCTAGGACATCCTTTTATAGACTAAGGAGTCTTTTACATAATACAATACGTAACCTACAAGATAAATATCTTTTCCATATTTATCTAATACAATAAACTAAACCGACTATACAAGACACTAGCAGTGGTTACAATATATTGTCCGTGGTTACACACTAATACTAGCCGTGGTTGTCTTCATCAGCGGTTACATTCTTCTGTCCGTGGTTCCAGTACTTAAAGTAATTCATGATTCAAGGAACCAAAAACCCAACAGCTTCCATAAGAAGAAAACATAAAAACAGGTTAGTAATAAGCGGATTCCGGCACTTACAAGTTTGAATTTCGAGGGTGTTAACAGCATAGTATGAAATACGTCTCTAATTCTCACAAAGGCCGTTCCTGAACTGGAGTCCCACAAGTGAGATAACGCGATGTACCGAAGTACACCTACAGTTCAGATGAGTCGCTGAGGTACACCGAAGCATCACCCCACGACTGTAGACCGTTTGAGACACACTAAGCGTAATCCACGGGGAGTTACCGAAGTGACCTGCTGTCAGGGCTGCTTGATGTTGACCCTGGCAGGAATTTCCATTCAATCATTGAAGATCACAGATGTGAATCTTCTCATAAATGTTCTGGCAGATTGCTAAGATATGCGTAGGACTCTAGAATATATCACTTGTGTTCTTATGATGAACAACAAGCAATGAAATGTCATGTGTTCCTATGAGATCTTTTAATGAATCTCGTGGCTCTAGACTCGATTAGTGCATTTTTGTTTTCCTGAGCGGAGACTGGGGAGAGGGTCTCCTTCTTCAATATCAACGATCTCTAAGAGAAAGTAGATAGATTATGTAGGTTTCCCAGTGAGAATGAAACAAATTTCTTTTGGGAGAAACTTGAGTGGCTAGAAGGTTTAGTGCAGTGCGTCACTGGGTCCATGACGTCTTTGTCTTCAATACCAGCGTCATCTAAGTGACAACCAGTAGCATATGAATTGAACCCGGTCTCTGCCCTAAGGTTGAGTATGGAGGGCTATTTCTTTTCACCCTTTCATTACATTTCTTTTTAATTATTCAACCCCTTCTTTCTCCTTTCTCACATTACTCTTTTTTCAATCATTCCTAAAGACTTCTAATACTAACTATTTGTGATGTCCTTGGGTAGATCCCTCCGGCTCTGGCGGATCATAGGACGAATTTCCTAAACTTAGTCACCTTATAACTCCATGACTGTCCCATGTTGCCATAAAACCTTTTCTTGAAAATCTCTCAGAGTGTTTATGATAGAAAACAAATTTAAGACACTCCGAGAGTTTTTATATTTTCAGAAACACTCCCCCTTCTCATTTGCTTATAAGTTTTGACGGAAATCTGCACATAGAGGGTAGAGTTCGCACTTTTTGAATTGATCTGCTCATGATAGACAATTCCCCACGAGACACGGTTACGTTGCTTAGTTAGAGAGTTCCATTGTCAGTTTTTAGGTGACAACTAGCTCTAATAACTACCTTGAAGTTGTAAACACTTCTTGAACAGAAGGTTAGACCCATGTAAGTTCATGTCTATCACGAGTTTCTCGAAATGGTACATTGATTACTCGTCAATTCATTGGTTTCAACTGAGTCGAGCTCTTTTGAGATTCAAATACCGATCATTAAACATTTTTGATCACATTTTAATCATGTCTCCTCCCCCTCAAAAATAGTATAATCATGATATTTTTGATATCAACAGATTAAACAACATTTATAAAATATTTTGGGAAGACAGACGGATTTGATTTAAGCATGAATTTGGAACATTTTTGTTTATACTCCCCCTTTAATAAAGCATAATCAATTAAAGGGTTTTAGAGGGAGTTATCTTGAGCACAAAATATTTTGAAATATTTTGAAAATCTTTTTGAACAATCTTGAAAAAGGTGTTCAAGATGATGATGATTTCTCACCATTTTTAAATGTAGTGCACTGATGCGTACACTGGATTTTTCTTTAAACACACGAGTTTTGATCTGAAATAATCAAAAGTCATCATTTTAGTCCGGGTTTCGTACTGAAGTATACGAAAGCCATTTTTTGAAGAAATTTTGAGGAACGACATGTTTTGGAAAACATTTAAAGAACTCTCGCTCAAGCATCTGTACATGCCCGTATCATTGTTGAATGACATTTCTAGAAACGTACAGAATATCGATTATACGAGAGACATGTCGTGAGAAGAATATTTTTGGATTTTTGATTTAATATTGTTTTTGTATTTTTGAAAATTTTATATTTTTATATTTTGCTTTTGTTGGTTTTTCAAATTTTGTGTTTTGTTTTTCAAAAAAAATATTTACAGCGAAGCTTTTTGGAAAATCATTTTCAAGAAGATTCGAGAAGACGTTCTAACTCCTCAGGGGTTAGGCTTCGCATTCCAATTCGTCGAACTAAATAGTCAAACCTTTCTTTTCGAAGGGCTTTAGTAAGTAGATCGGCGAGTTGGTAATCAGTCTTCACGAAGAATAATTCAACAGTACCTTCTTCCACATGTTCTTTTATGAAGTGATAGCGGACTCTGATATGCTAAGTCTTTGAGTGATGAACAGGATTGCATGATATGGCTATGGCACTTTTCGAGTCACAATACATAGGTATTTTATCGAAAGTAAAGCCATAATCTGTGAGTTGTGTTCTCATCCATAGAACTTGAGCACAACACGCAGATAGAGACACATACTCAGCTTCAGCGTTTGAAAGTGCAGTGCAATCTTGTTTCTTTGAAGACCAACTGACTAACTTTTCACCCAAAAATTGTGCTCCTCCTGATGTACTTTTGCTGTAACTTGGTCACCTGCGTGGTCCGCATCTGAAAAGGAAATTAGATCAAATCCGGATTCCTTCAGATACCAAAGACCCTTGTGAATGGATGTCTTCAGGTACCAAAAGATCCTTTTAACCTCTTTGAGGTGCAGTTCGGTAGGCTTTGCCTGAAACCGTGCTAATAAGCAAACAGCAAAATGAATATCGGGTCGACTAGCAATGAGGTACATTAGAGAACCAATCATGCTCCGATATTTCTTCGGATCAATAGGTTTCCCAAACAAATCGGCTCCAATTTTTGGTGATGTTACCATTGGTGTTCTGACAGAGTCACAGTTATCCATACCATGATTTTTCAAAATCTCAGTTGTATATTTAGCTTGATTTATAAAAATTCCACGAGGGGACTGATGTATTTGTAAACCAAGAAAGAATTTTAGTTCCCCCATCATGGACATTTCAAATTTGCTTTTCATGAGATTTTCAAAATGTTTTGAAAGATTCGGATTAGTGGACCCAAAGATGATGTCGTCCACGTAAATCTGAACAATCAAAATGTCGTTTTTGCATTTTTTGTGTAAACAAGGTAGGATCAATTGTTCCTTTGGTGAAATTGTTTTGGATAAGGAAAGAGGACAGTTCGTCATACCACGCTCTCAGAGCTTGTTTCAATCCATAGATTGCCTTTTTAAGTTTGTAGACGTAGTCTAGATGTTCCATGTCTACGAAGCCTTCTGGCCGACTCACGTACACTTCTTCTTTCAGAGTTCCATTCAAGAACGCGGTCTTAATGTCCATCTGATAAACCGTGATGTTTTGTGAGTGCATAGGCTAAGAATATCCTCGACCGCTTCAAGTCGGCTACCAGCGTATAATGACTCTTCAAAGTCTATCCCTTCCTCTTGTCTGTATCCTTTGGCCACAAGACGAGCTTTGTTGCGAATTACAGTCATTTCTTCATCCCTTTTGTTCTTCCATAACCATTTGAGATCAATGACGCGAATGTCAATTGGTCTAGGAACCATATCCCAAGAGTCATGTAGACGGTATTGGAGAAGTTCCTCCTGCATTGCTTCTATCCATGCGGGTTCTGCCATTGCCTCGCGAATGTTCTTTGGCTCTATATTGCTAATTGAGCAAAGGTAAATGCACAAGTCGCAATCGGTGGCAAGTTGGCGTCTTGTCTGAATTGGCCTTGACGGTTCACCAATAACTTGTTCAAGCGGATGGTCTTTAGTCCACTTCAGAGTAGAAGGATACCGTTGGTTAAACGTATGCGAGTTAGATGGTTCTCATAAGCTTGAAGATGATTCAGCTGATTCCGTAGCAAACGGGTTTTCAAATAAGTCTTCATCTAACGTTGCATCGTTTCGGTTTTGTGAAGGTTCTCCTTGAAATGATATGTTTTGGTTTTGCTCATCAACTGTTGGTAGAACGGGTGCAATAACTGGAGTAGATGTAGATGATGTTGATGGAGTTGGTGCATTTGTTTCGACCGTTGTTGATGCATCTTCTGTTGGTGGTGATGGATGATTTTGAGCCGGTGCAGCGGAATGATGGTTAGATGCATTTGTCGAAGTTCCACCATAGTATTCATCGAACATTAACTCGAAGAAATTCTCCTATTCTTGTTCTTTAGGTTTTTCAAACGAAGTTGATTGAGCTCTTTGATGTACGAGTCTTGAACTGATGTGTCCAGAAGTCTGCGGGTTTAGTGCGGGTCCTAATCTGTGTTGATTAGAAGCCATCGGATTAAGCGCGGGTTCTAGAGCGAGTCTCTCAGAAGCCATGTGTGAAAGTTCATCAAAATTCACATTCATCGTCTCCATGATCCTCCTAGTTCTCCTGTTATACACCCTAAATGCCCTCGAGTTATCTGAATATCCAATAAAGATTCCAATATCACCTTTAGCTTTCAGTTTACCTAGATCTTCTCTGTCGTTTGTCGGATAGCACAAAGCACCAAACACGTGAAAGTAAGAGATATCAGGTTTTCTGTTGTTCACTAGTTCATATGGGGTTTTATTGAATCTTGGATGGGTGAGGGATCGGTTCTGAGTGAAACAAGCAGTGGCAACAGCATCAGCCCATAGAAATAACGGTGCACTAGAATAGATTAGCATTGTGCGAGCAGCTTCCACAAGAGTTCGATTTCTTCTTTCAACTACCCCATTCTGCTGTGGAGTTCTAACAACTGATGTCTGATGAGTTATTCCAACATCTTCAAAATAGGCTCTTAACTCCTGATTTGTGAATTCAGTGCCGTTGTCTATTCTTACAACCCTTACTTGAGTTTGAAGAAGTACTTGAATACGTTTCAGAAAGGTGATGATGATGCCTGGTGCTTCATCTTTTGATCTCAAAAACCTAACCCATGTATATCTTGAATAATCATCGACGATAATTAGAATATACTTTTTCCCATTAATGCTTTCAACTCTCATTGGGCCACATAAGTCCATGTGCAACATATGAAACTTTGCTTCCGAACTAGGTACGGATTTGGGTTTATATGATGCTCTTTTGCTTTTTCCTTGTTCTCATGATGGACATAAGTGATCCTTGGTGTATTTGAACTTTGGAAGTCCATTGACGATGTTGTCTTTGGCAAGTTTGTTGATTGTGTCGAAATTGAGATGGGATAATCGTCTATTCCACAACCAGGACTTTGTTTCAGATGCTCGTGTCATAAGACATATTGGTGATGAAGAGTCCATTTGGTTTATGTCGATAGCATACAAGTTTGTATCACGATTCCCAGTTAAGAGATTAGCGCCATCCAAGTTTCTAACGAAGCAAGCATTTTTCCTAAAAGCAACCTCTAAATCTGCATCACAGAACTGCCCGACTGAAACAAATTGTGTCCCAACCCTTCGACATAGTAAACCCGAGTGATTAAATAATTTCCAAAAGGTAGATCTCCATAACCCATGATAGCTGCTACATGATCATTTCTGAAACGTACGGTTCACATGAATTTCCAGAAGAAATTGATCAGCAGCTTTAGATTTCCGGTTATGTGCTTGGAGCAACCCGAGTCGACGATCCAAAGACATATTTCGATAATCTGCCAAGAACAGAAGAAGAAGATTTTGGAAACCGTTTTGATTTTGGTTCCTTTGGGTTAGAGGTAAAATGCTGATCACACTCATAGAAGTTATCTACTGGGAAAGTAGGTTCTTCACTCATTCTACCATTCTGGAGTGTGAAAGTTCTACCCGTAGGTTTCCAAATGTCATCCCTAAAGTAAGGACTATGCTTCTTATCAGTAGTGTATAACCTAAGTCTTGCAACTAGTCTTTTTATGGGTTTAGCATAAGTTCTTCTAGGAACGTTCTTCTGAACAGGCTTAACAATCTCATTCTTAGAAATACACTCATCATGAACATTAGGTAAAGATTTCTCACAAGTTAAACAAACAGATTCAACAAATTCATTAAACTTAGCAGAGTTCATAGGTTCATTACATTAAGATGAAATGTCTTTCTTATTACAAAGCGGTAAATTCCTAGGGTGTTCTTCTACTTTCTTCTCTTTATTCAAGCTACTACTCTTAGAGGCATGCGAGACTCTATTGTTCCTTGTATTGCTCTTAGGCTTTAGTCTGCTGTTACTAGAGGTGCTTCCTAGTCCTGTAGAAGGTAAGGCACACTCATTAGGATTCACATTTTTATCTAGAGAAGTGGTTTCAGCTTTCCTATTCTCTTTAGAGTGCTTATCTAAACTTATGTCGTTTGTTCCATATGTTTTAGATGTAGAGGCAGACGCATTAGTGGTACTCATCTTAAAAAGTCCAGGTGCTAAAACTTTTGGTTTCTCGATAACCGCTTTTCCTTTGTCAACATTTTGTTTGGGCAAGGCAGGTGGAGTGATTGGTTTTGGCAAATCATTTTTCTCATTGACTTTTGGAGGAGGCATGGAAACAGACATTTTTGGTTTGAAAACCGGTTTGGGAACATTTGCTTTCTCCTTAGTCAATGGTTTTGTAATCTTAGTATCCACTGCCTTTCCTTTTTGACTTTCCAGCTGAGCCCTCAAAAGATCATTTTTTGCTTTCATGTCATTGTAGGCACGCTCATACGATAGTTTGTCATACTTGCATTCCTCAGTTTTTCGATCAAGTTGTTTAAAATATGAGACATTTTCTTTTTCAATTTTTTCAAGGGCTTTTTCATATTTTGAAACAATTTCGGAGGTCTCAGACTGGAGTCTTTCATGATCTTCAACAGAATATGTTTGCAAAATAATGGACATAATATCAGTAGTCAGAACATCTTCGAAGAGAGAGTCATTTAAAGTTTCCAAAACTTTGATTTGTTCAACACAGTCATTAGCTTGCTTTACCAGGGATTTATGGTCCTTAACAAAGTCAGTTGTTTCTTTCAAAAATGCTTGTTCAAAATGAATTACCCTTGAGTTGATATTATTCAGCTGAGGGGCAATTTATGTTTCAAAAAACTTTCTTTGTTCGATGTCAAAACTAGAGAACCAGTTGTTAGGTGTAATAGTGGTTTTAGTTTTAACAGTCTCTTGAAGATCCGCAATTTGAGTTTTCACATTATCTAAAATACTTCTCGCATCACTTGTATTAAAAGGATTGTTTGAAGACATTTGTTCAATGTTCGAAAGAGATTTTGAGACAACGACTGGTTTTGAAACAGGTGTTGACTCTTTGTTTGGAACATTTGGTGTGATGGAGAACTTTGACTTTTCTTTTTGATTGACAAAAGGGATTCCAGAAAGTTTGTTCCATTTGTTATAGTCAATAGGTTTGATTTCCGGACCTTTTTGTTTCATTCTTTCTCTACTCTCCTTAGATAGTTCTAACGTTTCGTGAGAATCACGAACAATAATTGGTTCATGTAATGCATTTCCATTTTTTAACAAATTCTGATGTTTCTGAGATTTCTGAGCTTTCTTGAGGAACGAAGAAGGGTCGTTACCAAGTGCCATTTTATGTGAAGTATGAAAACGTGGATTTACTTGGTTAGAAAGCATCTTGTTTGTTTTATCTGAATGACCCGTTGTAAGAAGCAAATTTTCCAATGTTTTGATTTTCTCATTTTTGTCAAGAATTTTATCAAGAAGAGAATCTTCTCGTTTTGAAAAATCAGTAATCAACTGCTTCTTCTCTTTTTCAAAATCAGAAAACATTGCATTTTGTTTTGAAAGTTGGTCATTTAGATCTGTGATTTCCTTGTTTAAAGATTTAATTTTCAAGTTCGAATTCATATCAAGTGTGTTATACTTGAGTTGCAATTCTTTTTCTTTAGAAACCAAATTTCGATAACCAATTTCTAATTCTGATTCTTTGTTTTTCTGAAATTCAAAGGCTTTTGCATTCTCCTTGTAACTCTCAAGCTCAGCGGTCAATTTAGCATTCGCCGCCTTAACTTCGCGATTGACCGTTCTAACTTTCTCGATTTCAATGCCACGGTTATTGATTAATGATTCAAAATAAGCACGTGTTTCCTCATCAGTCGCAGTATTTTGTGCCACACGCTCCACTAGGATCCACATCGGATTTTCAGAGTTAGTATTGCTACAACTTCGGATTGTCCAGGGTATGTATCATAGGTAGGTGCCGATGTCTAGAATCGCGCTCGTCATGAGTAAACACATCAAATATGACATTGTTATAGCATGGATCAATGATTGGTACCTCAGATACGGCATTGGCGTCATAGACAGGAGGTGCATCAGAGTCAGTGTCGTACTTAGTTTCCTGAAGATTTGCCATGAAGATGCAGTTTGCATTGATTTCCTCGAAGTCTTCCAAATCATCCATAATAGCGAAAAAATCGGTTTCCTCAGCACTCAACTGCAATCCAGCTTCTGACTTCCTTGCTAATAGCATAGCTTTCTCGAAGATACTCAGCAGCCTTCTTTTTCGGCTTAGTAGGACAGTTCCTTGCCATGTGACCCAATCCTTGACAGTTATAACACTTAACCTGATTACCCTGATTCACATTTCCATAATTCCCAACGACTGGAGCTGCAACATTCCCATTCTGATTTCCCACTGCTCTATTCCCAACATTTTGCCCAAAATGATTTCCAACATTGTGAACCAACTGATTACCCTGATTCGGAACCGCCTGATTACCAATCTGAAAACCAGTAGCATATCCCTGTGGGTTCGCAATAACTCCAACCATTTGTCCTTGATGACCCATATTCACACCCGGCTGCGCAATTTGTCTGTTGCGAGTGGTTGACGAAATCCTTTGGTTGTTAGTTGGTGTGGAATAGCGACTTCTGAATGCTTTACCCAAAAATGCAAATGCATTTAACAAAGCTTGTTCTTATTCCATGTCAAGATCAATGATTCCTTGTTCCTGGTAATGTTGTTGTTCTTGTGGATAGATTTGTTGTTGAGGGATAACAGCTTGTTGTTGTGGAATGTATTGCTGCAAGTTGTTGTTGGTGGAAGATGATGAAGCTTGTTGTTGTGTATTCACTGAAGTTTGAGTCTTAGCAATGAGTGCCAATGGATCATGATTCTTTTCTAATCTTTCTTTCCTGACTTCATTCACTTCATTTTGGTTTTGTTTCAGAAAATCGTTGAGTTGATCAAAGTTCACTTGATGTAAGTCTTTTGTTTGGTTGACAATAGTGACATATCGTCCCCATTCTTCTGGTAGATTGTTCAAGAACTTGATGTTGCTCACGATAGTTCTGGGTGTCAACTTGTTTCTGATCAGCTCATTCATTAAAGTGCAGAACCTTCCATAGTAGGATTCAATGGATTCTCCTGGAGTAGATGTAAAATTCTCCCATGCAGTTAGCAACTTGTTCTCTGTGTCTTGTTGACCAATTTCTGCTCCATGACAAAGTCGTCTAACACGTTCCCACATATCGAAAGCAGTTTCACAACTGTCTACAGCAGCAAAGATGTCTCTTGGTAAACCCAGTTGTATAATATGAATTGCCATGTCATCTGCTTCGACTTGTTTCTGATCCTCTGCAGTGTATTCTGATTCCTATTGAATACGAGCAAATGGTGGGACGGGAGGTGTTGCATCAGCATTTCCAGGGTCTTGGACTTGTCGAGGTATGAAGGGTCCATTCTGAATGGATTTAATCATCAATTTTCCATTAGGTTTGGTCTTAATGTAGCGAAGCATTCGACTTGTCCATTGAAGATAACCACCTTTTTCCAACATAGGAGGACGGTTTTCAGCACCGGTTGCATGAATGTCTTGTTGAGTTGCCATTGATGAAGGTATGATATGATAAAGTTGATGTAGGATCGATTCAACGATAAAGGAGTTGTGGTTGATAAAGATTAAGCTCGATTGTTGTAGTGAAAATTTGGTCTAAAAACTTAAAAACCTCAATAACTTCTTTTCGGAGCATTTTTAGGACTTGAAGGTTGACCCGAATTAACTTTAGTTTACTTGGCGTGCCAATCTCCTCGTTCTCACGGTCGTTTTGATTGGTAGAACGCTGAAAACGGAGTTACGATTCAAAAGTTATAGCCGTTTGAAGTTTTGCTCAAAATCTTACTCGTAAACCTGTTTTTAAGCGTAGGAATAGGTGCTTATGCGTAGGATTCCTTATGCGTAAACAATATCTTATGCGTAACCTTTAGGCTTAAGCGTAAGCTTATGCGTAAACAAAAATGCTTAGTCGTAAAAACCTTACGCGTAAGTGTTAGCTTATGCGTAGAGTGTTACTCGTAAGCGTTTATGCTTATGCGTAAACTTAGGTTAAAAACCAAAAATCCTTTACACTATCACAGTGTAAAAGATATCCACAAGTCGAAGTGTTCCACAAACTTATCCAAGTGAGGGAAGCACTGAGTCACCGTTGATGCACGAAGATTCTTAACCAAAAACTTATGCGAAAAGACTTATGCGTAAAAAGAGGGTTTTGACTTTTTGACCTTTACGCGTAAAAAATTCCTAGCATTTCAAACAATTTCTGATACACTCAAAGCCTTCAAAACACTCAAATAACACAAACATTTTGACCTTAATCTCCCAAAGTGCTTAGATAGCTTATGCGTAGAAACGTACAACTCAAAACATACGAGTTAAAAACTGAAGAAAAACACGTAAAGCTTCGAACTTTTTTCCAAAACTATACTCTTTAACACTATAAGAACCTCAAACCATAAGAATTTTGAAGATTTTAGTGCAAAAAGTAAAGTTTTAAGCTTGACAACTTTTAATAACGAGAGCTTACTACGCGTAACACTACACACAAAAACTTCAACCAAACACTCCTAAACCATTGTTAGGCGATTGATACCAATTGTAGGACCTCACTTTTACACCAACCTTACGCGTATACCACCTTATCACAAGATGAACACACGTTAACCCAACACACGTTATGCGTATAAAATGAAGAAAGAAAAGATGAGAAAGATTGGTGACTTGAATTCAATGTTATGCGTATGAACTAAAGATGAAAAGAAAACTTTTATTACTTGAAAGAAACACACACACAAAACACACTCAAGCACACACCTCAAATGACTCATTTGAGGTGTATTTATACTACAAATACTAGGTGCCCTAATGGGCTTGGGATGGGCTTGGATTGGACTTGGATTGGATGACAACATATATAAGGCTAGCTTAACATAGCTTTTAGCCATTTAGCTTATCCCAATCCACGAGCCCGTTGTCTATTCTTGCACGATATCTAACACACGTCACAAAGTTCCTAAATGTGAATGACCATCACTTCTAATAAAAATAACACGGCTAACAGGAGCGCCTTCCACAACGCCCAAGGATGACATTAGCAAATCACAGCCTTTGTCTGAGGGCACACTGAATGATCCCAAAGACTCAGGGGGAAACAAACAACCCACTGATAGGGATATCACCTTCACTGACTCTGCTAAAGGCACTGGAAAACACCCGCCAGTGTCTTAGGGGTCTCGGGGGACAAAGACTCGAGAGGGACAGAAACAACCCGCCGATATGGAACCCATAACCAATCCTCTAATCCGAGAAGGCACTAGGAAACCACCGTGTGAACTGAGGGTCAACGGGGACAAAGACTCGAGGGATTAATACCACCCCCGATATGGAACTCATCACCAACCCCCGTTAATCTGTTGTCGATGTTATGGAATACTCTTCTCTCAAGATGAGCTTGTCGACATCGATGATGAAGTTCTATCCGCAGGGGAAGAAGTAGACGCTGAGGTTCAAGCTGAACAAGGACCTCACCGATCCACGGAGCATCTTGAATCACCAGCCAAGCAGCGAACAATGATGACTCTTCCTCCATCGATGAGTTCCAGTAGTTTGACAATGTTCTCCCACTAACCGAAGACAAAGCCTGGTTCAGGATCACAAGAGCTTCAAGGAAACTATATAAAGGGGTCATCGACACTCTGGGAACAACATACCGAAGCTAGTGCCGCTTATGCGATCTGAAAGTGAAGTCCAAACTTTTGATGAAAATGTTCATGAGCACATGGATCTAATGTATGACAACCTTCACAGACTGGATGAAAACTTGTCTAAATTTCTCAGAACCTTCTGTGTAGGCACAAAGATAGATGAAATCGAGAATTTGTCAAAGAAGATCCGCTCAACTCTCAAGTGCTAAAGGCTACCGAGGCTTACCGAAACAATCTTCTAGCCTCGTTGAACCGGGTCAAAATGCTCCATTCTCGCAAATGTTCAGTGGTCTTCAATCTTCGCCAAATTCCTTCAAGCTACCTTGGGCTCTATGAATACTCAGGTGGCTACCTTGGCTCGTGCATCTTCTTCCCCGGCCCGGAATCTCGGCCAAGAATGATCTGCCTGAAATTTCTCAGCAAATTTGGAAGCCAAAGTCAGCGATATTCAAACCGACACTTCAGACATCAAGGCCATGATCTCAGAAATTTATCAGGCTTTCAAGGGTCAAGCTGCTCAATCCCCCTCAGCACCAACACCAACTCTTGCCCTCACTGACGCTCCGACAACAGTTGAGGGGGAGAATACTACTGAAGAAACTCCTCTTCACACTGAGGGGGAGCCTACACCACCAGTCTCAAAGAATACCCATCTCATCACTTCCACCACAAACATCAACAACAACAACAACAACAACACTGACGGTCACAACACCAATCATGACAACACCACCACCCCTAGTTGCATCATCTTCCTCAGGCCAAGACAAAGGCAAAGGCATAATGACAACTACTGAGCCTGAGAAGATTCCCTACAAAATCGGTGACACTCAATACCTTCTCACACCTCAACAACTAAGTAAATATCTTGCTAAAGAAGAAAGGAGATTGAAACAAGCTGAGGAAGATAAGAAGAGTAAGGAAGCACTGGTTAAAGTGATTTCAAGAAGCGAGAATGTGGGAATTGACCCAAAGAAGCTTCAAAAGGGTCAGACAGGACAAAAGTTTAAGGATGCTCCTAAGATGGCGTAAATGAAAAAACAGTTGGAAGAAAAGAACAAAAGATCTGCGCCATCGAAAGCAAGGATTGACGACTACAACCGGTCAATGACAAAGCGTAAGGCTGCACGAGAAGATCACGATGTCAAAATCATTCCGTGTCTAAACCAGCTATGAACGTCTACGAGGGGGATGACAAAACACCGAGGTTCATGATCCCCTAAAATTCGACTTTGGGATCGGTGAACTCGATGAACTCAATCCAATAATTGAAAAGAAGCGAACAAGGTGGTTAAGGAGCCGATGAAGATGCTCAAAGAAAAGATATGAAAGGCGAGGATGTACCAGTAACTGGAATTCAAATTCTGCCTTTAACTGCACCACAAGGATCTCAACCACAGTCATCCCAAGGTAAAAGAAAGAGGGTTGAGTTCCGCTGAGATAAAAGTGCACGGACTCGAATGCAACAGGAACCGCCGAAGGTGTTAAGTTTGTGAACTGTCTAGTGATTGAGAAGCCTGAAAGAGGGCTATTCCACATTGATGTCTATGGAAACCCAACATTTCAAATATGGAGTGATATTGATCGGTGGTGTGGTTGCAATGTCGAGCTACATACCAATGGCCTCTCAAATCCAAACCCGGCAAACATCGGGTTATGCCAAGACCGAATGCCAAGATAAGAGAGCACCACGACAAAGAAACACTCCTAAAAAGAAGCCTAAACTTGAAGCACTGGGGATCCATCTCAATCGACATCATTTTGTTTTATCTTTTGTACTAGTGATAGGAACTCTATAATATGATCAATAAAAGATGTATGTTTTGTTAAATTACTCACTGTTCCTTATTGTATTCATTAGTACATTCAGGTGTAAGAAGAAGCCATTAGCTCACTTACATCGATCAAACACTTAGGCTATTTGTATATCCAAATAGGGGGAGACTTTTGGGTTCAGTAAATACCCAAACCCCTTAATCTAGGATTTGAATAGAAAATAGCCCAAGTGTTTAGTCCGTTAAACACTAACAGGTCACCGAGTGCATAGTTTCTCAGTGAGTCATCTTCGAGGATACTCAAGTATGAGGCGAAGAAGAAGTCTCTCCACTCAGTAAGGCGAAACTTAAAGGGTGTAGACTGAGTCAAGAAGAAGATGATGGATTCAGTGAGTGATGACAATAACTCACTGAATCCCTAAGACTCCTCTCCAACTACTTACACCGAAGACAAACTGAGTAGAAGACTAAGGATATAAAGATCAAGAATGAGCGGGACAAGGAGGAAAAGTTTGAATCAGATAAGCGAAGTCCTTATCAACCAAAGTCAACTTTCCCCGATTGGCAAAAGATCGGCTCGTGTCATCACTAAACTTAGGAAAGTAGTCTTGTCTCTTACCTAGAATAGTCTTTGCAAACAGAGACAAAATACATCAGTATTTTGTCTTATGTAAGATGTCGGTTGTCACTTAGGAAAGAGTCAAAAATCATACATGTATAAATAGCATAAGAGATGGAGTGAAAAGATTAAGCTTGTGAATTGTAAAAACACACATACACGCTAGCCATCTTTTCACTCCTCCAAATACAACTTAGTTCCTGAGATAGCTCAGTGAGCTCTAAGAGTTGTGCTCAGACTTAGCCTGAGCTTAGAGAGGAGTCACCAAACTTTTTCATTTTAATCCCAAGTACTATTACGCAAGTACTTGGGTAACGTATTCTTTTTGATTAACTTCTAATAAAGAATATGATGTTGAAAATTACTTTGTGTGTTTTACTTATGTTAATTTCAGTCATAGTTCACTATTAACTTGTTTTTGTATTCTAAAGCTGTTTTAAACGATAGTGAACGGGGAACAACAATGCATGATCCACGGGAGTCACATTTGTACACCCCACCTAATATCAGTATCTTTAAAAAAGATCCTCCTCCCTAACAAGTAACAACTTCCTTTTATCTCACAAACCCAACACTACGTTTTATCATTATATAGAAAAGGGTAGTTCGTTGACATACATTCGAAGCCACTAGTAGTAATCAATAAAAATGACCAAGAATAATGTGTCAAAAATGACAATGACAAATATTATGAGGGATGTATTATCGTTTTCTTTTTAAATTGATAAATTATAGGCACTTTATTTTGCTTACTTAATAATCAATGCTTACCAAGGGACAAATCCTCACCTTCCATCTAATTTCATCTAATTGTAGGGATTAACCTAACATTTAATAGATAAACCTAAGTCCATTTTTTTTCTTGTTTTTTTGTCTTTTTTTTATTCACCTCTTTTTTGTCTTTTTTATTTAATTCACGTTTTTTTTATATTAACATTTTTTTTCTTTTTTCTTAATTCACGTTATTCACGATTTTTATAATTCGCATTTTTTTCTTCGCTTTCATACGTTTTCGTCAATTTTCATACGTTTTCGTCCGTTTTCATCTATTTCGTCCGTTTTCCAACGTTTTCGTTCATTTTCTTACGTTTTCGTCCTTTTTCATATGTTTTCATCTATTTTCTTACCTTTTCGTTCGTTTTTATACGTTTTCGTCCGTTTTCATACGTTTTCGTCCATTTTCATACGTTTTCATCCACTTTTTTACGTTTTCATGTATTTTCGTCCGTTTTTATACGTTTTCGTCCAATTTCATACGTTTTCGTCCGTTTTTATACGTTTTCATCCGTTTTCATAGGTTTATATGCGTTTTAGTCCGTTTACATACGTTTTCATACGTTTTTAGACGTTTTCGCCTGTTTCTTACGTTTTTGTACGTTTTCATCCGTTTTCTTACGTTTTCGTTTGATTTCATACGTTTTCGTCTGTTTTCATACGTTTTCGTCCATTCTCATACGTTTTTTTTTTCTTTTTTACGTTTTCATGTACTTTCATCCGTTTTTATATGTTTTCGTCCGTTTTCAGACGTTTTCGTCGATTTCTATAGGTTTTCATCGATTTTCATAGGTTTATATACGTTTTCGTCTGTTTTTTTATGTTTTCGTCCATTTTTAGACGTTTTCATACGTTTTCGTCCATTTTCATCCGTTTTTATACGCTTTCGTCCGTTTTCAGATGTTTTTGTCCGTTTTCATACGTTTTTGTCCGTTTTCATATGTTTTTATACGCTTTTCATTCGTTTTATACGTTTTTGTCCGTTTTCAGGCGTTTTCGTCCGTTTTCATACACTTTCGTTCTTTCTTTGTAGTTTTTTTTATACGTTTTCGTCTATTTTCATACGTTTTCGTGCTTATTATTAAACTTTAGGGTAAAAGTTAAAAATGATAAACATAGTCATTTATGTACCAATATGCTAAACCAAAGATCAAATTAGGTACAATAATGGTAATTCTTCACATCTTCATCTCTCACATCTGCATCATTAGTCCTTTATACTAACGGCCGTTAGTAAATAACTTACAACTTGGTTTTCTTACGTTTTCGTCCGATTTTTTACGTTTTCGTCCCTTTTTTTACGTTTTCGTCCTTTCTTTACGTTTTCGACCCTTTGTTACGTTTTCGTCCGTTTTTAACGTTTTCGTCTGTTTTTTTAGGTTTTCGCTAGTTTTTTTACGTTTTCGCCTGATTTTTTACGCTTTCGTCCGTTTGTTTACGTTTTCGTCCGATTTTTTACCTTTTCGTCCGATTTTTTACGTCTTCGACAGTTTTTTTACGTTTCACCTGTTTTTTTTACGTTTTCGACCCTTTTGTTATGTTTTCGTCTGTTTTTTACGCCGCCTTTATTTACGTTTTTACGTTTCGACCCCTTGTTATGTTTTCGTCCGTTTTTTACGTTTTCAACAGTTTTTTTCGTTTTCGACACCTATGTTACGTTTTCATCCATTTTTTTTACGTTTTCGTCTGTTTCTACGTTTTCGTCCGTTTTTTACGTTTTAGTCCTATTTTTGACGGTTTTGTCCGTTTTTTACGTTTTCGTCCGATTTTTCACGTCGTCAACTATTTTTGTCCGTTTTTTTACATGTTCGACCCCTTTTGTTACGGTTATTTACGTTTTCGTCCGATTTTTTACGTTTTCGTCTGATTTTTTACGTTTTCGACCCCTTTGTAACGTTTTCGTCTGTTTTTTTTTACGTTTTCGTTTGCTTTTTACGTTTTCGTCCATTTTTTTACTTTTTCGTCCGATTATTTACGGTTTTGTCCGATTTTTTACGTCGTCGACCCTTTTTTACGTTTTGTCGTTTTTACTTTTTGACCCCTTTGTTACGTAAAACCGCATCTAAAATGTAACAAAGGGGTAAAAAACGTAAAAAAACAGACGGAAACTTAAAAAATGGACGAAAACGTAACAAAGGGGTCGAAAACGTAAAAAAACGGACGAAAACGTAAAAAATGATCGACGAAAAGGTAAAAAAATGGTCAGACAAAAATGGACGAAAAGGTAAAAAAAAATGCTCAGACAAAAACGTAAAAAAAACGGACGAAAAGGTAAAAAATCGAACTAAAACGTAAAAAAAAAACAGAAGAAAACGTAAAAACAGACGAAACGTAAAAGAATAGACGAAAACGTACAAATGGGACGAAAACGTAAAAAACAGACAAATACTTAAAAAAAACAGCCGAAAACGTAACAAATTGGTCGAAAACATATAAAAACAGACGAAAAATTAAAAAAAATGGACGAAAACGTAACAAAGGGTCGAAAACGTAAAAAGACGGTCGACGACGTAAACGTAAAAAAACGGATGAAAACATAAAAAACAAACGAAAACGTAAAAAAACAGACGAAATCGTAACTAAGGGGATGAAAACGTAAAAAACATGCGAAAACTTTTTTTAAAAAAAAAAGAATTGATGAAACAGTAACAAAGGGTAAAAACGAAAGACGTAAAAACGAAAATGTAAAAAATTGGAAGAAAACGTAAAAAACGGACAAAAACGTAAAAAACAAACAAAAACGTAAAAAATCAGACGAAAACGTAAAAAACAGACGAAAGCCTAAGAAAACCAAGTTTTAGGTTATTTACTAACGGCCGTTAGTATAAAGGACTAACGATGCAGATGTGAGAGATGAAGTTGTGAAGAAGTACCAATTATTGTACATAATTTAATTTTTAGTTTAGCATATTGGTACATAAATGACCATGTTTATCATATTGATACATTTAAGAAAACATGTTTATCATTTTTTACTTTTACCTTAAACTTTATTATATTACATGTCTAATATCAATTGTGATATTTAAAAAAAAAAAAAAAAAAAATGTCTGATATCACTTGTGATATTTCATAAACAAATAAGAATGTTTTTTTAACCTTTAATATCACCAGAGATATTTCATTGCTCTATATATTTTTATATATTATCACCTATGTGTTTTCTAATATTTTTATAATTTTCAGTTACAAGATAGTCTTTGTACCTTTCATCGCAATTGACAAGCGCATATTTTTTTTAATGCAACCAATGTTATCTATCACTTTTGATATTATACTCTTAGTAGAAATAAAAAGGTTAAAGTCTCTTTAGGTGAATTTTTATTTTGTTCAAAAAAATGCTAATTTAATGCAACAATTGTTTGATTTTGAGAACATGTCAAATCTCTATTTTCATAGTTTGCTTCCTTTTTATTCATTTTATATTTTAAGTGACATTTATTTATCTCTTGTGATATAACACTGTAAGAAAGATGAAGAGTATTACATTCTTCATCATATATGTGTTATCAGTTGTGATACTCAACTAAGAATGAGAAATATTACATTCATACCAAATGTGATAAGAATTTAGTATCTTACTAAGTATATATGAAAAAAATAATAATAAACATCACTTATTATATTATTGTGATGATTATGTTCATTTTTCTTATTTGTTTTTTTGAAAATATTTTGGAAGATTTTTGTGTTTTTTGATAATATGAAATATTAGAAAATGTGTTTAACTGAAAACAAGAGATGTTATGATACTTTTGTTAGACTTGTAGTGGATTTTTCTATTTAATGGATACATTGTGCATGTTTCAATAGGTTTAATAGCGGGATTTAAAAATATCTATAGTTGAATCAGCAAACTAAAAAAGCTATTGTTGAAAAAAGCACACATCTTTATAAACAAACTAATGAAGCTCAAACACCTGTGATAACATACATGATATCACAGGTTATATTACCTCACTTGTGATATCACATGTGATATCACAAGTGATATAAACTATGATATCACACATGCTATCACCGGTAATTTCACACATAATATCACATGTGATATCACACATGATATCACGTGATTTTTTTAAAACTAGGCAATTATTTTTTACATATAAAACACGGAAATTAACATATATTTTACGGTTGACAACTAGACTTCCGACTAAGACATGAAACGTACTAGGAGAGTACTCGTACCACACAATGAGAATGTTTAAAAGGTACCTTTTGTCTTCAACGCAATAATAAAAAATCTGTTGATTGCTGCAAAGATACCAAGATCGAACCACGTGACCACCATTTGAAGGTACGAAAACGTCATTTGGAGAAGCAGTCAATTGTTGTAGAGCGATATCGGGTTCGTTATCTCAAATCCAACATGGTCCTTTTCTATGATATTCGCAAATTATGTATTCATAGTAGAGGTGGCAATCACAACCCATTTAGAGAAAAATGGGTTGCTATGGGTCAAAAATAACAACTTATGGGTTGGATTGGGTTACCCCATTTGCAAAGAACAGGTCAAATGGGTCAACATATGGGTCGAATGGGTCAACAAATGGGTCGAATGGGTCACTTAAGGGTCGGATGATAACTCAACCATCATTAGATTTCGTGTTTTTTATGTCTTTATACGTTTTTATATTTTTTTCGTCAGGTTTAACATTTTCATCCGTTTTTGCGCGTTTTCGTCATTTTTACGCGTCGTTTTTAACGTTTTCGTCCGTTTTTACGTTTTCATCCGTTTTGCGCGTCCGTTTTTTATTTTTTCCGTTTTTACGCTTTTTGCAGTTTTCCGTTTTACGCTTTTTTTGCGAGTTTTCGTCTGTTTTTTACGTTTTCGTCCATTTTTGCGCGCTTTCGTCCGTTTGTTTACGTTTTCGTCCGTTTTTTTACGTTTTCTTCTGTTTTTTACGTTTTCGTCCGTTTTTGCGCGCTTTCGTCCGTTTGTTTACGTTTTTGTCCATTTTTTTACGTTTTAATCCGTTTTTACGCGCAAAAACAGACGAAAACGTAAAAAAAAGGGCCGAAAACTTTAAAAAATGGACGAAAACGCGCAAAAACGGATTAAAACGTAAAAAAATGGGCAAAAACGAATGAAAACGCGCAAAAACGGACGAAAACGTAAAAAAAACATATGAAAACGCGCAAAACGGATGAAAACGTAAAAAAAAGGACGAAAACGCGAAAAGACGGATGAAAACGTAAAAAATGGGGCATAAACGGAAAAAAAACGGATGAAAACGCGCAAAAACGGATGAAAACGTAAAAAAACATACGAAAACGAGCTAAAAAGGATGAAAACGTAAAAAAAACGGACGAAAACGTAGAAAAATGGACGAAAACGCAAAAAACAGATGAAAACGTAAAAAATGATGAAAACGTAAGAAAACGGACGAAAACGTAAAAAAAACGACGAAAACGTAAAAAAATGACGAAAACGTAAAAAACGGATGAAAACGAACGAAACATACTATAGTAGCATGATTACAGGTGGAAATGTAACGAGTCGACCCGACCAAACCCGACCCAACACGTTTGACCCATGACCCATTCAACCCATTCTTATAGTATGACCCGTTTGACCCATGACCCATTTGACCCATAAACCATTTGACCCATGACCCAAACCGACCCGACCCGACCCATTTGCCACCTCTAATTCATAGTCACCAAATGATTTGATCAACTTTACATAGGAGTAAGATGATTCTACTAAAATATGGGCTCAGAAATGCAAAACTCAATTAGTGAAGTTGATAATACGAATAAGCATGTTTGGGCTTTGATAGGCTCACTATCAAATCATCACTTGGGTTTCCTTGAATGTTGTACAAAACACCGTTTGTCCCAACAAAAGAAATATGTTATCTACACAAAAACTTATTCTACAATAGAGGAATTTTCAAATGCTTACTCTTATTTTGATACTTAAGCGACAAATTCCCACCATTCATCTAGTTTGATCTAATTGTGAGGATTAAACTAAAATTTAATATGTCTAAACCTAAGTCCATGTTTTTTCTTGTCTTTTTGTTTTTTTTATACACATTTTTTTTGTTTTTCTTTCTTTTTTTTTTGTTTTTTTTTTTGTGTTTTTTTAATAATTCACGTTTTTAGTTATAATCATTTTTTTTAACGTTTTTTTGTAATATTTTCGTTTTTTTTTAAATTCACATTTTTTTATATTCACGTTTTCTTTTATTTGTTTGTTTTTTTTAATTCACGTTATTTACGTTTTTTTTTAATTCGCTTTTTTTTCTTTTCCTTTCATACGTTTTCTTCCGTTTCCATTTTCATCGTTTTATACGTTTTCGCCCGTTTTCATACGTTTTGTCCGTTTTCATACGTTTTCGCCCGTTTTCTTACGTTTTCGTCCATTATTCATACGTTTTCATACGTGTTTTTACGTTTTCATACATATTCGTTCATTTTCATACGTTTTCGTACGTTTCTGAATATCACAAGTGATATTCTAAATAGCACAAGTGATATTCTGAATATCACAAATGATACTGTGAATATCGCAAGTGATATTATGTGATATTCTGTGATATTCAGAATATCACTTGTGATATTCTGAATACCACAAGTGATTTTTTGAATATCATAAGTGATTTTCAACTAATGTTTTGTAACATTGAAATCACACGTGATATTCATAATATCACACAATGATATCCAGAAAAGCACAAGTGATATTCATAATATCACAAAGTGATATTCAGAATATCACAAACCGATATTCAAAATCACAAGTGATATTCAGAAAATAAATAATCACATGTGATATTCAGAATATCACAAAGTGATATTCAGATAATCACAAGTGATATTCTGAATATCACAGAAATCACTTGTGATAGTCAGAAACGTATGAAAACGAACGAAAACTTAAGAAAATGGACGAATTCGTATGAAAATGGGCGAAAACGTATGAAAGAGTAAAAACACGTCTGAAAACGGACAAAAAATGATGAAAACGGGCGAAAACGTAAGAAAACGAAAGAAAACGTATAAGAACGTATGAAAACAGATGAAAACGTATGAAATCGAAGAAAAAAACACGAAGAAAAAAAAAACGCGAATTTAAAAAAAAAAACGTTAATTTAAAAAAAAACGTAAATAAGAAAAAAAACAAAAAAAAATGTGAATAAAAAAGAAAGACAAAAAAGACAAAGAAAAAAAACATGGACTTAGGTTTATTTTCTAAATCTTAGGTTAATCCTCACCATTAGATCAAACTAGATGGATGGTGAGGATTTGTCCCTTGGTAAACATGGATTTATGGGTAAGCAAAATAAAGTGACCCCTACAATAAAACTTTTTTATTTTATTTTTAGAACGACTAATATATGATAGACCTGAATATATATTTACAGAGAACCTGATGGCCGATTCCAATTTGCATTTGAAGATCCAATATAACACTGTTAAAGTTTAACAGAGTAGAAATATACAGATAAGTATGACATGAATTTTATTGTATTCATCCTTACTAAAGTTGTGCACTTTTTAAAATGCTTCTACTACTAAAATAACTGTTTACGGTGTACATAACATCTTAAAGTATCGTGATTATATCAGGTCTAAGACAATGTTAATATGTTATTGACTTTAAGAAAAACATATTTACCAATCATCATTTATTCTTATATTAACCTTGAATACCCAAAATATCCTTAACTTTTAGGGTGAAGGCTGAGAATACGTAACAAACTTTCTCAAATATACCGAAGTACGTAACATACAAATTTTATTATTTTTGTACGTAAATAACTTTCAAATTTTGTTCAATGTACGTAATATTGACAGGTTTCCAAGTTTTAAAGTTACAACATTGGTTCCTGTCGTTTGCATTCACTTTCACCGTTAGTCATTTGACATTTTTTCACTTAAAAAAATTACAGTAACGGTCCTTGTAGTTTGCTTTGACTTTCACCATTAGTCCTTTATCTTTCATCTTTTTTATATACGTTTTTTACGCGTTTTTATAAACATTTTTTCACATATTTTTATATACGTTTTTATATACATTTTTTACACATTTTTATACACGTTGTTTACATGTTTTTATACATGTTTTTATACACGTTTTTATGTATGTTTTTATACACGTTTTTTATATACGTTTTTATATACGTTTTTTATATACGTTTTTACATGTTTTTATACACGTTTTGTAAAAAACGTTTTTATATACGTTTTTTACATGTTTTTATACACGTTTTTTACACACGTTATATACGTTTTTTACATGTTTTTATACACGATTTTACGCACGGTTTTATATACGTTTTTTACATGTTTTTATGCACGTTTTTTACACACGTTTTTATATACGTTTTTTACACGATTTTACGCACGGTTTTATATACACATAAAAAACGTATATAAAAACGTGTGTAAAAACGTTTTTCATACGTTTTTTACACGCGTTTTACACGTTTTTTACACATGTTTTTATACACGTTTTTACACATGTTTTATACACGTAAAAACGTATATAAAACGAGTGTAAAACGTATATATATCTTTTTTACATATTTTTATACACGTTTTATATACATTTTTACATTTTTATACACGATTTTACGACGGTTTTATATACACGTAAAAACGATATAAAAGCGTTTTTACATGTTTTATATATGCGTTTTTACGTATAAAAACATGTGTAAAAAACGTGTATAAAAACATGTGTAAAAACGTATATAAAAACATGTGTAAAAAACGTGTATAAAAACATGTGTAAAAACGTATATAAAAAACGGTAAAACGTTTTTACACACGTTTTTATATACGTTTTTTATGTGTATATAAAACCGTGCGTAAAATAGTGTAAAAACGTATATAAAAACGTGTGTAAAAAACGTGCATAAAAACATGTAAAAAACGTATATAAAAAGTTTTCACATCGCTTATATATTTTTACGTGTATAAAACATGTGTAAAAACATGTATAAAAACATGTGTAAAAACATATATAAAAACATGTGTAAAAACGGTATAAAAACATGTGTAAAAACGTATATAAAACGTGTGTAAAAATGTTTTTTTACACACGTTTTTATATACGTTTTTTATGTGTATATAAAACCGTGCGTAAAATCGTGTAAAAAACGTATATAAAAACGTTTTTTACAAAACGTGTATAAAAACATGTAAAAAACGTATATAAAAAACGTGTATAAAAACATATATAAAAACGTGTATAAAAACATGTAAACAACGTGTATAAAAATATGTAAAAAATGTATATAAAAACGTGTGTAAAAAACGTGTATAAAAATACGTAAAAAAATGTGTATAAAAACACGTAAAAAACGTATATAAAAAAGATGAAAGACAAAGGACTAATGGTGAAAGTCAAAGCAAACTACAAGGACCGTTACTGTAATTTTTTAAGTGAAAAAATGTCAAATGACTAACGGTGAAAGTGAATGCAAACGAAGGACCAAACGAGTATCAAAGTGTTCCAATGGTACCTTTTTAAGTTGTAGAATAGCAATGTCTTTCATAAGTGTTCCAATAGTACTTTAAAACTTAGAAAGTAACGGAGACACAAAAGTACATTGCTATACGTACTAACGAGACACATTGACGACCTAAACCCATGTTGTAACTTTAAAAGAACCTTATTACGCATAAAAATAATAAAATTTGTATGTTACGTACTTCGGTATATTTGAGAAAGTTTGTTACGTATTCTCAGCCTTCACCCTAACTTTTAACGAAAAGTTAACAAATGTGCATGATTAATGATATTTAGTGTTGGAGTGTAATGTGTGGCCTTGGTTTAGTGAGAGAAATCAAGAGACTAATTACACAACGTAGTTTTTTTAGGGGGTGTTTGGTAGGATGGACTCACAATTCATGTATTGAAACTAGACATGGCAATCTAGACCCGAACATATTTAGATGGGTTTATATGAGTCATCTTTTTTATCTAACGGATTTAGTATAAACATAACTCTTAACACCCAATGAGTCTACTTGCCACTTTCAAAATTATTATTAAAATAAGTTGGGTCGAATGAGTTTGTTAGACTAATCAATAAGGAGTTGAAAAAAAAAGGAGTTGATTAATCAATAAGTTTATTAAAATAAGGAGTTTGTTAGACTAATCAATAAGTTCAAAAAAAAAAAAAATAATAAGGAGTTGATTTGCACATTTCATAAATAATTGAGGCACTCAAATTTGAGTGTTTTGATATTTATACCTTTTACATGATAAATATGACTAAAAATAATGTGAGGGTATAAATGTCCTAACACTCAAAATTTGAATGTCCCAATCATTTATAAGAGTGTGCAAATCACATCACTAATCAATATTAACGTACAAGTTATCATTTTCGCATATAAATTCATTTAAACCATAGTAGATTGACATGTCTATTTGAGACACAAATGAGAGAAAAACTAAAAATACTTAATACAGTATGTTTACATCATTATAACAGATAATCAAGTTATCCATCTTTTATCATTTCAATATAAACAAGATAATGTGTTATTTAACATTTCCTAACCCCTGTCTGAATTCCATTATTTAAGAAATGAAAAGAAAACAATTCCACGCCAAGATAAGCACTACGATCATTATTGAAACTTTAGAAAATACAATTCCACATTTAATTTGATATAATGGTGGTTATTAACCTAGATTTAAGATCAAGATCAAGGATCAATCTACACCCCCATTTTATTTGATCTAATGGATGAGATTAATCACTAACAATTTAAAACCCACTTTCATCATTTTTTTCAAATATTAATATCGTTAATTTTTATATTGATATAAATAGGCAGGCATTAAAACTTTAAAACATAATTTGTTAAATCATATATGATATGTAATATACATGTGATATTAGTGTAAAATCATATAAATCACATATGATATTATATATACACATATGTATCACATTTGATATTCAATTTAGTGTTTTATCATATATGATTTTTCATGCAAATCAACGTAAAAATTAAAAGTAAAAAAAAAACCATGTAAAAGATAATTAAATGCTTCAAATATTAACGATTAATTTAAGAGATAAGGAAATAATAAAATAATGGAAAATTTGGATTTAATATGTTTAAACCTAGATTTAAGATCATTTGAGGACAAAAGATTTTTTTACATATCAAGGGATCAATCTACACCCCCCATTTTTATTTGATCTAATGGATGAGATTAATCCCAACAATTTAAAAAACCCATTTTCATCATTTTTTTTCAAATATTAATATCTTTCAAACCGTTAATCGTTAAAAAAATATATCATTGCGACAAGCATTTAATTATCTTTCTATAAATAGGCACTTTGATATACTTTCGACAAAAAAAATTTCTTCTTTTTTCACGCTTTTTTTTTAAAGTTTTTCGTTTTTTTACGCTATGAAATTTACATTAAAAAATCATATATGATAAAACTAATTTGACACTAATTAGTGTTAAATCATATATGATATATAATATCACATGTGATATTAGTGTAAAATCATATATGATATCACATATGATATTACATATCATATATGATTTAACACTGATATCACATTTGATATTCAATTTAGTGTTTTATCATATATGATTTTTTTTCATGCAAATTTCAGTAAGGTAAAAAAAACGAAAAAAGTGAAAAAAAAACGAAATTTTAAAATTTTCGAAAGTATATTAAAGTGCCCGTCTATAGAAAGATAATTAAATGCTCGTCGCGACGGTGTAAATATTTTCGCTTAACGATTAACGGTTTAAGAGATATTTAAATTATAAAAAATAAGTGAAATAATAAGATGCTTTTAATCTCAACCATTGAGAAATAATAAATGGATGGAGATGAGTCCCTTGGTATGTGAGAAAAGTTTTGTATGTAAAATAACTCTCCTCTTAAACCTAAGTTCATGTTTTTTTTTTGTCTTTTTCTTTTCTTTTTATCTTTCTTATTTATTTTCTTATTATTTGTATTTTTTTTAATCACTTTTTTTAATTTCATGTTTTTTTTTCCCGTCAATTTTCATGCGTTTTTGTCCGGTTTTTCCACTTTTTATACGTTTTCGTCTGTTTTCTTACATTTTCATCCGTTTTCATACGTTTTCGTCCGTTTTCGTTTTTTTTCGTCCGTTTTCATACGTTTTCGTCCGTTTTCTTACATTTTCGTCTGTTTTCTTACGTTTTCGTCCGTTTTCATACGTTTTCGTCCGTTTTGTTACGTTTTCGTCAGTCTTGTTCCGTTTTCGTCTGTTTTCTTATGTTTTCGTCCGTTTCCTTATGTTTTTGTCCGTTTTCTTACGTTTTCATACAATTTCGTCTGTTTTCATTCGTTTTCGTCCGTTTTCATATGTTTTCGTCTGTTTTCTTACATTTACGTCCGTTTTCATACTTTTTTTTCTGTTTTCTTACGTTTTCGTTTGTTTTCTTACCTTTTCTTCTGTTTTCTTACGTCTTTGTTCGTTTTCTTACGTTTTCATACGTTTTCGTCCGTTTTCATATGTTTTCGTCCGTTTTCTTACGTTTTTGTCCGTTTTCATACATTTTCGTCCGTTTTCTTACGTTTTTGCCTGTTTTCTTACATTTTCGTCCGTTTTCCTATGTTTTCGTTCGTTTTCTTACGTTTTTGTTCGTTTTCATACCTTTTCGTCTGTTTTCGTCCGTTTTAATACGTTTTCGTCTGTTTTCTTACGTTTTCGTCCGTTTTCTTACGTTTTCATCGCTTTTCATAGGTTTATATACGCTTTCGTCCGTTTTTTACGTTTTCGTCCATTTTCATCCGTTTTTATACGTTTTCGTCCGTTTTCATACGCTTTTTAGTTGTTTTTATACGTTTTTGTCCGTTTTCATACGTTTTCATCCGTTTTTTGCAATTTTTATACGTTTTCGTCTATTTTTATATGTTTTCATGCTTATTATTAAACTTTATTATATTACATGTCTAATATCAATTGTGATATTTTATTATAAAAAAGTTAATGTCTAATATCACTTGTGATATTTCATAAACAAACAAGTATGTTTTTTAACCTTTAATATCACCTGAGATATTTTATTGCTATGTATATTTTTATATATTATCACCTATGTGTTTTCTAATATTTTTATAATTTTCAGTTACAAGATAGTTTTTGTGTCTTTCATCGCAATTGACAAGCGCATATTTTTTTAGTGCAACCAATGTTATCTATCACTTGTGATATTATACTCTTAGTAGAAATAAAAGGGTTAAAGTCTCTTTAGGTGAATTCTTATTTTGTTCAAAAAAATGTTAATTTAATGCAACACTTGTTTGATTTTGAGAATATGTCAAGTCTCTATTTTCATAGTTTGCTTCTTTTTTATTCATTTTGATATTTTTAAGTGACACTTAATTATCTCTTGTGATATAACACTGTAAGAAAGATGAAGAGTATTACACTCTTCATCATATATGTGTTATCAGTTGTGATATGATAACATCAAATAGTCATGAATATTAAGTGTCAATTTCCCCCGATAATGCTCGTATTTTATATCATTTATATGGATTTACGCTTGTTTTCCTCTATATTTCACTTTCAGGTAAATTACGAGCATTGGAGCTAAAGAGACGCGGATTTGGAGATTTATTGAAGATATATCATAGTATACTCATTTTGAAGCAGTTACGGCGTAACTCCTCTCTCACATTACGCCATAACTAAAGCGTGGCTCAGAAAACCAACTCAACAGAAGATTACGGCGTAACTCTCCCAAAGATTACAACGTAACCAACTAGGTCAAATGAGGTTCCGCGCTGCTGCAAGCTACGCCGTAACTATTGTATCAATTACGGCGTAACCAAGAATTATTGAAGATACGGCGTAACTCCTTCCATAGTTACACCGTAACCAGCATTTTTAGTGCAAAATACGAAGAATTGTATGTTACGGCGTAACTATTATCTTTAGTTACGTTGTAACCAGATCTGGCCTATAAATACCCCACGATTTCCAGCATTTCAAAGCATCCCATTTCACACACAACATTCAGTGAACATGAGAAGAAGTCGAAGGCAGATCTAGAGGAGCATACAGAGCTATCTCCAAAGGAGAAATCACTCCCCTACGATAAGCATTAGCATTTTATCTTTTCTTTACTTTCAATTCATGTATTTCGTAATGTTAAACATTGAATCGATTGTTATAGTTAATATGAGCGGCTAAGCACCTCTGGTGCTGGCCTAGTTATGATTCCTTAATTGTTTTGTTTGCGTTTACATTGCTTCCGTATAATTATTTCTAAGTGTATGCATGCATAGTGTTAGCCTTAATAATAATTAATAGAAGTGATGGTCATTCACGTTTAGGAAGTTTGTAACGTGTGTTAGATATCGTAATAGAATAGTCAACGGGCTCGTGGATTGGGCTAAGATAAATGGTTAGAAGTTAAGTTAAGCTAGCCTTATATAAGTTAGAATCCAATCCAACCCAATCCAAGCCCATGCCAAGCCCATTCGGGCGTTTAGTATTTTAGTATAAATACCCCTCAAATGTGTCATTTGAGGGGTGTGCTTGTAACACCCCCAAATTTCATGATACGCAGCGGAATTCAAGCTGGGTGTTACTTCATGGCACAACAGTTATATCAATAGAAAACGAACCCTAATTGAGTCGTTTTAAAAGATTTATCATTCGATTTATATAAATATCAGAGTTTACAAAATGAGGTCCCAGTGGTTTTACAGTTTATTAAATAAGTTTTCGAATGATAATATAGCGTTCTTGAGTATCCGTGCCATCCTCGTAAATTATGAACCTGAGATAAACATGCTAAAAGTGTTAACACAAAGGTTGGTGAGTTCATAGAGTTTATGATTAAAACAGTTGAGTTCAATAGTTTCAAGTTTGAGCGATTATTGTAATAAATACCAATATCGATGAAATAAGTAGTGGGTTACGTTGTTATCCACCTATAGTTCGTTTGTTTAGTAATCAGTTGAACACAAGTTTCAAGATTGGGCCACGTTGTTGTACCCATAAATTCGGTAGTTGCAGCATTTGTATCATTGCAACATAGTATATATTGCCTTAAGTCTCATGAACGCAAACCTTAACACGAACGCGTCATAATAATGACGTAAGTTACAAACATCATAATAATGATGTGAGCAACAATGCCCTCTGGTAGGAGTTTGCCATTCTCCTAGTATTCTCAAATAAAGTGCATTTGGTTACCTATCCGGCTAACACAAATGGGGCGTCAACTGCCAATAGATCTATTCACTATATTCGCGTTCACTCGCAAGTGATTAATGGTTCATGATATGAGGGACTTTTAGTGGCAACAGTAAGTACTTAAGCAATAGCAATCAGGTGTAGGTATAGCATAGAAAATACTTGTGTTCAGGTTTGTAGCATGTATCTCCCCACGAGTTTGAAAAACAAGTAAAAGGTGGGACTATGAACTCACAGTAGTATGTAAAAGTTTAGAGTATTTGTGATAGTAAAAGAAAGTAGTTGAGCATGTATCTCCCCCAAAAGAGTTTACAAAACTGATAAATGATAGAAAATGGGGCTACGAACTCACAGTAATATGTAAAAATTTTTAGAGTACTTATAAAAGTGAAAGAAATTGTTTGAGCATGTATCTCCCCCAAAGCATTAATAAACAAGTATAAAAACGGGGCTACTAACTCACCTCGATGTTACAGTAGTCTGGATGGAAAACAAATGAAGTAATGTGAATAAACTGCTCCGACTCGTGACCTGACTTAGTATGTCATGTTTTTAGTATTCGAATTCAAGTTTATGCGATGATGATGCTTTATCGGTAATTGGCTAAACATGAAGTCTCTTCAAAAATTAGTAATACTTATCATACTTATTTTTATGGCTCGGATGATTGTTAATAAATTTTATCGAAACCCAAGTTGTTAAATATGATATGTTTCCAAAATGTTATAATTTACAATTTTAAATATTTACGGTTTTTACCCTTGCACTTTCAAAAATGACACTTTAAACCCTCAACTATGGGTTATTGACAAAATCAGCCCTTGTATAATTAAATTTGAAGAATTTACATTTTTAGCCCAAGAAAACTTTATCTTTCAAAAATTACAATTTTTATACTTGTAGTTTTATAAGAAAAGTTCACTTGTTTTATGCCTAAATTGACAAAAGTGAGGGTAAATATAAGCGAGGCCTTAAGAGGTTTTTATTACATTCTTGATCCCTTCAAGAGTTTGTCAGGTTCTCTTTCTAATGGTTCAAACTAGAAGTCTTAAGCTCTTACGGTTTGGTCGCAATGATTTCCCAAAGTAGGGGGTTAGGTGCCTTATGTGAAAAATATTGGTTTTGGCGATAACAGGCCCAAATGAGGACATATTTTACACGAGGAAAGCCAATGTTTTTACAACGCAATTGATCCTTTAAACACTTTGCTGTAATCTCTTCAAAATGGTACAGGTCTCATATTCTAGTCATCTTTGGTTAGGGAGAAACAAGCCCGTGAACATGGCCACTTGGCCACGTCGCGGTTTAAGAAAAATTCATTTTTGACCCATTAACTTTTACGGTGTAATCTAGGGACATCATAATAGTTAATTAACTCATTTTAAGTCATTCTCTATCATCCTCTAGCTCATAAGACTCAAAGTTTGAAAAATGCACGCAAGAGTTATTTATGAAAATCTTTACGAGTCACCTTCTTTTTGATTGATTATAAAAGAGACCATAAGGGTTTTTAAAGACGTTCTTGGGGTTTTAAAATCCTTTCAGTGAGCTCTTTAAAACGGTGTAACTCTCATACTTTACAAATCTTTAAGTAGCGAGATATTAATTATTGAAAAGGGCTACTTAGGCTAGTTTTGACAAATTGAAAATCTTGTTTTCAAACAATAAAATTTTATAACCTTTGCATGCAACGTTGTGACATGTTGTTTAACTCATTTTCAATGTTTCTAGGATAGTTCAAAATCGAATTTATAAAAAATCCCAAGTTTTTCCCAAAGACATGGTGTATAGGACTTTTGGTCTTTAGGACATATGGCCTTAAAGGAGTGTCGTCTTTATGCAAGACACTAAGGCTTTTCAACCAGCTTATGGGGGCATTTTAGAGTGTCCTAGGTGGTGATTACAAAGGTCCTTTGGTTGGCCCTAATACCTTCAACCCAATGTAGAAAAAAGGGGCGCAAGTAGGGGCGTTTGGTTTTTATAAAATCAATACAGCGGTTGGGATTTTTATTAAAATATGACTTCGTTATGCGTTTTCTGGACCCGTGACCCCGAGTTTTTGAAGAAAACGTCGTTCCGGACAACTTTCGTGTTTTAACTTTTTGATGAAACGGACCAGAAGTGCCTCGTTTCGCGTGCCCGACCCTTCTGTCCACAGAAAGTTTTTAACAGCTTTTTGGTAACTTCGTTTCGTCATAACTTTTGATTCGTGTACTCGTTTTAAGTGATTCAAATTGCCACATTTTCCTTATAAAATCTTTTTTAACAGCATGCAATTAATTTTAAAAGTGATAACGAAATTTAATGAGTTTAATAGACTTACAAACTGTTGGTACTTAGTAAAGGAAAGATAACACCCAAGGGACTTCTTAAATGGTGCGTAGGTTTTTTCAAGATCTCATACTTTTCTACAAGCTCCCTTCTCCTGATCTTAGACTCAATTTACAGCAAGTTAAAGTATGTGAGAGTGTAGTGAGATAGACTCCATGGGTTGGTTAAAAAGAAGTACATGTATGGTTGTATATATAGAGGGAAATAAGGTGATGTGTAAGTGGTTCTAATCACTTATATCTAGTGAATTTGAATGGAACACATAGGAGCTTGCAATCTTTGACCATAGTATTGAAGATGTAGAAACATGGTGATGTAGCATGCATGGTGGCTTAATTTGAGCCTAGTTAGGGTTTAGTTTGTTATGGAACTAGATTAGGTTGCTTAGTTAAGTTTAGGTTAATTTAACTTAGGTAAATGACATGTTTCACATATATGCATAAAATACTTGTACCACAAGAATTGGAGAGTTTTACCTTACACTTGTAAATTATAAGAAAATAATATTTAAAGGCTTGTGCATTATAGGGTTGTACCTTGTGCTTAAAAATAGGTACATTGAGGTTTATAATATGATTTATATAAGTATTAAGCTTGTATGCATTAAAGACTTGTACATGTGCTTGAAAGACTTGTACATTAGTATTTTGAAAATATATCATGCACATAAAATCATAGAGTTTTATATTAGGACTTGTAACGAAAATTAAAGTATAGCTAGGTTCCGTGCTTTAATGACTTGTACTCTAGGTATAAAATGTTGTACTTTAGCGTTGATGGGTTAGTTACGTGAAATCATAGTTATAATAAATTATGGTTTCATGAAAACTCCAATAGATAGAAAACGTTTAGTTTGAATGTTTAATAATCGTACATTTATGAAATAACGTAAAGTGGTAAATAAAAGTTGAAAACTTTTATACTTGACGTATAAGGAATGAACTTAAGACATTCTGGTGTTGGTGTGTACATTTATTAAGAATGTGAGTTACGTCATATTAGTTAGTTGTTGTGATTAGATTATCTGATAACGTTTTAAAACAAAATTTAGACGTGAAAAATGGATAAGTATTCTTTAGTTAGAATATCATACAAGTGGAAATTTACTGGTGGTTACAGTGCTTGAGTGTGTAAGTGTGTGTTTTCCTTATGAAATATAGTTTCATGTTCTTTCCTTTATCTCTCTAAAAACACATCATTTATCTCAAGTCACCATACCATATTATTGTGTGAAATGGATTAATAAAGGGTCCTTACAATTGGTATCAATCGCCTAAAAATGGTTTAGGAGTGTTGTGTTACGTTTTTTGTTAAAACTTTACAAGAAAGTTGCGTTTTTTATATAAAAATGTAAGCTTTTGGCATAAAGCTTTGATTTTTACGTGTTTTTTAAGCTAAAGTTGTAGCTTTTATTGATCTTTACGTGTTTTAGAAGAAGTTTGTGCAAAAGAAATCATTTGGAATCGTGTTTTTGGGTGGAAAGTAGTGTTTTTGCAAAAATCTGGGCAGTCTACTCGTAAGGATTTCAAGTACAGAAAGTCAAAACCCTAGTTCTACTCGTAAGGTTCACCTCGTAAGGTTCTACTCGTAAGGATTCCTACTCGTAAGAACCAAATCCTACTCGTAAGCATTTGGTGAAGAATCTTCGTGCAACAACGGTTACTCAGTGTTTTCCTTGCTTGGATAAGCCTGAAAAACACTTCGACTTGTGGATATCTCTCACACTTGGACAAGTGTGAAGGATTTTGGTTTATAACCTAATCTTACGCCTAAGAAAATCCTACTCGTAAGGAAATCCTACTCGTAAGGAAATCATACACCTAAGGAATCCTACGCCTAAGGAATCCTACGCCTAAGGAAGTCTACGTCTAAGCACCAAATCCTACGCCTAAGCTCAAGTTTACGAGTAAGATCTTCAGCAAAACTTCAAACGGCCATAACTTTTGAACCGTAAGTTTTCAGCGTTCTACCCATCAAAACGACCGTGAGAACGAGGAGAATGACACGCAAAATAAACTAGGTCATCCTTCAAGTCCTAAAAATGCTCTGAACAGAAGTTATTGAGGTTTTTAAGTTTTTAGACCAAATTTTCACTACAACAACCAAGCTTAATCTTCATCAAAACACAACTCCTTTATCGTTGAATCAATTCTGCATCAACTTTATCATACATACCTTCATCAATGGCAACTCAGGAAGATCGTTTCAAAACTGCTTTCACAAATGCTATTGCTTCATTCTCCAATACATGGATTTCAGCGTTCAACACACAGTTTGCTCAACCAAGTATACATATGAGTCAAGAAGGACAAATGGTCGATGTTATTGGGAGTCAGCAAGGATTTGCTACGGGTATACAAATGGGGAATCAGATGCAATATGCATGGCAGTATGTTGGACACCAGGGGGGTCAGATTGTGCATCAGAATATGGTATATCAAAATGGAGATAACTGTTTTATGACTTCGGTTCAGAATGCTACCTCCGAACCTTAAAGCCAAGATTCTGCATGCAGTGTCAAAACAATGAAGAAGCTTGAAAGGATCAAGTACATGTTGATGTTAGCACTGAAAGAAGAATCGGGAATAGAGTTGACTGCTGAGGAATACGACTTCAGGAATTCAGGATGGGCAGATAAAGCAAACGATAATGCAAATTCCAATCATACAGTCATTCAGCATGACACAACATCAAGCAGTACTTTTGACACACCTCCTGTCAACGACACAGATCCACTCAATGAGGTACCAAATTATAGTAATGTTGCTAATCCGTTTACTCATGAGAAGCCACATTCTGTGTCTCCCGAACCTTATTATGACACATATGTGGGAGAGCAAGTTAATAAGAATGTTAACTATGAAACTCCATATATGGATCTTAATGATGGTCAAGGTGACCATAATGGTGCTAATGATGAGGAAACGTGCTCTCTTTGAAACATTAATTAATAATTGTGGTATTGAGATTGAGAAAGTTAAAACGGTCAATCGCGAAGTTAAGGCCGCGAATGAGAAATTGACCGCTGAGCTTGAGAGGTACAAGGAACATGCAAAAGCTTTTGAATTTCACAAAAACAAAGAGTCAGAATTAGAAATTGGTTATCGAAACTCCGTTTTAAGAGAAAAACAATTGCAAATCAAGTATAACACACTTGATGTTAATTTGAGCTTAAAAATAAAATCTTTAAACGAGGAAATTTCTGATCTTAAAAACCAACTTTCTAAACAAAAAGCAACTTACTCTGATCTTGAAAAAGAGAAGAAACAGTTGATTTCAGACTTTTCAAAACGAGAAGATTCTCTTCTTGATGAAATTCTTGATAAAGATGAAAAAATCAAAAAATTGGAAAATTTGCTTGTTACAACGGGTCATTCAGCTAAAACAACCAATATGCTCATTAATCAAACAAATCCGTATTATCATACAACACAAAAAATGGCTCTTAGTAACAAACCTCCTTGTGCACTCAAGAAAGCTCAGAAAGATCAGAACGTGTTGAATAATGGAAAACGTTTGCATGAACCCATAAATGTTCGTGATTCTTATGAAACGTTAGAACTAATTAATGAGAGTATATCAAAAATGAAACAAAAGAACCAAGAAATGAAACCAATTGATTACAACAAACTTAACAAAATTTATGGAATCACTTTTGTTCCTCAAAAAGAAAAGTCAAAGTTTTCCATCACACCCTGTGTTTCAAACAATGTTTCAAAACCAGTAGTTGTCTCAAAATCATTGTCGAATTTGAAACAAATGTCTTCAAACAATCCTTTTAACACAAGTGATGCTAGAAGCATTTTAGATGATGTTAAAACTAGAATTGGGAGACTTCAAGAGACTGTTAAATCTAAAACCAATATTACTACTAACATACGGTTTTCTAGTTTTGATGATGAAATGAAAAAGTTTTTTGAAACTCAAATTGCCCCTCCGCTAAATCATGTCAGTGCGAGGGTAATTCATTTTGAACAAGCATTTTTGAAAGAAACAGGTGACTTTGTCAAGGATCACAAATCCCTGGTAAAACAAGCTAATGAATGTTTTGAACACATAAAAGTTTTGGAAAATTTGAATGATTCTCTCTTCGAAGATGTTATGACTACCGATATCATGTCCATTATCCTACAAACATATTCTGTTGAAGACCATGAAAGACTCCAGTCTGAGACCTCCGCAATTATTTCAAAATATGAAAAAGCTCTTGAAAAACTTGAAAAAGAAAACGTGTCCTATTTTAAACAACTTGATCGAAAATCTGAGGAATGCAAGTATGACAAACTGTCGTATGAGCGTGCCTACAAGGACATGAAAGAGCAAAATGATCTTTTGAGAGCTCAGCTGGGATGTCAAAAAGGAAAGGTTGTGGATACTAAGTTTGCAAAACCATTTACTGAGGAGAAAACAAATGTTTCCAAACCAAAAATGTCTATTTCTCATTCTCCTCCAAAAGTCAATGAGAAAAATGATTTGCCAAAAACAGTCACTCCACAGACTTTACCTATTAAAAAGAGAATTATCAAAGGTTTTGAAAAAGAAAAAGCAGTTGCTGAAACACCAAAAGTGATTACACCTGGCATTTCTAAGACTAGTACACGGAATGTGACCAAAAATCCAGTTAAAGAATCTGTTGGTTCTAACGACATGGTCAACAATCACTATCTAGAAGAAGCTAGGAAAAAGGCACAGACTCGAAAAGACGGAATTTTAGGTGCAACATCTAGGGTGATGAATTCTACAAGATTTCAAGGCAATACTAGTAGTTGTAAACCATTACCTAGGAACACTCTACAAAAGACTAGGGATTGGCTTGCATATAAGAGTAGTTATGGGAAGCAGAATGCTATGCATGTAGAAAACAACACTAGGAATTCTGAGTCTTTTTCGAACAAGAAACAATTTCCAAATAACTGTAGTGACAATGTTAAGGTAGCTGTCCTAAACAAGAATGTTGACAAGAATGTCTGTCCTACATGTAAAAAATGTGTCTTTTCAGCTAATCATGATGCCAAGGTACAATCCACTAAGACACCAAACAGAAACAAACCCGTTGACAAAATGAACATGGAAAGGAAACCTAATAGGTGGATCTCTTCAGGACGTAGTTTTTCTAAAAACAAGTATTCCGTTGCATCTGAAAAGAACACTACTCCTAGGTCTTACCTTAGGTGGATACCCAAGGGAAAAGTTTTCAACAAAGTAGGTCTTAGATGGATTCCCACAGGAAAGATTTTTGGTACTTGCACCAACACAGATAATAGTGACAATCATCAGGATAAGGAAGTAGAAACCATAATAACCGTTGATAGTGAACACCCTCAGAGTGAGGAATCAAATACTTCTAACACTGTTATTTGTGAAATCTCTTCGACTTTGGTTGCAGGTGAATCAAATATCTCTGAACCCAACTCATCAGAGGGTTCCAATTCTGTAAACTCTTCCTCTTCATTCTTTCAATCTGCTATCTTTGATTTTCCATTTCTTTTATAAAACCAACAAAAGCAAAATATAAAAATAAAAAATCTTTCAAAAAATAAAAAAACAATATAAAATCAAAAATTCAAAAATATTCTTCTCACGACATGTCTCTCGTATAATCAATATTCTCAGACGTTTCTAGAAATGTCATTTAGCAATGATACGGACATGTACAGATGCTTGAGCGAGAGTTCTTTAAATGTTTTCTAAAACATGTCATTTCTCTAAAAACATAATGGCTTTCGTATACTTCAGTACGAAACCCGGACTTCAATATGATGGCTTTCGTATACTTCAGTACGAAACCCGAACTTTAAAATAATAGCTTCTGAACACATCAGTTCAGGACCCGCGCTTCAAAGAAAGGAAAGTGCTTATCCAAATCAAAGGTTTTAAATATATTTTCAATCACTTTTCCTAAAATCATAATGGCTTGCAGTTACTTCAGACTGTAACCCGATTTTTAAAGAAAGGAAAGTGCTACGCAAAATCTATTTTCATAAATATCGAGCACTTATCCTAAAATAAATGAAGATAATTCTTCTTCAATATCTTCAAAAGATTTTTTAAAATCTTCATCTTGCGTACTATTGATTCGAAATTTTTCAAAAAGATTTTTCAAAATCTCTCACATTTGGTACCAAGATAACTCCCTCTAAACCCTTAATTGATTCTAAATTTTCTGTATGAAAAATATGCTTTTTCTTTAAGGGGGAGTATTAAACTAAAATTGTTCCAAAATTCATGCTAAATCAGTTTCTCTCCAAATGCTTTTCGAAAAACATATCTTTTAATCATTTTGTTTCAAAAACATCATAGATATGCTATTTTTGAGGGGGAGAAACGTGATTAAAATGTGATCAAAAAGGTTTAATGATCGTCGTTTGAATCTCAAAAGAGCTCGACTCAGTTGAAACCAATGAATTGACGAGAAATCAAAGTCAAGAATGTTCCATTTCGAGAAACTCATGATAGACATGAACTTACATGGGTCTAACCTTCTTTTCAAGAAGTGTTTACAACTTCGAGTTAGTTATTAGAGCTAGTTGTCACCTAAAAACTGACAATGGAACTCTCTAACTAAGCAACGTAGCCGTGTCTCATGGGGAATTGTATATCATGAGCCGATCAATTCAAAAAGTTCGAACTCTACCCTCTATGTGCAGATTTAAGTTAAAACAATATAAGCACATGTGAAGAAGGAGTGTTTCTGAAAATGCAAAACTCTCAAGGTGTTAACAAAATGTGTTTTATAAACATAAACACGTTGAGAGATTTTCAAGAAAAAGGTTTTCATGGCAACATAGGAATAGTCATGGAGTTATAAGGTGACTAAGGATAGGAATATTCGTCTTATGATCCGCCAGAGCCGGAGGGATCTACCCAAGGACAATACCCATAGTTAGCATTAGAAGTCCTTAGGTATTATTGAAAAATGGAGTAATGTGAGAAAGGAGAAAGAAGGGGTTGAAGAATTAAAAAGAAAAGTAAAGAAAAAGGGTGAAAAGAAATAGCCCTCCATAATCAACCTTAGGGCAGTAACCGGGTTCAAGTCATCTGCTACTAGTTGTCACTAAATGACACTGGTATTGAAGACTAAGACGTCATGGACCCCGTGACGCGCTGCACCTAACCTTCTAGCCACTCAATTCCTCTTAAAAGGATTTGTTTCATTCTCATTGGGAACCCTACATAATCTATCGACTTTCTCTTAGAGATAGTTGGTATTGAAGAAGGAGACCCTCTCCCTAGTCTCCGTTTAGGAAAACCAAAATGCACTAATTGAGTCTAGAGCCACGAGATTCATAAAAAGATCTCATAGGAACACTTAACATTTCATCATTTGTTGTTCAACAATAAGGACACAAGTGATATATTCTAGAGTCCTACGCAGATCTTAGCAATCTGCCAGAACATTTATGAGAGGATTTACAATTGTGATCCTTAGTGATTGAATGGAAACTCCTGCCTGGGTCAACATCAAACAGCCCTGACAGCAGGTCACTTCGGTAATTCTTTATGGATTACGCTTAGTGTTGTCTCAAATGGTCTACAATCGTGAAGTGATGCTTCGGTGTACTTCAGCGACTCACCTGAATTGTAGATATACTTCGGTATATCGTGTTAGCCTACTTGAGGGCCTCCAGTTTCAGGAACAGCCTTTGCAAGAATTAGAGATGTGTTTTCACAATATGCTGTTAATACCCTCGACATTCAAACTTGTAAGTGCTGGAAATCCCGCTAAGGAGATTCCTTTCACGATTCGAATCCTGAAGATGTGGGTCGTTACTTGAATCTTCAATGTAATGCCAACAGTCCCTTATGGGATTAGGACGGCTGATTCACCCGACCAAGGTGAATGGAATCAAGACATTCATCAGTATAACAATCGTAGTGGTCAATTCTTTAAGAAAAGTCCACAAATGATCGATTGGTGCTTTCAACTAACATAAACATGCAGGTACTGATGATTGTTCCTTGGAGGAGAGACCGCACCATCTTCCCATGCTCATACCAACAACAAATGAATGTTCTCATCAAAATCAAAGGCAACACAAAGTTAAAGATGATTCTTCATCAATGTCAAAGAATCTACAAAGTTTAAAGACTAGAGAACTTCATCATTGGAAATTCAAAGTCAAAAAGAAGTGTGAGCAAGGTGGGGAAAGACGTGGAGACACCTATTCCAAAGAAGCTGACGAAAGGCAGACAACACCATTAACTGATCACAAAGCATGAAGGAACGAAATTTAAGACTATTCTATATCGACACACGAAGTTCAAGCTCAAGAAAACTAAAGACCTTATCAAGTGGAACATCTTTTGAATGACCACCCCTTAGGGGGAGATTGTTAGCCTTAATAATAATTAATAGAAGCGATGGTCATTCACGTTTAGGAACTTTGTAACGTGTGTTAGATATCGTTATAGAATAGTCAACGGGCTCGTGGATTGGGCTAAGCTAAATGGTTAGAAGTTAAGTTAAGCTAGCCTTATGTAAGTTAGAATCCAATCCAACCCAATCCAAGCCCATTAGGGCGTTTAGTATTTTAGTATAAATACCCCTCAAATGTGTCATTTGAGGGGTGTGCTTGAGTGTGTAAGTGTGTGTTTTCCTTATGAAATATAGTTTCATGTTCTTTCCTTTATCTCTCTAAAACATACATATCATCATTCAAGTCACCACCTTTCTTTGCTTCATCTTTCTTGTTATATCATGTGTTATTACGCATAAGGTTGTTATTGTGTGATAAGGTTGAGAAAAACAAGGTATTACACATGGTTTGTTAGTAGCTACCCTTGTTTCAGTAGTTTTAAATGGCGGTAGTGGCTAGTTACTTAGGAGATATGACCAACTGACCCTAAGTAGGTAGACTGAGTGGGAAGGGTAAGATATGACCAACTGACGACCCTTTCTGCTTATGATATTTGACCAACTGATCACCTACCGTTTGGATGAACTTAAGAAGTAGGGGGTGAGTGTTTAAGATGCTAGCGCTCGGGCACTCACTGTTATGAATCTAGCATGTAGCGGTAATTAATGACTTGGCTTAGGGACTAAGAACAACTAGACTTATGACGGGTCACCTGATTTCTCAAGTGGGACCCTTTGCTGATAGGTTAGGATGAACTGACCAAATGCTGTCCTAGCGACTTTGACCCCACCTGAAGTAATTTGAAGTAATTAGACGTGAACATTACTAATTAGGATGAATAACTAGGTTAGCACCCTTCTCCTCTATTGATCACATCCCTCGCCTTTATTTGCTTTAGTAGTTAATTATATCAAAATCATATTAAAATCTGTGACACCTAGACTTAATTTAAATCCGCACACATAGCTCTTGAGACGACCTCGGTTTTACCGAATACTACACTACACACGACCGGGTACACTGCCCGTTAGTGCATTAGGGTAGACCATAGGTATAACGAGACTTATAAATATTAAATCCTGGTCAGTAAAACCTGCATCATGATACTCAACTAAGAATGTGAAATATTAAATTCATACCAAATGTAATAAGAATTTAGTATTTTACCAAGTATATATGAAAGAAATGATGATAAACATCACTTATTATATTACTGTGATGATTTTGTTCATTTTTCTTATTTGTGTTTTTGAAAATATTTATGAAGATTTTTGTGTTTTATGATAATATGAAATATTAGAAAAGGCGTTCAACTGAAAACAAAAGATGTTATGAAACTTTTGTTAGACTTATGGTGTATTTTTCTATTTAATGGATACATTGTGCATGTTTCGATAGGTTTTATAGCGGAATTTAAAAATATCTATGGTTGAATCAGCAAACTAAAGAAGTTATGGTTGAAGAAAGCACACATCTTTGTAAACAAACTGAGTAAGCTTAAACACCTGTGATATCACAGGTGATATCACCTCACTTGTGATATCACAGGTGATATCACTGGTGATATCACAAGTGATATAAACTATGATATCACACATGCTATCACCGGTAATATCTGATAAGGATTTAACACGTACACATTTAAGGGGTCATTTAAGCCCTTAATTACCCACTTTTATATCCGTTACTGCTTAATTTCGTTCTTTTTCACTTTTTAGGTCTCTTGGAAGCAAAATGCTGGAATGATGCTTATTTGGACGAAAAGGAGTGAATATATGTAGAAAATGGCTAAGTAAAGATCGAAGACACTCAAGCTACTGAAACTGAAGTTGACGGCGTCCCAACTAAAGGGCGACACCATCCCTCTCTACGTTTTTAATTAAAATACACCTGACGGCTCAGTAGACTTTTTGCTAAAATACACCTGACGGCGCTAGGCTTTGAAGAGGAAGGGAGTCACTAAGACTTTTCATCTCAGACGGCCCAGATCCAGAATCAGACGACGTCCCTGCTGAAGCCCGACGGCGTCACAACTACAACGTGACGCCGTCCCAACGATAACTTGGCCAAGACGAAAACCCTAATGACGGCGATCTGCCGGCGTCCCACTGATGCAGGTTTTACTACCAGGTTTTAATATTTATAAAGTCTCGTTATACCTATAGTGTACCCTAATGCACTAACGGGCAGTGTACCCGGTCGTGTGTAGTGTAGTATTTGGTAAAACCGAGGTCGTCCCAAGAGCTATGTGTGTTGGATTAATACTAAGTCTAGGTGTCACAGATTTAAATATGATTTAATTGATTAACTAATAAAGCAAATAAAGGTAAAGGTGTAATCAATAGAGGAGAGTGGTGTTAACCTACTTATTCATCCTAGCTGGTAATGTCTACGTCTAATTACTTCCAATTACTTCAGGTGGGGTCAAAGTCGAGAGGACAACATTTGGTCAATTCGCCCTAACCTATCAGCAAAGATGCCACCACTGGAGAAGTCAGGTTTCCCCTCATAAGTCCAGTTGTTCCTGGTCCCCTACGCCGAGTCATTAAGTTCCGCTACATGCTAGACTTATAATAGTGAGTGCCCGGGCGTTAGCAACTTAAACACTCACCCCCTAATTCTTAAGTTCATCCAAACGGTAGGTGATCAGTTGGTCAAATCGCACAAGTAGAAAGGGTCGTCACTTGGTCATATCTTACCCTTCCCGACTCAGTCTACTCACTTAGGGTCAGCTGGTCATATCTCCTAAGCAACTAGCCTCTACCGCCATTCAAAACTACCGAAACAAGGGTAGCTACCAATAAACTATGCATGCATACACTTAGAAATAATTATACGGAAGTAATATAAACGTACAAAACAATTAAGGAATCATAACTAGGCCAGCACCAAGAGGTGCTTAGCCGCTCATATTAACCATACAAATCAATTAAATATTTAATGTTACGAAATACATGAATCGAAAGTAAAGAAAAGATAAAATGCTAATGCTTATCGTAGGGGAGTGATTTCTCCCTTGGAGATAGTGCCGTATGCTCCTCTAGACCTGCCTTTGGCTTCTTCCCACGTTCTTTGGTTGTGGTGTGTGAAATGGGATGCTTTGAAATGCTGGAAATCGTGGGGTATTTATAGGCCAGATCTGGGTTACAGCGTAACTAATAAAATAGTTACGCCGTAATCATCTATTTCTTCGTAAATTGCACTAGATCTGCTGGTTACGGCATTACCTTAGAATTGGTTACGCCGTATCTTCAATAATCCTTGGTTACACCGTAGTTTATGCACGAGTTATGGCGTAATTATCAGTGGCGCAGAACCTCATTTGACCTAATATAGTTACGTCGTAATCTTTTGTGAGAGTTACGCCGTAATCTTCTGATGAGTTGGCTTTCTGAGTCACGCTTTAGTTACGCCGTAATGATAGAGATGAGTTATGCCATAACTTCTTCAAAGTGAGCATACTATGATAAATCTTTAATAATTCTCCAATTCCGCGTCTCTTTAGCTCCAATGCTCGTAATTTACTTGAAAGTGGAATATAATGGAAAACAAGCGTAAATCCATATAAATGATATAAATTACAAGCATTATCAGGGGAAATTGATACTTAATATTCATGATAATTTGATGTTATCACCCACTTATAAGGCGACGCCGTCGCAAGTGTAAAATTATATATAGAAATCGAATTTTAAGAATTTTAGGAGGTAGACTTGTGGAGTAAAAACCCTAAACATTTGTAGTCCGACTTGGACAGTATCTTAGGGTCCCAAACCCTATTTTACTCATCAAGATAAGTGTTTTATTCCATCGATTTCATTATGTCTTCCATTGAATGTGTGTATGCTTGCTTGTTTAACATGTCCGGCTAAATTTCTTGTGTGTTTTCTTAGATCTATGAAACCTAGTTATTAATTATTGATTGGTTGTCTCTTATCTTAATTGTAATTGGCTTATGAGTGCAACTAGGCTATCGATGTGTTTAAATGCTTGAGTAATCTTTGTGAACCTTAGTTTATGAATCACTTAGCGGATTTCGTATTCTAAATATCCAAAGATAACCTTAAAGTTAGTTTATGAATCATCTAGCGGATTTCGTAGGCAATTACCTTAAGGTAGTCTCAAAGAGTTAGGGAAAAAGGCACAACCTACGACCTTAGAAAACACAACGCGTTAAGAATAAGGACGTGACAATTCAACCATCAATAAAAGATAACTAGAGAGTAATAGTATCTAGATAAGCACATTTTTAATCATCATACGAGCACACATAAAAAAGACATAGACTACCCGTAGTATTAGATAATTAGAATAGTAGAGTAATCGGTAGAAGTACCACCCCCCAAATCCAAGCCCCGAGATTTTACCCCTAGCTTTCTAAAAAAATATAAAAAGATAAAAAAAGAATATTCCTCAACCTCAACCTTAGCATAGTACACTTCTTACTAGCATCCCTATTCCCCTAGAGAACGATATCAATCCCCGAGGCTTACCCAATACTACACTACAACGATTAGGTTCACTGCCTAGGGTGTTGGAAAACTTGCTCGACGAAAAGGAAGTTCCTTTGACCCCCGAACGCGCTTTGTACGCGCATCAAGTTTTTGGCGCCGCTGTCGGGGAATAGAATAGCTAGTTAGATTTTTATCTCGTTTAGGTTCCCTTGCTTGATTCCTATCAAGTAATATTTTTTCTCATTTTTAGCTTCCTCGTAGTCTATCCCCCTTCTTCGTGACTGTGTTCGTAGCCCCATCACTTTTCATCATGGAAGGTGATAACCTGCCACCACATCCACCACTTCCCATCGACCCACCACTCACTGACCCGCCAAGAGGCCGTACTCTTGGTGAATACTCTAGACTAAGCCACCAAGGCTATAGGAACACCATTGAGCTCCCCGATCAAGCTCAAACTACGGCCCTGCGATCCGACACCATCCGGTTGGTGCAAAACGGATGTGCATTCCATGGACTTCGTTTCCGAAGATCCTAATCAGCATCTCAAGGACTTCCTTAAAATCGTTGATTCCATCGACCTTGATGCTACCACACGGGAGACCACGCGTTTGCGTCACTTACCATTCTCTCTACGGGACCAAGCTAGTAATTGGCTTGAGCGACTTCCCGCCGGATCCATCTCAAGTTGGGATGATCTCACCACTCGTTTCCTTTCCCAATTTTTCCCACCGGGGAGAACTACCAAACATAGGAATGAAATATTGATGTTCCAACAACGTCAAGGTGAATCTCTCTACGAGGCATGGACTCGATTCAAGGACTTGCTCCATAAAGTCCCTCATTATGGCATCGATCTTTGGATTCAAGTCCAAATCTTTTACGATCATGTCGATCCCTCCACCCGACAAACCATTGATTATGCCGCCGGTGGAAGGCTAAGTAACCTCAATGTTGAAGCATGTTGGGAAGTGTGGAAAACTAGAAGGGGAGGTTGAATAGTTTTGACAATTAAAACTTCCTTTTAATCTAATTAGATCGACTTATGTCAATCTATTTGGATGTGTGTGTTGGATGTTGATAAACAAGCATATAAAGGTAAGTAATGAAAAGATACGAGTAAGGAGCACAAAACCACAACGCGAGTATTTATAGTGGTTGGGCTACAAGGACACCTTCCTTGCCCTACTCAACTCCCCGAGTCACCTACTCGAGAGTTCATAATCACTACACCAATCTCCTTATGGCGGAGAAGCCTTCACAACATCGCTTATCCTTTTTCCGGTACAAAGCTAAATACCGAGTTCTTTCACACCAAGGCGAACCACACCTACACAACGTCGCCTACCCTTTATACGGTGCTAGGCTAACCACCGGGTTCTTTCACTCCAAGGTGAACCACAGCTACACAACGTCGCCTACCCTTTATTAGGTACTAGGCTAAGCACTTAGTTCCATTGCAATGGAGGAACTACTACCACACTACACCAATGACTAATCCCAAAGGATATCTACTCCTTTACAACATCATCAAGGATATCAATATCCTTGGATCTAATACTAGTCTATCTTGTACATCGAAACACACCATATCGAATGTACATATAAGGCACCTTTCACTAATTCCTTTGACTAGATCTACAAGACACCTTTCACTAATGTCTTGTGTCTTCACTTCTAAGCACCTTTCACTAATGCTTCTAGTCTTGACTTCTAAGCACCTTTCACTAATGCTTCTAGTCTTGACTTCTAAGCACCTACCACAAGTGCTTATGCTAGAGACGATAGATACCCTTCACTAATATCTTCGTCTTGACACTTGAGACATCTTTCACTAATGTCTTCAACACTATACTTCTTTTAAGAAAGAAATGGATCATCAACAAGAAGACTTCAGTAGCCTTGATGATGAGGAAGCATGGCAACTCATGGACTTGAGCTTGCTCGACTTCAAAGGTGGTGATCTTGCCTTTAAGAGGAACCTAGAAGATCACAAAAAAACAAAACTACAAACATGGATCTCTTAGATCTAAGGTTAGTGAGTTTTTAACTTAGGGAGAAAGTGTGTTAGAAAGGGGTGAGGAATAATGAAGAAATGGCTCACTATTTATAGAGGAAAAATCCTACTGTTCCCCAGATCCCACGGATCCCTACCACAACAGATCCGACTAGCACAAAGCTAGGGATCCGTGGAACGCTCCTCTTTGCCCATGGGTATTTTGGTTATGGGTCATGGGTCATGGGTTGAACCATGGATCTTTGGCTAGATACAATGTATCTTTGAGTGCAATGCACTTAGTCACTTGGGTATGGGTTGATCCATGGGTTATGGATATTATCCATGTATGATATAAGCATCATGTCATGCAACGGGTTATGGGTCAAGATCCATGGGTTATGGGCTTTGGGTTGTACCCAACTACATTCAATGTATTTGCCCAATGGGTTGTGATACTTAAGTTTCTACCCATTTATATTACCCAATATACTACATACTAGTTATGTGTATATTTTATCCAAATATGTAAACACTAGTTGTTGTACATATGTATTACTTAAATCATAAAATCCCTTATACTTGTTTTAGTGTTTTATGTGAGAATGTGAATATGTTAGAAACTATTAGTTCAAACCATTTACGTATTTTATTTGTTTCGTTAATATGATTTTACGTTTGTTATCGACAAAACATTATAAGATTGTAAAATATAAATAAACGTTTTTACGGCTTATTTGTATTAACAATCTCCCCCTTTTTGTTGATGACAAAACATAAAATTATTTTAAGGAAAAGCTAAAATTCGTAAAAGTTTGAATTTGTAGTTTTTACTTTCTTCTCCCCCTTTTTGTCGAAACAAAAAGTGTTTGAAGGAAAGCAACACATCGTTTTTAGGAAAAACATGTGAAAGAAAAAAAATAAAAAGAAATAGAGAGCAAGTAACGGGAAAGGATCTCGTCTTTACACCCCCTTGACGAGTCCATCCCTATGTAAGGGCGTCAAGAAAGTAATACTAATCTAGTTTGTTTGCAAGTAAGTTTGCAAAAGATTTCGTCTAAGTGACGAATGTACTCCCCCTTGATGATTGTAATTTTGCAAGGGGATGTCATGAAATGTAAACCTAGTATTGCAAGTAATTTGCAATGTATTGCTTTGACATAAAGCTCCCCCTAGCTTTAGGATGTCAAAGTCTTCATGTGTAAGTTGAATAACTACAAAACAAAGGTTAGAAAGCAAGTATAATTCACAATTTTCTGCAAATGTGGTCCAAGTTAGTAGAAAATAGCTTTCTGTCTCACGGATCCCGTGGTTCCCTCCTAGTAGGGATCCGTCTAGGCAATTCTGAGGGATACGTATTAGCTGATCAATTTCAGCAAAGGTGATATAACAAGTAATGTTATCACAAAAAAATGAGATATGAATACAAAGTAATCATAAGCTCAACAAAATAACAAGTAGCATGTAATTCCATTTAATAAAACTAGAGTTATGATATACATGACTCTAAAGACTAAGAAGATAAGAAAATACATGACTAGGAATTTCTAAACCAATTATCGCTTGATGCTAGGACACCACTAAACTCTTCTAGCTCGAGTTTTGTTTAGGTTTAATCTCGTCAAAACGTTCGAGGAGATGATAGAACATGAAACGTTGGTCTTCTCGTACTTCATGTATCAAACTTTCAACATGTTGACAATGATAGCAATCTTTGTCATGGCTAGGTAGTGGTGGCGGAAGAAATGAAATGGCTTGATGCGAAGGATCAAGTGAAGCGGCTTGTGGAGCTTCAAACGATGGAGGGATTGGTGGAGGCGCATTTGAGAATGGCTCGACAAAGAATGATGATGGTGGTAGAGAAGTGTCAACTTCCATATGGTCGGGTGGTTGACTTTGATGATTTCTCATAATCCAAATGGGATTATATGATGGAAACGGCGAAAAGGAAGCCGGAGTAAGTGTTGACTCAACACCTTGATTTTGTACCATTATTCCTCCTAACGAGGAAAATGTTGTCGGCGGAAGCGGATGAGACGGCCTAGGAGGCAAGTCCTCTAAATTGTAGAGGTGTGGTGATGATAGTGGGGATGTAAAAGAAATAGCTCTAGGAACCAATGGTGATGGTTTAGTGGAGATGATGTTGTTTGGCCTAAGAGGTATGGTGGTGTTTGGCATAGGTAGTTTTGTGGGTACTATCCTTTTAGGAATTGGTTTGATTGGTTGAGGAAAGATCCTATCATTTGATGGCTTGACCGGAGATGATTCGGTTGAAGAGATTTCGTGTATGACACGAGCCTTTTTCATGGGTGGTTCTTTGGTGGATAAGTTACTACTTGGGGTTTTCCTCATGATGAGATGATTTCAAGAGGTTTGCAAAGATTTCTAAAGTGCTGAAAGTTAGGATGAGAGTGATGACTATGGAGATCCTAACAAAGTGGTTTATAAACCAAGAGATTTAGCAAGTGCATTTAAGCCTTAAGCCACTAAGATTCATTTGAATGTGATGATTAACATGCACAAGAGTCAACTTCAGAGTTTGCACTGATCTAGGAACTCATTTAAGATGAGATGGAGTGTTTGAGTTAGGAAGATGAGTTGAAATGATTGTTTTAGCAAGAGTTGACATAAACTGTCACCCGGATCCCACGGTTCCCTCCTCAGGGGGATCCGTCTAGGCTAATTCTAGGGATCCGGCTCTCAGCAGCTATGGAAGAGTAGAAATGATGTTTCTAAGATCTAAGATCTATATCACCTTGAGTGTTTCAGTCCTCCTAAGTGTCTTAAATGAAGGGGTGCTTAAGTACATGAAGGGTAATGAGTGTTGTAGCAAATGATTGCCTTTTATGGAAGAAATTGGAACCTTCATGAGTACCAATGAATGAACAAGGATGACACTAAAGATTTTGAGGATGTCAAATGGAGCTAAATGATCCTAGTGATCAGATAGTGACTTAGGATAATGTCTTGGAGAAGATCCTAAAGGTTTAAGGTGGAAGAACTAGAATTTGATCAATTTTGACCAATTTTGAGGTAAAGATGATTATGACCAATCTTAGCCATATTTGAAAGATTTTCAAAGCTAGATGTGAGGAATCATGTGAGAGATGATGTGTGAGCTTGAGAGCGGAAGAGTAATGGTTTTAAGTGAAATGATAGATCTACAAACGTCTTGAGTGTGATCTAGGTGAGTTATGTGTGATTAGAAGAGATCTACTTAACTTGATAAGGACTTAATTTGCCTTAAGGCACTATGTCTAGCTTAGTGTGAGGTGTTCTAAGGACATGTTTGAAATACAATGATTGCAATTGCATTTTCTGTTTGCCGGATCCCACGGTTCCCTAAGAGTAAGGATCCGTCTAGCACAAACTTTGGGATCCGTCTATCTGCTAAGCAGAACCTTTACAAAAGGTATGCAATGACTTTGACAATGCATCATATTTCAAGTTTAAGAGGTTCTAACACTTAAGATATCAAATGAGATCGAGCTCACAAATAACACAGAGGTTTATCAAACTTAACAAGCACTATTCAAGAAACTCAAAACATATTTACGATCTAGATTAGTAAATCGTTTGTATTAACAATGGCCTGCAAGATATATGTCAAGAAAGAAAAGAGTAATTGATAGTATTCACGACAATAGAGTTGAGAGGTGCTAGTTCAAGAAAATCCTATACTTTATCCGGAGTTGTTGTTTTGGTTAACGGAAGAAATGAGCTAAGTATAGTCATTACGGATGGTGATTAGCATGCAATGAACTTTATCCGTGAAGTCATGTAGCTCTTCTCGATCAAGGCAAGATAATCGCTTGATGAGGAAAGTGGTTGTGATTAACTAAAAGAAAAATTAATTTTACAGCTTGTTTGATTAGTAATCCTAAGACAACGCAAAGTATTTCCATTGTAAACTTACTTTAGGAAAACATAGGAGTATAGATTTCTCAAGTGAGAGAATGAATATGAGACTATTACTAGCGGTGCTCAATTACGGCTAAACACGACCATTTTTACGGGTGATTGCACATACCCAACTTCCATCAAGGAAGCAATTCAACCGTTAGGTCAAATTAAGTTTCTAGTACAATAAGTTCTCCAGTATTCATTCTCAAGTTAGGAAAATTTATATTCCTACAATGGCCTATCGAAGAGTAACAATGATGATACTTTGCTTTGTTTTTATTAATATTATTCTTGAAACTACTAAGGTGACGAAGGTGTCATGTTTAAAAATAAAAATCTAAAGTTGTCCATAAGGTGAACAAAAATGGTTGTGTGAGTTACTTCAACATATGTTGTTGGAAAGCTCGAGTTTGGATTTTTGGATATGACAAATTATATTTGCGTTGCAAAATAATTTACTTGAGTATATCGGATGAAATAATCAAGTTGTCAAATCCTACTATGAAGCTTGGAAAGCGATCATGAAACGGAAAACGGGAGAGTACATCATCAACACAAGTGTAGGTTATGATCCGATATACATTCTTGTGTTTTTTTTAGAAAATGACACAAGAAATATGAAATCATATAAGCACATAAAACATTTATGATGCACATATGACAAACTTAACAAGAAGCCTTTTAGTATATTACATGTTTTAAACATTTTTTAACTTATATGACTTATCTAAGTATTTAAACTAACCTTTTCGACACACCTAGATGTTATCCCAAACACTCTTTCAAATAGAACATTGATTAATAAAATATTACTAAATCGACAAACAAGGGGATGAATAGCAAGGTGAGGAAACCACATATGTTATTCAAACAAACAAGCACAAAAAAAACTATTTGAGATAAGCAAATAATCAAGTGATGCAAGGTAAGACAATTAATCATTTAGCATAGCAAACGAAAGTTCTTTTCATCGCTTTGTGTTAAATATAAACATGTATACTAAGCTTGATTAGTTTCTTTTATGTTTATAAATATGATCAAAACCTTAATTTCAAAAGAGGACACATTGTTATTCAAAGATGAAAACATCCGTCTCCAATTATATCAAAAGTTGTGCAAAAGTTATGACCGAAAAATGACTTTCTATTATAAATCAATGATTCTATAAATTTTTGTTTTGAATCAGTTTATGAAATCATTTTTAAATGAAAGTAGACTCAAATACCTTTAAAACGATAGGTGGCACGACTTCTAACGACTTACGGTTAAAAAGTTATGAATTTTTGAAATTCAGACAAAACCTGTCTTCTGTACCACGGATCCCACGGATCCTTTGCTTGAGGGATCCGTCCAGTGTAAACTGAGGGATCCGCGGATCTGACACAGAAATACAAAAATGTATGTTTTGACCCGACGAAAAGGTTTAACCTTTGGGGACTTTTTAGTGACGTTATATTACCCATTTTTACCTTTATTCAAGCTTGATTAACAAGATATCTTACAACAAAACTTTTAAGAAAAAAATCGACAAAACACTTTTCATATTATGCTTATTATAAGAGAGAAGCATATATCACCATTTTATCCTTAAGCAACTAGCACGTTTTTTACCAACTAATTGTAACTAAGAGAACATACCTTTGCTATATTCCCTTTGTATGGTTTTAGAAACCATAGACGCGAAAAACTTCATGAGCTTTAAAAATACTTAATCGTATTTTGGAAAAGCATATTGTGGTCACTTTGTATTCTTCTTTGGGTGTTGACTTCTTTTTCTTCGGATAGAACAAAGTCATTGGAAGAATTCTAGTATGAAAATTTCTCAAAAGAAAATGTTAGAATGATCTATCACTATCCAACATTTAAAAAAATGATGATTTCTAAAAACATGACTTTTGTTTTAAGAAATTCCCTTCTTTGTAGTTTTCAAACATACACGGATCGTATCAAGTTTTCAAAGTACAATATACTTTAAAAAACTTGGTAACGAAGCTCTGATGCCAATTGTGGAAAACTAGAAGGGGGGTTGAATAGTTTTGCCAATTAAAACTTCCTTTTAATCCATTTAGATCGACTTATGTCAATATATTTGGATGTGTGTGTTGGATGTTGATAAACAAGCATATAAAGGTAAGTAATGAAAAGATAAGAGTAAGGAGCACAAAACCACAACGCAAGTATTTATAGTGGCTCGGCTACAAGGACACCTTCCTTGCCCTACTCCACTCCCCGAGTCACCTACTCGAGAGTTCGTAATCACTACACCAATCTCCTTATGGCGGAGAAGCCTTCACGACGTCGCTTATCCTTTTTCCGGTACAAAGCTAAATACCAAGTTCTTTCACACCAAGGCGAACCACACCTACACAACGTCGCCTACCCTTTATACGGTGCTAGGCTAACCACCGGGTTCTTTCACTCCAAGGTGAACCACACCTACACAACGTCGCCTACCCTTTATTAGGTACTAGGCTAAGCACCTAGTTCCATTTCAATGGAGGAACTACTACCACACAACACCAACGACTAATCCCAAAGGAGATCTAGTCCTTTACAACATCATCAAGGATATCAATATCCTTGGATATAATACTAGTCTATCTTGTACATCGAAACACACCATATCGAATGTACATCTAAGGCACCTTTCACTAATGCCTTTGACTAGATCTACAAGACACCTTTCACTAATGTCTTGTGTCTTCACTTCTAAGCACCTTTCACTAATGCTTCTAGTCTTGACTTCTAAGCACCTTTCACTAATGCTTCTAGTCTTGACTTCTAAGCACCTACCACAAGTGCTTATGCTATAGACGATAGATACCCTTCACTAATATCTTCATCTTGACACTTGAGACATCTTTCACTAATGTCTTTAACACTATACTTCTTTGAAGAAAGAAAGGGATCATCAACAAGAAGACTTCAGTAGCCTTGATGATGAGGAAGCATGGCAACTCATGGACTTGAGCTTGCTCGACTTCAAAGGTGGTGATCTTGCCTTTAAGAGGAACCTAGAAGATCACACAAAAACAAAACTACAAACATGGAACTCTTGGATCTAAGGTTAGTGAGTTTTTAACTTAGGGAGAAAGTGTGTTAGAAAGGGGTGAGGAATAATGAAGAAATGGCTCACTATTTATAGAGGAAAAATCCTACTGTTCCCCGGATCCCACGGATCCCTACCACAATGGATCCGGCTAGCACAAAGCTAGGGATCCGTGGAACGCTCCTCTTTGCCCATGGGTATTTTGGTTATGGGTCATGGGTCATGGGTTGAACCATGGATCTTTGGCTAGATACAATGTATCTTTGAGTGCAATGCACTTACTCACTTGGGTATGGGTTGATCAATGGGTTATGGATATTATCCATGTATGATATAAGCATGATGTCATGCAATGGGTTATGGGTCAAGATCCATGGGTTATGGGCTTTGGGTTGTACCCAACTACATTCAATGTATTTGCCCAATGGGTTGTGATACTTAAGTTTCTACCCATTTATATTACCCAATATACTACATACTAGTTATGTGTATATTTTATCCAAATATGTAAACACTAGTTGTTGTACATATGTATTACTTAAATCATAAAATCACTTATACTTGTTTTAGTGTTTTATGTGAGAATGTGAATATGTTAGAAACTATTAGTTCAAACCATTTACGTATTTTATTTGTTTCGTTAATATGATTTTACGTTTGTTATCAACAAAACATTAGAAGATCGTAAAATATAAATAAACGTTTTTACGGCTTATTTGTATTAACAGGAAGTCATCGAAGATTTAGCACAATGTGAAGAAGGATGGGCAATTCCGATAGTCCTTGAAAAGAATAATTTGGATTCCCGCGCACAACTGTTTAAGAGTATGGAGGCACAAGTGAATAAATTAATGGAAATAACCACACATGATGATGAGCATGTGAACGCGGTCAAGGAATTTTTGCTTTCAACAAAATCCCGGCAAGATGAATTCGAGGATATAATGTTGACATTTGTCAACAACCAAGAAAAGGAAATAAAACGCCTCGAAGCTCACATGAGGAAAACACACGACACTTTCTTGGAGCTAGCTAAAAACTTCATGCTAAAACTCCGTGAAGAAATCGTAAGGAATAATGTACCTAAAAAGATCGAAAAGGTATATGCGATACCGGAGCACGTTAGAATGATTCCTGAACCATCTTCCATTCCAATAAGCGAGGCAACCCCCCTCAAGGAATCACAACTTTATATGAATTGTTGCTTCAACACTCCATGCATAAAAGGAACATTTCCTAGGGACGTGTTCATTGGAAGGGTCCACGTATCGCTTCCCGAATTCCATGACATAAGAAAACGTTCTTTTGGTTTTAAACCGGGATCGAAAAGTCTTCACCCCCAATAATTCAATATTCCTAGAATCCCCGTTAAAAGACAATTTGACATGTGCGTTGCTCACTTTTGTGGCGATTGCAAGTGGATTGACAAAATGAATTTTAAAATAAAAACCAAAATCTTTGTCAAAAATAGCAACAAGATTTTTGATCCGGGCGGGTTCATAAAAACAGCCTCTTTCGCAAAAATTTGGGCGTGACGCCGTCACCACGCAAAGGGTGACGTCGTCGCTAAGCCAGATCAGACGGATAAAAACACCAAACATCTCTTTCATTCTCTACCCTACACATTTTATCCGCCCCACACTTCACTATCACGATTTCTCCACATCAAATTCACCACTTTGCATCATCAATCTCCACAAGGTAAGTAATTTTCATTGATCTTTGTCTATTCAATTGCTCTATTCTGCGCTCAATTTTGATTTCCCCTTTCAATCCGAACCCCGCCCCCCAATTGATTTGATTAATGCTGAATGTCGCCTATGAATCTTGTTAATTAGGCTTAAGATTAGGCAAATAGTAGTGTTATCATGTGGGTTTGATTTTGCGAAAATCCTTAGACGGCTTAGGGACTGAACCACCTAGCCAATGCACCATTGCTGCTGTAGCAAGGGTGTTTGGGTTAAGGGTTATGGTTAAAAACCTGGATTTTTCCCTCGCAAATGTCGGATTTGAAATTTTCTGGTTGGGATGTCAGCCCGCTGGCGTGACGCCGTTAGAGCCTTCTGATTTCGTTTTAGCAGCTTGAATATTACTCATTTGTTCCTGCTATTTTTGAATTCCTATTTCAGAATATGAGCAAGAGATCGAGGAGAACAAGGGGGCAATCTTCTGGAACCCAAGAGAGTGTCGCTGACATTGTTTCAAGATGGGGAGTGTTTATCGAGGAAGGAGCCCAAACTCGGTACAATGATTTGCTCCATCAAACCATTGACTCGGGGGCTGTTTTGGATTAGGATTCCCTTAATGAGCATGATCTTGCTAGGGACTTTAGAAACAGTTTTAGGAAGGATAAGTTCATTGATCCTCAGTGGGAGAGGTTGTTTCGGATGCGTGAGCCCATTTATAGTGAGTAGGTGCGTGAGTTTCACGCTTCTTCTTCTATAAATATTCTTTCTTATCGAGGTAGCATTGATTTTCAAGGAATTCGGTTTAGACTGGGTGGAGTCTGGAGGAGTATGTATGTGCTGGAGTTTGGTTGGAGAGTAGGTTTGTATTCTGAGAGGGATATTGAGAGTGATGTCTTTAGAGCTAGCTTGGGCGCTGGATTTTCCGCTAGGGAGGACATGTGGGGGATTCAGTTTTGGAACACATTGGCCAACAGGGAGTATGTTACTGGGAGTACCCTTGCCTCGCAGATCCGAGACCCACGAGTGAGGCTCGCGCACCGTTGCATTGCCTTCACCATAACGGGGCGCAAGGACACGACTCATCGTGTCACCTTACCGAGTCTATTCTATCTCTACTGCATGTTTGCTGAGGATGTGTACTCTAACATCCCGTTCTGGTTGGCTGATTACTTGAAGACTGCTAGCGGTATGAGGCAGGCGGATAGGGTGTATGGTGGTATGTTTGTCACCAGGTTGGCTCAGTCCTTTGGCATCCTGAACGGGGAGGTACCTATGTACCTCAATGTTGTAGAAGAGCCCAAGGTTGTCATAGCTAAGTCCTTGAAGGCCATGGATGTCATCATGGATATTGGAGGTAGCTACGCATGGTACCACCCTCGTCCCGCAGCTCAGGATGATGATGATGATGATGATGATGACGAGCATCCGATACCGCCATACCAGCAGGGGGATGGAGCAGGAGGCTCCGCTGAAGCCTACAGGCACATGTCCAGTGGGGACTGGTAGGCCCACCAGGGAGCGTGGATGGGCCGGATGGACACCTGGATGGCTCAGCAGGACCAGAGGGCCAGCTGGACATATGATCATAACGTTAGACAGATGCAGTACTTGTCCATGCGCGATCATCTTGACCCTCACCTACATATCGACCCATTCCCCGGGCGGGAGGAGGATTACCCGCCTTATGGATACATGGGCCACCTCCCCCTGGCTATGATTACCGCTATGGACCCCCTCCTTAGTGATTTATGTGTTTATTTGTGATTTGTTTATGGACAATTGTGGTTGGATGTTGATTGAGACAATTTGATTTGGGCCTGTAATAACTTAGTACTATCTTAACTTGGCGATGATGTGGTGATTTGGAACAATATGTTATGTATATATTTGTATGTGGTGTGGCTTATCTATTCCTTGTTTGGTTGTTTTATTTTTATGTGTGTCATATATCTTTATCGTTGTTGTATTCTCATGTTCGAATTTGTGAAAATGCTTTATTTTGTCTTTAACCTCGTCTTAATTGCATATAAAGGTATTTTACAATAAGATAAGTGTAGGGAGGATTACACACGTTTTTAAAAGAATTTGAACACGAGAATTTCAATTAATGAAATTGATATATATGTGCGTTTGTTAGAGTCAAATGCTTGTATCGAGTCATAATGGATGTTTTGCAGAAATTTTTCCAGATTTTAAAGGTGTAATTTTTCCAGAATTTTTCCAAGAAAACGCAGCAGAACAGTTTCTGTCAGGACAACCTGACAGCGTCAGGATTAGAACCTGACAACGCCGAGGAGCGTAAAACGCTTATAAAAATTTCTCGTTTTCTGTGCTAAGTATAATATTTTGGAAATTCTCAGGTCTTAATTTTCCAGAAAAACTGCAAACATCCATTCAACAAGCATTATATCCTAGTGTAGTTGAGTCATATATAGTTTTACCGCCGATTCTACGCAAAGGTTTCGTCTATTTTCTTAAAGTGTGCGGGTTTTATTTATCAAGAAGAAGAAACATAATATTGGATGAAGCTTATCACGCATACGTTCTTCTTGGGAAAGAATTTAACCACTACTTCACACGGATCCTACCGAGCTAATCAGGGGAGTACTAGTTTCTTTCTCTTTTAATTACCTTCCTTTATCATAACTTTGATACTTTCAGGGAACGTTGGGGACAATGTTCAGTTTAAGTGTAGGGAGGGAGAATAAAACGGGAACTTTGAAACTATGCTTATCCTTGAATATTTGTCTTGTCCTATTTCATTTGTGTAATAAGCTATGAGAGATATCGGTTAGGGAAATTTTAGCGCCAAATTTAAATTTTTTATGACATGTACGAGTGGGATTTTAGTCTTAATAAAGCGTCTAATGGATAGGAGTTATATGACTAGCACAAAAACCGTTTACCACTCAAATTCCACCCCAAAAATGTGAGGTTCGCCCCTAGATCTATAGGAATTAAAGCATTCACCTTTAATGCTTCGAGAGTGTACCGGTAGTATAATAGATTCTAGAACTTGTTTTGTAATGCATTCCGAGATCGCTAGTGAGACTACACTTGTGTAGTTAGGAATAACTAAATGATAAGAGTCATTAGGATAACCCTTGTTTGAAACCCGTATTATAATTACTTCTTCCACATCGGTCGAGTAATTACCTCACACCCTTGTGATGTACTCATCTTTAGTACACGATACCCCTAGTTAACCCCTCAGAGCCTATCCTTTTCGCGGTTCTCGTGATGTTTCGGTTTTCCGGAATATCAATGAAGAGCATTGTTTACAATCCACCCCCAAATGTAAACCCAAACCGCCTTAGCCTACCTTGTATGCACTCACCTTTAGTGCATTATTGTTATCACTACTAAACCCTTAGTTCAATTATCTAGTTACTTGCATGGTTGCTAAGTCAAGTCATATCTTTTGTACATAGTTTTTGGATGATTGGGTCTCATGGGTAAAAGTAATATATTATGGAGTGACGGGAAAGAACGTTAAATTCAAATTCCCTTTATTTATGTAATTAAATACTCCAAGTGTTTTGATCTTTTCAAATCGGGTCAAATTAGTGTTAGAGTAATAAGAACTCAAGTGTAGGGATGCTCCTATAAATCCCTTATATTTTGATGTTATCTTAGAGGATGGTAGAGTAAAAGTGTATGAAAAAAAAGGCTACCATCCTACATTGATCTTAATGTTTATGTTTTTCAATTTATGTGTGTTTGTTTCAAGTTATCTAGAGTTTAGTGAGTCAAGTCTTGGCTTAGCAACGCCATTCTTTTCATGCTTGTAACATAAGATTTTTGACTTGCCACCACTAAATCGCCTATCCAACCAAACCCTTTGTTTCCCTACCGTAAGCCTAACATTACAACCCTTTTAAAGACCTCTTAGATAGTTGTTCCTAGGTGCTTACGCCAAAGCGGTGGAGGTTTGATCTAGTCTCAAGCCTATGGTAATTTATGTACTATGACCAGGTAATGAGTGTTTATCTTCCATTTACATTTACTATATTTCATATACACTCGAGAGACGAGAGAATCCAAACACCCTTTGTGAGGTGCTAGTATATAATTTTCATGCTTGTTATGACTATTGCGGTGCTTTTACTTGCTGTGAATTATGTTAAACCAATGCTTCATGCCCCCTAACTTATAAATTGATTGGCCAAAAGCACATTTGTTTGAGGACAAGCAAATACCAAGTGTAGGGATATTTGATAAGGATTTAAAACGTACACTTTTAAGGGATCATTTAAGCCCTTAATCGCCCACTTTTATATCCGTTACTGCTTAATTTCGTTCGTTTTCACTTTTTAGGTCTCTTCGAAGCAAAATGCTGGAATGATGCTTATTTGGACGAAAAGGAGTGAATATATGAAGAAAATAGCTAAGTCAAGATCAAAGACACTCAAGCTGCTGAAACTGAAGATGACGACGTCCCAACTAAAGGGCGACGCCGTCCCTCTCTACGGTTTTAATTAAAATACACTTGACGGCTCAGTAGACTTTTTGCTAAAATACACCTGACGACGTCAGGCTTTGAAGAGGAAGGGCGTCACGAAGACTTTTCATCTCGCATGCCCAGATCCGAATCGACGACGCCCTGTGCTGAACCGACGGTGTCACAACTACAACGTGACGCCGTCCCAACGATAACTTGGCCAAGACGAAAACCCTAATGACGGCGTCCCACCTATAAGGCGACGCCGTCGTAAGTGTAAAATTATATATAGAAATCGAATTTTCAGAATTTTAGGAGGTAGACTTGTGGAGTAAAAACCCTAAACATTTGTAGTCCGACTTGGACATTATCTTAGGGTCCCAAACCCTATTTTACTCATCAAGATAAGTTTTTTATTCCATTGATTTCATTATGTCTTCCATTGAATGTGTGTCTGCTTGCTTGTTTAACATGTTCGGCTAAATTTCTTGTGTGTTTGCTTAGATCTATGAAACCTAGTTATTAATTATTGATTGGTTGTCTCTTATCTTAATTGTAATTGGCTTAGGAGTGCAATTAGGCTATCGTTGTGTTTAAATACTTGAGTAATCTTTGTGAACCTTAGTTTATGAATCACTTAGCGGATTTCGTAGTCTAAACATCCAAAGATAACCTTAAAGTTAGTTTATGAGTCATCTAGCGGATTTCGTAGGCAATAACCTTAAGGTAGTCTCAAAGAGTTAGGGAAAAAGGCACACCCTACGACCTTAGAAAACACAACGCGTTAAGAATATGGACGTGACAATTCAACCATCAATAAAAGATAACTAGGGAGTAATAGTATCTAGGTAAGCACATTTTTCATCATCTTACGAGCACACATAAAAAAGACATAGACTACCCGTAGTATTAGATAATTAGAATAGTAGAGTAATCAGTAGAAGTACCACCCCCCAAATCCAAGCCCCGAGATTTTACCCTTAGCTTTCTAAAAAAATATAAAAAGATAAAAAAAAGAATCTTCCTCAACCTCAACCTTAGCGTAGTACACTTCTTACTAGCATTCCTATTCCCCTAAAGAACGATATCAATCTCCGAGGCTTACCCAATACTACACTACAACGATTAGGTTCACTGCCTAGGGTGTTGAAAATCTTGCTCGACGAAAAGGAAGTTCCTTTGACCCCGAACGCGCTTCGTACGCGCATCAATATCACACATGATATCACAGGTGATATCAACGGTGTTATCACACATGATATCACGTGTGATATCACAAGTAAGGTGATATCACTTGTGATATCACAAGTGTTTGAGCTTCCTCAGTTTGTTTATAAAGATGTGTGCTATCTTCAACCATAGCTTATTTAGTTTGTTGATTCAACCATGGATATTTTCAAATCCCGCTATAAAACCAATCGAAACATGCACAATGTATCCATTAAATAGAAAAATCCACCACAAGTCTAAGAAAAGTATCATAACATCTCTTATTTTTAGTTGAACAACTTTTCTAATATTTCATAATATCATAAAACACAAAAATCTTCCTAAATATTTTCAAAAACACAACCATCACACTTAGTTGAGTATCACAACTGATAACACATACAAGATGAAGAATGTAATACTTTTCATCTTTCTTACAGTGTTATATCACAAGAGATAAATAAGTGTCACTTATAAATATCAAAATGAAAACGTTTGAAAACGAATAAAATCGAATGAAAAACGTATAAAAACGTATGAAAACGGACAAAAACGTCTGAAAACAGACAAAAACGTATAAAACAGACAAAATGTATAAAAACGGATGAAAACGGACAAAAACATATAAAAACGGATGAAAACGTCTAAAAACAGACGAAAACGTCTAAAAATGGATGAAAACGTAAAAAAACGATGACAACGTATGAAAACGTCAGAAAACGGACGAAAATACATGAAAACGTAAAAATACAGACGAAAACGTCTAAAAACGGACGAAAATACATGAAAACCTAAAAAACAGACAAACATATGTAAATGGATGAAAATGGCCGAAAACGTGAGAAAATGGACAAAACGTAAGAAAACAGACGAAAACGTAAAAACATGTTTGAAAACGTATGAAAAATGGACGAAAACGAAAGAAAACGGACGAAACGAACGAAAACGTAAGAAAATGGACAAAAACGTATGAAAACAAACGAAAACGTAAGAAAACAGACGAAAACGTATGAAAACGGACGTAAACGGGCGAAAACGTAAGAAAAGAGACGAAAGCGTATAAAAACGGACGAAAACGTCTGAAAACAGACGAAAATGTCTAAAAATGGACGAAAACGTAAAAACAGACGAAAACTTAAAAACGGACGAAAACGTCTAAAAACTGACAAAAACTTATATAAACGTATGAAAACGTACAAAAACGTCAGAAAACGGACGAAAACGTCAGAAAACGGATGTAAACGTACGTAAACGGATGAAAACAGACGAAAACGTCAGAAATCAGACGAAAACATATGAACACGGACGAAAACGTATAAAATCGAATGAAAATGTATGAATACAGATGAAAACGTATGAAAGCGAAAAAAAAACTTGAATAAAAAAAACATGAATTTAAAATTTAAAAAGAAATTATTAAAAAAACATGAACTGACAAAAAAAACACACGAATTTATAATAAAAACGTGAATTAAAAAAAATAAAAAAATGTTAATAAATAAGAAAGACAAAAAGATAAAGAAAAAAAAAGAAAAAAAACATGGACTTAGGTTTCCATATTAAATCTTAGGTTTATCCTCACCATTTGATCAAACTAGATGAATGGTGAGGATTTGTCCTTTAGTAAGCACCAAAATAAGAGTAAGGAAAATTCCTCGGATTTATAATTAATTGATTTAATTTGTCTTTTCTTTTTAATGTGTAGTTTAAATACTTGAAGCGACAAATGAGTTTCATTTTATCCTACAATACGCACAGCAAACCTTTCTATCAGGATGCATCATTTTATCACGATTTTAACCTTAATTAGACGTCCGAATTTGGATAACTCAATAACTCATAAGAAGAAACTAGTTGGATGATTCATAAAACCAAATTTATTATCGCGAAATCACGAATAATGTAAGTGCTCATAAGAACAAACGACGAGGGCTTCAACGGTATCACTTTTTCATCGCAAATGTCTAGTTTATTGGTCAATGAGTGTTTTAAAAGAACATGGCATTGGTTCGATTCAACTCCTGACAAAATGTCACTTGAACATGTGTTCATCGTGTGACGCTGGATTAAAGTTTTTCCGATCTACACTCTAAAAAGTTACTTTTCGTGGTTTGCTACCCATATCCCCTACGGTTTCTTGCTTTAGTCTTACTGGATTTCTTGTTGTTGATCCCCAGCTTTCCCTGCCTGCGCTTTGATTCTCATGCCTCTGTTTGTTGACGTCGTGCGTAGAAACCGATATTCTTTTATTTATTTCTAAAGGGTCGTGCTAAACAAACACCAATTTTCCACTAACAAAACACCAATAATTACATAATCATTCTTAATAATCATTTTATCATTAATTACTTGTCAAATCCTTTTATCTCCATAAACTCCAACATCCTCATTTTAATATTTTTGAAATAACTGTTACAAATTTTACAACCTTTAAAGTATCCTTTATCTTCTTCATTAATCATTTTCCGGCATCTTTTCAATCAAGACCGCACCACCACCGGTTCCACCTTTCTTGCTACTTCAACCACCGATAAACCACCGTCGACTCGTAAATTTCCCATTCTTTTCACTAAACAAACCTTAATTATTACATCAATGATTAGTTTTTTCTACTTTTATTTTCAAACTTATTTTTACTTGTTTAACACGGAAAAAAACCGGAAACAACAATACCCAACACGAAAAAAACCAAACCTCGATCTCCCCATCGACTTTCGGTTCGACTACACCGATAAATCATCCCAACCAAAGTACTCTCCTTTCATCTTGTTAAACCCGAGACATCAGCTTCAGAATTGAATAATGATTTCTATTTTTAAATGATTGAAAGATTTTATTTTATGGGAATATCATCTTCATTCTTAACTTCATGTTATTGTGTTTCCTGTTATGTATTGTGGATGTTAAACTAGTGATGTTTTTGTTAGTTGTATGTTAGTTGTTTGTGATTAGCTAGTGATAAGGATGCATTTATGAGTGATTACCAATCTTCTCAAAATAGATAAATGTGATAGGCTATATATGTAATGCATATCTCTCTACATTTTAGTGATTCAAATCAATAAACACATTACTGTGATATCAATCATTCATCTTACATGGTATCACGAGTCCATCCATTACCGATCCTAAAACTCTAAACCACAACTCTTCGCCGCGCCTCCGGCGGGCTACTCATCGGAGGTTGGGCTCCTTAAATAAAATAGTGGATCTTTATGTTTTTCTTGGGAAAAACACGCCCCGTTTGTTTGGAAGGTTCTTTGGGGGTTGAAGTTTTAGAACCAACTTTTGTTTTCTCATCTTTCTGTTTTGTTTGTTAGTCTGATTGCGTGCGACTTTGTTACCAGTCGACTAAAGTTGACCATTGGGACCAGTCCCTAATGTTGACCGTTGGTACAATAAGATTACCAGTTAACTTAGCCGACCGTTTGTACCAGTTGACTAAAATCGATCGTTGGTACGGTTTTGTTATGAGCCGACTAAAGATATCTTTATTAAGGCTTGCCTACAACTTTGTTTCAAGAATTTCGCTCCAGTTTGAGTGTCCGATGTCCTCCCGCTCAAACTGTGAGGGAGTGTTAGTTGTATACTAGTTGTTTGTGATTAGCTAGTGATACGGATGCATTTATGAGTGATTACCAATCTTCCCAAAATAGATAAATGTGATAGGCTATATATGTAATGCATATCTCTCTACATTTCAGTGATTCAAATCAATAAACACATTACTGTGATATCAATCATTCATCTTACAGTTTTTGGTTGGTGGTGTTAGGTGGAGAAGATATGAGATTTTGAAAGACAAATATTAGGCTAGTCGCAGTCGTAGTTTTCAAATCGGTTGGGCACCGAACCTTTCCTCACTCGACCGATGTTAACATCGGTTATCTTGGATGTGGACATCGGTCGCCACATCGGTTGTGTGGCAAAAAAATAGGATATCGGTTCAAATTTCGACCGAACTTTAAACACATATATCCCATGCAAATTTTGACCGTTAGGGTAAAAAAAAAAAAAAAAAAAAAAAAACGTTTGTCATTCAAAAAAAAAACTTTTTTTAAACAATTTTACCACTTTATAAATACCAACTTTACCTCAAACACAATTCACCACTCACCATTTCTCATCTATATTCATTTCAATATAATTCTCATCCATGTTCATGATGTCAAAGAAAAATACCCCACCATCAAAAACCCGACGATCCCGACTACCACAAAATCAACCGAATATGAATTTCTCGCCGGAAAACAACTTTGAGATAACCAGAATAACACCACAACAAAACCGACCTATTCGCTTTCATCCACAAAGTTTTGGATGTCAATCACAACTAGCCCAACCAAATAAAAACCAAAACCCGTTTTTACATTAACCGTCATTTTGTCTCACCGCAACATCCTTACACCAATTCTGGCAAGAACCTAGTGGGTCGTCGTACCATCCAAACATGGACTTCATTTATCCTTCTCAACTATATCAACCTTATTACCGATTCAAGTACTAATCTTGACATTAATTTGGAAGATTATTTGCCGGAGTATCCGACACTAAACTACAAAAGTCAAGATGCTTCGATGGGCCAAGGTTCGGGTCACGGTTCGCACCACGGTTCGTACCATGATTCCATTTCCGTTGAAGATTCGATGATGAAAAAACCGCTTCGCGAAGAAATGTCCCCATCAAACCAAAAGCAACCATCAAGGCGTGCTTCAAAGGCCAAGGACAAAGGCAAAAAGCCCGAAACAAGAAAGAGGAAAGCCAAGAAGTCCGTTGAGCCATGGACAAAGACAGAAGAGGTCGCGCTTTGTAAAGCTTGGGTTTATGTATCGGAAAACTAGCCAGATGAAACACCACAACCGCTTCAAGTTTTGGGAGTTAGTGATAGACTACTTTAAAAAAAAAGTTGGCTCAGACCGAACCTATGACTCCATCACTAACAAATGGAAGAGTAGGATTAAGTAATAGGGTTAGTGAGAATAATATAGACGACACTTCAAAAGCTCTTAGAGAATACCGTATGACGTACTGTCATGATTTCACTTTGGAGGAGTGTTGGGAGGTTTTAAAGGGTTATGCTGCTTAGAAGGACATTGAGATGCCGACTTTCCAAACGAATAGTGGAAGAAAACAGGGTTCTACCACTACCTCTGGTTCAAGCCAAGCTCGTGATCCTTTCGATGTCCAAGATGTTGATGATTCTTATGAGGAAGAGACTAGAGAATCACGACCGGCTGGTCGTGACAAAGCAAGGAAGAAACCATCCTCCTCCTCTCATGATGATGATGGACCATCAGAATCATTTGTAAAATCGTTGACCAAAACTTTCTTCAAGACTAAGAAGCCGTCAAAAGGGGAGAAAGGTAAGAATAAGGAGGGTTTAGAAGATGCTTGGATACGGTTGAGGGAAAAAGAGCTGGAGATGAAGAAAGAGAAACTTGAGCTCATGAGACTATCAAAACGAGAGACCGACATAATCTTCTACAACACCCAATCGACCCAACTTTGACCGAATGACAACTAGAAGAATTGATGAAAGTCAAGACAACAATCAAGGCACGCTACGATTTAGATTATTAGTTTAAGTATTGTAGTGTTTATTTTAATTTCGTATTGTATTTTTTTTTATTTCGTATTGTAATTTTTTTTTATTTTAATGAATTTAAATTTAATGTTTAAAATGTTTGAATTATAAAAAAAATATTAATTAAATAAATAAAAAAACTTTGGGTCATCGACTGTGACATCTTGGTCATGCCCTGGTGCGAGAGAAAGTAGATATGACATCTATGGCGCATCTCCGATCACGATTATGACTAGCCTTATGTGAGAGAAAATTAGGGTCCGTTATTTGTGATTTCCCAATGCAAAAGTAAAACCCTTTTCAATTTACCAAGATTTGACTTTTGCTTGAAAAAAATAAATATAGGTTTAAATAGTGGATTCAGGTTCATATAGTAGGACCCTTTCTAAATTGAAGGAACATGCCTTTAACAAATAAATTTTTGTCTGTTTGTTAGCACATGTATAGATCGTTTAAGAAAAATGATCAATGTATCAAACATTAACTTTGAGTATGGGTGGGCTTCACATTATGATGGTTCTATGATACACATAATCAAGCTATAATTATGTATATTAAAATAGTGACCAATAAACTCATGATACATGTAAATACAGTATTTTTTTTAAAGAAATAAACTACAATAGACTATGTTTAAATACTATATTCGTCCTAAATTTTATATACATTTTGACTTTTTCAATCAAACTTTAACGATCTTAAATATATATATATTTTTATTATATAATACTTGATGAAAGTTATATCAATGAAAATATATTTAAATTCTAATTTCATCTATATATTTTGCAAGTATTATATAATACAAAATGATATAGTTAAAGTGAAGGTTTAATTGAAAAAATCAAAATGAACATAAATTTTGAGACGGAATGAGTAACTACCTAACTAGATTAAAAAGGGACATATCACAATTCACAAAATTACAAACTAATGAAGCATAATATATATAAGGATAATTTATTCTTTGTTTTGATTAATGACTTCTAAAGCCAACTCAACCTGTCCCTTTTGTACACCCCCACCTAATATCAGTATCAGTATCTTTAAAATGGATCCTCCTCCCTAACAAGTACAACTTCCTTTTATCTCACAAACCCAACACTACGTTTGAAAAGGGTGGTTCGTTGACATACATTCGAAGTCACTAGTAGTAGTAATCAATAAAAATGACCAAGAATAATGTGTCAAAAATAAAAAATGACAATGACAAATATTATGATGGATGTATTATACTTTTTTAAGTTGATAAATTATAATACACAAACTGTACGGCATAAGGTAGTTGCAAATTTGCAACAAGAGAAAATTTGTCATATCAATATATCATCGTCAACTACAAAACATAGACTTGTCGAAAACTAATTATGCTTTCTGAATTTCACATTTTGATAATAGAAGATGATGACCCCTTTGGAAAGGTGCTCAAGTCTTTTTAGTTTTAAATAGTCAATCTAATCTATATATATACTACTTATAATGTACGAAGGCACATTACTCTTAATTTTAAGACGTACAAAAAGTTAAGTATAGTTTACAACACTTTAATGCAACCAATTTTCAGAATTACAACAAAGTAAGCATATTGTACAACAAAATAAAGCGTGGTGTCATTTTAAGACCAAAATTCTATCAAACAACATTAATGCTATTAAAAACACCCTTAACCAAAAATTACAACCATTTAAGCACAATGTACAATAGCTGCAACCAATTTTCAGATTTACCACAAAATAAGCATAGTGTACAACAAAATAAGCATGATGTAATTTTCAGACTTACAACATTAATGCTATTAAAGTGGTCAATGTTATTATTGAATATAATGACTACTACTTACAAGAAAAGAAACATATTGTACAATACTTTAATTCACATAATTTTCAGAAGTACAAGACAAGAAGCATAGTGAACAACAAAATACCACATTAATGCTATTTAATGTAGTCAATTATTTAAGTGGTCAATAAATACAATTAATACAATTATTAAAACATCACTTACATAAGAAATATAAATTATCAAGCATATTGTACAACAAAAATAAACACAATTCCTACATTAAATTTCACTACTACAAATAATAAAGCATATTATACAAATATTTAAGCCCGAACGGGCAACGGGCAAAATGGGATTTGAGCCCGAAATGGCGCGGACCAAATGGGCTCGAGCCCGAGCAGACACGGGCCAACGGGTTCGAGCCCGAACGGGTACGGGCTATACGAAATTCTTGATATTCGTAAATTTATTGTTAAAAAGAACATAATAAACTAAAATACATTATTCATCGAAAATTTTTATTTGAACCCCTGATTTTTAGGCAAAATCATTGGATCCTATTCCAAATATTTTCTATTTATAAACTCGGCTAAAATGTGTTTCCACACACATTTAGAGGGCTATGTATAATGTCATGCCAAAAGTGGTGCCGTGAAAAAAATAATGTCATTTCAGCATTTTTTGTTCATAACATCAGTTTTGGTTATGGCACCAAAACACCCTTCCCTGATATAACACTAGCTTTTTGGTGCCGTCATGCCTTTTTTTTTTTAATAAATAAAACAATACATTTAACTAAAATTTAATTTCATTAATAAAAAACACATTAGAAAAATAAAAAAGGATACCAAATTTAAAAAGTACATAAAATAAGAATTAGCCGTAAAAATAAAATTAAACTAGTTTTGGGTATTTAAATAACCATTCGTTGAGTCAATTCGATAGATCCTTAATAAAAATTAGAGGTGAGAAAAAAATTGAACAACCGAAACCAAATCGAAAATCGATAAAAACCGAACCAAAATAACTGACCGAAACTAAATTGATTGTTTGATTTTTACTTTTTCCAAAACTGAAAAATTCGGTTCACTTTCGGTGTTCGTTCAGAAATCGAACCATGCTCACCCCTAATAAATATAGATAACATATATTTACATACCCTTGTTTCCAAAGTAATACTGTATTTACTAACACCAAACCATCAACCCATACATTACCTAGACTAAACTAATCAAATGTTGTACATTGATATGGATTTAGCAATTATGGGCATGTAATTAGTAACATGTTGAAAACCAACACGCAACCTCAGTCATCTATGCCAGCTACCCATCTTCTCCACACCCTACTCATAAATTACAAATCCTATATGGCTATATCACATCTTCCTCAACTCATCTTCCCTATCTTCTTCACACACTCACTTCTCCATTTTTTTCAATAACATATGATCCACAAATACTTTCATTTTTTGTCTCGCCTCCATCAACAAACTTGCAACAACAAAAAAAACAAGAAGAGCGACGTCAACAACTCAACGTGATAATTAGATAATTTGTGTCAAAACACATCCTCAAATACACTCAAAAACACAAAAGAAAAAAGAAAGAAGAAAAAGAAATGTCCATCGCGTGGGCTGGTGGTGGTGGTGCAAAGCACTTGCACCCAAGGTATGGTGCGGGTTGTCGTGCCCAAGGCTATGGCTCAAGCCATCAAGTATTGTACCCGGGCCACTTATAAGTGTAGAGACGAGTTATTTTGGTGCTTACCAATGGACAAATTCCCATCATCCATTTAGTTTGATCTAATGGTGGGGTTTAACCTAAGATTTAATATGTCAACTTAAATCCATGTTTTTTTCTTGCCTTTTTCTTGTCTTTTTTGTCTGTAAGATATTGGATATCATAACACAAGGTCGGGTTGTGGTTAGGCCGAATATCTAGAGAGAGAAAGAGAGAGAATGTGGGAGTTCTAGTCAAAGAAAGTGAAATCGTATTATTAGCTTCAAATGAACATCAAACCCTCTCCCTTGGTGAGAGAGAGCTTATATATATGACATAAAAACAGCCCTACTTGGGTTGTGGAGCGAGCTGACAGTGGGTAAATACCCGACCCGACTCCACGGGTGTTTCGCTAACTAATCTAATACTAATAAGCCTACGAGCTAACTTATGCTAGACATAACTTGGGGTGACCGAGTCTTTCATATGGATTTTTGTAATCCTAACAATCTCCCCCTAAGGGAGGTCAACCTGGAAATTACAACTTGAATCCTAACATTCTATTACATGAATTTAATATTCTAGCTTGTAGTATTTGATTCTTCAATGTATGCAAACTTTGTATTTTCAGTAGTGATCTTTTGGATGAATGTTCCTTTACTTGGTAATCTTTGAACTTTCTTCGAGATAATCAGCCACAATAAATCTCCAACTCGTCCTTTGTAGTATTGCCTCCATGTAATGTTGTGACCTTCAGACCAACATGCTCACACCTTTGTGGATCATGACTTTTGGCATCAGATTTGCGAAAGCAGTGTTGTACATCTTTCAATTATCACGATTTCTTTGATTTTGAGCATGAAGAGTGAGCATGTAGTTATGAATTGACATCTCATTGACCATCAGCTGCAACCGACGAGGATTTCGGCATACAACAGTTAGCAATAAACACACGAAGTGTCTTTGTTCACTTTCGTTGAATAGGGTTGCAAGAAACATGGTTCCCCGTTAATCAATATAAATACTGCCTGTGATCAGGTAGAATTCCGAAGAATCTCCTTGACAGGGTTTCGCAACTGTACTAGTCGTTCTCAAACCAGAGCATCTAAAGGTAGACAACACGGAATGAGTGAACCAGCGCATTAGGTTTCATTGATTAATGAGAAATTGATTTGAAAAACAGTCGTGTATTACTGAATAAAGAGTTTTTGCAATACAACGAAAGTTTTTATGAGCAAAATCAAGTTTCAATCACAAATACTTTTTTTTTAAGTTTATGCGCAGTCGACGTGCTTGAAAATAATTGTTGAGCACATCGAAGGGTTTTCCAAAAGCATTCGTCAATTCATTTACTGGAACAAGGTTGATTCAAATGTGAATTGCCCCATCGTTGTTTTCTAGTTATCACAAGTTTGGTCCATAAAGGATCTCACATGTCACCCACCAAGAGCTTGTTTGATGTTGGCTCTAGAAGGATTTCTATCTTCATTGTAAATACTTTACGTATCACTCGAATGTTACGCAATACCACAAGGATAATGCGTAGGAATCTTAATGTATATCTTCTTGCTTTTCATGGTGTATGAAACATCAAACACATTGGAATTGTGTCCTAATGAGATTTATGGATGATCTCTTGGCTTTAGACTCAATAGTGCACTTAGGTTTTCTTATACGGAGACTAGGGAGAGAGTCTTCAGCTTTAATATCAACCATCTCTAAGAGAAAGGTCGATAGATTACATCGGTTCCCCGTGAGAAAGAAACAAGTCCTATTAAGAGAACTTGAGTGGCTGGAAGGTTTAGTGCAGTGCGTCACTGGGTCCATGATGTCTTGTCTTCAATACCGGCGTTACCTTGGTAACAACCAGTAGCATATGAATTGAACCCGGTTTCTGCCTACGAGGTTAAATATATGGAGGGCTATTTCTTTTCACCCTTCCTCTTTATATTTCTTTTTCATTCTTCAATCCCTTCAGTACTTACCGATACTTCATCACTAGAACCTTGTTGGGTTTGTTCTAGTACTAGCTCCATCTCAGTCGGCACTCTTCCCTTATTCTCACTTTTCTCCTTTTTTTTATTATACATAAGGACTTCCACACTAACTAGTGGATTGTCCCTGGGTAGATCTCTCCGGCTTTGGCGGGATCGTGGGAACGAATACGTAACCTTACCATCCTTATAAATTCAATGCAATAAATAAAATGGTCGGTCTTTGGTATGTTTCCACAATTGCCATGGTAAACCATTTGTAAATCAATCAAGGTACTTATGATGAAATATCAAAGCCTTTGTACCTCGATAGTTTTAAAGATTTTGAAATGCTCCCCCTCAATATGTGTGATCCGTGCCAAACCGTCAAGTTTTATCACTCAAGCCGGCCACTTGTGAATGGCCGACCGTAACAAACTTAAAACGGCTCAAGCACGAATGCAATGAAGATCTGGAGAGTATAGTGTTTCCCCGGGTCGTTATGTCCCAGCGAGCTGTGCGAAGAATCACCAAACGAATAGTGATCGAGAGATTTGAACGGAAAAGGGATTTGAATTATTAAAACTAAGGAAAAAGTACATAGACTACAAGGGCTTAAATGCAAATTAAAGGAAATTAAAAAGATAAAAAAATATTAAATAAACGCTATCACTATTTTTAAAATTGATGAACGTTTAAAACTTAAAACTTAAAACTTACGTTTAAATAAAATTACGTAAACGTACAAAATAAAAAGTGATATCTAAGAAATAAAAGTCCTAAAAATATGAAAATGAAATTTTTACAAACCTAATGATAAAATAAAATATATAGAAAAATAAATTTTTTTTTATAACTATTAAATTAATTATTATTAATTAAAAACAATTTTAACTAATTAATAATAACCTAATATGAAAGAAAATATGAAATAAAGCTTGAAAATTAAAATTATGAATTGAAAAAGTCTCAAATATCAAAAGAGAATTTTCAAAACTATTTTTGTAATTTTCTGATTATTTTTCTATTTTCTAGGAATTTAAAACTATTAAAAACTAATTAAATTATCTAAAAATACAAATTTAACTAAGAAAAATCTAGAAAAATATTTTTTGACTTTTTATATTTATCTAAACTTAATAAAATTGAAAAATTATTTTTTGAACCTTTTCTTAATTTTTTGTATTTAAATGCTAATTAAAAATGCTAAAAAGTAATTAAAATGCAGAAAAATAGCAAAATGACTTGGAAAAATCTGAAAATTTCAGGAAAACTCTAAAATAATATTAGGAATCTAGGAAAAATGGAAAAACAGGTGCTTGTGTGGAGGAATTTGAAACTGATGTGCAAAGTGCTTATGAAATAAGCACTTGGATAAGCTAAAGGAACAAAACAAGCACCAAACTGATACGCAAGCTAAAATATGCTAAAAGTGACCAAATGCAACTAGAATCAACAAGCTATAACCTCTGGATTACTCAATGCACAGATTTGAGGAATTGGAATAAGTGCTAAAAAACAGTTATGAGGGTCACTTTGCAGCTTATTAATAAGCTACTAGATAAGCTGGAAACTACAAACCAATTGTTGGAACTTAAATAAGACCTGACCAAGAACTAATAAACCAAAGATGGGACCTGGACAAGCTCAACTGAGCTTGTGGCAAGGGCTGCAAGATCTGCAAAACCCCTGTGCAGACTCAGTTAACACTGAGTCAGTTGCACAGGGCAAATGAGTCCCAATTGATAAGCCCATATGAAGCTTATAGAAAATTTGTAAAAATCTAGAAAAATGGTGATAAGGAATTAGACCAAGTGAAGATTTTAAAGCCACAATTTTCACTGAAATTGACTTAGAAATGAGTCCAATAAAAATCACCCTAGTTGGGCTCAAAACTGGATTTTGCAATATTGACTTTTTTAGCAGTTGAGAAAAGTTGACCAAAATGAAATTTGAAGCTAATATTTGGACTGATTATGATCTTAATAGATGAAATAAGACTACTGCACTCTATTCCTATGTATTTTAAACACAAAATGAGCCTTTGGCTTTCAAAAATTCCAACAGTGAAGCATGTAAGACAGTTAAACTGAGAATTTGACTTTTAGCTTATGCAGGCTCAATATTGAGACTGATATGAACTCAAATAAGGTTACCAAGCATGAAACAACAAGAACCTTATACTGAACTACCCTAAACCACTGATCAAACAGCAAATCCAAACACTACTTAATTGACTGTTATGCAAACTTAAACTGAGACAAACACTGAACCAGATAGAGCTACTGATCAAACTAAGTTTACATGACCTAATTACAACTATATAAACAAGTTAAAACTAGTGATGACCACAGATACACAGACAAGCATAAACTGCAAATTGACTTGAAAATGAAAAGTGAGAAAATTACTCACAACTGTCCAGCTGGTGTTGCAGGCTAAACCAAACCCCAAACCTGTTCTAACCTATTCTATTTCCACCCAATATCACCACTGCATCTACCATTATCCATTTCCCAAACCAACTGCACCAGTTTGACTTCTGTTGACCATCAACCAAATTTACTTGAAATTGAAATGTAAGCTTACTCAAAGCTTATAAAGAGCTTAAACAAACTTATTTAAGCTTAAAATAAGCTACTAACAACTTGGACCATATAATTTGAAACTGAAAAATTGCAACAGTGAACCACAAACTTGAAACTTTATATGAAAACTTGGATTGATACTCAAAAGCTTAATACAATGATTTTTTAACTTGAATGTGATACATGGAAACTGAAATTACAACATTTTTAACTAAACTAAGACATTAATTTAAAAAACGACATTTAAGAAAAATGAAAAACTAACTACTACTACTCTTTCTTGCTTCTTCATCCTTCCTTTTATATCCAAAAGCTTTCTCTCTCCAAAATGAGCAGTTCCCACCTCTCTTTGAGACCCTTGGATGAGTTAAGATGATTTTGGCCATTGATTGGTTTTGGCGGGAAAAGGTTTTTAACAGCTGGGGGATTGATATCTTGGACAGGGAAGGGGCGCATTAAATGCTGCTTTGGAGGTTGTTGAGGAGGAGGAGACATGGAGTGGAGTAGGGTGGCTGGGGTTGAAGGTGTTGCAGACAAACTGGTCGGGGAAGACAGGAAAAAGGAGGGCGGGTTGTTTTATTTTAAACCGTGGGTATTTGGGTTGGATTCGGGTTGGGGGATGGACTGGACCGGGTTTGGATTGGATTGGGCTTGGGATTGGGTTTGTATAATAACAAGGGTCCGTTTGGTTTTAGGATATAAGTAAACAAGGACCAAAAGTGTAAAATCTGGAAATCCAAGGACCATGCATGTAGATTCTGAAAAGTAATCCAAGGGCTTGTTTTGCCAACCTCCAATATTCCAAGGGACCAAATCTGCCAATTGTGAAATTCCAAGGACTAAACATGAACATTTTTAAAATCCAAGGGTCAAAACTGTAATTTCTCAAAACTTTTGGACTTTTCACCAAAGGACTAATTATGACAATTTATGATTCCAAAAGGACCTTTGGTGATTTTTCTTTTAAAATAAGTGCCTAGGGACTGATTTTGCCATTTTTTGAAAGTCGGGGGACTGAAACTGCCAATTTTGCAAACTTAGCTCATTTTTCATCTGATTTTGAACATTTTGCATCTGAAACATATAAAATGCAATTTTGGAATATTTTCAGTATTTTGATGCATTTCTGAGCATTTTTAGACGTTTTGCAGTTCAGATTTGACAAAAAATGATGAGTATTTACACACTCATCAATCCCCCACACTAAACTATTGCTAGTCCCTAGCAATCTTTTGAGAAAAACTTAATGGATTTGCATCTCTTTACCAAAAGCCATTACTTCTGGAGTAGCCAAATGTTTCAGTTCAAGTAAGAACCATGGTACACCGATAACCATGTGATTTTGAGCAAACCACCAGCTTCCAACGGATTTGATTTGTCTTTACCAGAAGCCGTTTGCTCTGGACTAGCCAACTCTTAGATAAATTATCAATATTATCTTTGGTGAGTTGATTACCAATTATGGTTTTTCCACTGCCTTTACCACAAGCCATAAACTTGCGGGCTAGCCAACTCTTCACTTTTTAGGATATGGTGAGCTGAATACCATACAATTTTGGGCAAATTGCAAGCCGTCAACGGATTTGAGATATCTTTACCAAGAGCCGTTTGCTCCTGGATTAGCCAATCCTTTTGTTTATTAGACATGGCGGACTGATAACCAATTGAGTAAGTGTAAAACACTTACTCCAAAAAAAAATTTTGACCAAAAATGGGGGAATTAGGCGGTATAATTACATGATAAAATTCATGAGAATTCCCCCCCACACTTAGAAATGAATATTGCCCTCAATATTCAAAGTACCGGCGGTTATGCCGAAACTGAGAACGTAAAAGGGAAATACTACGGCCATTATTTAGCAAGATTTTTTTTTTTTTTTTTTTTTAAACTTATATATATACACATCATGTGGGGCAACCCCCCCCCCCACACACACTAGGGTGGTAGAAAGTAGAAAGAAGTCAGAAATATGGGTGAAAACCCATATGGCATGCTACTGTTTTTTATTCCCGAGTCGCTAGCTTGACTCGACCCCGAATTAATTTGTTCATGGGGAAGTAAGTGGAAGAGACAATCTCCATCGGACTTTCATTCAAGATGTTTGGACAAACATTTGAAGCACGTGAAAGTTCCACACCGATGAGATATACATAGAACCGGCTCAAAAATGATAAATGAAAATGCCGGGGTCAAAGATAGTGTCTTCATTCCCGAAGGAGTGAAGAAGAGAAGAAGTCACCAGGTAGGTGAAGAAAAGAAGGAAAATCATGATGACGATCATGATAAGATCTTCTTCCTCAGGATCAAGTGCAGTTGCACTCGTTTGGATTTTATCGATTGAGCTCTTTGGTTTGGAAAGCATCTCGGGAGGGAGGGTTGGAAAATTTGTCATAGAAATACAAATTGAGATTCTCTCCCCCCGATCATGATTTTTGCCATCCAAGCAATCATACTCCGGCGGAGTCATGATATGAGTGAGTTCACCGGCGAACTCCTCATGAAGAGAATCATTCACATGATGTGAATTTGTGAACTCTTGTTCCATTGTGGACTCATCACTATCCTCAATCTGAGTATCAAAGAGTGGGTTCTCAGAAATTAAAGTGAATTCAGAGTTGAATTCAAATAGAGGATTGGTGAAAGTAGCTTTGAATGTTTCGGGAACAAAGTGATCAACATTCTCTATTGGACTGTTGGGATAAGAAGTGAGTGAACGATCATTATAAAGGAGACTTTCAATCTCTCCTAGATCGGCTTCGAAATCAAAGAGATCATCATCACTTCCTGATGAAAGTGGATTGATGTGAGTGAGTTCATCGGTGAACTCCTCAAGAAGGGAATCAGACTGTGGGAGTGATGCCTCGACATACTCAATGTCTCCATAAGATTTACAATCATCGCTAAAATCGGAGAAAGTTTCAAAATGATCTTTTGAACACTCAAGACGGGAAGAAGAATCACACATATGATCAGAAGTTCCCTGTGACTCTCTCGGGATTGGGACAAGGTTCTCAACACTAGACTTTATGAATTCGTCCGATTCCTTTTCAGGAACAGTGTCAAGATGCTCATCCCCCATGTTTAGAGAGTGAGTGGGTATATCGGGTGTGATAGCAGTTGTTTGAGAATGAATCTCAACTGCTGGGATATCAACTGATGAACTTGATGAATCTTTATGGAATTGAAGGATATCAAGTGTATCCTCATCATCACTGTCATCAGGAATAAAAAGAAATTGAGAGCTAGATCATTTTCTTTTGCAATTGATTCCCTAATAGATTTTTCAAACGCAATTTGGGAATTTATTTTAGCAGCCTGCTCTTCAGCTAACAATTCTTCCATGGATTTTTGATTTGGATTATCTTGGGAATGTTTACATTCCTTCAAATCTTTCACTAAATCCAAAAGATCAAGGAGAAGATTTTGAGGAAGTGGCTCAAGCTGAGGTGGTGCCTGATTCATTTGGTACTGTGGAGGTTGGTCATGATACGAAGAGTCGTAATTGTTACAAGGAAATGGGTTCCTTGTTTGACAATCAGAGCTACAGTGTGGACCTCCACAATACTTACAACAGTAAAACTGATGTGGCTGTGAGTTATATGTGTGGTAGTCATAATTGTTATCAGGAACCTGCTCATAGACAAGCGTGTTCCCGATTGACAATCAGAACTGGAGTGTGAACCACCACAGTACTCACAACAGTAAAACTGCTGAGTCTCACAGTGTGGTAGGTGATGGAATAAATCAGTTGTGTTATGGTAGGAATAGGGATCCTGGTTATAGACATACCCGTTTCCTGACTCCACCATGCTACAACTGGGGCAATTGCCACCATTATAAGGACCACCATACCATTGACAACCAAGAGGGTGAGGATAAGACATAGAAAAGAATCAAAGGTTTACAGAGGGGTAGGGATGAAGAATCAAAGATGTGAGAGGGTAAAGATGGATATTTTTGGATTTTTGGATAAACATTTTGTAAAAATAAGAAAGAAAATCTTTTTGGGTTTTTTGTGTTTGTTGAAAACTGATTTTAAAATGTTTTTGGATTTTTGGATTTTTATAAGAAAATATAAACATATATAGATGGTATGAACAAGGAGTGAATATTCAAATCACTAATCTGCTAAACGATAGATAATCAGCACAGCTCCCCGGCAGCGGCGCCAAAAATTTTGATCCGTGCCAAACCGTCAAGTTTTATCACTCAAGCCGGCCACTTGTGAATGGCCGACCGTAACAAACTTAAAACGGCTCAAGCACTAATGCAATGAAGATCCGGAGAGTATAGTGTTTCCCCGGTCGTTATGTCCCAGTACAGCTGTGCTGAAGAATCACCAAACGAATAGTGATCGAGAGATTTGAACGGAAAAGGGATTTGAATTATTAAAACTAAGGAAAAAGTACATAGACTACAAGGGCTTAAATGCAAATTAAAGGAAATTAAAAAGATAAAAAAATATTAAATAAACGCTATCACTATTTTTAAAATTGATGAACGTTTAAAACTTAAAACTTAAAACTTACGTTTAAATAAAATTACGTAAACGTACAAAATAAAAAGTGATATCTAAGAAATAAAAGTCCTAAAAATATGAAAATGACATTTTTACAAACCTAATGATAAAATAAAATATATAGAAAAATAAATTTTTTTTTATAACTATTAAATTAATTATTATTAATAATTTTAACTAATTAATAATAACCTAATATGAAAGAAAATATGAAATAAAGCTTGAAAATTAAAATTATGAATTTAAAAAGTCTAAAATATCAAAAGAGAATTTTTAAAACTATTTTTGTAATTTTCTGATTATTTTTCTATTTTCTAGGAATTAAAAACTATTAAAAACTAATTAAATTATCTAAAAATACAAATTTAACTAAGAAAAATCTAGAAAAATATTTTTTTGACTTTTTATATTTATCTAAACTTAATAAAATTGAAAAATTATTTTTTTGAACCTTTTCTTAATTTTTTGTATTTAAATGCTAATTAAAAATGCTAAAAAGTAATTAAAATGCAGAAAAATAGCAAAATGACTTGGAAAAATCTGAAAATTTCAGGAAAACTCTAAAATAATATTAGGAATCTAGGAAAAATGGAAAAACAGGTGCTTGTGTGGAGAAATATGAAACTGATGTGCAAAGTGCTTATGAAATAAGCACTTGGATAAGCTAAAGGAACAAAACAAGCACCAAACTGATACATAAGCTAAAATATGCTAAAAGTGACCAAATGCAACTAGAATCAACAAGCTATAACCTCTGGATTACTCAATGCACAGATTTGAGGAATTGGAATAAGTGCTAAAAAACAGTTATGAGTGTCACTTTGCAGCTTATTAATAAGCTACTAGATAAGCTGGAAACTACAAACCAATTGTGGGAACTTAAATAAGACCTGACCAAGAACTAAAGAACCAAAGATGGGACCTGGACCAGCTCAACTGAGCTTGTGGCAAGTGTTGCAAGATCTGAAAACCCATGCAGACTCAGTTAACACTGAGTCAGTTGCACAGGGCAAATGAGTCCCAATTGATAAGCCCATATGAAGCTTATAGAAAATTTGTAAAAATCTAGAAAAATGGTGATAAGGAATTAGACCAAGTGAAGATTTTAAAGCCACAATTTTCACTGAAATTGACTTAGAAATGAGTCCAATAAAAATCACCCTAGTTGGGCTCAAAACTGGATTTTGCAATATTGACTTTTTTAGCAGTTGAGAAAAGTTGACCAAAATGAAATTTGAAGCTAATATTTGGACTGATTATGATCTTAATAGATGAAATAAAACTACTGCACTCTATTCCTATGTATTTTAAACACAAAATGAGCCTTTGGCTTTCAAAAATTCCAACAGTGAAGCATGTAAGACAGTTAAAGCGAGAATTTGACTTTTAGCTTATGCAGGCTCAATATTGAGACAGATATGAACTCAAATAAGGTTACCAAGCATGAAACAACAAGAATCTTATCTTGAACTACCCTAAACCACGATAAACAGCAAATCCAAACACTACTTAATTGACTGTTATGCAAACTTAAACTGAGACAAACACTGAACCAGATAGAGCTACTGATCAAACTAAGTTTACATGACCTAATTACAACTATATAAACAAGTTAAAACTAGTGATGACAACAGATACACAGACAAGCATAAACTGCAAATTGACTTGAAAATGAAAAGTGAGAAAATTACTCACAACTGTCCAGCTGGTGTTGCAGGCTAAACCAAACCCCAAACCTGTTCTAACCTATTCTATTTCCACCCAATATCACCACTGCATCTACCATTATCCATTTCCCAAACCAACTGCACCAGTTTGACTTCTGTTGACCATCAACCAAATTTACTTGAAATTGAAATGTAAGCTTACTCAAAGCTTATAAAGAGCTTAAACAAACTTATTTAAGCTTAAAATAAGCTACTAACAACTTGGACCATATAATTTGAAACTGAAAAATTGCAACAGTGAACCACAAACTTGAAACTTTATATGAAAACTTGGATTGATACTCAAAAGCTTAATACAATGATTTTTTAACTTGAATGTGATACATGGAAACTGAAATTACAACATTTTTAACTAAACTAAGACATTAATTTAAAAAACGACATTTAAGAAAAATGAAAAACTAACTACTACTACTCTTTCTTGCTTCTTCATCCTTCCTTTTATATCCAAAAGCTTTCTCTCTCCAAAATGAGCAGTTCCCACCTCTCTTTGAGACCCTTGGATGAGTTAAGATGATTTTGGCCATTGATTGGTTTTGGCGGGAAAAGGTTTTTAAGCATGGGGGATTGATATCTTGGGCGGGGAAGGGCGCATTAAATGCTGCTTTGGAGGTTGTTGAGGAGGAGGAGACATGGAGTGGAGTAGGGTGGCTGGGGTTGAAGGTGTTGCAGACAAACTGGTCGGGGAAGACAGGAAAAAGGAGGGCGGGTTGTTTTATTTTAAACCGTGGGTATTTGGGTTGGATTCGGGTTGGGGGATGGACTGGACCGGGTTTGGATTGGATTGGGCTTGGGATTGGGTTTGTATAATAACAAGGGTCCGTTTGGTTTTAGGATATAAGTAAACAAGGACCAAAAGTGTAAAATCTGGAAATCCAAGGACCATGCATGTAGATTCTGAAAAGTAATCCAAGGGCTTGTTTTGCCAACCTCCAATATTCCAAGGGACCAAATCTGCCAATTGTGAAATTCCAAGGACTAAACATGAACAATTTTAAAATCCAAGGGTCAAAACTGTAATTTCTCAAAACTTTTGGACTTTTCACCAAAGGACTAATTATGACAATTTATGATTCCAAAAGGACCTTTGGTGATTTTTCTTTTAAAATAAGTGCCTAGGGACTGATTTTGCCATTTTTTGAAAGTCGGGGGACTGAAACTGCCAATTTTGCAAACTTAGCTCATTTTTCATCTGATTTTGAACATTTTGCATCTGAAACATATAAAATGCAATTTTAGAATATTTTCAGTATTTTGATGCATTTCTGAGCATTTTTAAACGTTTTGCAGTTCAGATTTGACCAAAAATGATGAGTATTTACACACTCATCAATGTGCATCGATATATGAAAGAGTTTCGCACATATGGGAACCTACACTTTGAGTTTGAAAGATCACATTATCAGATTTCATATTTATATCACATTCTCTCCCCCTATCAAAAATTTCAAATCTTTTGAGATTTTGGATCCCAATTTATTTAAATAAGTTAGAAAATTTGTGGAAAATGTGGTCTGAATCAATGTATTCTGATTTAAGGAACATTACTATGCTCCCCCTCAATTAGTGAGGGAGGTTATTTATCACATTCATACCACTACTTAAACATTTCAAAGTTTTCAACATATTACAACAACACACCACAAAAGAGTTCTAAATATTACAGAGATAGTGTTATCATTCGCTTCTCTGCAAAAGTCTGTAGTCACCTTCTCGAACTCTTCCACCTACGAAGCTTTCCAATTTGCGGAAGATCCTCCTTGTCTTGAGTCTCTTCTGAATAACAAACAAAAAAGCTTCGCTCACTTCCACTTCTTTTGTCGTCCAAAACCTGGTGTTCAACCTGGCTTCATTCTGATCTTTAACTCTTTCACCTTGTAGTCCAAAGCTTCTACAATCTGACGAAGAGTACCATCGCTGAACTTATGTATCTCATTGAACCGCATGATCATCTGCACCCCATACTTTTCTCTGAATGTGACAGCTCTTGGAGACTCGACAATTGAGTAGTCGTGTTTGAACTCAAGTCCTTTGGCTTCCCAACGAGGTTTAGGGAGGTTGACCTGAGTCTGGTAGCTCTCAATCCCAAGCTGAAAGTCACCTACTCGTTGTCTGATAACTAAGCCTCTGATCAATAAATTGACAGCAGGCGTGAGAGCTTTCTTTTCACGTGGTGGTAGGTGGTTCAGATGACCTTGAAGATTTAACAAGTACAGATTCTCAAAGTCATTAGGATACAAATTCTTGAAGTCATTTTCCGCAATGATGTGTTCTTTAAGATCTGCTCTGCGAAGGACTATCTTCTTCAAGTAATCATACCCATACATGGGGAAGATCTCTACACTGACAATGCTTAAGATACGCATGTAAGTGGGTAATATGCAGCTTTCATCTTTGTAATCGATAATGCAAGTCTGCTATCCTTGTTGCCGAACCGTGGATATTCCAAATCTTTGTTGAAGAAGAAGTCTGATTGTATAGTGACTTGACCTGGTGGACCACCCAGTGGAAGGGGCTTGCTGACGTCGAATCTGTGAATCTCATCATCCACTTGATCAGTCAGTAGCTTGTGGCAATCCTCCATTTGATATTGTAGATGAATCACATCAGGGTGAAAAGCCTTGACAATTTCATATGCAAGACCCTCCAAATCTTTCGGTGTAAGTGCAGTGAGTCCTTGCTGCTTGCAGTACCAGTTAATGAAGGTTCCCATGTCATCAGTTTTAGCAAGAAGTGAATTCTCCGATGGGGACACATGGCTTGCAGCAATAGCATCTGCCCAGTTATGATCAGGAATCTGCACGTCCAATGAAGGGATGGACCAAGTTGGTTCGGGAGTTTTCGGTCAGTCTTTCTTACTTTCAGGCTTCCACCACTCCTTTATCATGTCACCTGTAGGGACAGACCAAGTAGAATCTGGTGTTTCAGTTCTGTTTTCTCCTGCAAATGACTTCCACCAATCTCTATCCAGGTTTACCTTTGGAATACGAATATTTGAGATGTCTTCGTTATCAGAATCAGTTTCCTGGTCGAGAACTGATTCTTCATTCATAACAAAATCTTCTGGAATTGAAGCGACTAAAGGCTTGAATCTGGAGTCGGTGGTTGTCCAAGCTGTATATTCTGTAGAAGCAGCGGTCTTTGATGAGCTTAGAGCAGCTGAGGGTCCTGGTTGATCGGATGATGAAGTAGGAGGATGCGGTGGATGTGCCTTGGATGATTCAGATGTACCGGAAGATCCTGCTGCTCCGGGTGGTGGAGGAGGAGGTAGTTATGGAGGAGACCCAAGTGGTGTCTTAGGTGAACCATTTCTCCTCTTTTTCTTCCTTCTGGTTTCAGCTATATCCTCCATGAGTTGTGTGGAAAACTAGAAAGGGGGGGGGGGTGAATAGTTTTTCCGATTTTAAGTTAGTTTCAAAAAACTTTAGATTCGATAATATGTGAGATCGTATGGATGTAGAGAAAGTATAGATCTAATGATAAAGCAAGTAAATAAATTAAAGCAAACGGATAGAAATGACACAACCGATTTATAGTGGTTCGGCTACAAGGACACCTTCCTTGCCCTACTCCACTCCCCGAGTCACCTACTCGAGAGTTCAAGCACTATGTCAACAAACTCCTTCAACTTGGCGGAGAAGCCTTCACAACGCTGCTTACACCTTTTTCCGGTACAAAGCTAAATACCAAGTCCGTAACACGGTGGACCAAACCAACACGACTATTACACAACAAATATGTGAAATATAAAATACAAGATCTTTGCTATAGAAATCTTGCGGAGGAAAAAATCAATCAAGGACCCCTTTCTTGGATGACTTGTAGAATGCTCGTGATCTCGCCTTAGAGAAGGACCTATATGAGAATCACTAAAGAAAGAAAGAAAGACGTACTCTCTAGATCAAGTGATCTTTTGTTAGAAGAGAATGAGAGTATATGAGAGAATTAGTAAGAAGAGGGGTGAGTTAGAATGAAGAAATTTCTCTCTATTTATAGGCAAAATCTGCCACTGTTCCCCGGATCCCACGGATCCCTCCCACAAGGGATCCGTCTAGTGTAAACCTAGGGATCCATGGGACGCTCCTCTTTGCCCATGGGTTTTTTGGTTATGGGTCATGGGTTATGGGTTGGTCCATGGGTATTCCTTTAGATTCAATGTATCTAATGAATACATTGTATCTAGTCAAATGGGTATGGGTAAATGGGTTATGGATATGATCCATGGGTTGTGGTTTTACCCATCCTAATAAACTATTACAACAAATAATTAATTACAACATTTTTGTATTAGATGACTGTTAGGTCACAAGGTTTACCACACAAGCTTATAAGAAAGAGATAAGGCGATTGAACAAGTAAAACTCACATACACACACGATATACTATAAAACGGTTTAAGCAAAGAGAGTGAATGAGAGAATAACTTGAACAACCAACCTTCAAATGAAGGTGTACATAAGGTATTTATAGGCAAGGAGCTAGGGCAACATACCTACTCCTTCCCTTTCACCTATGGGCTTGGGCCTAAGCTCATGGGCCTTCTACATAAGCTTAAGGCTAATAACAAACATAAAGGCCATAGTAAGCTAACTATTACATATGAGTAACTAACACTTGAATAAGGTTTAGGAGTGATTCCAACATTATATTTACAAAATAACATGTATCCTTATAATTTTACTTATGATAACATTATATTTGTTATCGACAAAACACAAAGAAATCGCAAAATATTAATAAACGTTTTTACGGTTTATTTGTATTAACAATCTCCCCCTTTTTGTTGATGACAAAACATAATGTTATGATGAATAAAAATTAAGAATAGATGTATGTTTTGAAAGGCCCTAATTTTTACTTCCCCTAAGATTTTGCATAAATACTCCCCCTCCACATGTGCTTAAGAGTTTTAACGGTTAAAATGCACAGTGAGGAAAGAGCGCGCACATTTTGAATTGATTCACTCAAGATAGACAATCCCCCGCGAGACACGGTTACGTGGCATAGTTAAAGAGTTGTATTGTCAGTTTTTAGGTGACAACTAGCTCTAATAACTACCTTGAAGGTGTAGACAATCCTCGAAAGGTCGTCAAACCCGTCAGAGTTCATGTCTACCAAGAGTTTCTCGAATGGTAAATTCTACTCAGACAAGTCCTTTGCGAGACACGTTTACATCACTAGCGAACTAGCTTGAAATTATTACCCGTCCCGGACAAGTCTTTTCGAGTTACTAACAGTTAAGACCTCGTCAATTCATGGGTTAAGTCTATAGCACAAAGATTCATTTGCATTGACAAAACATATTTCTTATCACTTATTTTCTCCCCCTCAAAAATGGCATATGTGATGTTATTTTTGAAAAGTTGAGAATAAATATGACCATTTTGAGTGTTGCGGGAAGAATGACCACTGTGAACAATTTTTGAACAAAGTTTTAATTCAAGTACTCCCCTTCTACGAGTGATATAAACGGTTGAGGTTTTGAAAATCATAAGGGAAAGTACTTGTTCTTTTGAGCAAAACCTTGAAAATCGAAAGGTTTGATAGGTTTTACTCAAAAGTAAGAAGCTTTCGCTCCTTATATAAGGATTGTGGCACTGAGGCGTACCACAGGGTCCTTTATTTACAAGTACGGGTTGTACACTGTAATGTGTGCACAAGCCATTTACATAATCAATCAAACATCCAAAATTATATGAGGAAAACAATTCAAGGGGTACCAGGAAGTGCAGTGATGTTCCCAGGAGTGTGTACAGGGCGTTGAAAACCGGTTATGTTAATCCTGGGTCGACCACCGACATAACTCTCTAATCGTCTGAACTGATCCCTTCGAAATAACCGTTCATCAATCATTGTGATGATCCGTCTCACATCCCTCCTTTCCTGAGAATTCCAGCGCTTAGGAGACCCAATTTTCTGGCGTATATCCTTCAACCGGTATGCCAATCCATCCCTAACCAGCTTCAAGGTATGATCCCTGAACTTGTGGAGTTCGCTACACACCATTAAGCAGTTTCTTTGAAGTTCACTACGGTAAACAACGCCGAAAGGTTTGCTGATGCGTGTATATTGAGATAGCTGGTTGATATCGAGAAGATCAAGCTTTGGAGGAGTGAAGTTGACACGCGTCTGATAAGATTCAACAGCCAGCTGGAGATCTTCTACACGTTCCTTGATGACAATCCGTCTTATGAAGATGAGAAGTGACTTGATAAATTCACGTTGTACTGCAGTTGAGAATTGTCGCATGCGACCCTGTACTTTGGCAAGGTACATGTCTTCGATGTCATTGAGAGACAGATTCTCAAAGTCAGCTTCAGAGAAAGCATAGTCCCGTTCATCTTGTCGTTTGACTACGATCTTCTTTAGGAATGTGTAGTCCCACTTAGACGAAAGGTCAACGTGTATGATGGCAACGATATCTTTAGAACTATGCACAACATGTTGAGACTTCTGAACTTGACAGCTTCTGTAGTAGATTCGTCGGCGTTCTGGCCAGTGATGAATCCCATACAATGCATCTCGGTCGTATGCTTCCATTGTGTTGGAGAACAAGTGATTGGCACGTTCCTCAATGGCTATGCAGTTTGAGTAGACAGCTGCTAGGAATGGAAGTGTCAACGATGTAGCATATTTTCTTGAATCATCGTCACCGTGTAGAAGAAAATCCAAGTCTTTGTTGAAGAAGTATCTGAAAGGAATCCTTGGTTCAGTTGGTTGGCCAAGTGTTGGTAGAGGTTTGGTCCAATCGGTGTAGTATGGAGGGTTGTCCCTTTGTGTGAAGTCAATGTTTGCTTCCGGGTTGAGCCAATCCATGTTGTTAGAAATAGCTCGAGCAATGTTTTCAAGGTGATATTCAACCTCGAGGGCACTTTCAGAGCTGTCTTTTAGAAGTTGAAACGCTTCATTCTTGATTCGCTTCAACTCAGATTTCGTCATTTTCTTCACATGGAACTTTTCTTGCAATATTATAGCATGCTCCAATGTAGAACCGTCTACCAAGTTCTGACCTTCTTCAGGGTAGGGAGTGTTGTTAACAAGAGTAGCAAACCATTCAAATTCCTTTGTTTTATCGTCATCTAGCCATGATACGACGTCAGTCTGAGGCGTCTTCTTCTTCATCTTTTTCGAAGGCCTAGATGATGATTCTGGTTTCTGAACTTGTTTGGGAGAGGCGGGTTGTTGTAGGGGCTTAAGGACCAAATCATCGTCACCACCTGTATACTCAAAGTGAACATCGGTTTTTTGAGTCAGGGGTGGTAACTCGGAATCGTCCTGAGGTTTATCAGTAGAAGAACGAGGAGGAGATTTTTGTTGAACAGGAGGCCGTTGTGGAGGAGGTTGCATCAAAGAAGATTCACCAGACTGCTTCTGACGTTTAGGTGCAGAGTCTTTATCCTTATCCTTGTCTTCATCGTCTCTAGGACGTTTAGACTTTTCAGCTTCAAATCTACAAGCTTCTTGAAGTTGGTAGTCCAGCAATGCTTGAAACAGCTTTCCTTCATCAGAAGTAAATGTCCCAGATCGTGCAGACATTTGTGTGACAAGCTTGGCCACCAATTCATTATCCGAGAAAACTACCGGATCGGTTGGATTGATTGTGACGGTTAAGGGCGTTGATCGAATAGTTTGCTTGGCGATCTGCATAAGATTTGGATAAAGTTGTTTGGTGAACAACTCCTTTGTGACTTTAGGAACGTACTCCAGAAGGTACTTTCTCGTGTAGCCTTCGATCATTTCGTTCAGTTCCTCTTGACGGTGATTTTTCATGAATTCCTGAACAAACTTTCTTTCTCCTTTCATCTGTTCATGCTCGTCATACATATCTGTATGTGATCAGCAAAGAAATTCAGCTTTTTGTTGAGCACGTTTTTCTTTCTGACTTGTTTGACAGCTTTAGTAATCCGTTCATGAGCTTGAGAAATCCAAGATTTAGATGGTTTCTTCACGGATTTGGATGATGATTTGGTTGACTTCTTTGATGGTGGTGGCGAGGAGTGAGAAGACGAATCTGATGATGAAGAGATATGAGGAGACTCTGGATCCTTCGGAGGTTCAGAGGTTTCTTCCTTTGATCGCGCAGGACTATCTAGAAGAAACGTATCATAATCAACATCTTGATCTTTTTCGGACTTCTCAGTTTCTGGTTCCTCAAACTCATATTCGATAGTATCCTCCACAAGCTTTTGTTGTTGCATAAGAGTGGTGGCACCAGCTCCCTTATCGGGTTGATTAACCGCATCAGGAGAAGGTTCAGAGTGGGCAGCACCACTTGATCCTCCGGGACCACCCATTTGGTCTTTAGCAAATTCTTTAGCTTTTTGAAGGTGTCTAACGATATTAAACTTCTTCCTGTATGATATATCCAGTTGCTCTTCTTCTTCATCTGAGCTTTCATCATACGGTACAAGTACAGGAGTCTTTCCTTTTCCTTTGTCAGCTGGTGGACTTGGAGGTTTAGCTGCTGAAGGAGGTGTTACGGTTGCAGATTCAGAGTATGTAATCTCTTCATCTGTGTCAGTACCTTCAGAGCTTTCGTCCACAAGCTTTCTTTGCGGTTCAGGTGTGGGAATAGGTTCAGCTTCCTTTACGGGAACAATCCTTTTACGAGGAGGATTCCTTTTGGGAAGCTTCCTATAAATATCTGTACTTGTAACACTTCCAGCACTGCCTCTTCTGGTCCTCTGAGTAGGTGTACCAGAAGATTTTTCATCAAGATGACCAACTTTGCCTTCTTTTACGGCTAACCGATACCTTTTATATCTTTCAAGCTTTTTGATTTCGGTGGTTAGAAGGTGATCAGGTAAAACCGAACCCTGTTTCTTTGTTGACGATTCTTTGATTCTGACAGATAGTATGGGTTCAGTCAATATGTCGTGATTATCTGGGTCATTGAGCCTCATGGGGATGTCAGGATGAAGTCCAAGTGCTCTCTGGATCAACAGTTTGGTGTATCTGACATAGGGAATCTTGGAGCCAAGCTTCTTGTGAAATAGCATCATGTCCTCCCATATCCGTGCTTCGATTTCAATGTCCTTCTTGTTGATCAACGACCAGAAAATTTGCAGTTCCATGAGCTTGGGATGCTCATAGCCACTGCCACGACCAGAGACCGATTTGGTGATGATCATGTAGAGTGTTCTCCATGGTTGAGGAATATACTTCAGCTCCACGTGAGAGTGCTTAGTAATAATTCCTGAAGCTTCATCATAACCAATATCTATCAAGAATTTCAGGACTGTCTCTTCAGTAGGGGTAGCAAAGAAGTCGGTTGGAGCGATGTCAGGAATGATGAGAACAGCCCGTAAGTCAGCAGGAGTGATAGTGACTTGTTTGTGATTAAGTGTCACATTCACTGCACTTTGACCAATGATCCTCTGCATAGAATCCCAGAATTGTTGAATGTAGACCTCTGGAACTGTGGCAGAGTGTGAGAGCATGTTCTGGTAGGGATGATTCCTGAGAATATCCACAGCAATCAAGCAGGAAGATTCTGAGCAAGTGAGGGTATCAAAGTCAACCCTAAGGTTGTTCTTTCCAATCTTTCTCGGATAACCGTTTGGGAAGATATCAACAATGGTGAGAATCTCATGTACATCCACATTCATTTGTTCAGCCATGTCGTGATCTGAAATAACATTAGCCAAAAGAACCAACATATCGAAAGACATAGTGTTAGTCAACAGAAGGTCTTATTGTCTAGTTATTGAATGTACAGTGTCAATGATTGTTACGAGTCCTAAGTCACTTGTTTGTTCAATAGTCCAATGACGTCGTGAAATGTTTTCGTGAGTTAGTTAACTTTAAGTTTTAAAGTTTATGTTATCACTTATTGTTCACAACATATCAAACGATTAAGTTTATTAGTGACATTATTGGATTCGTGACGTTATGATTAGTTTATTTACAAGTTTGTACACGTAACAATTCATTATGAAGGTCAATCCAGGCTTAAGCGTAGTTTTGGCAAAGTTAAGCATAAACAGAGATGATATACGCGTAGACGAAAGCTTACGCGTAGGATCCTAACTTACGCGTAAGAAATGTTACGCGTAGGAAAAGGGGACCTTATGCGTAGAGCTTACGCGTAGGCGTATAAAGACCTTACGCGTAAGGCTTACTCGTAAGAGTAGACCCTATGCGTAGGGGTCACTGTTTACGCATATCCTTCACAGGATACGCGTAGTCCCATTGTAGAACCTTACGCGTAATAGTTATGCGTAGAATTATTCTTACGCATAACTTGACTACGCGTAGGGTAATCCTTATGCGTAGAGTTGCAAATGACCTTGATTCTGAATATTAAGCTTAGCAAAGCCTGAAATAAGTTCATCAAATCATCAAAGTTAACACAAAACATCATTTAATCATCAAAACATGGCATGAATCATTCGTTAATAGTTACGCGTAGAAAGTTATACGCGTAGGTCAAAACCCTAAGGGTTAAGATTTACGCGTATCATTTCTAGCCATGGGATTTGCACCAAACAAATTCTGGTAGGTCTATGATGTTGAGAGAGTCTATGAAATAAGTTATAACATCTAATTCGTTGAGAATCAAGATTACCCAAAGTTATGAACTTTAAACCCTAATTCCAAATTGTTAAACATTTAGAGTTTCTGGGTGGTTAACAACCTTGGAAATCATCAATTCATCAATATGTGAACATAACCCAACAATATTTTTGACCAAAACACTTCACATTCGAAAATACCCAATTCGACTCATAAACCCTAATTATCAAAATCCATTAATTCGTGTTTCTGGGTGTATTTTGAGCATAGAAAAGATATCATTGATGTTGTAAAAGCATTTTGACACAATCTTTTTAGCCACAAACACATAACACATGATCATGTGTTCTTACGCGTATGCGAAGAACACAAAATCACCCATATAAGTAGATTTAACCGTTGGATTCGTTTGAAAATCAAAACCAATGTTTAGAAACGTGTTACAAACGCAAAAACACTTACAGATTTATGATCAAAACTTCGGATTTCTTGAGTGAATTCTATGCGTAGGATTAGTAGGTTAAGAGTAATAAATGTGAAGTGATAAATTAGGTGGAAAAGTTTTATTGAAAATGACTTTCATCTTTTGACAGTTTTGGTCCCTCCACCTATTCCTTTTTCATACAAAGCCTTTTAACTTCCATTTTGGTTACCAAATGAAGATTTTAAGAAAGAAACTTGACGACACACCCCCTCGACTTAAGAAATAATGAAAGGTTATAAATTTAGTCCGAGGAGTGTCATTTAACCAGAAAAGTTTACCACCATTGATAAAAGAAACAACCGTGGTAATATAACATGCAAGTACACAGATGTTATGAAACAGTTAAGTGATATTTTTCTCCCCCTCAACACTAGATCGAAAAAATATTGAATTTTGAAAGATTATAATGTTGACGGAAGAAACGTACCTGCAATGTTGAAAGAAAATAGATAGAAGAATATTTTTGTTGTTTTATCAGATTTTATACTTTTGTATTTTGTTTTTGAAAAATTATTTACAAAAGAGATTTTGGTGTTTGACAGGTTTTTAAGACTGTTTTAGGAGGTCACCCAATTCCTCTTGAGTCAAACACCTCATACCAATCCGGTGGACCAACTCATTAAACCTAGCGGGAGGCAAGGCTTTGGTGAGAAGATCTGCCAATTGGTATTTTGTACCCACAAAATATAATTCAACAGTACCCTGTTCCACGTGGTCCTTGATGAAATGATAACGAAGATCGATGTGCTTTGATTTCGAGTGCTGAACTGAGTTGCACGAGATCGCAATGGCACTCCGATTGTCGCAGTACATCGGGATTCTGTCAAATACGTAACCATAGTCTTTGAGTTGTGTTCGCATCCAGATGACTTGAGCACAACACGCCGACATGGCTACATATTCTGCTTCGGTTGAGGACAGCGATGTACAATCCTGCTTCTTCGATTGCCATGACACCAGTTTATCACCAAGAAATTGTAAAGCTCCTGAAGTACTTTTCCGTGAGTCTAAGCATCCTGCGTGGTCAGCATCTGAAAAAGCGATTAGTTCAAAACCAGAATCCTTCGGATACCAGATCCCCAAGTTAATGGTTCCCTTTATGTATCGGAGGATTCTTTTAGCCTTAGAGAGGTGGGTTTCAGTTGGTCGCGACTGATAACGAGAGCAAAGATATACGGCAAAGACAATATCAGGTCTGCTAGCTGTTAGATACATGAGACACCCAATAATACTACGGTATTTTGTAGGGTCCACCAATTTCCCATGTAAATCAGCGTCTAGCTTCTTGGTATGAGCCATTGGTGTGGCATAGGTGTCACAGGTTTTCATTCCAAATTTGTTTAACAATTCAAGGGCATATTTGGACTGACTCAAGAAAATACCACAGGGTGATTGATGAACTTGCAGTCCAAGAAAGAACGTGAGTTCACCCATCATGGACATTTCAAAATTTTTCTTCATTAGTTTTGCAAAAGCTATTGAAAACTTTTTATGTGTAGACCCAAAAATGATGTCATCCACGTAAATTTGAACAATTAAGATATGTGCCCCGTGATATTGTATAAAAAGAGTTGGGTCAACCGAACCTTTGGTGAAATTATTAGCAATGAGGAAGGATGATAGCTTATCGTACCATGCTCGAGGAGCTTGTTTGAGACCATACAGAGCTTTGTTTAGTTTGTAGACGTGATTCGGAAACTCAGGATCGACGAATCCATCTGGTTGGCTGACATAAACCGTTTCTTTAAGTTGTCCATTAAGAAACGCAGTTTTGACATCCATCTGATAGACCGTCATATTCATATGAGCCGCGAACGTTAGAAATATCCGAACTGCCTCAAGACGAGCAACCAGAGCAAAAGATTCTTCAAAGTCAATACCCTCTTCCTGACGATAACCCTTAGCCACCAGACGTGACTTATTTCAGATAACATTTCCTTCAGCATCCAATTTGTTTTTCCAAATCCATTTGAGACCAATGACGTAGACTCCTGTTGGTCTTTCAACCCGTTCCCATACTTCAAGACGTTTGAATTGGTTGAGTTCTTCTTGCATGGATTCAATCCAGTTGTCTTTTGTCATTGCGTCTTTGATGTTTTTAGGTTCAGATTGGCAGACAGTGAGTGCATAAATGCAATATTCACCGTCTGAGTGAAGACGTTGTCTCGTAACGACTGGTTGATTCGGGTTGCCAATAATGTTTTCCAGAGGATGGTCTTTCGTCCATCTATGTGTGGAGGGTTGATGTTGGTATACATTGTGAAGATTCTGAGGATTTAAATGGTTTGTTGAAGATTCCGCGACATCTGGTGCAGCAGTCTCATTAGCAAACGGGTTGAAGAACGCATTTGGATCAAAATCTGCAGGTGGGGGTACTACATTCAGAATATCATCAGCAGCTTCATCATTGTTGGAAGCGGTTTGTTCAACTGTTGTGGTGGAGTCAAACTGGTGTAGCTGCATCAAAAACAGTAGTTGTTGTAGCAGGTGTATCAGGTATAAGAGTATTATCAGGTTGAGCAGCGGAACAGCGGATACACCTGGAGCACGTTCATCAATATCGTCACTGAACAGCGGAGCAAATAACCTTTCCATTTGTTGACGAGTAAGCCGGGGGCTTTGTTCAGCTGATGATGGGGTTTGGGGGAAGTTTAAGCGGTTGTGACCGGGTTCTAAGCTGTTATACTCATAAGCCATATCCGTAAGTTCATCGAAATGAGCATGAATCGTTTCCATCACCTGTTTTGTACGACGATTCCAGATTCGGAAACCTTTGGAATTATCACAGTATCCGATAAAGACTCCAATGTCAGCTTTGGCTGTGAGCTTTCCAAAGTCATCACGATCATTATTCGGATAGCAAAGAGATCCAAATACATGAAAGTGTTTTATATTCGGTTTTCTGTTATGGACGAGCTCGAAAGGTGTTTTGTTGTGGGGTTTTGTAATCAACATAATCCCTCTGTACTGTGATAATAAAAGTGCTATTGCTCTCTCATGCAACAACGTACAACACTCAAGAGCAAAGCATATTGACATCCGACATCATTTCATCAGGGATCAAGTGGAAAACGGTGTGGTGGAACTCTATTTTGTTAAGTCAGAATACCAGTTAGCAGACATCTTCACCAAAGCTCTTCCGAGAGAACGTTTTGAGTTTATTCTTCCTCGACTTGGCTTGAAAAGCCTTCAACCAGAAACACTCAAACGTCTTCAGGAGGAAGACGAGGAGTAAAGGTCTTTCCTTCATCTATATCTTTGTATATATTTATCCAAAAAGCAAAATACAAAATTATAAAACCCTATAAAACCAAATAGAAAAATATAAAACTTTCAAAATCCATAAAAATCTGAAAAAATCGAAAAATCTTCAAAAAATATTGTCAATTTGTCATGTTTTTCTCAGTTCGATTATATCTACGGTCTTTGTGCTGTCATTCAAAGAATGACACGGGACTTTAGATGTTGTTCGAATTAAATATATATATATATATATATATATATATATATTTTTGGGAGAAAGAGAAAGAGAAACAATGGTTTATTGTCATTTCGGGCAGTAACCCGCTTTTTCAAAGAAAGAACAGAGCCATACTTTATCATGTTTTCAAAAATTCCATGCTCTGATTCTTTAAACATTTATCTGCTGAAAACTAACTGCTTTGAAAAATAACTCAGTCTCTATTTTTGATAATCATCTGGACTTATTTGTCAAAATATCAATCTCTCAATCAACAACCTATGTCATTGATTGAGGGGGAGAATGATTTCAGTTAAATTAAAATTTATTTGGCATTCAATTGTTTTCAAAAGATAAGGCATGTTTATATAATGGAGTTTAAAGTCTTAAAATCCGATCATTATCAGTTAAAACGCTTCCATAATCAAGTCACAATTCTCCTCAAAAGCTTTCAAAATCAATTTAAATCTATAAGAGATCACAAATCTCAAATGATTTGATAATTGTGATCGGGGGAGAATGTGTCATTTAAATTGGATTTAAACTGATTATTCGATAAATGGTTTTATGAGGACGTACATGCTATCCTTCCCACATGTGACAAACGATTTCAATTTTTCCATGCACATGTTGAGGGGGAGCATCTATCTTAAACCTATGATTTGAAACGTGATAACTTATCTCATGGTGCAGGTTCCCTCTAGTATGTGAAAAACTCTTTTCAAATCTCGAGGCACATATTGAGGGGGAGCAAAATCATGAAAACCTTATCCTTCCCCAAAATGCTTTATCTACTTGATTCGATTAGGGAAGTGATGTTGATATTTTTTTGAAAATGGTAATCAAAGAAGTTAATTCTTTCTCTTGCCTCCGTGTGGAAAACTATTTCAAATACTTGATTCACATGTTGAGGGGGAGCTCTTCTTCTAAAAATATCAAAAACAATTCAGGTACATAATGCTTTGATAAAATATCATAAGTATCTGGATTGATTTTTCAAATGGTTTTCAATTGGTTCCTATGGCAGATGAACAATACCAAAAAGACCGACCAACTTTACATTATGTATGGTGATATAAGGACGATAAGGTTAGGTATGTGTTCCCATGATCCGCCAGAACCGGAGGGATCTACCCAGGGACTATCCACTAGTTAGTGTAGAGTTCTTAGGTATGATGATAAAAGGAGAAAAATGAGATATGGGAAGAGTGCGAACTAAGACTGAGCTAGTACTGGAATAAACCCAACAAGGTTCTAGCTATGAAGTCTCGGTAAGCACTGAAGGGGTTGAAGAATTAAAAAGAATTGAATGAGAAAAGGGTGAAAACAAATAGCCCTCCATTTATTCAACCTGAGGGCAGAAACCGGGTTCAATTCATATGCTACTGATGGTAACATCGGTATTGAAGACTAGACGTCATGGACCCAAGGTGGCGCCTTGCACTTCAACTTTCCAAACCACTCAAGTTCCTCTTAAAAGGACTTGTTTCATTCTCACGGGGAACCGACATTATCTATCGACTTTCTCTTAGAGATTGTTGATATTGAAGGAGGGGACCCTCTCCCTAGTCTCCGATATAGGATCCAAATATGCACAAATTGAGTCTAGAGCCACGAGATCATCAATAAATCTCATTAGGACACTTTCAATGAAGACTCTCTGTTTCACACAATGTGGAAAGAGAGATTATATCTTGAGTCCTACGCATTATCCTTGTGGTACTGCCAGAACATCTGAGTGATGTGTTTACATATTCACTGTGAAGATGGAAAGCCTTCTGGAGCCAACATCTAACAAGCTCCTGGTAGGTGGCATGTGAGATCTATTATACAGATCAACCATGTGACAACTGAACAGAAACAATGGGGCGATTCAATCTTTTGAATCAATCCTGGTTCAGGTTATGGATTGACGGATACCTTTGAAAAACCGGTCGTTGTGCTTTAAAACTCTTTTCATTAGCACGTCGACCGTGTACTAATTTTTCAAATCAAAAGGTGTTTTATGAATGATAATTGATTTTCATTAAAACCTTCGTTATATTGCAAAAACAATTTCTATTGAGCAATACACGATTGTTTTTCAAATCTCTTTTCATCAATCAGTGGACGTAAATTCGCTGGTTCACTCACTCCGTGTTGTCTTCTTTGAGACGTTCCGGTTTGAGAACAGCTAGAGCAGCTGCGAAACCCTGTCAAGGAAATTCTTCGGAATTATACCTGATCACAGGCAGTACTTGTACTGATCAACGGGGAACCGTGGGCCGTGTACCTCAATTTATCGAAAGTGATCAAAGACACTTTCGTGCGCTTTATTGCTAACTGTCTTATGCAGGTACACCCCGACGTTTGTAGCTGATCAGAATGAAGCGGTCAATCCATAGCCACATGCTCACCTAACACATTCATCTCAAAAGAAATCATGATTAGTGCATCAATGACTCTGATATTCTAACTCCATGCTTCTGCTACGCTGCTGCCAATATCATGAATCAACTAAAGCTTCCGCTACTCTGATGAGAAGATATCATGATCCAGAATGTGAGCATGTCGGTCCGAATGTCACAACATCACATAATACCAACACCACAATGGATGTATCAGAGATTTTCTATTTGCTGATGATCTCAAAAGCTGGCCCAACATTATTATCACGTGGATCAGTAAAAGACCTCCATTTGGATTAACCAAACATGCAAAGAGTTGAATCAATGACTACGAGCTTCGTAGCAAAGTACTACATCAAGAATGCAAGATCAATTGTTAATGTAATATCTGATTGTATTCAATGTCATTTTAGTATATGGTTGAGGTGACCTCCCTTAGGGGGAGATTGTTAGGAATTATAAATTCCCGGTATTAAAGAGTCGGTCACCTCAAGTATATGTAATCGTTAGAATGCTCGTAGTCATAGTTATATTTAGTTAAGTAGTATTTTATTAAGTAACACCGTGGGAGCCGGACGGTCTTTACCCATGTATGCACGATCCACACCCGTTGTGTGGCGTTTTATGTAAGACTATAAATACTCTCTACCTCCCAAGGTAGAGAGTTGGAGCTCATAATAATATCTTTCACTTTATCTCACTAAGTTCCCTAAACCTCTAACTTTCTCTCTCTAGAATTCCACTTATACGCCCACTTATGTTAATGGTTTGATGTGTTTGTGAAATCCAATATCCAACACAGGTGGCCATGCTTTCAGTGGATATCAAGAGGTTTGAAGAGAAGGCGGGAAGGAAGTTTGGTTTCAAGGGGAAGGATCCATTTCGATTTGACAGGAGCAAGGTCAAGTGCTTCTCTTGCCACCAGATGGGTCATTTCTCTAGGGAATGCAAAGACAGGGAAGAGTGGAGAGTACTAGCTACAATTCCTATCAGTGAATCGAGAGGGAACTAACATCCGCAGACTCTAGTCACCATGGATGAACAGGTCAATTTGGGGTACACATGAACATGAATGAGGAAGCTGCTAATACAGAGAAGCTTGGATTCTTGGCTAGGTGCACCTCAGAAGATAGGCATGATCAGTTTGCCTTCATGGGTCTTTCTGGTACACAAACGTATATTTGGTTGTAGTGAGAGATACAATGAACTAAAAGAAGCTTATGATACTATGAAACCTAGATACAATGCATGCTATGTTGATAATGAAGCTCATAAACTTTCGTTAAAAACATTAGAAAGACAAAAGGTTTGGTTTCAAAATAATCAGATAGCTTATGAAGAAAGATTAAGGTGCCAGTTGGATCTAAAAATTGCCAACATTAACTTGAAAGCATACTGAAAATGAAAATGATTATTCTTGACAATCTAGAGCTTAAAGAGAAACTTGCTGAGGAAATAGCTAGACATAAAAAATGGCTGATATCAGGTGACAATCTAGCTAAAGAAATCTATAGCGGTCGGTCGATGAACTCCGGAATAGGTTTAGGTTTTCAAAAGTATGTAGGTTTGGAAGCTAGGAATGATGGACGTAAATCTACACCTGAGCTTAGAACATTTTAGAAAGGAAGGTGATTTTCATGCTGTCCCTAGACCTATTAGAGGTGAATTCATGCTTGCTTGACACGTCTATTCTTTGACTTTGATGGATCACACCATCTGTATGGCAAAAAGTCAAAAGACTTGCCTGACAATGATGCTTCATCTTATGACTTTGTCTCTTTCTCTGGCAGTGACAATTCATGGATCAAGGATCTACTTACATTTGTGATTCAAGTGATAAGTCAGGACCCCAAGCCCTCACGAGCCTACACCCAAGCCGCACCCAAGACCACCTACAAGCCCTCTAGGATAGCTCTTTGAGGAATCAACTTCCAAGCTGTTTCTCTGAAGACTTGTCTTTACATCTTTGCATAATCATTCATTAAAACAATTCCTTTAATGCTTCGGTTTAAGTACTACGCTTTGTAATAGAACATCTTCTTTGTTGAATAAATCTTCCAAAAGGAAGACATGTTTTGTTTGTGGAAGTAAAATTCATTTGATTAAGGATTGTGATTTTTATGAGCAAAGATTGGGTGTTTGTGCGAATCGGCGAGAAACCAAGACCTATGTGGACCAATGTTAACAATATTCCACCTTATGTCCCACAAGCTAGAACTGACCCTTCTTGGAGGAAAACTCCTAATAGACTTTATGTGTAGGCCCACTAGCCCATACTTTAAACATGGTTATTGGCATGCATATGTTGTCTCTATGAAAAATGGGAAAGGATGTTGGGGCACTGCTGTCAAGTCCTCAGCAGGTTGTTCTTGGAATAATAAAAGACCTAACTATCAATGGAAAACCAAGAACAATGGTGGATCTTACTCTTTTGCTAAACCTAAATCTAATGATCACAAGGCGGGTTCAAGTCAACTATGACTTGAGCCTCCTCGGAATACTAACATTCCTTTGTAAATATGTTTGTTTTATAGGATCATCCCCTTAAACATAAAGATATTGGTATTGTTGATAGTGGTTGTTCACAGTAGTATACGGTAATAGAGATATGATGCACAATTTTGTTTCTATTGAAGAAGGAGGGAATGTGACCTTTGGTGGAAGTGATGGTAGAATTATTGGAAAAGGCACAATCAAGACACCTCTTCTGAACTTTGAGAATGTGTACTATGTTAGGGAACTTCATAACTTCAACTTGTTCTCTGTCTCACAAATTTGTGACACCAAGAACAAGGTACTCTTCTCTGAAAATGAATGTCTTGTGCTTTCTAAAGAGTTAAAGCTTCCAGAAGATACCTCAATCCTGTGAGAGTCCCTCGAACTCACAATCATAATACACATTCAACGATGTTCACCGATGGTGACCCCTCACATTTCCTGGCCTAAAGCATCATTGGATGAGTCCAATAAATGGCATAGGAGAATGGCTCATGTGAATTTCAAAACTATAAACATTCTCTCCAAAAGGGGTCTTGTCGAAGGTCTTCCCACCAAAGTGTTCTCCAACGATCATAATTGTGTTGCATGCAACAAAGGGAAGCAACACAGAGCATCCTACAAAGCGTCCTTTAGTAAGCATCATCTCTGAACCTCTTCAGTACTTACATATGGATCTTTTTGGTCCAACTCAAGTCAGAAGCATCGATCACAAGTACTATTGTTTGGTTATCACTGATGGTTATAGCAGATTTTGTTGGGTGTTCTTCCTAAGGACTAAAGATGAAACAACTCGATTACGGAAGAATTCATCACCCTAGTTGACAATCGGTTGAACAAGAAGGTTAAAGAATTGGTGTGATAGATAATGGGACGGAGTTCAAGAATGCAATTATAATAGAACTCTGTAGGTCTAAAGGAATAAAGAGGGACTATAGCAATCAAAGAACCCGCGAACAAAATGGGGTGGCTGAAAGAAAGAATAGGACCTTGATAGAGGCTGCAAGATCTATGCTTGGGGACTCCAAACTGCCCACTATGTGCAATTGGAAAACATTTGTACGACTTGCTATGTGCTTAACTAGGGGGTCTCCATTACCAGACCTCACCTCAAGACACAATATGAACTTCTCTTTGGGAAGGTTCGGTCATTCATTACCTCAAACCTTTGGTTGTCAAGTGACCATACTACTAAACACCAGGTGATCCGTTGGGGAAGTTCGATGAGAAGGTGATGATGGTTATATTGTGGGTTATTCACTAATAGCAAGGCTTATAGAGTGTACAACTTATGCGCCAAAGGATTGAGGAGACCTTGAACCTAAGGTACGGAAGATAAGCCCAATGTTCAAGACGGTCATGTGTGGTCTTTTGACCTCGACTACCTAGCCGATTATCTGGGGTATACTAGACATATGGCTAACCAAAGTTCAGGCTCTCAAGAATCTTCCACTAACAATGCGGGTACCTTGGATCTTTCTGAAGTGAATTTGAAGATGATGAACATCCCATACTTGTGCCTTCTTTCTCCCCTAACAATGTTGCTGTTAACTCTTCTAGAGATACCGGTGAGTGAAGATGAATCACACTATGCTTTGAGGACCTTGCTAGGCTTAGACCCAAGAGTTTGCGGCTAAGCTTGAAGCGAGAAAGTGGATGGGGAGGTTGCAAATAGAACGTCGATGGAAACCATGTTTCTCTACGGCCGATGCGATCTCTCCATTGTCAACAAATCTGGCAAATCTACATTACTACTCCTATTCCTACTAGAGTGTCCACGAGACTTTGGTGACCTTATACTAAGCTTTCCAAGTCCTTGAGATCTGGAAATCATCAACAAATCGGCATTTTCTGTCACCTTCCCTAGGCACAACTTTTGTACCTACTGTGTCTAATCTTGAACCTACCATTGTATGTCAACCATTTGCTACTAAGGAATCAACATTACTTTCCGTCCAATCAATATCATTGGAACATTCTACTGGTGCAGAACTCGAAAGGCTATCTCAGCTGAAATTTGGGCAGGAGTTTGCTTTTCTCCTATGTCTGTCGGCAAAAGAACAATCCTTTTCGGACCTGGCTTGTATGCATGCTGCTTTCCCA
>OU343223.1:62858452-63093651 GCA_910596185.1 Chrysanthemum makinoi | reverse complement strand
AAAATGGGAAGGATGGATTAAGGAAACCGAAGATGATGAAGATGAATACAACATATGGATGTGTGATATGACTGTGTCCTTTGTGCTTCATCTGCTGGTTTCACCAAAAGGCAATCAATCCATCTTCCTTTTGCCCTTTCCCTTTACGATATGAGTTGAAGCACCAGACCATGGCGCAGGAAGAGCGAACACCACCTGGTTAGCTAGAGGTGGTGGAGGTTGAGGGTGTGAAGTTATCTCCTTAGTGGAGTCATCAGAATCATCAGAAGATTCACTTGGATCCACTACACTGTCATCTTCAAAAGAAGGGAGAAAGGGAGATTTTCTTGGTCGTGATGTTTGTGGAGGAATATAAAGTCGCCAAAGGTTAGTATCATCACTTGATGATGATGATGATGGAGAAGAGGTTGGATCAATAACCTCCGATTTGGTATTCATGGTTGATTGTGGTTTGTGATGAAATCAGGGTTTTGTGATGAAAATTGGGGATAAATGATGTATGTGAAGTGTGCATTGGGATTGTTATATAGACGAATTCAAGGTTTAATGTAATTTAATGTGAGTTGGGTGTACGATGCGCTCGATATTTACTAAGGATATCTTGTATCTTGGGTTGTTTCTGCTGAAGTGTATTACTGCAGCAGATGGACTGTGTTTCTGCTGAAGTGTTACCTCTTGGTTAAAGTTAAAATACACGTAAGATATGGTCAACATAAGTTCCGATATTTTTGACTATATTTTGGGTAACTTCCACCAACCCATTACACGCATATCTTTGCTTCAAATTAAACGATTCCCTCTTCACTTAAGTTCACAACACTTCCATTTGCAAGAATCATAACCCTAACTAACAATTTCACTCATGGCGCTTCAATTGAAAAAAGATCATAAAAAAGTTGCCTTTCTGGGAGAAGCAAAAGGTGATGATATGTATAAGCCAATGGTGGAATTCTTGAAGAGATCAAAGATTCATTATGCTTTAATGCATTCTCCGGAAGTGGTTTATGAATCATTGGTTACACAATTTTGGGCGACTGCTGAAACGAGGAGTGATTCGAGAGATCGTAGCTATGGTTGATGGAACGAGTATGTTGTGTCGAGAGGAGTTGATTAGAAGAAAGCTTCGTTTGGACGATATTAATGGGGTTTATCATTCTAATGCTGTGGATATTCTTGCTGGGTTGAGAGCTTTTGGATATCCGGGAACAAGGACTGATATATGGTTCAAGAATCAGTTGTGTCCTATGTGGAGGTTTTTGGTTCACACATTGCTTCAATGCATAAGCAATAAATCAGGAGGATGGGACCAGTTTTCTACTCAGTTGGGATGTGGTATTGTATGTCTTTCTCAGGGTTTAACTTATAACTTTTCTAGGTTTATTTTTGATAACATGGTTGAAAATATACATAGGAAAAAGCATGAGTTTTTGATGTACCCTAGGTTCTTACAAATGATTTTGGATATTACTACCCAAGTCCAAGCTTTTTGTCCCATAGGAGCCTTAACTTCTAAACTATTTGCTTCAATGAGAACTAAATATGAGGGGGAACATCATCCTTTGCTAGCAACTATGTTGCCTCAAGGCAATGAGGCTGCTGAAGAAGGGAATGTTGTTAGTTCTCCACCTTCTACTATGTTGCTGCGATGGGAATCCATCGGTTACAATGGATGAAGGCCCTTCTAATGCTGCTGAAGCACCTCATGTTACTTCTGACCAACCTTCACCCACACCTTCGCCTAGACCTAGTTCTAGTCCACCACCTACACAGGTTACTCATGATGAGTTTGAGACTGAGAGTAATAGACTGACCACTCCTAGTCCTGTTAGGGATTCAGTTGATGATGGTGTTCCATTATTTGAGCATGTTGATATTTCTTCGAAGGCCCAATGATGCTCCCATTACCACGAGCAATCTGCTGGTGGAGTGAGGACCTTATTACACTTAATTCGTATATGCTCTAGTGAACATGTATGTGGTGAAGTTGCGATATCAAGAAGGAGCTTGCAGAAACTAAATCTTCACTTGGTGGTGAGATTGTAGAATTGAAAAGGAAGGTTTAGGATTTGGAAGTACAACTGGGTCATAGTGGAAAAAGGAGATTGGATGTTTCTTCTGATGAGGAGGATATGGATACTCAATTTAAATCAATTGATATTTTGGCTAATGTGGCTCAACAATCTAATGCTTTCTCCAATGGCGCTCAATCAGTAAAGAAAAAGGAGCCAATTTTGTTTACTAGAAGGAGGAGAACGCAATCTTTGAGCAAGGATACATTGCCAAGTAAGGATGTTTCAACTACTGAAGAACATGTTGTTGCTGATACTCCTATGATGGATATTGCTATTGAAGTTGGTCAAGCTTCATCTATGCAAGCACAACCTGCTTCTACACCTTCAGCAGATATTTCTGAAGTGTTTCTTGCTGGAAGAACTTTTGATTTAAATCCAGCAGCTGATGTATTTTCAACATCTGTTGAAGTTTTGTCTCAACCTGTTTCTTCTGATGCTAATCTGAATGTTTCTTCTGAAGTACCTATGAGTGATACTTCGCCGGTTGATGTTGATCATAAATCTGCTGATCAAGGGAAAGGAGTAATGATTGAAGATGAGCTTGGTCCAGATCTGGTTAGTGAACAGGAAAGGATAACACAAGAAAGAATGTTAGCTGAGTGTACAAATTTGAAGAAAAGTGATGCATTGGCTAAACAGATTGCAGCTGAGTCAACCTCTACTTTGCCTCATGAGAGACGAAGAGAACTGGATGATTTGGCTACTCAGATCCCTGATGCACAATGGGATATGTATACTCGACAAGCTTTGCCGGATCCTACACTTGCTCGAGTATCTTAGGTGCAGAATTTGACATTGAGAATTATCTTTGCACAAATGGTAGCTCTTTACAGCGAAAGAGGTGAAAAAGAAAAGCTCTTGTTGCTTAAAAGAATAAAGCAAAAGGGAAAAACCACCTCTGAAGCTCGAAGAAATCATATATGAGGACGAGTAGTGAAAAATCGAGTTGTACTAACTCTGGTCTAACAATGAAACAAGTTTTGGCTTTTTCGATTCGAGTTGATCAAGAGGTATAATAGGATTATGAAGTTTACTTCGATCGTCTCTACATCATCATCCACTTTGAAGAGGATTGCGGGTACTTCGGTGCTCCTAAAGCAAAGAAACAAAAGACAGTTGAAATTGTTGATAACTTTGATGATATGTCACTAAAGAAGAGTTCTCCTGTCATTGCTTCTGAATCATCTTTTGAAGCCATCCACTCGGCTAAAAAGGTTTAATCTGCTGACCCTCTTGGTGTTCCTTCTGAAGACACTCTTGAATCCACTCATTCAACTGAAAGGGTTCACTCTGCTGAGTCTCATGGTGTTTCTACTGAAACATTACCTGGAGTGGTACCTATTGATACTATAGACGCAAAGTTAGGTAGGGAAGCTGAACAAAAAAGCTGCTAAATCTAAGGAGGCTAGAAAGGTACTTGAGAGAACGCATCAGTTGCGCAGTGCTACTCAAAATAAGTCTTCATCTTCTACTCCTGCTACAGATGTTCATGATGATTCTGAGGAGGCACCATGTATGGGTATTTATATCCCAGGTAGGAGGAAGAAGAGAATGTCTAAAAGGTAACCTTCTTCCTTATAGAGATCTATGAGATCATCTGGGTCTCACACATCTAAGGTTAAGAAAACTATTCAGGATGATACTTTGGATCTAAAAGCTGCTGAATCAACTTTTATTCAAGAAGGATCTATTGCTGTTTTTCCTAAAGGATCTCATGATGTGTTGATTAATTGGACCTTGACTGATGGGGAGCTTAACACTATTCATTGTCTGGATAATTCTACTCTGAAGTTCAACTTCTTGAAGGAAATATTTCATTTGGTGGATAGACAAGATTTGAACACTCTGTATGATCTGGTAACTAAGTATTATGCTATTCATTCACCACAGGGTTCTGGTTTATTTTTGCTGGGTGATCTTCAAGTGTTGTTTGATTCTCAATCTCCAAATGGTAAAGGGTATCATATTTGGAAGAATTCACATCAGTGGAAGGTTGAGACTTGGAGATTTTATCCTTTGCCTTGTGTGCATTTGGTGGAGACAAAGGGTGGAATTACTGTTTGTATGTTTGCTGATAAGCTTTATCCCTTGTCTATGAGGCTTATGGAAAGAATGCTTAGCCAGAAATTGGAGGTTCCTCCAGATCCAATTGGAAATGATAAGTTGCATGCTGAACGATGTGTTGGAATCATTAAGACTCAGCTTCTACAACATAGGACCTCATCTTGATTGTGGTATTTTGTCTGATTTGTAATGTTTGTTTGTTTGTTTGTTTCTTAGTTAAAAACAAAAACATCTGATTCACTTTTTATTGAAAGTACTGTTTGTCCCTCAGCAGTACTTTCCCTCTTAACCCATTCTGTTTTAACACGTGGTTCTTGTGATCTAGATCCCCTATGTGAATTGTAATACCTCCTAGGTTGATAGTAATGAGATCTCCTAGTGTTCCTATTCCAAAGAGTGTGGTCAGTACCTTGTTTTGGCTGAGTAGTACTTTGAGAAAGTACTGGTCAGAATTAAAGATACTTTGGAAATCTGTGAGATCTGAAGGTTTTGAAAAAGGTTTTCTCTGGTGTGGGTATCTATGATCCGGTGAGAAATTTCTGTGATTTACCCTATTTGAATTATTCAGCGGTTTGTGCTCTCTAGGTTTCTGGTTGGCAGACCTGTTCTTTGGAAATTTGCTAAGGTATTTTGAGTGATGTTCACAATCCTTGATTAAATGAGTAGGACTAAAACACACAAAACACAGTTTTTGACCCATACTTCCAAAGTGATTTCTTCTATGTCTATGACCAAAACTATTGTGCCTTCTAGGTGAATGATTAAACTTGTTTTGACCAAAGTTATCCCAAAAAGGTTTAGCAGTGCTGTTTTGAAAAGGTTTTCCTGAAGGTACTGCTTGTGGAGCAGTACTTGGAGTTGAAGGTACTGCTTGAGTTTGAACATTGTTTTCAGTAGTCTCTTTGGGGTTTTCAAACCTAGATTGACCAAGTAACTTTTTCCTAAACTCTAGACTGTCTACTCCAAAACGAGAAACATCAGGCCTAGGGGGTTGATGACTTCCAGTGGGATGGGGAACTGCATGATAACCATTATCTTTCTTATACTCAGGAGGTGGTTCACTAATTAAATCCTCATTACTAGATGTGTCTACATAATTAATGAGTTCATCATCACTAGTGGTTATCTCCTCTAGGTCATCATCAACTTGATTCTCTTCTATGTTATCAAAGTCCATTCCAAAACCTAAGCCAGTTTTAATGTAAGCTCTTCTCTGTTTTTGAACATAAGTAACATGTGACAGACCAGACTCACCCCAAGCAACAAACTTAGCTAATAAATCATCTCTTTCCTTAGTCAGTTTCTCTATTTCAGAAATTTTACAGTTTAATTTCCATTCACTTAGTTTTAACTGATAATCTTGTTGTGCATATTTTTTAGCCCAAGCTACTTCATTATTTTCATGTGTTAAGATTTTAGCTTCCATAGATTCTAAGGTTATTTGGTAACCAACTACCTCAGACCTAGCCCTAACACAATTATCTCTTTCAATCACATAACTGCCAAGTAATTTGTGATAAAAATCATGACAATTTGAGCATACCTCAGAGATAGGGGTGAACTTGGTGAAGTAGCCACCATTGCAAGTTGAACAAGATCATATTCACTTTCCAAGCTCCAATCAAATTCTCCTAGACAATCTCTGGATTCCAAATCAACATGTTCAGGTTCCTCATCAAAAGCGATTGCTCAGTCCAATTCTTCCAGCGACTCTTCACTACTTCTTCCACTTGCTACCATACAGTAAGTCACTGGTTCATCATCAAACTCTTCACTCCAGTCAACTTCCGATAACTTCTCTTGAGCAACCAAAGCCTTTGTTTCAGTAATTGGAATTTCTTTGAGCTCTAACTTTGGTTTCTCAGATGTCCTGTTTGCTTGATACTTAGCAAACTTGCACTCCCTTGCAAAGTGTCCAATCTTTTGACAATTGAAGCATTCAATTTTGGATTTGTCAAAAGTTATTCCCTGTTTTGGTTTGAAATCAATGCTCTTTTCTGTCTTCTTCATATACTTCTTAATCCTAGCAGTGATCATAGCAACTTGCCACCTGATATCAATTTCTTCAAAAGCATCTTCTTCAATCATGTTAGATCTTCTTCATAAGTGATAGGTAAACTAGCTTGCTGTGCAAAGAAGGAGCACACAACTTCATCTGAGTACATAGTAGTAGTTGGGGGGCATCTGAGCATAGGTGGGGGGATGTAACAGCAGTACTTTGAGAAACAGTACTTTGAGGAGAAGTAGTACTTTTGGTTGAAGTACTGCCCTTCTTTTCAGATAACAGAAAAGCAATAGTGTGTGATTTAGAACTGGTTTGACCATTCATCTCATGCTCATACACCTTCAGTTGATGGTAGAGATCATCAAAGTCCATGACATCCAAACCTGGTTGTCCTCTGATCATTGTAGCAATCACATGCCATGTGGATGGCAAACTCCTTAGAAACTTCAAATTAGCATCCTCAACTGATACTTCTGCCTTGTATAACTCCAACATGTTGAGGAGATTTTGAAACCTATCATATGCAGCATCAAGACTCTCTCTTTCACCAACTGTAAAACTTTCAAACTGTTGCTTCAGATTTCATGCATCTTCTTAGAAGCTTCATTCCCTCCAAATCTGGTCTTGAGAGTAGCCCAGAGTTGCTTTGCATCTTTAGCATCATGAAATTTTAGAAGATGACCATCTAGAATGGCAGACAAGAGAATGTTGAGTGCCTTCTCTTGATTCCTTAAGGTTGCTACTGGTAAGACTGCCTTAGGTGCTTTGGGTTGTCAAGGAACATCAATAGGTTCTGGAACTTCTTCATTACCATTAACAATTACATTCCATAGAGCATGGTTTGTAATGGCAACGTACCGCCTCATCTTCATACACCATAGATCATATTCGCCTTTCTTGATGACTGGAATCCTCATTGAGGTGATGGAAGGTGGTGGAGCAAAATCAGTCGACATCTTTAGATTTTGTTGTAGTAGGGTTTCTTCCTAGTCAGAGTTTCCACACAAGCTCTGATACCACTTGTTGATCTAGAAGCATGTCAGGAAACAGAGATATGATGCATGATTTTGTACCCCTTGAAGGAGGAGGCAATGTGACATTTGGTGGAAGTGATGGTAGAATCACTGGGAAAGGGACCATCAAAACACCTCAACTGGACTTTGAGAATGTGTACTATGTCAAGGAACTACAACACTTCAACTTGTTCTCAGTCTCACAAATCTGTGATACAAAGAACAAAGTACTCTTCTCTGAGGATGAATGTCTTGTGCTGTCTAAAGACTTCAAACTTTCAGAAGATACATCTATTTGCTTGAGAGTTCTCATACTCACAATCTATACACATTCAACTTAAACGATGTACAACCGAAGGTGACTTAACTTGTTTGGTGGCTAAAGCATCCCTGGATGAGTCTACAAAATGGCATAGAAGGATGGCACATGTGAATTTCAAGACCATTAACAAGCTATCTAAACTGGGTCTTGTTGAAGGACTTCCTTCTAAAATTTTCACCAATGAACATAACTGTGTTGCAACAAAGAGAAAGCAACACAAAGCCTCATAAAAAGCTATTAATGCAGTGAGCCTTATTTTAGAACCTCTTCAGTTGCTTCACATGGATCTTTATGGTCCAACTCAAGTCAGAAGCATAGATCACAAGTATTTTGTGCGGTTATTACTGATGACTTTAGCGAGGTTTTGTTGGGTATTCTTCTTGAGGACTAAAGATGAAACCTCTCCAGTTTTAAAAGAGTACATTACTCTTGTTGAAAACCAACTGAACAAGAAGGTTAAAGGTATCCGGTGTGATAATGGGAAGAGTTCAAGAATGCAGTTTTGATAGAACTCTGTAAGTCTAAAGGAATCCAAAGGGACTATAGTACTCCAAGAACACCTCAACAAAACGGGGTGGCTGAAAGAAAGAATAGGACCCTGATAGAGGCAGCAAGATCTATGCTTGCAGGACTCTAAGTTACCACTATGTTTTGGACTGAAGCGGTTGGCACAGCTTGTTATGTTCTAAACAGGGTATCTATCACTAGACCTCACTTTAAGACACCTTATGAACTTCTCTATGGGAAAGTTTCTGTTATTCATTACCTTAAACCTTTTGGCTGCCAAGTGACTATTTTGAATACTAGTGATCCACTAGGTAAATTTGATGAGAAGGCTGATGAGGGATATATTGTGGGTTATTCGACTCATAGTAAGGCATATAGGGTATACAATTTGAATGCTAAGAAGATAGAGGAGACTTTGAACCTGAGATATCTAGAAGACAAGCCTAATGTTCAAGGACAAGGTCATGTTTGGTCATTTGACCTTGATTATTTAACTGACTATTTGGGTTATTCTAGACATGTGGCTAACCAAAATGCAAGTTCACAAGTGTCTCCCAACAGTCTTTGCTACCATGAATGCTGAGTCGATAGTGAGTTTGAGGATGATGAGCATCCTATTATTGTACCTTCTTTCTCCCCTAACAATTTTGTAGGTGACACTTCCAAAATTCCTTCTAATGAGAGTGAAGATGAGTCGAATTATGCAGAGGACCTTGCTAGGCTTAAGAAGCGGGGTATCACGCTAATCTAGAAGCTGAGAGGAATCGAGGAGATTTCAAGAGAAGCAATCAGTGGAAATCACCTTTCTGCTGAAAGTAATCCTGTTTCTCCTATCATCACCAAATCTGCTGATAGCCATGTTGTTTCTACTCCCGTTTCTACTAGAGTGTCAACAGACTTGGGAGAACCTTTTACATGCTTTCCAAGTCCTTCAGATCTTGGGCATCATCAACCTAAAGCTGGCATCTTCACCTCACCTTCCTATGACACAGATTTTGAACCAACTGTGACTAATCTTGATACCTCCATTGATGTAAACACCACTGCTACTAAAAGGATCAACATTGCTCATCCATAGTCCAATATTATTGGTGATCCTCTTGCACCAGTTAGAACTAGGGGTACTGTGACAAGTTCTAAATATAGTCAAGTGGCTTTTTTCTCTTATGTCTCAAACTAGCAAAGAGACAATCACACAGACTTTGATCATTGTCTGTTTGCCTGCTTTCTCTCTCAAGTGGAACCAACCAGTGTTACTCAAGCCTTGGAATTTTCTAGTTGGCTTGAAGCAATGCAAGAAGAGATGCAACAGTTCCAAAATCAGCAGGTTTGGATATTGGTCCCACTACCTGAAGGGAAATATGCTATTGGGACAAAATAGATATTAAAAAATAAGAGAGATGCAAGGGGTGTTGTCATTAAAAACAAAGTAAGATTAGTAGCTCAAGGGTATAGACAAGAGGAGGGGATTGATTATGATGAAGTGTTTACCTTTTGTTGCTAGAGTAGAGGCCATACGGATATTCTTGGCTTATGCATCTTACATGGGTTTCATGGTATATCAAATGGACGTTAAAGGTGCATTTCGTATGGTGAAATAGAAGAGGAGGTTTATGTCACTCAACCTAAAGGATTTGAAGATCCTGATCATCCACATCATGTTTACAAAGTAGTTAAAGCTCTCTATGGACTACATCAGGCACCAAGAGAATGGTATGCTAGGCTTTCATCATTTCTGCTGAAGCATGGCTATAGAAGAGGGGCTATTGATAAAACACTTTTCCTGAAGAAGAATTCCACATACATTATTCTTGTGCAAGTTTATGTGGATGATATCATATTTGGGTCCACTAAAGAAGCTTGGTGCAGGGAGTTTGAGGAGCTGATGAAGGGAGAGTTTCAGATGAGTGCTATGGGGTAGCTTACTTTCTTTTGGGTCTTCAAGTTCAGTGAAAGACCTGGCGGTATTTTTATCGGTCGGGACAAATATGTGAGGGACATTTTGAAAAAGTTTGGAATGGAGAGTGTCGGGGACTGCCACAACACCTTATGAAGCTCCAAAGTCAAAGACAAACAATGAACCAGATCTACTTGTGAATGTTCATTTATCTGAGATCTATGATTGGTTCATTAATGTATCTAACGACTTCTAGGCGACATCACTTTTCTTTGTGAGTGCTTGCTCTAGACATCAAGTCACTCCACTTGCTTCCCATTTGAATGTAGTGAAAAAGATTTTTAAGTATTTGAAAGGTCAACCTCATTTAGGCCTTTGGTACCCAAGAGAAAGTCCTTTTAAGCTGAAAGCATATAGTGATAGTGATTATCTTTGGTGCAAATCTGGATAGGAGATCCACAACTGAGGTTGCCAATTCCTTAGAAAGCGATTGATTTCTTGGTAGTGCAGAAACAAACCATTGTGGCTACCTCATCTCTGAAGCGAGTATGTTTGCTGCGCAAATTCTGTGGACAGGTTCTTTGGATACAAAATCAATTGTTGGATTATGGGTATAACTTCATGAACACAACAATTTTTATTGATAATCAAAGTACCATATGCATTGTTAAAAATCCAGATTTTCACAGTAGAACTAAGCATATTGAAATCAGGCACCACTTTATAAGAGATGCATATGAAAAACATTTGATAAAAGTGGTTAAAATTCACACTGATGATAATGTGGCAGATCTGTTAACTAAGGCTTTTGATGGACCAAGGTTTCAACACCTTGTGGTTCATATTGGTATGCTTAACCCTTGAATGCAAAGTTTAAGGGGAGGCATAGGCCTCAGGGGAGGCATATGCCTCAGGGGAGGATTTTGGATGTAAACTGTTGGGAATTATGTGAAGTAGGACTCTGCTGTCATTACTGCCGAAGGTTTATGCTGAAGTAGAAGCAGTTTCTGCTGAAGAAGTGTTTCTACTGAAAAGTACAAGCGTTACCATGTTCACTGGCGAAGAGTGAAAGCTGACTAGGATCAGCATGCGCCTTATGAATTAAATGCTAAACTCATTATTATCTTTTAACTGCCCAAGGTCAGCATGGGTATTATTGTACTACTCTATAGTTGTTTTAATGTATTAGACATTAAATGCATGCAAAGATGTTTAGTCGTTTGGGTAGTAAGAGATTAGGGTTCCTTGTATATAAAAGGAACCATATAGTTTGTAATAGGAATGGGAAACATAGAGTTTCAGTGAATAAAAGGATCCATAGAGGATCTAAGTGTTCTTAGTGATAACAGCTTGTGTTTACATTCCGCTTTAGAACACGAGTTGTAGAGATTTTCTATTAGTTTGCTTATGATTACATAGGCAACACTAACGATCCAGCTAGATCTTTCAAGTGCAGTGTGTACAACGTGCGTAAAGCGTTCTACAAGTGGTATCAGAGCCTTGGGAAAGTCTCTACGATACTGAGAACCTTATTTTCCTCACTCACATACAACCAAAAACTTATTCACAATGCCTGGCCTGATGATGAATCGAGATGTCTCAAACACCAACAACAACAACATCATCAAAAACACCACCTCTATGCAACAACTTAGTCTCTCCAACAATAATGGCAAGTTTCCTTATCTGAAGAAGGAAGAATATGATCTGTGGACAATGAAGATCAGAACGGATCTCCAATATTGATTGGAATCTATGGGAAATAGTAAAAATGGCAATGACCTAAAGAGACCATCCCAGGATCTTGATGGTAAGTTCACCATTGCTCCTCCCAAAATTGCTGAAGAGGTTTTGGCTGTGCAAAGAGAGCACAAGGTAAGAACCATCCTCCTTCAATCAATTCCTGAAGATTACTTAGGTGATTTTCACCACATGGTTGATGCAAAGGACATCTGGATGGCTCTTAAAGCTAGGTTTGGTGGTAATGAAGAGTTCAGAAGAATGAGGAAGTCCATGCTTAGACAACACTTCCAAGAGTTCAATATTTCTGAAGAAGAGGGTATCCACAAGGGATACGACAGGTTTCACAAGATTCTGAGTCAGCTAAACCATCTGAATGCAAAGCCGACAATGATGATACTTGCAACTCTAAGTTCCTTCGATCTTTGCCTCCATCTTGGTTGCATGTGAGTATAGCCCTGAAAGCTAAAGGTGGGCTGGACATGCTCACTTTTGACGAACTATACAACAAACTCAGATCTCTTGAACCTGATGTCAGATCTCCCTACCGTGCAACCTCCTCTGGTCATTCAGCCTTTGTTGGGACATCTCACTCGAATATGATGATGCATGCTTCAAGTCCATCTTATTTACCATCATCATCCTATCGTCCCACTCCTTCACATCCTCCTCAAGCTAAGACTGGAAGTATATTGGAGGATGTCCTTCACTCCTTTGTTGCTAATTATGACACTCAGCAGACATCTGTATATGAAGACTTTGACCAAGTGGACCCACTTGAGATAGAGGAGATGAAGCTGAAATGGCAAGTGGCCATGCTTTCAGTGGATATCAAAAGGTTTGAAGAGAAGGAGGGGAAGGAAGTTTGGATTCAAGGGAAAGGATCTAGCTCGATTTGTGGAGAAAGGTCAAGTGTTTCTCTTGCCACCAGATGGGTTATTTCTCAAGGGAATGCAAAGACAGGAAGAGTGGAGAGAGTACCAGCTACAATACCTATCAGCAGAAGCAGAAAGGAGCTAGCACTTGGAGCTCTAGTCACCTGGATGAACAGGTCAACTGGGTTGCTCATGAACCTGAATGAGGAAGCCGCTGTCTGAGAAGCTTGGTCTGCTGGCAAGGTGCACTTGAAGATAGGCATGATGGTTTGCCTTCATGGGTCTTTCTCAGGTACACAACTGTATATTTGGTTGTAGTGAAAGATATACTGAACTGAAAGAAGCCTATGATACTATGAAACCTAAGTACAATGCATGCTATGTTGATAATGAAGCTTATAAACTTTCGTTAAAAACATTAGAAAGACAAAAGGTTTTGTTTCAAAATAATCAGATAGCTTATGAAGAAAAGATTAAGGTGCTTCAGTTTGATCTTGAAATTGCTAATATTAACTTTTAAGCGCAATGAAAAAGAAAAAGTGATACTATTCTTTGAGAATCTAGAGCTTAAAGAGAAACTTGCAGAGGAGATAGCTAGACATAAACAATGGTTAATATCAGGAGACAATCTAGCTCATGCTCTCTATAGTAGTCAGGTGAACTCGTGAATAGGATTAGGCTTTCAGAAGTATGCAGGATTGGAAGCTAGGCAAGATGGGCGTAAATCTACACCTGCAGGCCTAGAACACTTTAGAAAAGAAGGTGATTTACATGCTGTCCCTGGTCCTATTAGAGGAGAATTCATTCCCACTGACCTATCTGTTAATATTGACTTTGATGGATCACACCATCAGTATGGCAAAAGTCAAAAGACTTACCTGACAACGATGCTTCATCTTATGACTTTGTCTCTTTCTCTGACAGTGACAATTCATCGGATCAAGGATCTACTTACATCTGTGATTCAAGTGATAAGTCGATCTAATCAAGCCCTCACCGACCTTACACCCAAGCACGCACCCAAGTCTATCTACAAGCCTTCTAGGATAGCTGGCGAGGAATCCACTTCCAAGCCTGTTTCCCTTGAAGACTTGTCTTTTAAATCTTTGAATAATATGTCTATTAAAACAATCCATTTCTTTTTTTCGGTTTAAGTCCTTCTACATGTAATTGAACATCTTCTTTGTTGAATCCATCTTCCAAAAGGAAGACTTGTTTTGTTTGCGGAAGTAAATTTCATTTAATTAAGGATTGTGAATTTCATGAGCAAAGATCAGGTGCATGTGCTCTTGAAACCAAGACCATGTGGACCAATGTTAAAATTATTCCACCATATGTCCCACAAGCTAGAACTGACCCTTCTTGGAGGAAATCTCCTAATAGACCTTATGTGCGACCCACTAGCCCATACTTTAAACATGGTTATTGGCCTGCATATGTTGACTCTATGAAAAATTGGAAAGGATGTTGGGGGCCTGCTGTCAAGTCCTCAGCAGGTTGTTCTTGGAATAATAAAAAACCTAACTATCAATGGAAACCCAAGAACAATGGTGGATCTTACTCTTTTGCTAAACCTAAATCTAATGATCCACAAGGCAGGTTCAAGTCAACAATGACTTGAGCCTCCTCGGTATACTAACATTCATTTGTAAATATGTTTGTTTTTATAGGATCATTCCCTTAAACATAAAGATATTGGTATTGTTGATAGTGGCTGTTCAAGAAGTATGTCTGGTAATAGAGATATGATGCACAATTTTGTTCCTATTGAAGAAGGAAGGAATGTGACCTTTGGTGGAAGTGATGGTAGAATTACTGGAAAAGGCACAATCAAGACACCTCTTCTGAACTTTGAGAATGTGTACTATGTTAGGGAGCTTCAGAACTTCAACTTGTTCTCTGTCTCACAAATTTGTGACACCAAGAACAAGGTACTCTTCTCTGAAAATGAATGTCTTGTAATTTCTAAAGAGTTCAAGCTTCCAGAAGATACCTCAATTCTGCTGAGAGTCCCTCGAACTCACAATCTATACACATTCAACCTCAATGAAGTTCACCCTGTAGGTGACCTCACCTGTTTTTGGCTAAATCATCATTGGATGAGTCCAATAAATGGCATAGGAGAATGGCTCATGTGAATTTCAAAACTATAAACACTCTCTCCAAAAGGGGTCTTGTCGAAGGTCTTCCCACCAAAGTGTTCTCCAATGATCATAATTGTGTTGCATGCAACAAAGGGAAGCAACTCAGAGCATCCTACAAAGTCCTTTCCCTGCAGTGAGCATCATCTGAACTCTTCTCTACTTTACATATGGATCTATTTGGTCCAACTCAAGTCAGAAGCATTGATCACAAGTTCTATTGTTTGGTCATCACGGATGGATATAGCAGATTTTGCTGGGTGTTCTTTCTAAGAACTAAAGATGAAACAACTCCAGTTCTGAAAGACTTCATCACTCTCGTTGAAAATCAGTTGAACAAGAAGGTTAAGGGAATTCGGTGTGATAATGGGACAGAGTTCAAAAATGCCATTATCGTAGAACTCTGTAGGTCTAAAGGGATAAAGAGGGACTATAGCAATCCAAGAACCCCGCAACTAAATGGGGTGGCTGAAAGAAAGAATAGGACTTTGATTGAGGCTGCAAGATCTATGCTTGCAGACTCCAAACTGCCCACTATGTTTTGGACTGAAGCTGTTGGCACAACTTGCTATGTGCTTAACAGGGTCTCCATTACTAGACCTCACCTCAAGACACCATATGAACTTCTCTTTGGGAAGGTTCCTGTCATTCATTACCTCAAACCTTTTGGTTGTCAAGTGACCATTCTAAACACCAGTGATCCGTTGGGGAAGTTCGATGAGAAGGCTGATGATGGCTATATTGTGGGTTATTCAGCCAATAGCAAGGCTTATAGAGTGTACAACTTATCTGCCAAGAAGATTGAGGAGACGTTGAACCTGAGATACCTGGAGGATAAGCCCAATGTTCAAGGACAGGGTCATGTGTGGTCTTTTGACCTCGACTACCTAACTGATTATCTGGGGTATACTAGACATATGGCTAACCAAAGTGCAGGCTCTCAAGAATATCCCACTAACAATGCAGGTACCTTGGATGCTGACTCTGGAAGTGAATTTGAAGATGATGAACATCCCATACTTGTGCCTTCTTTATCCCCTAACAATGTTGCGGTAACTCTTCAGAGATACTTCTGAGCATGAAGATGAATCACACTATGCTGAGGACCTTGCTAGGCTTCAGACTCAAGATTTTGCAGCTAAGCTTGGCTGAAAAGGTGGTGGGGAGCTTGCAAATGAGGCTGTCAGTGGAAACCATTTTTCTGCGACACGATGCAGTCTCTCCCATCGTCATCATATCTGCTGAAAGCTCGTCTGCACTACTCCTACTCCTACTAGAGTGTCCACAGACTTTGGGGAACCGTATACTCGCTTTCCAAGTCCTTCAGATCTTGGAAATCATCAACCCAAATCTGGCATTTTCTCCTCACCTTCCTATGACACAACTTTTGTACCAACTGTGACGAATCTTGAACCTACCATTGAAGTCAACCCCACTGCTACTAAAAGAATCAACATTACTCACCCTCAATCCAATATCATTGGAGACATTCTAGCTCCTGTTAGAACTCGAAAGGCTATCTCTAGCCCTAAATTTGGACAGGTTGCTTTTCTTTCGTATGTCTCAAATCAGCAAAGAGACAATCACACAGACTACAAGCATTGTCTGTTTGCATGTTTTCTTTCCCAAGTAGAACCAACCAGTGTCTCTCAAGCTCTTGAAGACTCAAGCTGGATTGAGGCAATGCAAGACGAAATGCAACAGTTTCAGAACCAACAAGTTTGGATCTTGGTACCTTTACCAGATGGGAAATATGCTATTGGAACTAAATGGATTCTGAAAAACAAAAGAGATGCACGGGGTGTGGTGATTAAGAACAAAGCAAGATTAGTAGCTCAAGGTTACAGGCAAGAGGAAGGGATTGACTATGATGAAGTTTTGCACTGTTGCAAGAGTAGAGGCCATTCAAATTTTCTTGGCATATGCCTCTTACATGGGCTTCATGTTATATCAGATGGATGTTAAAGGTGCCTTTCTGTATGGAGAGATTGAAGAAGAAGTTTATGTCACACAACCCAAAGGATTTGAAGACCCAGATCATCCTAATCATGTTTACAAAGTCGTTAAAGCTCTCTATGGACTTCATCAGGCACCAAGGGCCTGGTATGCTAGGCTTTCATCATTTTTGCTGAAGCATGGCTACAGAAGAGGTGCCATTGATAAAACTCTTTTTCTAAAGAAGAACTCGACAGATATCATACTTGTGCAAGTGTATGTGGATGACATCATTTTCGGATCCACTAAAGAAGCTTGGTGTAGGGAATTCGAGGATCTAATGAAGGGAGAATTTCAGATGAGTGCCATGGGAGAGCTCACTTTCTTTTTGGGTCTCCAAGTTCAGCAGAAACAGGATGGGATATTTATCAGTCAGGATAAATATGTGAGGGACATGTTGAAGAAATTCGGCATGGAAGGTATCAGGACTGCCACAACACCCTATGAAGCTCCAAAAACAAAAGCCAACAATGATCCAGATCTACATGTGAATGTTCATTTATACAGATCTATGATTGGTTCATTAATGTATCTAACGACTTCAAGGCCGATATTACCTTTGCTTTGTAAGTGTGTGCTCTCGACATCAAGTCACTCCACTTACTTCCCATCTCAATGCAATCAAGAAGATCTTTAAGTACCTCAAAGGCCAACCTCTTTTGGGCCTTTGGTACCCAAAAGAGTCTCCTTTTAAGTTGGAAGCATATAGTGACAGTGATTATGCTGGTGCAAATCTGGATAGGAGATCCATGGCAACTGGAGAATTTGTCAATTCCTTGGAAAGAGATTGATCTCGTGGCGGTCTGCAAGAAACAAACGTTGTGGCTACCTACTACTGCAAGCAGAGTATGTTGCTCTTGCTGCAACTGCTACGTGGGCAAGTACTTATGGATCCAAAACAGTTCTTTGGACTATGGGTATAACTTCATGAACACAACTCTTTTTATTGATAATCAGAGTACCATGTGCATTGTCAAAAATCCGAGTTTTCACAGTAGAACCAAACATATTGAAATCAGACACCACTTTATAAGAGATGCATATGAAAAACATTTGATAAATGTGGCTAAAATTCATACAGATGATAATGTGGCAGATCTGTTAACTAAAGCTTTTGATGGACCAAGGTTTCAACACCTAGTGGTCAATATTGGGATGCTTAACCACCCTAGTTTAAGGGAGGCATAGGCCTCGGGGAGGCATATGCCTCAAGAGAGTTGTGTTTGGTCTTATTTGTTTTACTTTGTAGTTCTTGTATTGTTTGTTATTCTTAGTAATAATAAAAAAAAAGAAAAGAAAAAAAAACTTTCTTTTGCAGTTTTGTCTTTGAGGGTTATTAACTCACCAGATATGCCTTGTGTGTATCAAAGAGTTGGCTAGTCCAAAGTGGTAACAGCTTTGGTAAAGACATGTCAAATCTGTTGATAGCTGTAATGGTTTGCTCAAAATCATAGGGTTTGCAACCACCCATGCTTAATTGCTGAGAGTTGTATGGTCATCAATTCACCATGGTCTATTTCTTTTTGGAATCCAAGAATTGGCTAGCCCACACGTATATGGATTGTGGTAAAGGCAACTATCTCCATATTTGGTTATCAATTCACCAATTCTAAGAATTGACTAGTCCTGAGCATACGGCTACAGGTAAAGACACCTCAAATCCATTTATATAGTTGCTGATTTGCTCATAAATCAGATGGTTATCAATGTACCATAGTTTACAAACTTAAACATTTGGCTACTCCAGTAGTAATGGCTATTGGTAAAGAGACATCAAATCCATTATTTTCAATGATTCACCTCTCTCAGATGTTCACACACCTGGATGTGATGAGAATAGTATGCAACTGATAAGTATTGATGTACATTATGTCTTGTGTTGCTGCAAAGACCTGGAGTCTCAAAGGTTGATCATCATAGAGATGAGTTTGTTATTGGTTCTTTGCTACTGATGTGTGATAACAATCCTCTAGTACTGAAGTCTCAAAGATCTTTCAAGGTCAGAAACTGGAACTTAACCAAGTCAAATTCCAGTTTAGGGGAGGATTGTTGGGAATTATGAGAAGTAGGACTCTGCTGTCATTACTGCCGAAGGTTTCTGCCGAAGTAGGCAGTTTCTGCTGATGAAGTGATTCTTCTGAAGAGTACAAGCATTGCCGTGTTACTGCGAAGGGTAAAAGGCTGACTAGGATCAGCATGCGCTTACTGTATTAAATGCTAACTCATTATTATCTTTGAACTGCCCGAAGGTGAGCATGGGTTTTATTGTCTACTCAATATAGTTGTTTAGTGTATTAGTCATTAAATGCATGCTTGCATGTTTAGTCGATTGGGTAGTAAGAGATTAGGGTTCCTTGGTTATAAAAGGAACCAAATGGTTTGTAATAGATATCGATCTAAAACATAGAGTTTCAGTAAATAAAAAGATCCATAGAGGATCTAAGTGTTCTTAGTAATAACAACTTGTGTTTACATTCCGCTTTAGAACACGAGTTGTAGAGATTTTCTTTTAGTTTGCTTATGATTACATAGGCAACACTAACGATCCACGAGTGCTAGATCTTTCAAGGTCTGAAAGTGTGCAACGAAATAAAACGTTTCAACAAAGGGAAACCGGGTGGATTGCTCTTTAAGCATGGTGCGACTAATTTCTTCTAGGGTTATATTCTTTCTTTCAACTACCCCATTCGATTGTGGAGTGCGCGGAGCCGAGAAGTTGTGAGTAATACCATTAGCGTCACAAAAAGCTCCAAATTGAACCTCATTATCGAATTCCCTACCATGATCCGTTCTAATAGACACTATAGGACTTCATAGTTGTCTTTGGATTTTCTTGCTTAATATTTCAAAATAATTAAACATTTTCGTTTTGTTCTTTAAGAATTTTGTCCATGTGTACCTAGAGTAATCATCCACTATGACCAAAGTGTAGTAGTTGCCTCCATAACTTTGGATAGCGGATGGACCAAATAAATCCATATGTAGTAATTCTAGACACTTAGTTGTAGATACCACGTTTTTAGCTTTATGACTAGAATGAACTTGTTTTCCTACATTACAAGCATCACAAAAGTGATGTTCATATTTTAACTTAGGTAGATCTCTTACTAGATCTTTGGATGATAGCGATTGAAGAAGTAGCATATTGGCATGACCCAATCTTCGATGCCATAAGGTCGAAGTATCATCCATAGAAGTAAGACAAAGTTTGTCTTTAGGTTCATTACCAATTTTAATGACATAGACTCCATGTTTCCTAATTCCTCTTCCTATGGTTATGCCATTTTTTAATATCTTACTACGGTTTTGGTAAAAGTACATTGCATTTTTATCACATATTTGTCCTATACTTAAGAGGTTAAAGTTTAGGTTTTCTCGTGACACACAGTTAATGGTTAGAGATTTGTTAGAAATCGTACCTTTACCGATGATTTTACTTTGCTATTTCCAAACACCACATTACCTCCATTGAAGGATTCATATGTGGAGAATAGATATTTATTGCGGTCATGTTTCTCGTGCACGCTATCCTTGACCCATTCATTCGGGTCTAGGTCAACCTTTAAGCACACCTAAGAAAACAATTAACTCAAAAGTTTGGTACCCATTTGTTTATGGGTCCATTAGTGTTAAACATTCCATTCATGTTAGACATGTACGGATAAGGTGAGTATGCATTCCATGGAGCAAAGTTTTGAAAAGGAAAACCATTTTGCATACTTGGGTTTCATCCCATTTGATGGTTACTTCTCGGGTAAACATTATTAGGTCTCCTAGATGGATTAGGTTTTGAAAAAGATGGAGCTTTGTTTCTTGCAAAAATAGGATTATATTTTGGAGGTAGTTGTCTAGTGGTGAAATGAGTTGGTTTCTTCTTATTAAAGATAACAAAATCAGTTCTAGATGAAGAAGCTACGTTATTACCACTTTGTTTTTACTCTGTGAGACCACGGATCCTGGCGTACACTAGTCGGTTCCCTTTTTATGAGATCCGTGGGATCCGCCACAACAGTGGTTGGTTTTTCTAGTGCCTTAACAAATTGTGTTTCTTTGGTTTTACTAGTTGATGGATCAAGTTGTTGAATACCTAAACCTTTTTGGTTGTTTTCGGTTTTAACACTATCTAATATCATATCTAAAGTATTCGTACTCATTCTAGCAATTTTAGAATCTAGTTGATCAACTAGTGTTTGAAGTTGAACGTAAAGTTCACATTCACCACTTGCTATTTTACCCTTTTCTAGACGTTTCAATTTTTCTTTTAATTCTATGACTTCTTTATCTAAGCGTTGGTTTTGACTTTTTAAAAGCTTGTTTTTGTTAATTAGTTTTAAGCTAATATTGCACAAGTTTGTCATATTCATTATGCAATGAGTCGTCATCTAGTGATGAGCTACTATAGTATTCGTGACATACCTCGTCATTTGCCATGAGACAATATTCTTCGTCCTCCTTCGAGCTCAACCCATTGCCGCTACGAATCCTTTTGATCATCCCGTTTGGGACACTTACTAATAAAGTGGTTTGGGTCCCCACATTTAAAGCAAGCATGATCATCCCTGGCTTCGTCCTCTTTGCTTTTACGGAATCCTTTCTTGTCGTCATACGGTTGTTTGGCGTATCTTCCCTTCCTTCTAAGAACTTTTAAAGTCCCTTACCGCCATAGAATACTCCTTGCGTCACTATCCGAAGAGGAGTTCTCTTCATCGCTTGAAGCCTTTTTGGCTTTAAGGGCAAGAGATTTGTGTTTCTCTTTCACCTTTGAGGCTTCGGAGTCTTTAGCAAGGACAAGCTCGTAGACTTTTAAGTTTCCTATGAGTTCATCAAGGGTGAGGATTGTCAAATCTTTTGACTCTTCGATCGCCGTCACCTTGGATCTCCACTTGGATGGAAGTGCCCTTAGATATCTCCTAACATGGTTACGGCTAGAAAAGATTCATCAAGTGCTTGTAAAGATGTAATAATAGTATTAAAGTTAGCAAATGAATGATCTATAGTTTCCTCATCCGATATTGAAAATTGTTCATATTGTTGAACAAATAAATCAATTTTATTATTTTTAACTTGTTGCCTTGATGAGTTACAACTAAAGAATTCCAAATTTCTTTAGAGGTTTTAAGCATAGAAATTCTTTCGAATTCCTTTTGGGTAAAGCATTATACAAAACCATTTTAGCTTCACTATTTTTAGAAAGCTTTTCTTCATTTCATCGTTTAGTTTATCATGAGGTATGTTAACTAAATTTCCTTTATCATCTTTTGAGGTAGCCTCAAAATCGCCTTCAACAATAATGTACCAAAGATCAATATCTTTAGACTTCACATACGTTTTGAATCTATTTTTCCAATATATAAAACCATTAGTTTCAAGTAGTGGTGGTCGTTGCATAGATTGCCCTTCCTTGTAATTTTCAGAACCCATAGTGATCGAAAAGTTTTTAAAATACGGTTTACTTTAAAACTTTTATAAACTTAGCTCTTGATGCCAATTGTGGAAAACTAGAAGGGGGGGTTGAATAGTTTTGCCGATTTTAAGTTAGTTTCAAAAACTTTTGATTCGATAATATGTGAGATCTTATGGATGTAGAGAAAGTATGGATCTAATGATAAAGCAAGTAAATAAAGTAAAGCAAAGGGATAGAAATGACACAACCGATTATAGTGGTTCGGCTACAAGGACACCTTCCTTGCCTTACTCCACTCCCCAAGTCACCTACTCGAGAGTTCAAGCACTATGTCAACAAACTCCTTCAACTTGGCGGAGAAGCCTTCACAACGTTGCTTACACCTTTTTTGGGTACAAAGCTAAATACAGTCCGTAACACGGTGGACCAAACCAACACGACTATTACACAACAAATATGTGAAATATTAAATACAAGATCTTTGCTGAGAAATCTTGAGGAGAACAAATCAATCAAGGACCCCTTGCTTGGATGACTTGTAGAATGCTCGTGATCTCGCCTTAGAGAAGGACCTATATGAGAATCACTAAAGAAAGAAAGAAAGAAAGAAGTACTCTCTAGATCAAGTGATTTTTTGTTAGAAGAGAATGAGAGTATATGAGAGTATTAGTAAGAAGAGGGGTGAGTTAGAATGAAGAAATGGCTCTCTATTTATAGGCAAAATTTGCCACTGTTCCCCGGATCCCACAGATCCCTCCCACAAGGGATCCGTCTAATTTAAACCTAGGGATTCGTGGGACGCTCCTCTTTGCCCATGGTTTTTTTGGTTATGGGTTGGTCCATGGGTATTCCTTTAGATTCAATGTATCTAATGAATACATTGTATCTAGTCAAATGGGTATGGGTCAATGGGTTATGGATATGATCCATGGGTTGTGGTTTTACCCATCCTAATAAACTATTACAACAAATGATTAATTACAACATTTTTGTATTAGATGACTATATGTAAATGCTTTACAAAAATAACATGTATCCTTATAATTTTACTTATGATAACATTATTTGTTATCGACAAAACACAAAGAGATCGCAAAATATTAATAAACTTTTTTACGGTTTATTTGTATTAACAAGTTGAACATAGTTATCACGATCAATAGACCTCTCAAGAGCTTCATATAGTTGCTTATGGTCATCATGCTCTTTGTAGTGGTCTGTTTCATACATCCGTCGTAACAGAATCTCTTTGATATCAGAGGTAGGTAGATCTTTGAAATGTGCACTCAGAGGTGCTTCATAGCCCAGTTCACTGCCTCTTCAACATATTCGTCAATCGCATTCTTCACCTGATAGTCAATGTTGAGATTCTCTAACTTGGATATCTTTGATGAATAGGAAAGATTTTTTCTCTTGGAATAAAGGTGATCATATACAAGCTCACAAACGGTTGAATAGCGATTAACTTAAACAAAAGATGTTTTATACACCCTTGTAAACCTTTTGAAGGTTCCGACAGCAAATTCTAACTTGTCTGGCGTCCTTAGGAGTATGAATATAGAGGTATATATTTTCATTCATAGTTTTTACTTTTATTGTACTTTCTATAGTAATTTTAATTCTCCAATCTTTATAGACTCCTGATAACTTTTCTCCGGGTCGAAAGAACTCTGCTAATGGAAATCAAGAATCATCAAATCAAGGATCTTTTGTTGCAAATCAGAACATTGGTAAAAGACTAACTTTTTTCTTAAATACGGCTAAGTAACAAATTCACTAATCAGATTTTGTTTCTTTTTTACTCAGGTACTCCAACAAATGTTTCTTGAGTATGCTTTTCACATGTACACTTGCTTCTCATGCACTAAAAGTTCTTTACTTTTTAATACTTTTTTTTATCCGAATTATAAAATTTGTCACATATTCTGGTTATATCAAAGAACAATGAAAATCTTGAACGTTTAGGTAGATGTTTAATTGCCTGCATCTTGAATATTATTTTCTTCAATGTTGTTTTTGTTGGCTTACAAATTCTTCGGGTGTCAAGAGTTATCACAATATTTGATACCTTTGATGAAGTACAATAAAGTTGGTAGTTTTAAGATGTCTTTTATGAAATACAGTGGGAGATTTATACTCAGATTTTTTTTCTTTTATGTATATATATATGTATATATATTTAAGAATATCGTTTGCTTTTTTTTTGTTGAATATTTCAATTTTGATAATAAAAAAAAACCTTGTTTAATGGTTATTTTATTTTTGTTTGAATATGAAATTGTTAGTTTCTTTTTTTTATGAACCTTAGTAATTGAGAACTAATATTACATTGTGCCACAATTTTGAAAATATCATAGTAGCAAAAACAAATATTGTAACAAATCTTAGTGACAAATGTTATGTTATTAAAGCCAACTTATTTTGTGATCATAGTAAAAGTATAATGACACAAAGGAAGTGTCACAAAATCCGTAAAGCTTCATGTGACATATAGTTATATGTCACTAAAGTTATAATGGTCAATAGCAACAAAATGTAGAAGTATAACACCCCGTAAAATTTTAAACAAAATTTTAACAATAAATAATAGTGTTTATTTCCTAAGTTTTGCTTCTGGATATTTTTCGAGTTTATTTGAATTAAAAATGATAGATTTTCTCGTAAAACATAAAAACCGACACTCAATTAGTTATGACAATAATTAAATAAACTCATGTTCGAGTTCACATTAACGTTTTTATATCACTTTTATAAAAACACTCTTAGAAACATATTTTTCGCATGTTTGCTAAAAAAAAGGTCAAACCGGGTTACAGCGACTATGTTTTAAGCTTAAACGGGACAAAAAATTGAGTATCCAATATAAATCGCTCCTCTCTCTTAATAATTCATGTGCGTCTTCAACTATTCAAAATACTCACATGATTTCTTTCTTTTTGGTCAAATCACAAGACTACATTAAAGAAACAAATTGAAAGTGATGTTTACTTAAAATGTATACTTACATGTTTATGCTCTAAGTTTTGACCAAAGCATTTCCCTTATGTTTCTCTTACTAATGCCGAGACACCAAGACTAAGCATACATGAAATCTTCTTTTTCAAACATCACAGAAATATACTAATACATTTGAATTTGTTTTGTTGCTATGAAAGTGACTAATAAGAGTCGTAATCGAAATAGAGCAAACAACCTTTTACTCCTTAGAAAGTTTAGTCAAAATACCCTTCCTTTATCTCTTTTTATACTGTCGCACCACAAGGACCAGCATTCACACTCACACTTTTACCCCTACTCCCTTTCTCTCTTCCCCAAGATTGATACATCATTTTCTACTCTTGCTTTTCTCTACTTCCCAAGATAGAGTCACGAGACCTCTTTGCTAAACTTATTCTATCACAAGACCCACATCAAGAAAGTGTAGTCAAAATCTCCTTCTTTAGTTTCTTCTTAGAGCTATCGAACCAAAGGAGGGATTCACACATCCATTTTCAACAAACTCACACACAACTCTAAGTCTCTCTCGTCCCATCTCTTCCTAAGAGCACTAGGTATCGTTTAGTGCCGTGGGTGGTGCCATTGAAAAAAGTTGTGCCACCTTATCAACTTTTTCTCATGACACCACTTTTGGCTATGACACCAAATCCCCCTCCTTATCATAACATCAGTTTTTGTGGTGCCGTTGTACATTTTTTTTAAATAAATCTTAAACCAACCAACATATATGGCTTAAAACATTCATATTGAGTTGATTATGAGGTTCATGCAAATATACTTATGTGGGTGTTAAAAACTTAAAACAATATAGCAGTCTAAACGTTTTTTTTTTCTTTCGGTATAAACCATTTTAGCATAAAACTAACTAGCAGCCCAAATGGTTTTTTTTCCAAGAGTCCACAATTAAACTAGCCCAAATTTTAACACTTAAAACCTCAAAACCAATATACATATCACAACACACAACCACCCTAGCATCTCACAGCAGCCACACACCTTCTTCTTCCTCCTCACACCTGCAAAACAAAAACAAAAAAATAATAAACACATCACAAATACAAACACATTACAAACACGACACACGACACACAAACACAAAACCTCACACAAAAACACAATACCAACTTGAAATTAAAATAAAAAAAAAAAAGAAAATCCCACGGCGTGGGCTGGTGGTGGTGGCGCCAGAAGGTTTGGCACGAGGTCCGGTGTGGTATTTCGTGCCATAGGGTGGCGTTGAAGCCCATGGCTTGAGCCATGACGCACTATACCCGGGGCTCTAAGCATGCGTCTGAACCAAAAATAAAAGGGCAACTTTAGAATCTAAATGTCAACCATGCACTCTTATTCTTTTGCTTGAGTCCCTCTCCTCTCTTTTCCTTATATATACATACGACCCAATATATATGCACACACTTGCATATCCACTAAAAACTCACCAAGTCTCAAAAGACCACCACTCTCACATTTTCAAACTCAAACACAAACATAAAATAATCTCCTTACTGTTATCGTGTGGGAAGGAAAAGAAGGAGAAACAAGCTTGGGTCAGTTCACCAAGTTCTTAGGTCCTTTTGGTTTAATTTTCATCACCGGTTTAGTTCATTACGGGTTTGAGTTTTGGAAGCAATCGGGTTAACTTTGGAAAGCATATCGGGTTTCTTTGGTTCTCATCCCTGTCCGTACGTGTTCTCCACCACCATTCTTGGTGTCGTGAGTATTCCAATCTTTTTCATGCGTAGGACATATAGTTTCTTAACAAAATCAATTATAACACATTGATACGTTGTCACGACACTTATACACGACCTCGTTTATAAGAAGCTACGTATCATGTTACTTGTTGTCGTTTTGTAACTTGTGTGGTGAGAAACTTGATTACTATTGACACTTAATATGCATGCATGTCTCGACCAAACCAAACGTACCCTTTCCAAACATGCCTTGTTAAACTTTTAAAACCAAACCCACCTCTTTTGATTTGTATCTTGTGTCGTTAAACATGTACGCTTACCAAAACTTGTCTTTATACGATAATATACATGTCTCGTAACGTATTAAACCAACCCTTTTAAACATTCACACAAAATCGGTTTACAAATTTTGGTCACGTTTGAAAGTTCGGGTCAAATAAACTCAAATGAGTTGAGACTCATTTGAGCATATTTGGACTCCCCTTGTAATCTTGAGCTCATTTTATAAGTTGAATCTGGCATGAAGATGGAAAATCGGTTTCAAAATAAAAAAATCACAACATGATACAGACATGCAGAGTATGAATTTTCAACAAATGCAAAACTGACACAACCCCCATTTATTTATAGTTAAACGCATATCTAAACCAATAATCCCCTTAGCTCAGTTGGTTGTTCCACTCAACTTTCATACAAGAGATTCAGTGTTCGAATCTAGTCCAAGGCAGTTTTGCCATTTTTATCAATTTTGCAACTTTCACGTTTTGACAAGTTCAGTTCTTCCAATTCGAGTCATATGCCATTTTATTAAAGAACATTTATAAAGTTGTAACTTATATAAATATTTACACTTTCTGCCCTTAACTATGAACAACTTATTATTTTTCCTAAAAACCTTTATAAATTTATACTTTGTACAACTTTCACAACTTTAAATCTTCAAAGTTGAACCCTTTGATGCTAGTCATCCTAATATTTTATAAGTTTGATAAATTTATAATACTTTACCACATTTAGTTAAATGAATATGTTAACACATATTTTTAACGACCACATCCGCGTAAACTATAAATATTATATTTTTCCAAATATAATATTTTGCCACAACTCCGATAAATATATATTGTATATGTATTTATACCCCTCGAAACTAAACAAAATTTCATAAATACAAGTTGATTTGTAATTATTTCCATTTCGATAAATAGTTAAGTCAATAATCGAGCCAACTCTTATACGAAAGTTTCGTATACATCATTCCTCCATTATTCCAATAGCCAATACTTAAGAAATATTTTCACAACCACATTTTATCTGCAACGATAATCAAATTAATTTATGAAACGTCCACATAAGCTACAATAACTCAAATATTTAGAAACTTTGTTTTTGAACTTCAAGCATTACCACACAAGTAGAAACGATACGAGTGTCTCACAACTAAACCATTTTCCAAACATAACCATTTATGGTCGTAAACGGAATATATTATCTAAGACTTGCCATATTATATCTAGGTTTCGTGTTGAAGCCGTTGTCATATCGTACTTGCTATTGTTGTGCATTTCCTACCGTGTCACTAAGGTGAGTTCATAGCCCAACTATTACTCTTTTAACTGTTTTATAAACTCTTTGGGGGAGATACATGCTATAAACTAGAACACAAGTCTTTTCTTAAAATGTATGCTTGCATGCTTATTATTATTATCTAAGTTGCCACCAAAAGTCCCCTTCATCATGAACCATTAATCACTTGCGAGTGAACGCAAATATCGTGGATAGTACTATGGGAATTGACGACCCCGACTCGGTTATCGGAAATAACCGGGGCGCACTATATTTGGTATCTCTATGTAATTGGCTATTACATCTTGGGGGGCAATTTTATTACTTACACCAGTAATTAGGTGTATGCAGTTAGTTTGGTATCATGAGCTTAGTGCATAATAATAATCTATGTTTTCTATGGTAATTGTCTTCGAAGCAATTATCATCTCTTACTTGTTTTCAACTATTTACTAAACCTATGAATATCACTCAACCGTTGTGTTGATCTTTTTAAGCATGTTTATCTCAGGTATTAAAAAGGCGATAGCTAACTCTGGAGGCGCTTGGGCATTGAAATGGCATGGTCATAGATGACTCTGATTTACTTATGGGGACCATATTTTGAACCTGAACTTCTGATTATGAACCTTATGATTATGAACCATCTGATTATGAACCTTTGATATGAACTTTGATATGAACCTTGATATGAACTTTGATATGAACCCTTATGATATGATATGATTATGATTTGACCCGTCAGATTGATACCCGAGCCAAATATGTGTTCCTAGTCATGAAGGTAACATGACCGTGTCATTGATGCACCAATGGCATGACTCCAGTGTGCACGAGTGATGTTGTACACCGTCCCCATTATGATATGATATGATATGTTTATGATTTGGCCATTATGTTCCGGGGGGCGTATGGATGCATCCTAGATATGATATGTTTGAGGATTTGATCTTTTGGAGATATATATGGTGAATGATGTCGGGTGCAATCCGCGTCTTCACATTTCCGGGAGCTAGCTACTCCATTTGTTACTGAGGTCTCCCCTCCTATTATGTGTGGTATTCCGAGGTCACCCCTCTGAATACAATGGTTACTTATTATATGATATGATATGTTCCGGGCTCGTGGTAGATTTCTGACAACCCTTACACCTTTGATATGCTATATTGTACTTCTGTATTCCCAACGCACTATATGCTACGTTAATTGTTCATTACTCAGTACCTTTATATGACTCACTCTACTACCAAGATATATATATTCCATTGCTTTGATCTGTCACACTCTCATTCCGTTACTTCAGAATATCGTTCCATTCACGTACCGGGTTATTATATGCTTATTGAATTTGATTATGCTATTCATGTTTTATGTGGCTACTGATTATCCTACTATGATGTGATTACTATGCGATTCTCGAGTTACCTATTTTCATCGATGATATGTGATCTCACTTTGTTATGTGACTCTCGATTTGTCGGTGACCATACTAATGTGTAAATGATAGTTTTGTCAGTTTATTATGTGTGCTTTGTTATCTATCTCGTGGACTATGATTATTCAGTTGTATTCTTATCTGTTTATGGTTGACCTGCCATGTTTACATTTACGCCTATGCTACGGTTTGATTGGGTAAATGGGTCAATCTTGTGACGTCTGGCTTGTTAATTTGTTTAGTTGCACTGCTATGTCTTTAATTCATTTAATTATATCGTTTATATTGTATTCCTATTTATTATGTGTGACTGCCATGTGTTGACTGCTATTAGTACATCCGCTGTTATGATACTGGTTATGTTTTCAACTAAGGGTTTTGACATGTGTGAATTGCCATGCTCACTTATTAATTAATTGCTTCCGCTTTCTTGTAGATATCTGTTTGACTTGTACGTCTTGATTTTCTGAATTGTTTGTATGCTATATGTATGATGTGTGAATACGATGTTTGCTATGCTTGCTTATGTTCAATACTAGTATGCCTGGTTTGTATGTGCTTGTATATATGCCATTAGTGCTTTGCTTTGCTTCGTTCTCCTTGTTATCTGTCGTTTTGGATATCTGTATATTTGTGTGCTGCAAGATTCTCTTTGACTCATTGTTTCCCTTTCGTTGCGACCTTTTTATCAGTTTCCTTATTTCATTTCGCATTTCTAATTTTGTTTAGCTTTCGTTTCGTTATATCTGTTCACTAGGCTTTTTAATCTCAGCCGCATTTCTTTTCCTGCGGCAGGTTTTAGGTTGGAAGATGGGCTTTGATGGGATGAGAGTTGGATTATCTGAGTGGACCAACCCTAGTTACCTTTCTAGTTGGACTTATTTTGGCGGGCTATTGTTTGAAATTTTGGTTTATTTTAGACATTTGGATTTTGTAATTTCCTTGTAAATCTTTTGTTTAAATGACTTGATACGTTATTCTTTAAGACTTCCGCGAAGAATTTTATTTGTATTTTCTCGATATGACACAGAATGTGACACTTCTACCCTTGTCGGGTTGGGGTGTTACAATTATGGTATCAGGGCCCAGGTTTCGTCTTGTTGACCTTAGGATTGACCATGAGGTGGGGTAGACATTAGGCTTCCGTGCTTCGATCTCTTCTGATTCCTTTTGATTTTCGTTCAGATTTGACCTTGATATTCGTTTGTCTTCACTGATTTGGCCTTCTTCTTTTCGCATCGAATTTTGTTATTTGATATTCGCACATCCGTTTGTCGACCGTTAAATGGAGACTACCCGTGAAGCCGAAGTTGATGATGTCGACCCTGTGTTGCTGCAACAGTCCCTGAGCTGGAGAGGTTCGTGAAGAAGAAACCACCCACCGCCGTGCTTTGGAGACATCAAGATCTGCTTTGGAAGGCTGGACGGATCTACCAAAGGCGTAAAAGACGGAGACAAGATTTAACCGGTGGCTGAGAAGGTTCATCTACTGCATATGATTTGGGCGCGACTTATGTTACTCCGATTCGTTTGTCATGCGTTTTGAGGCGGTTTGATATTTTGTTAAGTGACTTTGATCGATATTGTTTTCTTTGATTCGTTCCGAACTCGGTTTGAATCGTGAAGTTTTATCGTTTAGCATTTTGGTAATATCTCAGCTTTTCTTTTGGATTGTCGGTGATGAGTCATGAGGAACCGTTTGAGCTAGTTGGTGGCCTCCTTTATTTTGTGGTATGGTAAGTTGTTTGATGTGTTATATGTTGTATGTATGCGATTCTGGTCGGCTTTGGTATGTTACTTGATATCAGGTATGTGATATGTTTGGTGTGATATTGGTTAATTGGTTTGTCATGACCCGAGACAGAATATGATGACAATAAGGACTTGTTATGCGATGCAAGTATTATGGCCTTTGATCAACGTGATAATATCGAGATCATATAATTTGAACTTATTGAAATCATACGACGTCTTGGGAAATGCCTGAGGTTGGTACGTGAATGGAATATGACCTATATCCGTTATTTGGCACTCCCGTATTCGTTTAGAATTATGTACCTCTTTGGAGATTCGACATCTGTTATGTATAAGTTTGGTACGTTTTGGAAACCGAAATCAGTATGATCTATGTGACACTATGGATTGTTACGTCTGCCTTAAACCGGTACGTCTCCAAGTACTTCTGCGACTTCAATTTTCGCGGACGAAAATTTTCTTTTAGAGGGGAAGAGTTGTAAAACCCTAAAAATCTAAAACGTGTGAAGAGACTATTTTACCCCTCAAGTTTAATATTTCTAGAATACGTAAAATACACAAAGCTACTAAATGTACTTCCTACCTAACCCGTAAATATGAAATTTGTAGAAGATGAATGAAACCGTTACATTTACGTCTAGAATACATATCATACGTTAAAATGCAAGGGTCGAAACGCGTATATAATTATGGAGACATTACATTTAAATTCAAGCCATTAAAATTGTAATTTTGGAAGGCCATATTTCCTGTTTTGAATTCCCTAATAATCGGCCAAAGTAAATCCCATATACTCCATTCTCAATTATTTTTATAACTTACACATTTTATTTTGGAAAGTTAGAATTAGTCTTGATTTTGGTCATTAAATTTCCCCCTAAGTTGGCCGAATATCCCTCCCCATTACTCCCCATATGTTCGGCAATTTCATCCCCATTTACCCTACTTTATTCTCATTGTCAACTCCCATTTACCATCTCAAAATAAATGCACAAAGAACCCTAGCGCACAAACCTAAAGTGACGGCAACCCTAGTGCTTCTTCCATCTCCTGTCGACCACAAAGATGATCCCAAAGGAACTTTTGCAAGATGTCTAGTAGCAGCTACGATCATGGGTTGGGGCGAAGGTTCTGCTTGGGTTTGGACTACCTGCTGTCGTGGGTTTTGCTAGACAAAAGGGTGATGGTTGTTTCATTTTTGGGTCTTGTTTCCTACATCTCTTCACGCTACCAAGGTAACGCCTTATATCCACTCATCTCGCCTCTTTTGCTTCTGTGTTTCTTGTTGGTGTCGTGACATTTTCTCCATGCATACGATCTTATACACGAAGAAGCAGGTTATATAAAATTGAAACATGTGTATATGGTTATATTGTTGATTCGCCTGGGTTTTTATTTTCACTTGTCAAATGCATTTATACACGACCAAAAAGATTGCCACATGAAATGTTAATCTTGTCACAAGAAAAATAAAATAATGCCACCCCATATGTGTCGAACTAAAAGATTAAGAATTGGGTATGAATCTGCTTTGGGACCCATATGATTCACGATCATACCTAGGACACCTTTAAATGATATGAGTTGAAACAAGGATATAGAGAACCTATGCATGATGTGTTTTGTATGTCAGTAGGAAATGAATGATTAAAGGGCCTCGTTGGCTTGTTAAGGGTCAAATGAGTATGGGCATGTAACCTTATCGTGAATCTGTTTTTGGACCCCTTTTTGACACGACATGTTCATGGTTTGATAATGAGTTAATCGAGTCTTAAATATACGTATTCGTATTTTGTGATAATTGAATCGGTAACAAAATGATTTAAGGGTTATGTTTACAACATGTCGAATGGTTTTGGTTTGGTGTTGGGGAAGTCTCGACCTAAAATGGGCTTTCATCGAGGGTCATATAATCTTGTGCTAATCGGGTTCGTATGGTTAAAAAAAAAGTATATGTTAACCTAAATATAAAATTAGAGTTTCGTATAGATACATGAGTTAATAAAATTAAAGGGTTGTTTTGCAAATTATGAAACTTAAATGGTTGACTTGTTAAAATGATAACTAAAAGTACTAAATGAGTAAAATAGGTAATCTTATTATAATTACGCTTTCGACCCTCTAAATTGTATAATTGTCACTTTAAACCCCAAACTTACGTGACTTGTCATAATCGACCCTTAAACTACGATAATACTTGTTTTCATCATTTTACCTAAATTGACTTGGGTTATATCATTTATAACTAAATCTGCTAAAGAAGGAAAACTGCTATTTCGGAAATTTACTAATTATGGAAATCTGCTAATTATGGAAACCTGCCTAAAATAGAAAGTTACTTAAAATGGAAAGTTACTAAAAGTGGAAACCTGCTAAAAATGGAAAGCCGTCTAAAATAAGTAATCCGATCTTATAAGCGTTACCTAATTCATATAGGTTCCGGACGGCGGGATTGATACATCGTGTGACTTACGTTTCTATTCTGCTTGCTTCGATTGAGGTACAGATATTCTATCCCTTTTCAGTAGGGATTTCTCTTGACTTTTCAATCCTTGACTTTGCTTCACTCATGATATTCCTTTGCTATGATTTCCTTATGCTATGATCCTTTTGATATGATTCCGACATAATCCTTTGATATGATTCTTCTACTATGATATTAGTTTGTTATGATTCGAACTTCGATTATGAACCTTATGATTATGAACCATCTGATTATGAACCTTTGATATGAACTTTGATATGAACCTTGATATGAACTTTGATATGAACCCTTATGATATGATATGATTATGCTTTGACCCATTGATTGATACCCGAGCCAAATATGTGTTCCTAGTCATGAAGGTAACATGACCGTGTCATTGATGCACAATGGCATGACTCCGATTGTACGAGTGATGTTGTACACCGTCCCCATTATGATATGATATGATATGTTTATGATTTGGCCATTATGTTCCGGGGGCGTATGGATGCATCCTAGATATGATATGTTTCGAGGGATTTGATCGGTTTGGAGATATATATGGTGAATGATGTCGTTGCAATCCGCGTCTTCACATTCCGGAGCTAGCTACTCCATTTGTTACTGAGTCTCCCTCCTATTATGTGTGGTATTCGAGGTCACCTCTGAATACAATGGTTACTTATGATATGATATGATATGTTCGGGCTCGTGGTAGATTTCGACAACCCTACACCTTTAATATGCTATATTGTACTTCAGATTCCCAACGCACTATATGCTACGTTAATTGTTCATTACTCAGTACCTTTATATGACTCACTCTACTATCAAGATATATATATTCCATTGCTTTGATCATCACACTCTCATTCCGTTACTTGAATATCGTTCCATTCCGCGTCGGGTTATTATATGCTTATTGAATTTGATTATGCTATTCATGTTTTATGTGGCTCTGGTTATCCTGCTATGATGTGATTACTATGGTTTATCGAGTTACCTATTTTCATCGATGATATGTGATCTCACCGTTATGTGACTCTGATTTGTCGGTGACCATACTAATGTGTAAACGATAGTTTTGTCGGTTTATTATGTGTGCTTTGTTCGGTATCTCGTGGACTATGATTATTCCGTTGTATTCTTATCTGTTTATGGTTGACCTGCCATGTTTACATTTCTGCCTATGCTACGGTTTGATTGGGTAAATGGGTCAATCTTGTGACATCTGGCTTGTTAATTTGTTTAGTTACCTGCTATGTCTTTAATTCATTTAATTATATCGTTTATATTGTATTCCTATTTATTACGTGTGACTGCCATGTGTTGACTCATTGTTAGTACCTCCAATGTTATGATCTGGTTATGTTTTCATCTAAGGGTTTTGACCTGTGTGAATTGCCATGCTCACTTATTAATTAATTGCTTCCGCTTTCCTGTAGATATCTGTTTGACTTGTACGTCTTGATTTTCTGAATTGTTTGTATGCTATATGTATGATGTGTGAATCGGCGTTTGCTATGCTTGCTTATGTTCAATACTAGTATGCTTGGTTTGTATGTGCTTGTATATATGCCATTAGTGCTTTGCTTTGCTTCGTTCTCTCCTTGTTATCCGTCGTTTTGGATATCTGTATATTTGTGTGCTGCAAGATTCTCTTTGACTCATTGTTTCCCTTTCGTTGCGACCTTGTTATCAGTTTCCTTATTTCATTTCGCATTTCCGATTTTGTTTAGCTTTCGTTTTGTTATATCTGTTCACTGGGCTTTTTAAGCTCGACCGCATTTCTTTTCTGCTGGCAGGGTTTTAGGTTGGAAGATGGGCTTTGATGGGCTGAGAGTTGGATTATCCGAGTGGACCAACCCTAGTTACCTTTCTAGTTGGACTTATTTTGGCGGGCTATTGTTTTGAAATTTTGGTTTATTTTAGACATTTGGATTTTGTAATTTCCTTGTAAATCTTTTGTTTAAATGACTTGGTACGTTATTCTTTAAGACTTCCGCTTGAAGAATTTTATTTGTATGTTCTGATATGACACCAGAATGTGACACTTCTACCCTTGTCGGGTTGGGGTGTTACAAAATAGCTTGTTTAAATAGGTAAAGCATGGGCTGGATCAGACAACGACAGATCCACAGATTCGTACAGGGATCGCCGAATAAACAAGATATGTGGGTCCTACAATGCACAAAATCAACCCGTTTTGAATGGTCATTCAACTTTTGTTAGGGAATATTTCCTATCTAGAATGCACGATTTCATGGGAAATAGCTGGGGTAAATATGTTTGATGCTTGCTTAAAGGGATAAACACTCCAAGCCTAAAAATGGCTAATGATGGTTATTATGCAAAAGCACATTTGATACTCTCGTTTTTAATTTTGGATTATTGCAAGAATGGTTATAATTTTTACATGCTAGGTCAAGATTGAATCATTTTCTTAAAAGGAAGATTCTTGCTAGCTGGAAAAACTGTTTTATAAAACATTTTGTTGAAATGAAATAAATAAAATTATGTGAAAGTTTATAAAATAATGTAAGATTTTATAATACTTCGTATGATGCAAGAGTTATAAGCATTGTGTATTATAATACTTTATTTGATCATTAAGTTATGGAAATCAAAAGGAATACTGAAAATATTATTAACAGATTCAAATGAAGATTTCAAAAGATTAAATAAGAGACTAACCTAAACAAAACCTAGCAACTAAATGGACCGAACCCAATGGGCTAGCGGGCCTTTTTATTATCTAATATTTCCTCTCAAACTCACAATGCTACAACAGTAAACATTGAGAGTTTGCCAAATAGAAAATAAAATAAACTGAAAAACAAACGAAAAGCGAAGTGTCCCAGAGTGCAAACTCGGTGCTAGACAGAGTTTTAATCCAATACAATCCAAATTGTAGCAAGGCAACAACAGTCAAGTCTGGAACAGACGGACCAAAGTCATCAAAATCAGAGAAGAGCAACATACTTACGAAGATGAACGAGAGTAGAATCAGACAGACAGAGTAGATTCAGGCAGACATAGTAGATTCAGACAGACACATGCATACAAAGCAGATTCAAGAAGACAAATACATACAGAGAAGACTCATGAAGACATACATAACCAGACACATAATCAGATTTGGAACTAGGCGAACTCAGTTGCAAAACCAGAAAAAACCAGATGAAATCAGTCAAATGCGAAACCATACATAACCAGAACCATCTGGAATCAGACAGATGCAAAACCAGACAAAACTGTTTAGGATTTAGAAAATCCAGTCGTTAAAGTGTCGGTCACCTCAAGTATATGTAATCGTTAAAAAGCTCGTAGTCGTAGTTATTTAATGTTAGTAAGTATTTAGTTAAGTAACACCGTGGAGGACGGACGGGTCTTTAACCACTGTATGCCTGATCCACAACCCGTAGGAGGCGTTTTGTGTAAGATACTATAAATACCCTCTACCTCCCAAGGTAGAGGGTTGGAGCTCATAATAAGATTTTTCTTTCTCTCTCTAAGTTCCCTAAACCTCTAAACTTTCTCTCTCTAAAACCTTAAGTGTACGCCCCATATAAACATGATTTGATGTGTATGTAAAATCCAATATGTTACAAATGGTATCAAGAGCCATGGTTTGATCATCCCTCTTACATGTTCTTGGATTTCTAGTGGTTTTATATGGTTTTTGGGTTTGAAAAAGTTTAGTGGTATTTGCATCATTTGGACCATTTCTAGTGTTAAAGTTTGGATTTTGATTGTACTTTTGTGTTTAGAATCATCATAAGTGGTTAGGTTGTGATTTGGATGGCTTGAATCACTGTGGTTGGATTGTTTTTGGATTTATTAGTGGCGTTTTGGTTGTTCTTAAGGTAGCGATTTGTGTCTCGTTAAAGTGTTCTGACGAAATGATTTGTCCCTTTTGAAGCGATTTGTGTCGCTAAGAATCGCTTATTTAAGCCGATTTGTCCCTGTTAGTGGTTGTACTTGTGCGATTTGTGCGGTGAAGCGATTTGTCTCTTTTCAATGACTCTGCTTATTTAAGCGAGTTGTAAGGTTGAGCGACTTGTCTTACTTATGCGATTTGTCCATTTAGCGAAGTTACTAGGTTGCGATTTGCGTGTTAAGCGTTTAATTTGTTTATTGAAGCGAGTTGGTTGTTTGAGCGATTTGTCCTATCAAGCTACTTGTCAAGATGTTTATTTGTTACCGAGCGACTTGTCTGCATTTTGAGCGATTTGTTGGTCGGGGTTTAATTTGTCACTTTGGCGATTTGTTTATTGAAATTTAGTGTTTGTCTTCGTGTTACGTTTTATGGTTTTCTATTGAGTTAGTAAAATCCAGTGAAAGAATCTATTTTCCGGTTTAATCATAGAGTTATAAAATCCCGTGAAATCTGTAATCATGTCTACCAACGTGCCTACAATCATCTCTTCTATAGTCGAGGACTTTCAAGCGGATCGATACTCGCCCACCTATGCTTGGATGTAACCTGATTATGACTCATGGGCTCAACGAATTAGGTTGTACGGTTTGGGAAAGAAAAATGGGGTTAACATTCTCAAATCAATTGATGAAGGACCTTATCAGATTGAGACTACAAAAGACATACTTGAAACCGCCAAGGATGGTACAGTTGATCTTAGGTTTGGACGGACCAAAGACGTATGATGAGCTCAATGATAAGGAGAAAAGAGATCACGATGTTGATATCGTGGCTTCAAACATTATACTTCGTGGTCTTCCAAAAGACATCTACAAGTTAATCAATCACAACAACCGGCCAAGGCAGTTTGGGACAATGTTAAGATGCTTCTCTCTGGTTCCAAATTGACGAAAGAAGACAGGGAATCTCAATTGTATGATGATTTTGAAAACTTTGAGATGAACCCCGGAGAAAGTGTCATTGAATACTATGTGAGGTTCCACAAACTTGTGAATGATATGAGGAATATCAAAATGACCATGCCAAATATTCAACTCAATTCAAAGTTTGTGAACAACATGAATCCCGAATGGCACAAATTTGTCACCTCAGTCAAGCTAACCAAAGGATTAAGGCACACCAACTATGAGCAATTGTATGCCTTCCTACTTCAGAATAAGAAGCATGCTATGCTTGAACGAATGATTACCACCAAAGCCTCTCAAGTCATACCAACGGGTAACGGTAACCACAAGCTCATTCCAGATCCAGCATATAAGCCTCCAGACTCAAACACAATCATGGAATATTTCATCAATCAACTGGCTCTTATGGTTAAGCAAAATCTAACCTCACTCCACACACTAACAATGAAATCGAATCGCATCCAATCTACACAATCATGCTATTGTCAAAGATGGTAAGATCATGGTGCAACCAAAGTTGCAAGGAAGACAAGATTTAACAAGGAATAGGTGGAGTAGGTGGAGGGTATGTGGCTAATCAGGAAGGAATGCAATTCAAGGACAAGGAAAGCCAATCAAGTGCTACAACTGTGGTGGTGAAAGACATATTGCAAGGAACCGACGCTCTCAAAACGCCCCTCAAAATGCAAAGTATTTTAGGGACAAGATGCTGCGGTGCAAGCTCAGACAATGGAGCGGTTTTGAATGAAGAAGAGTTATCTGTTTCTTGCCGAGGAAATGCCAAAACATACGATGTCGATGTGGATGAGCAGCCAATTCAGGAAATAGGTCACAATCATCAAAATGCCTTTCAAGTTGCCGACATCGTGATGCATTTGACTCGATGTCGATGATGAACCCACGCCTGCAGACAATCTTCATGGCTAGCATTTCACCAATGGTCTCTCCAAAGGTCTCATCACCTCAACAGCCGGTCCATCCAAAGATTCAATCATTTCAGAGGTATTAAAACTATACGATGAAGTTGATGAGAAAAAGATACATAATGAAGTACAATCACATTAAACTAATGAATCAGATATAGATAATGTGGGTAATAGTAATATTGTCCCATATGATCAATATGTGAAACAAAGTGAAAGTGAGATTGTAACAAGTGATGCATCTTCGCAAATCAATGATGACTATATTTTTGATGAATACACGCATGTGCCCTCGATGATTCTGTTATCTCCGAATGAATGCCTATAAAGAACAAGTTGCTATTTATGAACAACGTGCTAAGTTTGAGTTAACTACCCGCGAGCAGGAAATGGATGACCAAATGCGTAAATTATTAGAAAAAGTAATTTTAGGGAAGAAATATTAAAACAAGAGCTAGATTCCTTAAAAGACAAACTAAACAAAACTGTTAAGCAAAAGCAAGAACTTCAAGAAAATGTAAAAGTGCTTAAACAGGAATTTAATGCTAAGGAATCAAAACTTTTGAATGATTTTTACAACCTAAAAACATTGAAAAACAAACTTGAAAATAAACTGTACGCATACCGGAATACCATTCAGCACTCACATGATCACAAAGCACGAGTCTTAGCGATAAACATAGTATCCCTCTAGTAGAGAGCCAAATCCCAGTACAAAGAAAAGGATAAAGCTTTCCATACATCAGATATGATGGTAATGAGATCCTCAAGCCTAGGAAAACACCATCATGTATTGGAAGCACGGAAGAGGATAGAAAATTAGAAGATGCCTCTAGGGAGAAAATGGATAAGAAGCTAAAAGATCCTGAGTGTAAAAAGAAAAACATAACGATCAAACCCTGTTAGCCTCGCTAAAGTGAAGTCATTACGAGAATTGCATTAGTTTCTTCTTTTACTCATTCACAAGGACTAGTTTAGTCAATAGTGCTAAGTTAGACTTGTCTAAGTATATATACCCCTCCTAGTCCCAACTAGGAGGGTAGGAAGTTCACTTTGTAAAATAAGGTGTGTGTGGTTTCTTCTTCTTCTCTCTAGAAACACACACATCTTCCCTTTACATCAATCTAAACAATACCATGTCTTATTCATTCTTTGAGCTTCCCCGACCCCCCGAACCACATAAATCACTAGTATTATCGGTCCTACAATTGGTATAACGAGCCAGGTTGTTGTTTTATTGATTTATGTTGGTTTGAATCATGTTTTTAACTGTTTTTTATGCTTATTTTGGTGGTCGGAAAATTTTTTTCTGATTTGTGGGTAAAGCGCTTTTATACATGTTTGGTATCCTTGTTTTGGTCAAAAGTATCGGTCTTTGATTGTTAACACATCTGCCTTGGGTAAAGCAGTTTATTGTTTCATATTGTCTTGGGTCTATTTTGTCCAAACAGTAACTTTACTTTTTGTACCAAATCTATGAAATTTTATGTGGTCAAACTTTGGTCAACCGTCAGTTTCTATGGTCATATGGGTCTAAAAGGAAGCATTTATATGCTTTTCTCGGGTAACGTATGAAGTCGGACGAATAAAAGTGGTCGAAAAACTCGCCGGAAAAGTCAACGGGTCAAAACCCTAGTTTTCTATGCATAAGGATCCGTCTCACAGAGATGATACGTAGAAGAGCGGAAGTTACGCGTGAAGAAAAGCTACGCATATGCGCTTACGCTAACTCGCTTACGCAGCGGACTTACGCATAACTTGCATTACGCATAAGAATATGCTTACGCATAACGGGTTGAGAAAACGTTACGCGTGAGGCTACGCATAAGCGAAAAGAAGAGTTATGCGTAATCTTTACCAAAAGACCTTGACCACATCGACAACATACCATATACCAACTGAAAAACATTTCGACTTCAGTCCATTATTAGTCCGAGACAACGAAAACCAAATCAAACCAATCCTACATCTAGACTCAACCCATAACCCTCACCATCTCTCCTCAACACTCATTCAAATTAAACGGACTCGAACATGAATGATAAATTCAATAAATCTCAGATTCAATTCGTGGTTTTCAAAAATACATCAGACCTCAAAAGGTCGAACCCACAAAATCTATCTTCACTGATTTTATTTGAAGCCTTGCTTCATTATGAATATCTGAACACAAAATATAAGAGTGATAACAATTATGTTATCTACTTTTCTTGGTTCGTTCAAATACACAAAAACAAACGATTATAAGTCGAACCTACCGTGACCCTCCAAAGGATCTTGACCTATTCTTGATTCGGATTGAGAAGAAATTGATGACATCTTGTTCGGTTAAGTTCGTGTTTGTGTGGTTGGATTGAAAGGGATTGTTAAATCGGCTTGAATGGGGATACGGATGGATAAATATGGTGATTAGATAAGGTTGACGAATCTGAGATTGATGCTATTGAGATGAGATCTTATTGTTTGAGAGTTGGTGAGAGGTGAAATGATAGAGGCGTTTTTATCATAAGAGTGCATTTAGGGTTATGTCAAATGTGAGTGAAATTAGGGTATTATTAATACCGGTTTGCAATTGCAACTAGTTGGGCCTTGGATCGTATAATCATAATAGACGGATTGGATCGGGCATGTGCTATAAGTCTATAACGTTTTTTATTGGACCCGTTTAGTTTTTATGCGTTGGACTTACGATATATATTGAAATGGTTATCCAAATTTTTGGTTACATAAATTTTGGATACATTTAAATATATTGATTATGAGTGGTATTTTGGTATGGTAAATTTTCACGGAGGATATATGTTCACGGCTAAAGGTTTCGATGTATCTCAATCGTGACCACGGAGATGACTCTTTATTATTTACTTGGGTTTAAAGTGACGTTTGACGGGCGAATTTACTTATTTCGTCTTCTTTCTTTCTTCCCTTCCGCGAAGATGACTTGTCTGGGCAAATATGTTGAGTGTGATGAAGACTTGCTATCTAGTTACTTTTGTGATTCTTTCTCTCTTAACACACAAAGCGGCTATCACTTCGTGTCTCACGCAGCTTGAGGATACGCCAAGAGGTTTTGTACAATGGGTACACCGTTCTTTTCACAAGGATAGTACAAGCTTAAGTAACTATTCCGGGAGATTTTACTTCATCCTCAAGTTCGTCATATTGGGTTATTCTCACATGTGGTTACCAAGGCATACCGTTGAATTTTGATACATGGGGTTGAAATGAGTTAGACAATTTCAAATGGTATTGTTCATCGACATCTTCTCACGGGCTGATTTGATTTATGATAGAATGCTTCCAGTTAATGCTTCATGTACACAATTATATGCTGATTCCGATAAATCGTAACCTTCGGGGAGAGAAATGTACATTATGGTGATTTGATATATGAAAGATAACTGGAATGCATTTGGTGAGATGAAGATGTTGATATCTTATTCCCCAGAATGGACAATCTTGAAGAAGGTCGAGTCGACAGTCTTTTCTACATTTTTCGATGCGTGTTAGAAGACTAAATACGGTTCTAATTTAATCATCAAAAGACTTCTTCAATTCGTGAAATTCATCGAAAGGTTGTCAGTTTGGGGGAGAGCACTAATTAAGGGAGAGCAAAAAGGTCATATTTTATCCCTAATTAGATTTGCTCGCATTGTTCTTCCTCGCAAGTAAAGAGATGGTGCTGAGAAGATTCATGAAGTTTGATGACGTGAAGACACTCTTGGAGTCAGCCAAGGCTTATCTGTTGTGTTTAATTTTGCTTGTAGGGAACATTGTAAGCAACACCCGTATGACATCACTTGGGGAGAGATTGTTAGCCTCGCTAAAGTGAAGTCATTACGGGAATTGCATTAGTTTATTCTTTTACTCATTCACAAGGACTAGTTTAGTCAATAGTGCTAAGTTAGACTTGTCTAAGTATATATACCCCTCCTAGTCCCAACTAGGAGGGTAGGAAGTTCACTTTGTAAAATAAGGTGTGTGTGGTTTCTTCTTCTTCTCTCTAGAAACACACACATCTTCCCTTTACATCAATCTAAACAATACCATGTCTTATTCATTCTTTGAGCTTCCCCGACCCCCCGAACCACATAAATCACTAGTATTATCGGTCCTACAAACCCCATGATTACACAAAATAAAATTGGATTTCCCTGAACATGTTTAAGCCTCAAACTCAATTAACCCCAGAACAAGTTTTTTGGAAAAAGGACATAGATATGCAAAAAAGCAAATGTACTTGTTGAAACAAACACTCCCCTTAGGAAAGTGCCTCCACATCGTGTATCCCCCGAATACACCAATGCATTTAGTTCCTAGAACTATTCCCACTAAGAGCAAGACCTTAATCAGCCTGTATGTTGTTTATCAACTATTCGTTGATTTTGAAAAGACATGTAAGAAAAGAATCACACCTTCAGGGATAACTGAAGGGGAGCTCGTGTCATTGAGATTGAAAACAAAAACTCATAACTAAATGAGAAAATAGAACAGGATGATCATGATAACTTGGTAAAACATTTCTCTAAGTTAGAAGTTGAACACTTTAATTTGCAACTAAAATATCAACATCTCAAAGAAAATGTTAAAACCTCAAATATCAAGACATCCTCAGATGCTCCTGAGTTTGATGCAGTTTTTGAAATAAACAAACGTGATGAACTGATTTGAGCTCACTGTCACACGATCAGAAGGATGAAAACCCAAATTTCACAACTAAAGGGTGAAAAGAACAATGTGACTGACTCCCAAATGCCTCCTCCTTTAGATTCTCAATTTTCTCAAAATTTTCATCTTCAAAACATCATTAATGTATTACAACAAGAAAATGAGAGTTTTCTAGAAGAAAATGAAAAGGTCAAACGACACTTCAAAGAGTTATACGATTCAATGAAAGTCAATCGTGACAAGTACAATGAAAAAATAACTTCTTTACAAAAGGAAATTGAGAATCTCAAAAGTCAGGTAAAAGGGAAAATGCCACTTGTCTATGAGAATGTTGCTTCAAAGGCATCTGCGGACTCTAAGTATACTGTTAAATATATTCCCCCTCATCTTAGAAATAACGAATTTGGGTTTCAAGAATATTTTTCGTACCTTAAAGATAATCTAGAATGTCTCCGTGAGATTGTTGAAGAGGATAGCATAAACAAACCACTTGATAGTAAAGTTAAGTATGCATGCTTATATGCCAAATGATCTCAGGAACTTTTAGAATGCTTAAGAGCAACATGCCCTAAATCCTTTTGTAAGAAAGTTAAAGTTGTGATGCCTTGCTCTATGCCTAGTGTTAAGCATGCAACCCATGATATGCCTTGGTTTGTGCCGAAAGTCAAGCATGTGAGCTTTAATGTGCCTTCAAGTAGTTCAGATCCCAGCACTTCTAAACCTGAAATACAAAAAGTAGCAAAACCAACTAATGTTCCCATTCCCTCTACAGGAGTAAAAAGTGACACCAAAGCGAGCAGGTCAAAGCCTCAAGGCAACACAAAGAATGATAGGACCTTGCAAGCTAGGAATGTTCAGTGGAAGAAAGTAGAAGATCACCTTAGGAAGAATGAAACTATGTTGAATAAAACGAATCGTGTTGATTCTAGTGTTAGCTCTAAGCATGCTGTAATTAATGCGAATTCTGCTACTTTTGGCAAAACATGTAATGATGATTGCTTGGTTTCTGTTACTAATCATGCATGTGGTGTGAATGAATTGATTAATGCTGTTAAATATCCAGTTAAAATTGTTAATGCCAACAATCGAGTTAAGAAGGCTAGAAAGCAAAGGCGGAAGATGGTTAGAAAACATTGGAAACCCATAGGAAGAAAATTTAGTAGTATAGGTTATCAGTGGATACCTACTGGCCTCAAATTTAATCTTAATGAGTTGTGCCCTAAATTATCTAAGTCAATGCCCATTAGGAAATGGATGCCTACCGGTAGAACTATTCCTTTAAGAAGTGAACATACTTTAAATAGGTCTAATGTGTACACTAGCAATGCATCTATCCCTAATGATTCCATTGATTCTGCTTCTGATGTGGGTGTTCCAATCACTGTTACTAACCAAATGGAACCCATTCTTGCATGGGGATCCCAAGTATCCAGTTATACATTCTTGTCTGTGTTCAACTGCAGGTCATTCAAATCGTATTGTGGTACTTGGACTCAGGCTGTTCCAAGCATATGACTGGAGACCGGTCGCCGCTCATGAACTTCGTGAGTAAATTTATTGGTACTGTTAGATTCGGGAACGACCATTTTGGTGCAATTATGGGTTATGGAGATTATGTTGTTGGTGATAGTGTAATCTCCAGGGTATATTATGTTGAAGGTCTTGGTCATAACCTGTTTTCTGTTGGTCAATTCTGTGATTCCGATCTAGAGGTGGCTTTTAGAAAACATACTTGTTTCGTTAGAGAACTTGATTGTGTGGAACTTTTAAGAGGAACACGTGGTTTAAACCTATACACCATCTCTATCGATGACATGATAAAGTCTTCTCCAATCTGCTTGTTGTCAAAGGCTTCGAAAACAAAGTCATGGTTATGGCACCGTCGTCTCAATCACTTGAACTTCAGCACCATAAATGATCTTTCCGTAAAGGACCTTGTAAGAGGCTTACCCAGCATTAAAGTATGAAAAAGATCATATTTGTTCAAAGATGCCAATTGGGAAAAGCGGGAAATATGCCCACAAACCCAAAAAACTCGTTATGGAAGTTCTTCATACTCTTCATATGGATTTGTGCGGACCTATGAGAGTGCAAACGATAAATGGGAAGAAATATGTATTAGTTGTTGTTGATAAATGGGAAGAAATATGTATTTAGAAAATCCAGTCGTTAAAGTGTCGGTCACCTCAAGTATATGTAATCGTTAGAAAGCTCGTAGTCGTAGTTATTTAATGTTAGTTAGTATTTAGTTAAGTAACACCGTGGAGGACGGACGGGTCTTTACCCACTGTATGCCTGATCCACAGCCCGTAGGAGGCGTTTTGTGTAAGATACTATAAATACCCTCTACCTCCCAAGGTAGAGGGTTGGAGCTCATAATAAGATTTTTCTTTCTCACTCTAAGTTCCCTAAACCTCTAAACTTTCTCTCTCTAAAACCTTAAGTGTACGCCCCATATAAACATGATTTGATGTGTATGTGAAATCCAATATGTTTCAAAAACCAAATACAGAATAAGAACCGATACAAGTTGTTGATGTCGAGATGATACACATAACTACTGAAGACTTAGTCTGATTAGTTAAGATCGTAACATCACCATCACCAACACGCCTGTAAAACCAACTCACCAAACAAAATCAAACCAAATATACATATCAATGATCAAACCAATGAACAAAACAATGGCAATAACACCCGAATCACCGAAATCAAAATATTCTTCCAAGTCCTACCATTACTTTTGAAGAAATTAAACAAACCAAATACGCCAATCAAATCCATAGTCAATACGGAATAAAAACAATCATAAACCTAACCAACAATAACCACGATCGATCAGAACTCGAACTTAACCAAATACAAACAAATTAATCCGAGCAATTCCATTTTGCCGAAACTGAACTGATGCAAGAAAACCACGTGCCCTTAGTTAAATTAATAAACAACTTGTAATAACCCAACACAAATACCAATACTAGCGCAAATACGAATACTTACGAACCTTCAACCCGAAACCCGAATAATTAACTACTTACAAACGAGACTTAAAATAGTTAAACATAACATGGCAAACAGTTAAACTCGTAACAAAGAACAACGAATCAGAATCTTGCAGGTAGTCCATAATTCCATATATCAACCCTACGCATCCAAGTGAAATCATGGTGCGTTTGCTTTGTGGGTGTCACAATCAAGTAATGAAATGAAAGATAAATATTTTGTTTGTTTTAAAGTTTAGATTCATATACGGGTGTGAAATAATATATAAATTTGAATCCATATCAATATGGTGGGTATCAGTTTGTTTCTCGTGGGCTCCACATTTTCACTCTACCTCTCTCATTTAAATATTCTAAAAGTAATATTTTAATCTAATTTTGACATATAAACAAGTATTTAAATTTAATAATTACATATTTTCTTTCTATTCTTTTTCTTTCAAAACAATCTATATCTGAATCCCGTTCCAAGCCCGCTTAAAAACCAAACGGGCCCTCAGTTTCATAATACCATGCTAATTAATTCTATCAGACCTCACTAACTTAATTTACCAATAAAAAATAAACAACCATGCTTTCTTTTATTCAAACAGACGAGAACAAAAGGCAATAAGACTAGGCGATTTAGTCAAACATTCGACAACAAGACATAGCAAACAACCATTTTTTTTCATTTTCTTAGCCGGCGGTAAGAGGGAATGACAGTCTAATGAATGTGAATGATTCATAGCCCTGATACGTGGAAATCAGAGGAATACTGAAAATATTATTAACACATTCAATAAATTTTGATGATTACAAAAGATTAAATAAGGGACTAACCTAAACAAAACCTAGCAACTAAACGGGCCTAACCCAATGAGCTTGCGGGCCTTTATTATCTAACATTAGCAAGTTTTACGGACTCATATGCATACGTTAAGTGATTGTCTTCAAATGATAACTATGTCTAAAACTCGTTTATTTAAAATTTTACTTGATACGTTTTTATATTTGTCTTAGCAAAATGTAGAGAAATCATCAAATAGAAATAAGGTTTTTATATGTTTATTTTTATTAACAGCAAAATATAGCAATAACATCAGGGGTGGAAACGAGCCGAGCCAAGCTCGAGCCTGCCAGAGCTCGAGCTCGGCTCGTTTAAGTTTTAAAAAGCTCGAGCTCGAGCTCGGCTCGTTTCGAGCCTTAAATTTTAAGCTTGAGCTCGGCTCGTGATATGTTATATAGGCTCGGGCTCGGCTCGAGCTCGGCTCGTTTATATGATTTGGCAAAGAAATGTTAAAGTTGGGCTCGAGCTCGAGCTCGGCTCGTAATATATCTTTATTGAGCTTGTTAATAAGCTCGAGCTCAGGCTCGTATATATATTTAAAAATTAAAATATCGTAGGTTCGTTTAGGCTCGCGAGCCCAAACGAGCTTTGTATGTAAAGCTCGGGCTTGAGCTCGATTAATAAACGAGCTGCAACTTAGGCTCGGGCTCGGCTCGTTCGAGCTTTTTACCGATCCGATCCCGAGCTTTTCACGAGCGGCTCGGTCATTTCCACCCCTAGTTGTAAGTAATAATTGTGAGAAGTAACTTTTTTTTTATCTAAACATTTGGTAACGTAGTTGTAGGTGTGATCATATGGTGTAAAACAACTTTTAAATACTCAATGCTAATAAATATGCTACTTCATGCTGCGTTGAAAAAATAGCATTCTGAAAAAAAGATAAAGCTACTCGCTATTTATTTTATTTTATTTTTAATTTTTTTTAACCGTAATTTTTTTCACACATATACCACCTATCTCACAAATGCTTTCAACGAAGCTTGAACCCATACTCTCTAAGTTGATGGACAATTCACATAACACTAAACCAAAAACCATAAATAAATCTACTCACTATTTGTCAAACGATCATTAACAATCACAACCGCTTAACTCTCACCGCTCCTAAATGTTTACAGACACCCTGCGGTAACACACTGATTATGTCGTGGATATAGAGTTGTATAATATAACATAATTAATAATGTTGCAACACTGAAACCTGAGTTCGATCACTACGTGTTACTCCATGATCCTATTTTAAGGAACAAATCCCCAAAACAATTTTCAAACATTCTTAATCAATTTCGTAGTATATCAAAGTAAGCTGTATTTCAAGCAAAGAATAAATAAATATATGAATATCCAAGATTTTCTTAGATTTTTTTGCTACATATCTATATAGATGTAAAATATATACCACAACGCTAGCTATGAACGTGATACGAACTACTTTACGAAGTAATCCGAGTTAATCTATTAAATCCTCTTTCTTCTATTTGTCGAGCTTTAATTTCTTCGGCACATTGTAAAGTTTTTTCGATATGATAACCACCACCGATGCTAACTTCTCGTTCTAAATGGCAACAATAGCTCTCAAAGACACTCATATTTACATGCATTTTGAAGTTCATCAAGAATAGAAAATCAAGCTCCAAGCTGTTCATCTCTTTTGTTGTTATTCCACCAACTCTTGCAAAATATGAATTTCTATAGTTCCTGCAATTTTATATCACAAGAATAGTGAGAACAATTATTAATTAGACCCCACAAAGCTATTATACTTTTTTCAAATGTCAATTGTATCGATTTTAAAATTGCTGCAATGATATACATTTTGTTGATTCTAATAAAAAAAATGTTAGGACAAAAATAACAAGCAAATTATTGAGAGCTACCAAACTAAAAGCATCAACTTAATTTATTAAACGCTATTAAATTTCAATAAAAGATTCTTAGTTGACGATAAGGTCTCGCTAGCTAGTAGTTAAATTTGTCGTTATACAGGAATTCATATTATACTTTTATAATGCATAATTCAATCAATCTTGTTAATTTTTACATTTACTAACTGAAGTGAAAGTTAATTTTATCAAAGTTAGAGAACCAAAAACTTACATGTCTTCAACATATTTAGAAGCCACCATAATAGTTGTAATAAGAAGCCTATGAACATTGCGACCAGTGATCCTGAACTCGGGTTGTGACCGACAAAATCTATCGATATAAACATACGCCACAACATACACCGACGGTCCAGCTTTAGTGTACTTAAAAATTCTCTCAAGATATGATTGTATGGTCATATCAGGTGTCTCATAGCAATCAAAAACCCTAATTTTCGAAGACATGTTGGCACCATATTTTCTACCAATTCTTTCATTTCTAGCTAAAGTTCTTTCCATTAAAGAAGCAAGAACTGAGATTACCAAAGGTGTGTTTGAGTCATTTTGGTATGTGTATGAATACACATCGTTTCTAAGCTTTCTTGGAGATATAGCCATGACAACAAAGCAGTCAGTGTTGTTTTTTCGCAACAACGAAGGATTTGAGAAAAGGGTTTGGGTGCTTGTTTGATTTAGAGTGAGATTTATGAGGTTTTATATGCATGTAGGAGTGATGTATATAGAGTTGGTAGAATGAGAAGGGGGTAAGAACTTGGCAAATGGAAGGTGGTAGGAAGGAGTATGATTTGGAGATTATAAATTTTAGTATCTCTTTGTAATGATAAAGTACAAACATACCAGCTATTAATTTCATTATTTTAACAACCTTAAAATATGGTTTTGTCTTTTTATGATAAGTCTTCTGTTAGGGCATGATTCACACACATATACTTGTAGTTTAGTGACCGGACACATGAAAACTTATGTAGTTTTAAGTTGATATATCACTACCATGTCAGCGTTACATCACTTGCACCGTTATCACTAAAAGGAAGACTAGATGAAAAACCAGTTTGTTTTAGACATCGCACATCCGGGAGAGAAATCCTAAACCATATAGCAATTGCAAATCCCGGACCAAGGCGTAGTGGGTTGTTTTTGGTTAATCACTGTTGGGATTTTAGATCTAGTTAACCAGTAACCTCTACGAGTACGCAGCTGATATTGGATCTAGTTAATACAATTATGTTAACACGTAATTAATAAACACATAATTTAATACAATATTAAATAATTAAAAAGGAATAAAGAAGGCTAACCTTGCTTGGCAATTGAACTCTAGATACGGAACAAGAATCCCTACGAAACCTTTAAGTGTCTAAAATAAACACCTCGAAGAGTATCACACACAAACCCGATTCACGTATACGTTCGATGTAGCTAGTCGAGAACGTAATATTAAAACAGTCAACCACTTGACACTTGAATGTGCCACGTACAGAATATAAAACCAAGTAAACTGCTTCGTGGAACAAGAATAGCCAAAAGTCACTTTGCAGCTTTTACCCTATATCCAACCTTGCTTTGTCCAAGAAAAAAAGAACAGCACCAGAATCCAAATCTCTTCGTTGCTGTTGTTGTGTCAACCAGGAAACAAAGAAACAAACAACCAATTCAAAACACCTAAACACTTGTTGCAAATACAAGTTTAGGATCAAAACAAAACCCCTCCTTGTCGACTTGAATTACCAGTCGACCAAGAAGAAAAGAAGCAGAGATTTTGATTTCGGTTTAGGGATAAGAAACTGAAGTTATGCGTGAGAATGCAAGAGGTGGAGGGTTGTTTCTATAGTGCACAAGTCGAAACCCTAGATGAATCCCTAGCTTGGTCGACAAGTCTCAAACAAACCCAAACCCACTTTAATCCCTGCACCCGATCAGTTGTGGATCTTTCATGGCCCAAGGCTCCACTCAAACGACCCATTCATGAACTAATAAAAGCCCACGGGTCAATATAATGATCGGGTCAGTTTCATGCATAAACGGGTAAGTTACAATTCAAGTGTTCGTTACGTTCAACACGTATACTCGTGTTTATCGCGTGTGCCCCCATCGGCTCATACACGTTTAGTTGTTTTATCGTGTTTTAATACTCCCACAAACCAACAGTTCCCACTTGGGAGTTGGTGTGTCGAATGGCACACAAAACTAACGACGGGAACGCCTAGCAAACGCCTTCACTCGCTTAACTAAATGTGTCCGAGAGAATAGTTTCGTAAAAGTTTCTCAGTAGCATGGTCATTCAATGTCTTGCTTTAATCATCCTTTGTTATAGATACCGTTAAACCATGGATTATGAATCTTTAATCATTCCATATAGTTTAACCATTTAGAATCTCGTTATAGATTTTAATTCAGATATACCAAATGTAATCAAGAATCATCTTGCATTACCTTTGAGTCCGCCGCATATTATCCGATTAAACTGGAGAAGCGCCGTGGTATCTTTCGCACATATCAAGTGGAGTAATAAATCCTTTATTGACTACAAGTGTTGTGGATGCCGCTTCACATCACCAAATATAGCTTTTATAACTACCTTGTTCAGATAGCGTTTTTGCATATACTTACAAAAAGTGATATCCACACATAATGTAACTTACTTAATCTCAAGTCTAAGGACTAAGATAACAAACCATTTTCAATATTTTACTTATGACAAGGATCCAAAAGTAAATGTTTGAAAGTTGGGGAATCCAATATGCATCTCTAGTGGATACATATGAGTTTGGAGGAACAATCCAATTCTCGTTAGAATTATAACCAACACTCACATTTGCCTTATCATAACAATATTCCCATATTGTTAACCGACAATGGACATATTTTGAATGATAAATCATTTCATGGATTAAACATGCAAAAATGGAATAACAGATTATATGAATAAAAATAACAAATACCTCGATCTTTATTAATCGAAAAATAAAACTGCCTTACAACTCCAAATTATCCAAATACTAATTAACACACAGTTTACATGAGACTACTAGCAGGTACCAAACCTATTTCTCTAGTCAATTTAGAATGCTTGGGGAAATCCAAAGCTGTAAATGGATCACTAGATTGTCATCTGTGTGAACCTTTAATATCTTCACATCTCCCATTTCAATGGTCTCTCGAAGATAATGAACTTTAGAGCGATAATGTCTAGCACCTTTAGTGATTCCGCTTTCATTAGCTATAGTAATGGCTCCAAAGATATCACAATACATATTTATGGGTTCTTCAATTGTGGGAACTATGTTCAACCTTAAATGAATTTACTTAATCCATACAAAATTTTTGATGCATCACAAGCGAGCAATATACTCTTCAAGTAGATGAAGTAGCAAAAATACTTTGCTTAGTGCTTTTCCAATCAACAAAACCTCCATTAAGAACAAATACATATCCATTCGAGATTTTAAGTCGTCAAGATTCGATATCCAAAGATCGTGTAGCAAGAAACCCCGAAGCTCTTGTTCATCTTTTTCCTCCATAGATCAGAAACATATCCTTAGTATTGTGTAAATACTTAAGAATATTTTTCACAGCTAGCCCGTTGAAGTTCACCGGATTCTCGTTGGAATCGCTTGTCACATTCTCGTGCGAACGCAACATCGACGAGTACATCTCACAAAGATACATAATAGAACCTATAGCCGAAGCATATGGAATTTTGCATGCGCTCTTTCTCGAAAGCAGTGTTTCAAAGACCTTGTGATTTACTCAATTTAGGCTTATCTTGCATTGGGATTGCGCCACGCTTGGAGTTCTCCATACAAAATCTTTTCAAGATTTTCTCAATGTAAGCACTTTGATTCAAACCAATTAATCGCTTAGATCTGCCTCTCGATAGATCTTAATTCCAAGAATATATGCAGCTTCTCCTAAATCTTTCATGGCGAAACATCTTCCAAGATAGGATTTTACATCTTGTAACATTGGAATATTGTTTCCCATAATCAATATGTCATCAACATACAGAATTAGGAAAGTGACATAAATCCCACTAGCTTTCTCGATATACACATGGCTCATCTTGATGTTGAGAAAATCCAAATTTCTTTATCTCATCATCAAAACGTTTATTCCATTGCCTCGATGCTTGCTTAAGTCCATAAATGGAACGCTTGAGCTTGCATACACGGTTAGGATAATTTTGATCAACAAAACCCTCAAGTTGCTCCATATAGACCTCTTCGTAAAGATGTCCATTGAGGAAGGCGGTTTTGACGCCCATTTGCCATATCTCAAAGTCATAGTATGCGCCTATGGCTATGAGAATCCTTATAGCTCTAATGTCTGCTACAGGAGAAAAGGTTTCTTCATAATCAATCCAGTAGGTTTGAGTGAAGCCCTTTGCTACGAGACGAGCTTTAAAGGTGTATACCTTACCATCCATGTCGGTCTTCTTCTTGAAGAGCCACTTGTCGCCAACCGCCTTGCAGCTAGGGAGGAAGCTCAACTAAAACCCAGCACATCATTGTCTTTCATGGATTGCATTTCCACATTCATTGCATCAAGCCATTTCTTGATTCAGATCCAAAGAATGCACTTTATAGTTATTGGGTTCACCAAGATCCCCTAACTCATGTTCCTCGGCGTCAATGTATAAACACATACGGTCAGGAGCACGGCGTGTCCTATTGGACTTTCGAATGGGAACAATTTCACTTTGAGGTTCTTTAATTTCTTGATCATCCTCATCATGAAGAATGCTAGTGTCTAAAGAAGGATTTGTATCTTCTTCTTGAAGTAATTCAAGATCATCCATACTCCCACTTGCTTTAAGATCCATAAGATTACTCTCAAAGAACTCAACATTTCGAGCAACAAAAACTTTGTTCTCAGATGGAAGATAGAAAGAATATCCCATAGTTTCCTTAGGGTATCCTACGAAGATACACTTAATAGCTATAGGTTCAAGTTTTTCGTGTTTGGTAAGTGTATCACGCTTAGCAAGTGCCTCACAACCCCGGACTTTTAAGTAAGACGGCTTAGGGGCTTGCCCATGCCATACTTCGTATGGTGTCTTATCAACCTTCTTAGTTGAAACCATATTGAGAATGCGTGCAGCAGACTCAAGGGCATAATCCCAAAAGGACTTTGGAAGATTTGTTTGTTTCATCATAGAACGCACCATGTCAAGCAGGGTTCGATTTCTCCTCTCGGATACACCATTGTGTTGTGGAGTATAAGGAGGAGTTCGATGGGCAATAATCCCATGCTCCTTCAGATGATCCAAAAACTCTTGACTCATATATTCACCTCCACGATCAAAACGTAGTGATTTTATGGTCTTCCCAAGTTGATTTTCTACTTCCTTTTGAAACACTTTGAATGTTTCAAACACTTCATGTTTATGTTTCAGCAAGTAAACATAACTATACCGACTATAGTCGCTCGGTAAGTCACGAAGTAATTTGCTCCTTGTCTTGAAGTGATTCTAAATGGGCCACATACATCCGAAAGTGTATAAGTCCAAGCAGATCTTTAGCCCTTTCCACTTGATGTGAATAACGTTTTCTAGCCATCTTACCAGACATACAAGCAACACACTTTTCAAGAGACTTAATGTCATATGAGTTGAGAAGTCCATCGTGTTGCAACTTCTCCATGCATTTCTTGCTAATGTGTCCAAGACGACCATGCCACAAGAGAGCAGAGTCCAAGTTAGTCTTGGCTCTTTTATTGCTTACAGAAAACATAGAACTTTCATTTGTATTCGAACAAGACATTTCAATTTCAAAAACACCATCACGAGGAATAGCAGAAAATAAACAACGTTATTCTTAGAAACTGAAATATAATTATTCGATTCAAAATAGTTAATAAAACCATCATCATACAAACGAGAAACTGAAATAATCCCCCTAGTAATAGAAGGAGCATAATGACAATCTTTTAAAACAATAACTAATCCACTAGGGAGTGATAAATGATAGTTTCCAATAGCTTCAACTTCTGCCCACTGACCATTGCCCACGCATCGCACTTAAAGCTCCCGGCTTCAAACTTCCTACTACCCCTTAGACCCCGAAAGTATTATTACGAGATGAGTACCACGTACCAAAGGTCATATACTAAGGATGATTTAGGAAAGAGTAGAGTTCTATAGTGAAAATACCAAGAACTAGCCTGCAAGAGACTGCTTTCTTCTTTTCATTAACTCGGCGAGATACTTGGGACAATTCCTTCTCCGATGTCCTCGTCTCACCACACGGTGACAGGTAGCGCCCTTTGCTGGATTATCCTTCTTGGGTGGTGGAGGAATCTTGGGTTTGGAAGTATGAGGTAGTTTGTGTCTAGGATCATAAGCCAAATTTTGTACTTCTCATTCCCTTGTTTCCCTTAGCGACCATAAACATTTATTCTTTTTGTGGTTTTTCGGACCTTACCACCACGCATTAATGGAGTGTGCAACATCTTTCTTTGGCAACGCTCGCTCATGTTGCTTAAGCATATCATGCAGTTTATTTATAGTCTTCCCCATGCTGTGCATATTAAAGTTCTGCACAAACGAGATGTACTCTTTAGAAAGACCGATTAGGATCAAACAAATTCCATAGTGGAGAGTAACGGGTGACCAAGACGCTCCAAACTGTCAATGTAGCTCTTCATCTTTAGAACATATGAGCTAACCGATTGACCTCTTCCCGCTTGCAAGCGTGGAATTCACGCAGCGGTTTGTAGAAGCTCTTGTTTCGCTTGTTGGGAGAACATAGACTTCAACTCCCGAAGCATGTCATAAGCACCAAGATGAGTTAGATTTCGTTGGATCTCTAACTCCATGGTCATGAGCATGAAGGCAGCTATGTCCTTTGAGCCTTTGACCCAAGCAAGGTGAGCTGCGGAAAGAGCCTCAGGTAGGACAGGGTGGCCGTGAGTAGCAACAAAGCTGCGGTATGGGATGCTCTAGATAAGCTTCCTTATCTTCACTGATAGTATGATGGTGGCGATACCAATCAATGAAATTAGGTCCAGTGAGTTTTGTTTCTCAAAGAAACTCCCCGAAAAGTACGAACTGTTTCGATTGAAGTAGTCATCTACAATTGAAAAGTTCAAATAATTAGTATTTTCGATAATTACATTCTTAAAAAATTAACTACCCAATTAATTACTAATAAGACTAAGATCCAACTTGCAACCCCATTAATTACCATAGGTCCGACCCAAAGTGTATAAAAAATGGGACAAGAGGTAAGCGACGAGCGTTAATTGCATAATGCAAGTTTTAGATTTATGAGACTTTAAGGCATTAGTATCAAGTAATAATGTCAAAAGCATGTTTAGTTCTCATCGTATGCCTCGGTCCGGAGGTCCGACCAGGTTAACTCGATATAAGTCGACCAAGTATGAACGTGTAAAAATAACCGGAGGTCCACCAAAGGAGAAATAATTACCATGGGTTGGAAAGGCCCTTAGGTCCCACTGAGAAGTCAATCCAAGTGCACGTGTCCATAGTTGGGTGGCATAGACTTAATATTAACAAATAGGTATGCACACATAAATGTGGTAAAAGTCATGTACAAAGAAGCATGCAAAACAACTTTGTAACACTAATTTTAAATTTTTTTTGGTAATGACACTGTAGTGATCATCATGGTTCACGGTAGCTCCAATCGAACGCATTGGGAGGCAGAGGACCGTAAGCGCAGAGGCATAACCTTAGACATCCTTTCGGAGACTGCTCACTTCTTTAAACCCCCTTTTTAGTTTGTTCTAGTGGGTGAGCCGTACATCCCAAGTGTCCATAGTGTCTAGTTTTTAAATTCTTGAAAACGTGTTTCATATATTAGGTCACTTTATTTTACAAAAATAATTTTCCACGAATCAAATAGCAGGTCACAATGAGCATGATATTTAGGCGCGTAAATAAAGACCAATATTAATGTTATGGTTACGATATGTATTATTCCATATTGCATACAATTAGGTGTCAAAACAAGTAATAATGCACATATAGGAATCACAAACATACAAGCATAAACATCAATATAAATACCCACATATTGTTCCGAAGTTCTCTTGAGTCTTCCCAAACGGAGAACCACAAGACCGTCACTACTAGATGCAAGACCTAGATCGCCCCATACATCACTTAGAAAAGCAATTGAGTGGGTCTTGTGGCCCGAAAAACACATAAAGCATGGCAATCCCAATTAACAAGTAATTACGCAATATATGTATTTAAATATGTAATTCTAATTATCACAATAATTCTAATTAACAATTAATAAATACAAATTAACTTTTATTTCTAATTAGCAAGTAATTTTAATTTAACATGTAATCTTTAATTAACAATTAATTTTAATTAACAAGGTAATTATAATTGACATGTAAATTAAATTCCAATTAACAAATTAATTCTAATTATCAATATAATTTTAATTTGTGTGTGTCTAGTTATTATTTATTAAAAATTTGACAAGTATGCATGTAATTATCAAAATTAAAATAAAACAAAATAACTATACTAGGTTTCATGCAAACTTTTAAAACATGTTTATTAATATCTGAAACGTGTAACCCATAATCGCAAAAACGAGTTGACTCGTGATGCCACTGTTGGGATTTTAGATCTAGTTAACTAGTAACCTCTACGAGTACGCAGCTGATATTAGATCTAGTTAATACAATTATGTTAACACGTAATTAATAAACACATAATTTAATACAATATTAAATAATTAAAAGGGAATAAAGAAGGCTAACCTTGCTTGGCAATTGAACTCTAGATACGGAACAAGAATCCCTACGAAACCTTTAAGTGTCTAAAATAAACACCTCGAAGAGTATCACACACAAACCCGATTCACGATAATGCTCGATGTAGCTAGTCGAGAACGTAATATTAAAACAAATCAACCACTTGACACTTGAATGTGCCACGTAGTAATATAAAACCAAGTAAACTCTTGTGGAACAAGAATAGCCAAAAGTCACTTTGCAGCTTTTACCCTATATTCAACCTTGCTTTGTCCAAGAAAAAAGAACAAGCACTGAATCCAAATCTCTTCGTTGCTGTTGTTGTGTCAACCAGGAAACAAATAAACAAACAACCAATTCAAAACACCTAAACACTTGTTGCAAATACAAGTTTAGGATCAAAACAAAACCCCTCCTTGTCGACTTGAATTACCAGTCGATCAAGAAGAAAAGAAGCAGAGATTTTGATTTCGGTTTAGGGATAAGAAACTGAAGCTATGCGTAAGAATGCAAAAGGTGGAGGGTTGTTTATATAGTGCACAAGTCGAAACCCTAGATGAATCCCTAGCTTGGTCGACAAGTCTCAAACAAACCCAAACCCACTTTAATCCCTCGCACCATCATTGTGGATCTTTCATGGCCCAAGGCTCCACTCAAACGACCCATTCATGAACTAATAAAAGCCCACGGGTCAATATAATGATCGGTCAGCTTTCATGCATAAACGGGTAAGTTACAATTCAAGTGTTCGTTACGTTCAACACGTATACTCGTGTTTATCGCGTGTGCCCCCATCGGCTCATACACGTTTAGTTGTTTTGTCGTGTTTTAATACTCCCACAAACCAACAATCACATCCAACACCTTTAAACATGATGCATAAACATCACACCTCTCAAGTCTCAAGCATATAATCATAAAATGATTTTACTTTTACAGAATAGTAAATATAGTGATCACATATACATGAATAAATATACAACTAGTATGTGCATTAAATGATATCGAAGGGTGCTATTAATAGACCACGTTCAAACTGTGGTGTACCAGTAGATGATCATCATTATGTTGAAGAGTACTATTTTCAATTATATCATTTTGCAAATCATAGATGTCGGGAATTTGTGTAAGTTAGTCTGTGAACTTTTGTAAATTCATGGATGTACTAGTGTACCATGTCTCAAGTGTTGAATCATCAATATATGCAAGTATATGTATGCTTCAATTTCTTTAGATTATTTCTTCATATTTCGATAAGAACATTGACTAAAAATGTTTAATTCATGTCTTAAAAACGTCATGCTGTCACGCCTCACGTTAAAATTTGTTTGGTTATGCCGTCACGTCACGTTTCATGTTATTTATATACTTAGGTGTATTAGACTTTTATGTATGAGTATATCTGTCTATCCGTACTTTTCTTAACCATGGTAAATAAACAGTAACTTGCCGACAGTGTAGAATGAGAGAAACATGTACGGACAAAAGTGGTGGTTCCTACAAAGAGCCGGCAAATAAAAAGAGAGTAAGATTATTGGGAACGAAAAGATATTAGAAAGATGATGACTTGATGGTTAATAATACAAGTTACACGTGCAATAGGCACATTTAGTCTTTACATACTTACTTTGACTCAATGACCGGCCTTGACGTTATACGAGTCAAAGCTACGTTTTAGCTTTTAAGATTAAAATTATTTTACTCCTTGGAACGCAAAGATGATATGATTTGTTGGTCTCTCACAACTCGTAACTCCTTAGGCTAGACGGAATAGAGGGTATGTCACCCGTGAGTCTCCACCGTGAGCCACTCACCCTTACCCCCATGCCACCACTCGCGCGTGAGTGGTTGGCCAAATCGTGGAGTGAGCCACGGCGTGAGTTGAACTCCTCTTGTTCTTGTCCTTTTATTGTTTGTTTCTTTTTGTTGTGTATGATGTGTGTTTGTGTGGTGAATGGTGATGGTGTGATTTTCTTTTCTTTCTTTTTTTTTTTTTTCCTTTCGTGTGTGTGTGTATGTATTGCAGGTGCTAGAAGGAAGAAGAAGACTCAAAATGATATATGTGGTAAATGCAAAAAGTTGTTTGGGTATATGTGGTAGGAAGTTGCAAGGAAGTTTCCTAATCAAATTATATATGTGGTAAATGCAAAACGTTAACTATAATTTCAACACGTATTATGTAATTTTTTTTTATTATTAATGAAATATTTTTTTTATTTAATTGTTTAATATAATTATGAATTAAAAAAAAAAAAAAAAGTGTGAGGTATGGAATGACTATTGCCAAAAAAACTATGTATGATTATTTAAAATTATTTTTTTACGTTTACATTTACGTTTTATTTAAAATGAATGTGTTAAATAAAAAGATGATGTGAGTGAAATAGTGTAAAGGAAATGTTAAAACGGGTGGTGAGTGAGTGGTAAAGTAGGAGAGAGAAAGCTGAGGTGGCGCTGACGTGGAGTGAGTGACTCTTGGCATTATTCCGTTTAGCCTTATATCTATTACATATTTTTTTGACATATTTGCTCGGCGTCAAGGTGATCTTGGTCGTGATGGGTTGGCATCCATCACCATCGCGCTAGGCATGTGATTGACACGTGGTCAAGTAGCTCGTGCTCCTAATGCTAAGCCATCACACTTTCCTTTTTTTTCCTCAAAATTGGTTACCACTTACAAGTAGTGGCTAGTGACTATTGCGGATCGAGTAGAATGTGATGATGCAGCATCGAATGCTGCTAATTGTAACTGCTGGCGAATGCTCTAAATTTGATTGTTAAGTTATGTTACGAATCTAGAAGTCTATGCTCTATATTCTTATGAAACATTTAAGGAAATCTTTACTTCTGTTTTTATTTTATCTAATATTGCATAAACAACATGACTACACGTTTTAAACCATTTGGTTTGGTTCATGGAGGACATGTTTGTATCCACTGAATGTCTGAATCCAGTACGGAGTATTAGTTAAGAAGTTGATTTAGTCTACAAACTAAAATTTATAAAGTAGGGCAGGTTGTTTTGAAAGACGCTTCGTACAAAGTAGCAAAACACAAGAAAGTGTGCATTGAAAATCAACATGTTTTTATCGATTTCACGTTTGATACTTTTGGTTTTTTTGCACCTGAGGCAGTGAAGTGCCTCAACAGAGTTCAACGGGTTATGCATAGTAATAATATAACACCTAGATCCATAGATGTAGTTTTCAAAAAGATTAGCTTTGCTATTCAAAAAAGACTAGCAACGCAGCTTGTTGCCCGTTTGCCGTCCAACTCTTTGTAAATGTCATAAATCTACTATTCAATTATTTTTCATAAAAAAGCATAATAACATTAACAGATTTTAGAGTTACGATTTCATGTATACTACATTGACAAGTCATTATTGAGGTTTATGCGGGTGGACAATTAATATGAAAAATAAATGTCCTACACAGAGATCTTGTTTTCGACAACAAAATCTTCTTAAAATATATATATTTGGACAGTGAAGGTACAATTTTGTACAATATCTGGACTTCCTACTCCTAAATATTCTACATATAAACCATGTCGGAGGTAAGCACATAACTTTTAATGCGATGAAAAATATTCTATGCAACAAACCAATAAATAATAATGTAAGTTAATTGAGGGAATAAGTGCTATATTACTAGATGCAAATTATACAGTTTTCCTATCTTAATTAGAGTAAAATACACTGTTCGTCCTTAATCTTGTATACACCTTGGGACAAACCTTGCATTTTTCATCGTGGAGAGTTCAAAACAGTCGCTTGACCCATTTTCCGTTAGTCAACGTCTGTTATCTTTTGCCAAATCCTTTAAATGACTATTTTGCTCATATATAAAGTTATTCATCTACCATTTTCATTCATTCATCTACACTTTCACTCACTCACCTCTCTCCCACTTCCAGTACTAAAAATTCTTTCCCGTGTATAGATATGAGGTTAATGTGTTCTCTTCACTTTTTTTTTTTTTTTTTTTTTTAAACTGTAAATTTATAGGATGGTTAAAATTGAAGTCAATCTTTGTATCTTCAGTAGCAAAAGTTATACTCCGTAGTTTTATCTTCAGATGATGATCACTACATACAAATCTTAATCCAACAAGAAACCATGTCTCATGATTATGTTGGCTGTTTTTCTTATGACAATGATAATGATGCTAGAGAATGGTTTAAGTGTGCTAGGCTAGATGCTATTAATTAGATTTTCACTGTATGAAACACTTCTATTTGTAGTAGTTTTTTTTTTTTTTTATTGTGAATGATTTTGTGTGGCTTAATTTTTGTTAACTTATTTTTATGCAGAATAGGGAAATATTGGGCTTTCATTTTAGGACTGCTTATTTGTCTTTGGCTTACTTTGATCGGTTTAATTCCAAGCGATTAATCGATGTAAGTCTTGTGAATACATTGTTTGACTTTTATGGTCAAATTTGTTACAACTACTAGTCTTTTTTCACCGTTGTTTTGTGTTAGATAGTAAATGGTTAAAAAGTTTGTTTGACTTGAAAGTCAAATGTATTTATGGATGAATTAATTGTTGGATTAATGTGTTTGTAGAATGGTAAAGATTGGGCTATACAATTGTTGTGCATTGCATGTTTATCGTTGGCTGCTAAAATGGAGGAACAAATTGTGCCATCATTGTCTCATTACAAAGCGCAAGGGTACGCCTTTGAAAGCATGCAGTGTGATTCAAAGAATGGAGTTGATTGTTTTTCTTTTTTATTTTACTCTTTTTTTAATTGTAGATTTATAGGATGGTTAAAATTGAAGTCAATCTTTGTATCTTCAGTAGCTTGATGGTATCTTCTACACTGGTTAGTAACCCAATGCTACATCTACTTTTGTGAAACATTATTGGTAACTCCAGTTAATCATTTTTGTGCATGTAGTTACTTTTTAAGCTACAATACGAAGGGTTTAACTTTATTACTTTATTAACTTACATCATTTTACCTCACATTACAGAAGCGAAATGCGATGAAAGAAGCTGGTGAGAAGAAATTTTATGAAGAGAGGAAATATATTTTCGAGGATTAATCTATTCGTTTGTAGAATTCGTTAAATGAACAGGGCCGCCTCCGGATAAACACTTCCATTAACATCAATGACACGAATCTTTTAATGTAGTGAAATGTTTAGTGATGTAGCGAATTTGTTCTTTTGATTAAGAGCATGAACATAGTTGCGTTGTATCATTTATTTATGTTTCAAGTAATATGATTCTCTATTGGAGTATTTAAAATTCTCTGAAATGAAATATATGATTAGTTTGGTTGAAATGGATCAAACGTTAGGTGTTGGTTGCCGCATTTATGGATCATCCCAAATATTTTGTTGGTTTTGATATTGTGTGAGGGTATGAAGATTAAGAATGAAGATTTTTTTTTTTTTTTTGCTTGAGTGGATGGATGAGATTTGAGAATGGTTTGGTGGTAATTTTAGAGAGAGAAGCAGAAATTTAGAGAGAGAAGCAGGAAAAGAGATAACATGAGGGTGGTGGTAGTGATGGTATAACTTTTTTATTAAGTTCTCCGTTCGTCCCTAAGGTTGTACCACCAAAATAATCAACCAAAAAGATAAAATGACCATTTTGCCCTCATGTGCAAGGCACATGGGAGAAGATAACAGACGTTGACTAATGAAAAATGGGTCAAGGGACTGATTTAGACTATAAAAGCATTGTTTTGGACTCCCCACGATGAAAAAGACAAAGTTTGTCCTAATGTAATGCTTGTGTACAAGATTAGGGATGAACGATGTATTTTATTCTTAAAATTATAAATTGAAATGTATTTTTTCTTTTTAAATGATTTGCAAATCCAACATTGTCATTGAAACATACCAACTTATGCATTAAATAACTGTATTATATACACATTCAGTTCTAGCTATTTGTACACTAAAGTGTGCAAATCAATAATCGATGTGTGCAAATAAATCATCTTTCGTATTTTTTACCCATCAATTCTAATATTGTTCAAAAACAAAGAAATCATTTATTTTCAGAATACAAACGAGTAACTTTCGTATGAAATGAAGTACGTAGTTTACACAGTTACAAGATGTATAAATCTGCTAACAATTTAAATTAATGTTTCATAGTAAAAAATCACTATCAATTAATCTCAATATCTCATAATCCTAACGCTAGCACAAATCAGTCAATAGGTTCATCAGTATTATAAACTCATGTGATTTTCATTTCCATTATGTTCTAACTTTTTAGACTCTTATTTCATAAATTTATTATATTATCAGTTTGCAATACGAATTATTAGACGTATAAGACATTTGAACATTTAAGTACGATATTTCGATCGATCCGATCTTATAATTCTGATCATCCAAATATAAAAACGATCCATAATAAGATCTCGATCTAAACGGCCTTGATAAATCATACAATAATTTTTTTTTGAACGGCGAAAATTTATTGAAAAGCTAGCAAGAAGCTAGGCAAAGGATTACATAGAAGTGATGGCGTTAGAAGGGTCTATAAGCCACGCTAACCAAAAAATGTTAACCTTCCTACATCTATTATTCACCCAAAACCAAGTTTGAGAGACAAAGTTGTCGAAGATCAAACTTTTCTTAGGCTTCTTCGATGCAAACAAGAGAGCGTTTATGAAATTCCATATATGCCACCACAGAGAGAAGAAAGAAGCTTCCAACAACGACCTTTGCCGGTAGTTTAGACGCAACCCATTGAACCAAACCTCCCAAGCAATAGGATCAAGCAAAGAGGGAATGTGAATATTCCACCACCTCCCCTTAGATGAATAAATGAGGCCAACGAACACTCGAAGAAAAGGTGATTGCGAGATTCCACGTTGCTCTCACAAACAGGACACAAAACACAATGAATGTCCATACCTCTATTAGATAAATTGGTTCTAGTAGGAAGCTTATCTAGAAACATACGCCAGGTGAAAACATTAAGTATGATAGGGAGTAATTTAGACCATCTTGTAGAGGATGAAGATGTAATGAGAAAGTGCTTATCAATCTCTTCCCTAGCCGACTTCACTGAGAAAACACCATTTCCATCCAATGACCAGGACCAACGGTCAATAGCAGGAGCTAAAACAACCGAGGATAACAGATGGGATAGCTCATTCCATTGACACTCTTCGACACCCCCTCTTGGACGCCTTCGAAAGGACGAAGCATAATCAGAATTTTGGAGCTTTTGCGCAACAGAAACATGCTTATGAAGCTCCAAGTTAAACAGTCTGTTGAATCTAACTTTGAAGCATTCGTCACCAATCCATTTCTCATGCCAAAAGCTAGAGTTATTACCATTCCCGATCACCTTTTTACAAAATTCCATAAGATCAACTCCCTTAGATTTAAGATTAGAAATAGCTTTACGAATAGAAATCCAAACCGAGCAACTTGAATTAGCAGATAAAGACCGATCGAGACCCCCATTTTGGCCGTAAATAGCTTTAATAACATCAAGCCAAAGACCAAAATGCGAAGAATAAAATCTCCATATCCATTTAAACAACAAGGCACGATTAGTTGCGAATAAACTACTAACCCCTAACCCGCCATATTGCTTTTGCGCCATGACTTTTTTCCAGCAAACCCATGTCATTTTGTGATCGCCTACCTCTGCTCCCAAGAAAAAAGAATTACGCAGCCCCTCAAGCTGATTTAGAACACCATCCGAAACTTTAAACAAAGACATATAGTATGTAGGAAGAGACCCGAGCACCGATTTAATAAGAGTGAGCCTTCCCCCCACCGAAAGAGTCTTCGCTTTCCACTTAGATAATTTAGATGATAATTTTTGAGTAACCTCATTCCATGCATTAATACGAGCCATGTTAGCACCAACTTTCACACCAAGGTACGTGAAAGGAAGGTTATTAGCCAAACAACCAAAAGAATCAGCCATAATTTGGACATCCAAGAGACGAACACCCACACCATAAAAGGCTACTTTTGGTAACGTTAATTTTCAATCCAGAAGCTAGGAAAAAACAATGTAACATCAGCACAAGGACGCTAACATTAGAAGTAGACCATTTACCAATGAACATGGCATCATCGGCATAGAAGAGATGCGAGATAGACACCGACTCATCTTTTCCAATAGTAATTGGATCAAACATACCTCTTTCGATGACCCGGTGAAATGCCACATGAAGACTTTCAAGGATGAACAAAAAAGGAGATAGAGGGTCTCCTTGCCGTAACCCTCTATGAAACAAGAACTCATACGATAATTATACAAGTTATTACAACATATATACACAAAACGTCCTTACCATTGTTATACCTATAAACTATTTTTAAGGGATAAAGTAGCCGACATTGTTCATAACTTTATGGGAATTGATACTCACACCACACTTTTTGATTCATGAACCACTAGTTGTGCATTACAGTATTGTACAGTACAATACTGTAATGCACAACTAGTGGTGCATGAATCAAAAAGTGTGATGTGAGTATCACCTCCCTAACTTTATACTGTGATCTTGTCAGGTAACATAGCAACATGCACCTAATTGACTATACAGATAAATAAGAAACTAATCAAATTATGAAGGCTCTATAGGCCCAAATGAACCCAAAGAGAGACCTAAAATAATCCACTAAAAGCCTAAGATTGAAAATGTGATTAAAAGGCTAAAAACTAAACCTCATCCCACACGATATCCAAATAACATATTCATATTTATTAAACAAATCCAAATTAGAGACAGTCCCGTCATCGAGGTACAACTGACTCAAACTCACAAATCTAAAACTTAACCAGTGCATCGATGATTTGTAGAACAAAATTTAGATACAAATTATTACCACATAATAGACACAAAAGGTTGTAGCAACGCTAACTACCAATAGAGGCATAGAGCCAACGTCTACCTAACAAAGTTGGTCAGGGGGCTCTTCCTTATACGAGATATCTCGAGTTTGAGTCTCCCCATGGTGGTTTCCTCCTGTAGGAGTATGTGAGTGGGCTCTCACTAACTACACTAACTATCTGTAATAACCCATCCAATCTATAAAAATAAAAAAAAATAAAAAAATAAAAAAATAAATAAAAACCTACCAATAGAAAATCTACAAAGAAGATGACACTACTGAAGAAATCATTAAATTCAAAGTCTCAGATCTTTATGTAAGAGAATGAACGGAAATGAAGAGATACACTGGTTATAGGAAACGGAAAACTTTGGATGATGGTTTGTTGATGCAATGAGGAAAAGGTTGGAGGATTACTTGGAGATGAAAGCTGGTGTGCCACTGGAGGATCATGATACAATACTGAAATTGAACAAGCTAACAAGGAAGAGAAAGAGAGAAGTTGGTCAGCTCAAATAATTTTTCAGGTCAACTAAGCACTACAAAGACCAAGTTGCGCATGGTGATCATCCAGCAGTAACTGTGCTCAACGAACCTAAACTTGGGATGATCTACTTTAACGAAGATCACAGGCAAGACTTCATTCTTAGTTTTCGAAATTGACTGTGAGAACATTATTAGGTTCTTTTAAAAAAAATATATTTGCAACAATTATTATGAAGGATTTCACCTTAGTTTTTAAAATATTTGCAACATTTTGATTGAAAGGTTTACATTCAAAAAATATTGTGAGAATCAAACTAATTTTTAATATTTGCAACACAAAGGTTGACCCAATTCATGAGCAAACGTGTATAAAAAAATAGATGGCATGTCTAAAACTTGTTATTTACACATAAACAAAAAGTTGGCATATTTTCTATGGCAATATTAATTGAAATTTAAGTGGGAAATTGAAGTTTTAAGTGGTAACTCGACCTGAAACCGACACAGATGACACACAAACCGACGCGTCACGATTGAGAGTAGTCTTAATTGAACTTACTTCGGCTAAAATAGCCCCCTTATAAAAGCTAAAGGAACCACCCCATAAACATGCATTGTTTTAGCCTAATACAAATAATATAAACACACATAAAGTTAAGAACATCTCAACTGGGAGCTCTAGTCATGAAACCAATGTGGATTTAAGAGGTGTTTGGGGATTGCAATTTTACTCAGCTTTTGCTTGAAAACAAGTACTTTAAAAAAAAATAGTATATGGATTTGCTTAAGCTGTAACAGTTTGTGTTTAGAAAGCTACATCTAAAATCATGTGAAATGTATGTATTGAAAATCTAATTCAAAACGACATGACAAAACAATGATAATTTGTATATTTATTTGAAAATTATATAGAAGAGAAATAATGTATTTGAGTTTATTTTGAGATGTCACAACATGCCACTTCAATGCTTGATTTTTTAATACTATAATTTATGTGATCGCACCAATTCTCGATTTATAAACCCTTCTGTCATGTAATTATTGTCTCTAGACAAAAAACACATGATTTAAAAAAAGTGAGACAACTAAATTCTTCAACTAGTTAAATAACATTCTCACTCGCTAAAATCTTTTTGATGAGTTGACGCAGAAAATGGACATAATTATAAGACATCCCAAAATGAAAAAGGTGAAAACTAATTTTAAGACGAAGAAGTAAATAGTAAAAACCATTTACCTGGTAGAAAACCAGAAATAGTAAAGTGGCACTAATTTGTTAGCCGTGGCATTCACCATATATCTTCCCTCCTTTTTCTAGATTAAAAAAAAACTCCTCTCCCCCATCAGCTACTTCCTTCCCAAATCATTCTCCTGTTCGTATAAATAGCATAATAATCTTCCTTCACAAATCATAACATCACACATTTCACATTTTCACACTTTCGCATATGATCAATGGCTCATCTCAATCTCATGTTCTATTTTCTCTGTCATTTTGTACTGATTCTACTTACGATTGTTCTACACGGTATGAACTCGAAACCTAAATCATGTTACATATCCATTAATAAACTAGTTAATTAGATATTATTAATGCTTCATTAACATAAACTAACGTTAATTGTTCGAATAATGCACATCATAATTCGTAACTAGTGTTGCTTCGATCAGTTTCGGTTAACCTAATTTGTTACAGCTGTACCGAATGATTATGTGTTAAGTGTTGATTTAGTCTCGAAGAATCTATAAGATGAAGACGATAATTGATGTTACATATTTAGTTAGGTTAATTACGTTGTAATTTACATGTACATTACATTTAATTAGCTCATTTAAGTTTTGGATCGATCTAAATTAGGTATGTTACATTTAACTGAAATTATGTTGGTGAATGCAATTGTTTTGATTTAGGTTTAATAATATTTGATACTAAGCTTATGTTGACTTAATTCAGATGCGTATGATAATCCTTTCACCGCTGTTTGTGTGTTCGCGGCTGTTTTCGCGATGTTCTATCAGGTACACGGTTCACTATTGTTAGTTTCTTTGTGATAACTGATAACACACATGAACGTACAGCACAAAAACTACGTAGTACTATTTTTTTTTTGCGTCTGAAAAAGAAATTATGAAGTTGAAGGGGCCATAGTGAAAAAATGAAAAGTGGAAGGAGTAAATAAGAATAACATTTTTGTTTATGTTTTATGGTTGTCAGACACATACAATAGCGTGTAATGTTTAAATTTTATCTCTACATTGTTTCATGAGTGTAGTGGATTCGATTCACAGGTTAATTCATATTTCATGCTTCTTCGTTTCTTTTATATGATTTTGTACATTCGTAGCTTAATTTATTATCGTGTATTGTGGCTTTAATTAAGGTTTGTGTATGTGAATATTGCTCATTTGATTAATGCGTTTTGAGTAAGTAGTTTTTCCGTTGTTTGGGATTGGGTCAAATAAGCTGTTTCTAATAAGCAGTTTGAAAGTTTATTGTCTTTCGGAGATAATCTCATTGTTTCGAAAAGTATAAGCAGTTTTTTTGGTAACCAATCCAGACACCCCCTTAGTGTAGTCATTTTAGCACATAACTAGAAAATTAATTCCTGATATTTGTAGACTCGCCTTAAGTTAATATACTTTTTATTACCCGTAGGATAGATTAGTTGCGGATGTTAGAAGTAGGCAGAAAGCATGTTACTCAGATTTCTCTTCGTTCTTTTTTGGTGTTCAGTAATTGAGTTTACTCATGATTTTGGAGCGGATTTTAACTATATAGATATGTTTAGGGATGTAGCCTTATGGAATCACAATGGTTAAAGGAGTATCCATTTAGGAAAAAAGGGTGTCGTGTTGCTACATCTTTATAGAAGTGGTAGATTGAACACATAGTAACACTTTCTGTTGCAATGTGGTCATTCAAGCTCATTTTTTTGATGTTTCGCTAGCTTGTGAAATGTTTGTTTCGAAGCTTTTGTGTGATTAGAGAGGGTTTATGAGTAACATTTGGTGGGATGTAAATTGGTTTCACAGGCCCTTTGGTTAGTCTATAGATGAAAATAGTTTAAAGATGCGTGTCGTTATTGATACTGTTGTAACTCCTAGTAGGCTATAAATAGATTGAGAATTGGTTTATCTCTCTAGATAACCTTGAAAAGCCAAGTGTTGATAAGTTTATGATGTTTGATATATCTGCAATTATGATGTTTAGCCTAACCGGAAAAAGTTAGTAGGTCAACTCGACCCCTTTAACCCGCTTTGACCTGAATCCATCAGATCATTCTAATACTGGTCGATTTTGACCTGAACTTTACCTGTCCAAGGCCTCTCATTTTGCCACCTCTAAGAAACTATTACAAAGTCTTCACTGCACCCATGGAAGATTGGAAAGGGCATGCTTTGTTTATTTTAGGATAGGTTGAAGGAGGAAGTCTATATTAAAGGTCTTAAGGACCATAGTTGATAGTTTTTTTTGTGGTAAAAGATATGTGGTGTGTATATTTTATGATCATGGTACTTTTTTTTGTTATTGATTTTACTATTTAAGTCGGTGTTTTAGGTGACAAGACACAAAACAACACTTTCACTTGTTTTCCTTTTGACTTTTAAAGTAGGGGCATTCATGCCACACTGAAATAGAACAACCATTCCCCACTTTCGTATTGTGTATGGTGTCTGACCTCATCTCTCATGTCAAGAATGTAGATGATTAGCCATTTGGTATTCACATAAACAGTTTATAGATTCCTTCTTTTATCTATTGCCCCTACATGGCCACAATCTACCTTTATTTGTTTAGTCCTGGCTTAGCATAAGCTTGAAGTGAGGAGGAGCATTAGCACCAATATGTACGGCTGCTTGGTTATCACAGTGCAAGGTAGTAGCGCCAGGTAAGATACTTCAAACAATAAACAAACCAGGTGATTTCACAAGATCATTCAGCGTTAGCGACTCCAAAATGCTTTTTTGACTTCCTTAGTGACAAATCATGTGATTTCACCACAATAAGATATCGGAAAATCATAGACATGCTGCCCAATTAGAATAACAATAAGCACTTAAGCAGTAGACTTGGCAGTAATAGTGTGCTAAAATAATACATAGTCCACAAAAATTATAGAAATATCTGAATCCGCGATCTAAGGGTAATTAGTTTCTAAAGCTTGAAGTAGAGAATCCATAGCTCTTGTGTACACAAATATTATTTTTGAGAGCACCAGATGCACACTCAAAACTTCTTAAAATTGAGTATGATAAGACTAACAAGACCAGTCGTGAATTGCTAAAAAGTGTCGACTGAGATTAAACACTAGAAGTAGATATCTGATTTGCCATAGGAGTATGTGTACAGACTGAGTAGGTACAAAGTGTCATAGTGCAGTTTAGATTTTTTTTTCGTTCTTTCTTACTCCTAGCCGAGCACAAGAACCAGAAGAAACAACGTTTTAGGTTATCAACACAAGCAGCATGATTTAAAATATGTGAGGGGACATATACTATTGTAGCATATGTATCAGAAATGAAGGAGATACATACAACTTTTCCCTGTTTATTTGACTTTATAAGAAGCATCAATTTCACATTTGACATCTTAAGATTTGAAACGTATTACTTATATGTCGTTGAACAGATATGGAAAACCCCTGCAACGTCCTGAATATGCTATGGTCAAGATACCTGTAAGTCCTCAATGAATAAATTATTTACAGACATGAATTATTACTTAGTCTATTATCTTTTTCTTTTGCGTTGTAGATTTCTGTGCTTGTGCTTGGGATCGTGACGATCTTTTTCATTATGGCATACATCAGGGGCTTGATGGCTCAAACCCTTAATTGGCGTATGCTTGTGTTCACATTTGTTAGTGTGATTGCAGTAAGTTATCTCGTTAATTTTGAGAATTCCATATCGGGTTAGGTAGATGATGAAATCATAAGTCTATCAGTTTTTTTCAATTCCTAAAAAGTAAGTAGAAGGTGACAAGTGTCCTCTATTTAGTATTAACCAATATTATATATATATATATATATATATATATATATATATATACATGAAAGAAGATACAAAAAGTATAAAATCGGCGAAAAAAGAAGTTTTTTCATAAACATTTGTTAAAAAGAAATGCATAAACTTCTTTGTTCATCAAATTTCAATGTTATATCATTTGTTATATATATCTATATATATTTTTAGCGAGATCTTTAATTCTTTATCAAGTTAACTGAGTTTAATTTGTAAATCTTTTTTTGTTATGAAGATGTGTGTTCAGGAGAAACTGAGTGCACATATTGCTGTGCTTATTGCTGAGGTGGCTACTGTTGAGAATAATGATTATGCGTTAGAGAGTTCAGAATCATCAGACAGTTCAGATTCATCTTCATCCTCGCCACTAATTACACCAACATCAAGTTGTACACGGGCGAGTACAAGTCAGAGTGATACTGATAGTGATAGCAGCTCCAAAACCTCCAAGTCTTTAGCGTTTCCCATGTTATTTGTATTTTAGTATCTAACCTTTGAGCATGTACTAATGTTGTTCATAGGAAAGCGAAGTATATAGTCTATGTTGTCAATATGTTTACAATGTTAGACAAGAGCCATATAGAAATTTTGATTTTTGTTTTTGTATGTCAAAATAACCTTTACATCAAGTAAAAACCAAGTACTAAGTTGATAAGAGAGAAAATAAAACCTGGTTTTGAGTACATGTAAAGCTACCAACTGCTTTGAAATTATGAAAATAATCAAAGATAAATTGGATTTTGATTATGGCCATTATATTTACAGCAATGAATTTTGGAAAAGTACAAGGTAAGTCCGAATATCCTTGATAAAAGCATTAATAAAATCATAATAGAAAGATATATTACCAGGAAAAAAGAAATCATGTGTAATAGACTATATCTTCCTAGCAATGAATAATTTAGACTTGTTGATGCTCGGCATTTTTCCGGGAAAAGCCCATCTCAAGAACCTTTCCCAAGTGTAGCACCCTAAGAACATCAATGCTGCCCATATCAGAAGCTTGTCACGCAATTCCCTCGGCAGTGGCACAAGCTGCAACCAGGTGTTAAAATCCCTAAACACATCAAATGTGATCATGGTGATAAACACAAGTGCACCCACAAGGGCAAACTTAAACGGCTTATTTTCTGATATACTCTGGTTAAACGGGTGCCCCGTGTAGTTGACTGCAAACGTGGCAACTTGGATCATCATGCTCACCATATAGGAAACTGTATTCACCATATTACTCTCGAATTCAGAGGCTGGGTCGATGCACTCATCTGGCATGTGTTTCTCAGCTTCTTTAACGGATGAAATCAAAAATAGCATATGGAGAGCAAACTGACCCAGTAGAGATAAGAAGACGTAGAAGCAGAAGATGTTAGGGTGGGGCCTTTCAGCAGACAGTGTCTGCAGTGGACGGGCGCGGGAGATGAATAAGAAAAAGGCAGCGGTGAAAAGTCCACTAACTGTGGCCTGAACATCTCCTAACTTAACACCATCCAAGTGCATGACACTCAGGAGGTAGGCGGTTGCAAGGCAGTTAAGTCCAAGAATCTTGAACATTTGTAGGGTTGTCACCAGCGTACTACGCCCTTGGCGGATGATATCAGTGGTTGGGAAGACTGATTCATGTTTTGCACTAAAAGACGAAGCCATTGATGTGTCACCAAGTTTGACTAGGGGAGCTGACCAACCGTCATCTCCTTTGTTAACCTCATCCATCATCTTCTTTAGCTTCTGCCTTTGAACCTCTGCTGGTGTCAGATAGCGGTTACTCTCGCCAGCGGTGATGCTGCTAAAATTTGGTTTAGCCTTGGACATTGTTGCTACAGAGGGCTTGTCATTAAGTAAAGCTACTCCTACATGTGCCTGAAAACGCATATAAATTCATCAAATTTTTGTCTTTTAAAATACTTAATAATGAGGATCTCAAAGTTTTCCTGAGTTCATTAACCACCTGCTTTAAAGCTCCGACATCATTAGTGCCGTCACCACACATCAAAGTTATCCTTCCTAGCGATTTAAAAGTGGTCATTATAAGTTCTTTTTGCTCGGGTGCCACCCTTGCAAATACCTGATATTCAAAAAATATTTTTTCAGAATAACATAAACAACTTCAGTTTATTCATCTCATAACACTTTATAAAAAAAGGAAAAAGAGTACTTATTAACCTTTACAAATGGAATGACTTTCACAAAAGCACAAGTCTGCATCAACATTTCAAAACAATCACCTCCAATGCAGAGGTCATGACCATCGGCTAAAGCCTCAACCATTTCCTCACTGCAAATTGCAGAACACATAACTTCTAATCAAAAAGACTAATATACTCGGTACCTAAAAGGATGCAAAGCTCATGATTACGTTACCTGTAGGTCACGGTCTCCATTTCATCAGGTGAAACCCACTCATATTCTTTCTTGTTCTTTTTCGGAACAAGAATTAATGCTGGCTGTGAAATTATATTAACTTGACGAGCAACATGGCAAGCTGTTAATGCTTGATCACCAGTAATCATAACCTGATCACAGAAGTCTTCTCTCAATAAGAAACAGAATATGAAGAGCTATGTAACTTTATGAACGAGTCAAACGAGTAATATGAAGAAAAAAAAAACATTTGCTAAAATGAAAACAGGTCGAAAGTCACCCGGAGTGTACTTTAAACCCATACAACCTCCAGAATAAATTAATTAAAAATTAGACTATTAATGTACTTGATAGAAAAATTTTAGATATAAAATTTATTATTAAAACATCAATAATGTATATATCAATTTTGGTCAAAGGAGTATCTGTAAGACCCGACCTCACCCGTACATGAAAATACTTCTTTTAATCCAAACTAAACCCACACTTCATGCCATTGCCACCTCTGCATTCAACTTGGCCAAATGTTTATCAAGCAACAAATGAGATTCATATCGATATATGCATAATTTGTTGCCATTCTTCAGTACATTTAACATATTTTAAGAGATTAAAACAATAAACAAAATTAGTGCCACTCACCAAGTCATGCGAAGACTTTTTCAGTTCAGACAACACAGTGGCAGAATCTCCTCTGATGGGGCAGTTAAATACCTAAAGTATATGTTATGACAGAAAATATGTTAACAAAGTATATTGTCAACAAATTGAAGCGAGAGAACACTTCATATATTTTCCTTACCGCAAAACCAGCAAATCTGAGCCCACTTTCCACTACTTCCCTGTCCAAGTTTCTAGCTTCACTTACCTATGACCATTGAACAAAAAAAAGAGAAACAGTTGTGTGAACAAAAAGTACAAATAATGAAAAGACAACTGACAAAAAAGAAAGAATGCTTACCGTCATATCAGGAAGAGATTTATATGCTAAAGCCAGGACACGGGATCCTTGACGTGTGTACCGCTTGTAGGTGCTTACATATAATGCCGGTAAGTCATTTAATCTTTCTTGGATAGACTCTGGCGCACCCTGAAATTACAACAAATTTTTATTTGAAGGAATGAAAGAAAGTACACACTTAAGTCGTAAGAGGTAAGCCTGGCACACGCATAGGGAAACAGTTATGTGGTATACCATCTACTTTATAATGAGATCTAACATACCTTTACAAATGCATAAAATTGACCTTTCGTACAAGCGACAACCGCCATTCTTTTCAAATGAGATGCAAAGTGATGTCTCTGAACAATTTCGACGCTACTGCCTACTCCGCTGCAAACAACGTGAAAAAATATGAATATAAAAAAAGTTTCTAAAACGGATAGCATGTAGCATTCAGAAACACATAAATATACTCAAACCAGAATTTATAAATAAATAAAATACTCGTAATATATAGCTTACGTATTAGGCATGGCCTTATCATTGGATTTATAACTCCAATCTATCCCCTCGATGGCAGCCTTCTCAAGAGGATCACCAACCTACAAGCAACAATAACACTATTAAGATATAGACTCTGCCTAGGAAGCCAAACCACATAATTTTGAAATGATTTCTTTTATACAGACTATTACGTAGTAATAAATAATGTGGACTATAAATGCATCAAATAGCTCATAGTTCGAGACATATTAGATAACACATAAGCACATTGCATGGCAGATAGTACTACATCTTCAAGGAAATTTTGGGCACCTCTCACTTACATATAAAGGTAATATTTTGGAAGTGCTGCCTTGTCAGCATAAAGTAACTTTGGAAAATAAATTGGTTCTTATACCATAACATGTTTACTGAATAGAATACCTTTGAGATGCAGAGACATCTGCTTTAGAACATACAGTGACATAAATTTTAATTTTATGCAAATTCAGCTTCTTTAGGTGCAACAAAAGAGCAAAAGTTTGGCAACTCTATTCGGACTGTTACTTAAATAAAAGATAGAAGTAAGAAGTAATCAGGTAAGGAATATATTGTACCAGCTTGCTGTCCATAGAAACCAGGGCATGGCAAGAAGCAATGATTTCCAAAGTGCGAGTTGGCATTTTTTTAGTATCCGTTTCTAGATCCATATCGTCCCTCAACCCACCAACTCCGGAGAACTCCTGAAGATCATAAATTACACAAATTAAGCATGAATGGTAGACTCTACTAAAATTTACGTGCCACAAATGCTAGAGTTGTAGCTGGCATACCATGTCATCAGATGTCAGTGTTCCCGTCTTGTCAAAACAACATATATCAACCTGCAGAATAATAAAATAAGGACAAATGTAATGTAAATTAATAAGATATTAAATCCAAATAGCACATAAGCTAAGACAATCTTGCTAACCTTCCCAGCAAATGGTATACGAAAAGGTTCTGTACAAAATATACCGCATCGTGCTAGTCCAATTAAAGATGTATTAACAGCCATTGACAACTCCATTGGCAGCTCAGGGGGGACCACCGAAGTTATGATCAAAGAACAATTCAGAAGAAGCTTGTATCTACTCCTGTTTGGGTCTTCAAGCCCCTAAATAAACAACATTTAGAGTAATACTTTAGACATGCCTGAAGAATAGTAATAGAAGTGGACTTCACATGCAGCTGAAATAATAACCACATGGTTTACCTTTATAAGTACGTAACCAGCAGCTATAATTGCAAAAAAAACTAAAAACAAAATAAAGAGTCCACTCTCCCAGCTGTTGGCAGTAACCTTCATGAACGATATAAAATATATCAATTAGAAGATATCAAGAAAAAAAACATGAGAAGCTATGTATAAAAAGCCATGTTTAAACTTACCCTCTCAGTTGAAAACAAAATTGTTCGCATCAGTTTCCCTTTGGTTGTCTCAAACCCAGTTCGTAAAACAACTGCTACACAGCCACCATCAGGAGTTCTCATACAAAAAGTCTGAAGCAATGGACAAAAATTAACGTGTTACAGTAATTTTGAACTGCAGATCAAAAGTAATTAACAGAATTTTATGTAACATTGTGCAGAACCTTGTCAGGAGTTTGCTGCAATATCTTTGTGCCTCCAAAAAGAACATGTTTTTTATCTCGTTTACATGATAAATGCTCTTGTGGTCCTCTACCCAAGATTGAAACCTGTAAAGCATAAATTTGTTATAGGGTCAAACAAACATTTACTCCTGTAAAACCACACATATATACATATGTTTGCACTTGTATAGAGAAAATCGGCATAGACTAAATGTGGTCATCTCAACCCATTTGTATAGATAATAGGTCAATCATGCGGTATTTTTGTTTCATAACAGGTCAAACAGGTAAAATATAAGAAGTAGCAAAAACTGAAATGGGTTAAACGAGTCAAAAGTTGTATAGCATGTGTTTGAATGTCTACAATGAACTAAATCATTTACTTAAAAACTGTCACAATTATATAGGTTCTCTAGTTAACTTTAATACATTTATAAAATGCAAAATATTAATTTTTTGAACCAGTTACCCAACATTGCCATCTGTAAAAAATACCCAAGTATGCCAAATAAGACCTCTTGTGGAAGGAAACACCGCCACTAGAAAATGGCACAAAAACCGGAAGTACATTGAAAAAAAAGAGGTAACCACCTTCCATTGGGGGGTAGACTCGCCTGTGAGGATAGCCTCGTTGACGATAGCAGTCCCTGATAGAATAAGCATGTCTGCAGGGACAGGTTTTTCCTCTCCATCAAGACTAGCAGAACGACCAATAGACACAATGTCCCCAGGCACAAGATCCGTCCCCGCTACAATTTTCCACCTGCAATAGAGGTAGTCAAAATAAGTAAGCAACCCTGAAAAAATTTATTAAATGTTAACAAACATGAACATAAATTACTAGCTCTCATTCAGATAACAAACATACTTCCCACAGCGGTACGCCATGAGCATCTGGGAATCTACTCTAACGCGTCTTAGCTCTGACAAAGTCTTCAACCGACTTTTGACCATTGTTGACTCAACAACAAACAACATAAAAAGGGTGAACAAACTATAATACCATAAATCATCTAAACACCAAAGCCCCACACAGAAGACCTGCAGATTAAACGTAACAACGTAATTAAGACAAACAGATGTTAAAAGGTTGCTTCTTTACAATATTTTTCCGAATGGTGTCCATAATGTCGAACCTGAAATACAAAGAAGGGCTCCATGCAGTGCTCTTTCATCAGTTTCCAGAATGTTGGTTGTGGATACTCAAATCTGAAGAAAAAAAAAAGATGTCAGAAGATTTAACAGCAGAGCTCGTGAAATTGTCAATCTAATAACAAGGGGAAAATAGGTATATGAAATTTAAAGAAACTTACATATTGCGTCCCCACTTTTCAAGAGCAACTTGAATTTTAGCTTCAGTGCCATGTCCAGTGCTTTTGAGATAGTAGGAAAAAGTTTCCTTGGACGGGTAAGAAATCTTACAGAAATTCCTTTTCTCATCAGAATAGATGAAGCGCTGCTTTCGGAAATCAAAATATATCTCCTCTGTCAAAGAGCCTGCCAACTGTGCCAAGCAAAAATATGTTGATTTCAATCATATGATACATGTAATCTCGCCCCAAAAAATTTAATTACTAAATCGTATTTCAAGCAGTCCTGCAAAGTAGTTTCAACTTAATGAAGCATACAATGTCATAATATCTAAGAATACAGTTAAGCAAATACGAACCTTGCGAAAATATAGTGGTACAACTTCCTTACAACCACAATATTTAGTTGGAGTAATTTTACATGCATTTGCATGATGAATATCTTTAACCTGCAAATCAAGACACAAATCATAATCATGATTCCGGCCTAAACAAACCATTACAGTTTCTTTGAGGATGTCACGTAATATGCACAACAACTAACCTTTGAATACTGAACTAAACATTTAAAATCAACGGACCATACTGTAAAGAGGAACACCAATATGTGGACAGCTAAAAAACCACCAAGAACTATAAACGCGTCAAGAAAATCAAAACGGGGTACAACTGTAATCAGCCATGTACCATAAAGTACGATAAACGGCCAAGAATTCCAATGTCTCTTCCTCAGCAGATGGACATTATCAACTACTTTACCATTAACGAAAAAAGTAGTCGTCATTAGGTACTAACTTTGAAGTTTTGGACTGCTATAAAGCATAAATTAAAAACACCGAATATAAGAAAATCAAGATCTTAAAAGCATCAATAGCCCCTAAAAAGTGTGAGTTATATAAGATTAGTGATTAGTGATTTTGGCGCAACCGATGGAGGCTTATATACTTTATCAGTTTCTAAAGTTAAACAAAAACTTTCTAAACCTTTTTCAACCGATACACATTTAGCCGTGTGATTGTGTTTCCATAAATAAATCGTCTTGTTTATGAAAAATATACTTTTTACTTAATTTGGTTTGTTCAATTATATGACTTGTCGAAGAAGACCATTGTTTACTTATTTTTATGTTGTCAAAAAAGGATTCTTTTGTGTTATCTTTACTACATAAAATAGAAAAATAGTAAAGGTGAAAGTGAAAATTGAAAGTTGAAAGTTGAAAGTCATAGGTGAGAGAAATATATAATGTAATTAATACTCTTATTAAAACACCCTTTTATTTAAAAGTACATTGATTTATTCATATTGTACAACCAACTAAAAACATATCCACCAAATTAAATACAAACAATTAAAACACCTCATACTAAAAAGTACAATAAAATTTTCACAATATACAATATAAACAAGCTACAACAAAATCCAGAATATAAAATAATTAAACACACTAATTAATGTTATTTTAAAACACCCTAAAATGAAAAGTACATGTTATTATACACATTATACAAATTAATCAAACACACAAAGTTTTATACAAGCTAACAAGCTGATGATACATATAGTTTGAAATGACCGAACCAACGGGTTCAACGGAACCGGTTTCGCCACCGGTTCAACTAACAATAAAAGTCATCCGAAAATGAACTAGAGGATCGTTGAAACCGATACAACTGTAAATCGCCTCATCGAGATTTATTTCTATAGTTAATCGTCACAGGTATGTATACTATATATAAAGGAAAAAACAAAAAGTGAAAACTTGAAACTAAAATTAAAAATGTTGAAAACATATATTTCAAAAGGAAACTATTAATGATCGAAAATTGACCGGACGCTTCAAACTTGACGGGTTGACGGTTTAATTTCACTCGTGTTCAAACCCGTGGGTTGAAGTTAAAATCGGTCCGTTTTTGAAATTCAATTGAACCATGGTACCGGATTTCAAAACATTAGTTTAATACCCAAATCTTCAACTTTTACTTATTTTTCGTTTATATATAAACATTTTTATCACTAAACGATATGTCACAAAATTCAAACTAATATTAAATGAAAACAGATTCGGCATATTCAATGTTGAAAAGTCAATACAACATTTTTTTATTATTATACATACAAAGCATGTATCTATGTTTTTGAAACTTAAAAAATGAGTAATGTTAAATTTCTAAAATTCCTTTCAAACTAAAATTTCTATATAAAAATTCAAAGAATTTGTCTTTAATGAAATAGCTACCATAACAATTCACCTAAAATTTCAAAGAAATATGACAAATTTGATAACTTTGACTTATATAACTTCCCAATATATATATATATATATATATATATATATATATATATATATATATATATATATATATATATATATATATATATATATATATTGAAATATATAAGTCAAAGATATCAAAGTTTTATGAAATAATTTGGTCAAAATACATTATACAACCGGTGTATATATTTTTGTTAAGTATCTTAGGTTTGAAGTTTTTTATGGGTGAAATACATGCCTTGATGGATGATAACTACAAAGTGATGTCAATCAAAGAGTTCGGTTAAAGAGGATTCAACACCTCATATGCCGTGTACTAAGCAATTTTACATGGCGAGTAACATGCATGTTAGTTATCTCATAATTGATGTAATGTTTTATTTTCAGTTTCAATAGATATTTTTATATGTTCTTTGATACATGTTAATAATTTTTGCTTCAGTTGAATTATCGCATGTTACGAAACAGTTACCACAATATCGCATATTGTTAATTATCTGCCGCTAGGAACCGCTGCCGCTAGGCGCGGGTACTCGTCTAGTCTTTAACTATGTATAAAACATCAAGTCTAATTATAATATTAAGAAGAGTTTAATTATTGACTAAATTGACACATTTCATGTACTCGTATTCTCACTGTGATGTTGGCCGCTAAACTCAGAGTTGATGAAGAAACTAACACGGCAACGGAATTACTGAGAAGGATATATCAGCAGGCTGAAGAAACTATGAAAAAAAGATAAGTGTTTGGAAGAATCCCCACAAGATCAAGGTTGAAGATTTAATTCAAGAAACTTGCTGATTTGGAGATAAATCACAAGTTTAGGGGATGATTGTTGGGAATTAAAACACTTAACAGTTTGTACTGCTACGTCTGCCGGAATGAAGACTTTGTACTGCCAGTGTTAGAAGACTTGTAAAGTGATATGTATAGAAGATATTTAGGATATATCTTATAGAGGTAGGATCAAAATGAAAAATATAATTAAGATGAGAAGAATGAGAAGAAATCACAACTACAAATATTAGATGCATCCATAAAAATAGATGCATCTCCCTATTATTTCTTTTTTCTTATTTGAAATATGTGGCTACAATTCTTTCTCACTCTTCTAATTTAAATAATTCTTCTCAATAGATCCATACTCATATCTTATATAGTTAGACTTATACGAATATTCTGCATGTTTATAATATTGATAGTTTTTTTGTAAAGGACTTCTTGTGCCTATAAAAGAAGATCCTAGGTTAAGGTGTTAGATACATCTTTGCATACATTTTGCTTCAAGGTTGTAAACCCTAGTGATAGTCAGATCCCTCGTATTATTTGCTTAATAATATTGAAGCGTTTGGTGTTAACTGTTTGTTCTAGTATTGTCTCATACATTGTTAATACTCTTCTAAGTATCAAGCAGTAGATTACGCATACTATTTGGTGTATACTCAAAGTATTCTAGCACAAGGCTCAAGTGTGTTTAGATCCTCACACACACTGAGGTATATCAATTCTTTGATGGTATGTTGAAAGCTTTTGACATGGAAGACTTAATAAAGCTGTGGAGTCTGGTTAAAGAAAGGTTCAACTCAACATAACCAACAAATGACAAAGAAAGAGTGCTATGGGTAGAGTTGAAAAGGATGTTTGAACCAGATGCAGATGATGAGTTATGGAAATTTCAGTCTGGTATTCATGAGCTGACATGGAGATTGTATGACTCATGTGGAGTGCATTAGGTGTCTACAAAGGCTGGAATGGATATTTACATGTTAGTGGAGAAGGAGTATCCATTATCAAAGGGAACACTCACATTGATGCTTAGTGCAAAGCTCTTAGTGGATGAGCATAATGAGATGCCAAGAGAACTTCTCAGGAAGATATTTATGCAGTCAGATTGACCAAGAAGATGAAGTGTTTGGAAGAATCCTCTCAGAGAACAAGGTGTAATTCAAAAAAACTTGATGATTTGGAGGTAAATCACAAGTTTAGGGGAGGATTGTTGGGAATTAAAAGTCTTCATACTTAGTACTGTCAAGATAAGACTTAGTACTGTCAAGCCAAGAGTTAGTACGGTTCAAGATTACAACTGCCAGTACTATTCCAGTTAGTACTGCTAGAGTAAAGTTAGTACTGTTAGTACTAACTTACGACCGCTGAAGATTAAGACTGCTAAAGAGATAAGACGTGTGAAGTGATATGTATTATTCAGTGTATATTCTATATAGTTAGAAAGATACATATATTCTGTATCGTTAGAAGATTTGTAGTTATCTTGTAAAGGACTCCTTAGAGTATAAAAGGATATCCTAGTTTATGTTGTTTGATACGAGGTTTAACATAGTTTTTCATAGCTTCAAGGTTGTAAACCCTAGTACTACACAGAGTACTCGTATTATTGATCTTAATAATATTGGAGCTTTTGGTGATATCATTGTTTACTGTTTTATTAATATTATTTTAAGTATTTAAAGAGTAGATTCCGCATACTCTTTAGTATTCACAAAGTTTATAATATAGTTGTTTTGGATTTATCCAAAGTAACTCAATCTTTACAAGCTAAGGAATTGATCGTGTGTTTGGGATCAACACATATGTTGACCTAGCCCGTCTTTGGGGATAGCTAAAAGAAAATCTTAGGTATGTAGTGCCCGTAGACACTTAAAAACTGTTTTCTGTCTCAAAATCATATCGAAGTGGACTTCCATATCCTTGAAAATTTCACTAAAAGTTGCGGTCGCCAATGTTTGTTGGGGTTTAGAAGGGGCGGTGTCCTTATTAGTGATACCACTAATATCAAAGCTTGGAATCATATCACGAAGACAATCCAGAGCACAAACATAATCATCATCCATTCCACATATACCATTGTCTCGTAAGATGTGGTCTTGTAGCACCCAAGATTGGGCCCTCGAGCCCACAAAAGCATAAGAGGAAACCACTTTTGTCGAATACAAACCCAAACCACCAAATCGAATGGGTAAAAAAGCGAGTCGCCATTGTAAGTCTCCAAAGAAAGGCCCTCTACAAACCATAATTTTCTCGATCGACCCACGCAACCATTTGTCAAAAAATAAGGCCGCCTTTTCCATGTGTACATGTTGACAAGTCCTTAAACCAAAAAAAAGTTTTGTAATACCTATACATGATCGAAGCATAAGGTGCTCACTCTGCGGGTCGTGTAAATGTGAAAGAAGACTCATCAAATCAACATCATACGTAGCTCTCCTCATAGCCAACCCACTAATAAAATTCGCGTCTCTACTAACAGCTCCCCCAAGAAGCTTTACACCCAATGATGGCCTTCGAATATCAACAGGAAAAAAACCTCACGAAGCTTCATACCATTACACGAGGGCCAAAATATCTCTGTTTTCTAGATATTAAGTCCAAGACCCAAACCTGAACCACTTAACCTGACAATGTCTAACACCCTGGCCACCTCGTCCGAATCTCCAATAACGGTCCCATCATCAAGATACCAAGCATGAAAAAGAAGCTTGCAATTGTCTCTAATCTTATGTACTAGCGGGTGCAATACAAGAGCAAAAGAAGTGGTCCCAATGGGTCACCTTGCTGCACCCCAGTGGAAGACCAAATATGCGTATCTCATATATGCAACCTCGTTGCTGCCCATGTAAGAAATCCACCCACAAAGAAATAGAGGGATACCTCACCGTAACCTCGTGGAGTAATACTGATCTATCCACAAGGTTAGATGCATTCGAGAAGTCCACTGTAAGCATTGCAAAAGACCCATCATTGTGATATTCACTCAACACCTTTGTTAATACAAATAAACCATAAAAACGTTTATTTATACTTTACGATCTTCTAATGTTTTGTCGATAACAAACGTAAAATCATTTTGACTAAATAAATAAAATACGTAAAAGCCTTGAGCCAATAGTTTACTAACACACTTTTACTAAACATATTAAAACCATCAAAACATGTTTAGTAAATAAGTTATATAAAACCAAAGACATTTTTATAAAACACTAACAAGTAATATTGTTTACATCTTATAGAAATGTATATGTATAACAACTAGTGTTTACATTTTATAAAAATGTATATGTACTTAGTATATGTTGTAATGGGTAAAAACCAAAGTCCATAACCCATGACCCATGACCCATGACTCATGATCCATTGACTAGGTACAATGAATGTTATTGGGTAAAAACCAAAGTCCATAACCCATACCCATGGAGCATGATCCATAACCCATGACCCATTGCATGACATCATGCATGAAGTCATGTTAGATATTATCCATGTGTCACACACGGTAATTTTCCACTTATTATTAGATAATAAATGATAATTTATCATTACAAAGCATATTCATTAAGCATGCATTAGCTTGCCTGAGCATTTTGAGTAGACAACTCATACATTGTAGCATACTGTATAACCTTTTGCATAGTAATTAAATTAGAGTTTGTGATATTCTTGTCCTAAAATTATCTTATGATTAAATTTGTAAGACGAGAGGTTATCTCGTTTTCCACTGAGACCGACACCGCACGCGTACCGACACTATGATAAGGGCAAAAATAAAAACAAATGATAAATCCCCGGAATAGAAAATATTACCAATATAATAATATTTCAAAAACGTATTCAGAAAGCGTTGCATGATATAATTCATCGAACCATTAAAAAAAATACAGCCACAATATAATTTCCGCGGGACACAAAATACATCATACAACTTAATCAACTTACAATGTCGAACTACTTATAATATTTATCCAGCAACCATTTACCCATACTAGGAATACCCAATTCAATAAAATGCTACCTACAATACTAAACAAATAAATATTACACTTATCTAAATTTTGTCTTTCCCCTCTTTTGTTTTACCTCACTCACGCACATCTCACACTCTCACAAAAGAGATAGCAACAAAATTACTCCTTCCCCCAAAAAGTCTTATCTTCTTCCTGCTACTCTACTTTGTCGTCTAGGTCAGAAGCAGAGAAAACCATTTGGGAAAAATTTAGACTACTTTTATCTTCCCCATCTCATATCTTTCCTTCTTCATGAAATAAATTGTCTCCTTTCCTTTTTCTTTTTCTCTGCTCCCGCCCACTATCTCTGTCGAAACCCAACAAAGATGAAACATGAATCACTTTTATCAAACCCCTTTTGTCCACCCTAATGGAGCTATGAAGCTAAAGACCTTTATAGATCATCCTCATCTTCTCAAAGTCAACACATGTGAAAGGGTAAAACAAGAGAGATAGGGATAATTGCAGAAAATAGTATTTTCTCATCTTCCAAGATTGAAAGTATGTCTAGAAACCTCTCTTTATGTTTCTCTATTATTGGTGATCGATTCCAGTGAGACCACAAGACCAACCCATTCACAAAAATAATTGCAAGACATGATAAAGGCGATGGTGTGAAGATTATCTCGGAAGGGTATTTGGAAATCGGGTTGGGTTTTGATCTTTGGTCTCCTGTGAATCGGCCATCCATTTGTTTGTAAGGATTCTTGAATTTATAATTCTTTTTATATCCACTTTGATCTTTGTTGGTTAGTAAGTTTGGAATAACTATAGTTTGTTTTGAAACATTGTGTCATGATCAATTTCGAGCAAGTAACTAGGGTCATTGTTATAAACCTTGAGATAAGCTGGTCATTATGATTAATTTCGTTAAAACTGGAAATGAGATGTTGAGTCTTGATAATGTGTATTGATCCATGTTTAAGAAATTCGGCAAATCTAATTTTCATCACCCTTTAGTGTTGAGTTGTTGTTTGATTCGACTAGGAACCCACCTTGATGCTCGTGGCCCTTTCCAGTCGACGTTGTTCAAACTGTGTCGATAAGTAACCGCAACGTTTGTGTCTAGAATTTAGCCGCTCTCGTGTGAGTCGTGTTTGATCCTCATTAGGAGTCGAAGATCTCGCTATGGTTGTACCACCGTGACTCGACAAGATGAGTATCAACTTGTCAATCTGGAACTAGGTCTTGGCTTATCTCACTTGTTGCTTTGAGGTAGATAAATTAAATGGGTGTGTTGGTTTTGTTTGGGAGCTACGACCCACAGTGAGTATCTAATAAGTGTCTTCCTTGAGTCACACATGATCACCAAACTCGACAAAAGGACCTTGTGTTGTTAGATTAATCAAGTAAAACTGGAGTCATGCCGACTCGAGTACTAGAAGTATAAGAACCTTGTGAGCTATGCACCTTCATTTGCTATCTCGGATATGAGCATTTGACTCGAGTATTGTTCGTTTTGAAAGCCTTCCCACATAAAAGTGTCATTTACAAATTTTCCCTCCCCGACTCCCAAGTTATGTTTGAGAATTCTCTCATGTGGTCATATGACTAGTTGTCAAAATGTAAGTAGAAATCGAGACCATGGTAATAATGTTCAAGTCGAATTCCGAGGGGCGAAGGGTAGTCGATCAGTCACAAGACTCAAGACAAAAATGTAGTAGACACGTTGGTGTCGAACCCGAAACCCTCGACCATTCTCTTGTGTCTAAGTCTTACTACAAAAATTCCCTTTGGTACATGTGTTCCCTTATCGAAAATATACAGCAAATGTTATAGAAATGAAATAGGTAACAATCTTGATGTATTTCTCGGGCCAAAGCCCAAAACTTTCTTCCTAAAATAATCTATGGGCTGAGCCCTTGCTATTATAAATTCCAGTTCGGGCCTAGGCCCAATTCGGGTACCCTAACACTAACGACACCGGGTCACAGCCCATGGTGATTTCGGGGTGTTCGTTTGGGTAGTCTAGGCTAGCCCCCAAAAATAAAACTCGAAGTGTTTAATCGGAAGTCAAGATATAAACTAAACTTATTTCCTGCAAATTTAAAACCTTCTACCTTGATGTAAATATATTTGTATCGACAAGAAAACAAGTGTAAAGGTTTTATTACCATGAAACAAGTGACTAACAATGCAATATACATAATAAAATATGTACAACAAGATTATCGTCGATATGTTCAAGTAGATATAGTTATGCCAAATAAACTAGTAGTCGTAAATGACAAATGTTACAAACAAATTTTGATAAATAAATAGAGACTACTATATCATTTTATCATTCATTAAACTTGAAAGTCTCCAAATTTAACATAAGTAATTTTCTAAAGACAATTAGAAAATAAATCAACTAATATTTGATTTCGACAATACCATTATGTGTCAACTTAAATAAGTATATATACATTTATATACTTACTAGTAGAATATCGTAATTATGTTACAAACCAAATTTCGGATTTTAATACCATTATAGTGTCAACATGAAAGAGTATATATACATTCATATACTTACTAGTAAACCTCTTAATCATTTTTACAAACTAAAGGTTGGTTTTAATACAGTTATACAAAAACATATAAATTAACCATTTTAAGTAAGTGATACTAAAACAATAAATCTAAAAACATTGCCCTCCTTATCTAGGTCTGCGTGTGGTTTTTTTGCAGCTACATTATTCACGAACCATTTTGGATTCTACTTGCTAAGGTGAGTTTCATAGCCCCTATTTTACTTGATAAATTATTTTATACATTTTGGGGTGAGAAATTATGCAAAACCTTTTTATGGACCTAACTTGTTGCATGATTACTATTACGTGGTTTAGCCTAAGCCCTGATGTCCCTAGAAATGCCCCCTTTCATGAACCGTCAGTTCCCTGCTGGGAAGCGCGAATGTTATAAATAGATCTATTGAGGGTGACTCCTCCGTTCGGTTGGCCATGCTTAGGCCAAGGCGAAACGTATACCATGTCGGAATCGAGTGTTGAGGGACAAAACACTCGCATTGGGCCTATATATTGTATGAATTCATTTAACATACAGAAACTATCGTAGTATCGGTTGCATGAACTTAGTGCTAACGTAATAGACTTTCATCCGTATATCATTATATTCATTGTAATGATTATATGTCTTTGGTTATGGTCCATGCTTAATGTTTTATTATAAACCTATGAACTCACCAGCTTTTAGCTGACCTTTTTAGCATATTTTCTCAGGTGTTTGATTTGTGATCATGGATGCAAGGTAAGAGGTGGTAAATGGTCGTAGTAATGTTAAAAGAAGAGTTTTTACACAAAGTGATGTTTTATTTGGGACCACAAAACTTATGGGTTGTGCCCTTTTATTTTAAACAATGTTTGTATGAAAATGTTTTGAAACTATTTTATGAATTTAAACGGAGTTTGTATTCCGTTCTTTATTACTTGTGTTGTGATCTCCGATTTCGTAGCATTCCCCATAACACGTATGCTTCCGCTAAACCAGAATTTGGGGGTGTTACACCATGATCCATGACCCAAAGTCCATGACCCATGACCCAAGATCCAAGATCCACAACCCAATGACTAGGTATATTGCATCTTGTTGGATATCCATAATCCAATACCCATAATCCATAACCCAAAACCCGGGTTGCAACCCGAAATTCGGACTAAACTGACCTTGTAGCCGGATCCCAAGATTTGCACTAGCCGGATCCCTCTAGTGAGGGATCCGTAGGAACCGTGGGACAGTAGACATGTTTTGTCTATAAATAGTGAGCCATTTCTCTCTTGCTCACCACCACTCGTAGATATAATTTTTCCCAGTATTCTAACATCACTAGCCACAGATCCAAAGGATCATCCTATGTAGTTTTATGTTTGTGTGATTCTCTAGGTTCCTCTTAAAGGCGAGACCACCACCTCTTGAAGACGTGCAAACTCAAGGTCATGAGTTGTTAAGCTTCATCATCATCAAGACCACTGAAGTGCATCTTGTTGATAGTTCTTTCCTCCCTCCATAGAAGTGTCGTGTTGAAGGCATTAGTGAAAGGTGCCGAAGTGTCGTGTTGAAGGCATTAGTGAATGGTGCCAAAGGTGTACATTCGATATGGTGCATCGATGTACAAGTTATGTAGGTTGGGTTAGAGGATGTTGATATCTTCTCTAGTGTTATAACAAGGAGTGCGTCTCCTTTGGGTATTTGTGTTGTGGTGTAGTGTTGGGTAGTAGTTCCTCCTTTATAATGGAACTCGATATCTAGCCTTGTACCGGATAAAGTGTAGGCGACGTTGTGATAGGTTTGGTTCTACCTCTTGGAAGAACTCGGTGTCTAGCCTTGTACCGGATAAAGAGTAGGTGACGTTGTGAAGGATTCTCCACCACATTAAGGAGCTTGTGTTGTGTAGTGCTTACAAACTCTCGAGTGGGGTACTCGGGGAGTGGATTAGGGCAAGGAAGGTGTCCTTGTAGCCGAACCACTATAAATACTTGTGTCGTGGTTTTGTGTTCCTTTACTCTTTATCTTTTTCATTACTTACTTATATGCTTATCTATCAATATCCAACACACATACCAAATAGATTGACATAAGTCGATCTAAATACTTTAAAACGAAGTTTTAATTGGTAAAACTATTCACCCCCCTTCTAGTTTTTCACAACCTTGTTGGCGCTATGTAAAACAACCTCAACGCCACGACACTACAAATCCAAATTGAAAATCACTGAGGTACTTGGCCATTACTTTACCCACACCTTTCAAAGAAACCTTGAAAACCAAACGTCTCTTTATAGTGCCTACTGCAATAGGCCGAATCCTGTTATCTGGTTTAAGGAGTGGCGTGGGAGGAGCGATTGCAATAAACTCTGCTAAAACAAGCGGACACCTTCCCGCTAACCACAAATTAACGGAAGAAGTGATTGCCTTTAAGAGATCTACTGAGGTAGCAGACCCCGATCCACATAAAGAATCTATAATATATTGTGCCCTCAAACCATCTCTTCCTTATTAAGTACCTTTAGGGAACGATTTGATACAACCAAAGATACTATCAACATCCGCTACAAGGGGAGGCTCAGAAAATATGTTGCTCGGCATGGATGGGGGTTTCTTGTAAGGATGCTTAGCCTCCAAGGATTCAATGGTATCATCACAATATGGAGCAACACCGGAGGAAGATAGCACTTTCACTGTTGTCGTAAAATGCCCATCTGCAACCTTGCAAAGGCACTGCCAGATATTGGTGTTACCCGTTTTTCCCTCCTCCAGAAAATCACCTCCGCCTTGACCTAAGGACCCCAAACCAGAACCATCTAACATAATTTTAACTAATGTTGTAATACCATCATCTTTCTCCCATGTAGCCAGAGACTTCAAGATAGAAATTTGTTGCAAGGATTTTATTTTTCCGGATCTACATTCTTGTCTATTTTTGGGCTTACATACCTGCAACGTACAACTTGGAAAAAGTAACAACCTAACACATGCATCGACAGAGCGGGACTTGGCAGCCACCTTGTAAAGAACTGTTTTTAATGCCTTAGAGAAGGCGAGAACAACCATGAGGGATATATTTGACGGTAGGGAAAGGCACTTTAAGAAATACGATCAAGAAGATCAGCGTCCAAAACCAACCCTTAGTTACTTTTGTCTCAGACTCCTTATTAGACGGATTTTAAATGCCAACGATATATCCACTCATGTCGTCGGACCCCTTAGAAAAACGGTCAAGACCATCCGGGTGATGACAAGCACGACTGACAACATGTAAAGTCATACAGTCCCCACATAACCATTGTCCAAATGCCTTCAAAGTTTCTTCAAATGCCAAAAACTTCTTACCATAGTTATTACAACATATATACACACAAACTTCTTACCATAGTTTTACCTATTAACTATTTTAGGCGATAAACTAGTCGACATTGTTCATAAGACTAATAGTAATAAGACCAAACCAAAACCACCCCCCACACCGCCACATCAGCGCCACATCAACGATCTCTCTCCTCAGACACCACCAAGACCAAACCTAGACCAAACACTCGTACTAAGGAGACCAAACAGTTTTTTTCGTAAATAAACAAAATGTAACGGTAATATATATGTAACGGTACTAATTTTAAAATACCCATTTTTTACCTATAAATACTCCATTTTCACCTAAACAAATTACATACATTTAACACAAATCACAATTTCAATACACTTTTTCTTTCCAAAAACCATGGCGTGTAATCTACATCACACTGTCGAAGAAATCAATGATGGCGTTTTGAAACTGATTGACGGCGATAACATTCGCAAGGAAGAAGTTTACGAGGTATCCGAGATGTTTAGCAACGCAAGAACCTTGAGAGAGGATATTAGGAAACAATATGCGAATTGCAATGACATTTCGCCTGAGAGACATGATGTCGTTGAGAAATTTTTGCACGAGGAAGGTTGGAAAGATTACAAGATAAAGAAAATGTTGGGGAAATGTATGTCACAAATACAAGATAACATAAGTCACAAAATTCGTTGGATGCATAAAGAAAACACTATGGGTGGTAGGGATGGCAACGGGGCAGGTTTGGGGCGGGGCGGCCATCCCCATCCCCAAACCCAATTACGAAAGTTATCCTCAAACCCGCCCCGCTCCCCATCGGGGATCTAATCAGGGCGCCATGTTGGGGCGCGTGCTCCACCAAACCCGCCCCGTATTAATTTGGGTCTTTATCGGGGTGTCCTCTTTGGGTGCAATTATCTACCAAAGCCGCACCATTTCGAATATATTACTATCTTTAAACCGCTAGCAATAACTTGAAAAATTATGAACCTATTAATAATCAATTACAAACCCGTGTTACGTTTTCAGCGAGTATTATACATAAATAATGATAGATTACACTATCAAACATTAAAGCTTAAAACTATGACACTAAACAAGTTTCTATAATCACTATTTTGCAATCTTACAAAGATAACAAAAAACTAACAATATTAGAGCAATACTTTTTTATTACATAAATACTAACAAAATACTATATAAGTATAGATATATTTGTATATGTATATATATTACATAAATACTACTTCCTCCGTCCCATATTTATAGTCCACATTTCCTTTTTAGGTTGTCCCAAATTAATTGTTCATTTTCTTTTTAAGTAAAAACTAGAAAATATAGTGGATGAATATTATATTTAAGTGGTTGAAAATTAATATGGCCTCACTTTTATTAAACATTGTGTTTTATCTCTCATGACAATAATTTCAGGACGAAAGAAGTAACAAAATACAAGTTGTGGGGGTAACACCTTCTTACAGAAAAATAAGAAACCAATCAAACTATGAAGGCTTCATAGGCCCAAATGAACCCAAACAGAGACGTAAAATAATCCCACTAAGATTGAAAATGTGATCAAAACACTCAAAGCAAAACCTCAGCCCACACAATATCCAAATAACTTGATTAATCACTCAACACTAATATTTTCATATTCATTAAACAAATCCAAATTAGAGAAAGTCCGTCATCGAGGTACAACTGACTCAAACTCACAAACCTAAAACTAAACCAGTGTATCGATGATTTGTAGAACAAAAAGAAGTGCATAAACTAATAGTCTCATACAGAGTAACGAGCTTACGCTATTACCTCAAATTATAATAGATTATAGATATGTTGTAGCAACGCTAATTACCAACACTTCTTGATCGTATCACGAAAGACCAAAGCAACTAGCATGAATCACACCGGTGAGAAACAACAAACCTTCTATCAAGTATATATATGTTTTTTTTCCATATCACTAAAATTGTGTTAGTTCTTTGGATGTGAGCCACTCGGTTGATTTTGCATATGTTGGTACAAGGCTGCCATTCTGCTGTAAGCATCCATGTTCATTGGCTACGACAAGAATATACATGTTAGCTATCATAATTTATCATGGCTATATTAAACAGTCAAATTTAGGGATAAGAAGATGCAATGCAAATATGGTATTACCTGAGACCTACTCGCACGAAATGCAGACATGGGATCACCAGCCATTAGGCCGTTATTGACAACCCGATCAGTGATGTGGCTGTTCCAAGGCATAGGCATGAAGGTTGTCGGGTGAAAACCGGTTGGAAGGTGAGACAGGGCCATGGTATTCATATCCATACCTCCAAACCCCATTCCCATCCCCATCCCCATCCCCATGCCGAGGCCCATGGAGTTCATCATAGACATTTGCATTTGTTGTTGGTGCTGATGTTGTTGCATGACTAATGGCATCATCATTGGTGGTGGCATGCTCATTCTGTTCACCATTTGAACTTGTGCTTGCATTTGTTTTACGTACTCTATTACTTCATCCAACATAGACGCTTTATCAGTCTGAAATATCAAATTCACATCAGCCTACTATGCCAATACAAAGATATATGTAACTGATGCACATATATACAGAAAGTGTATGTCAAGTTAGTAAACTATAATCTCAAGATACATATCGCAAGATACCTTGTTTGAGTTCGGAACCATCTTCTGTAGAGTCTTCATTCTTTGATTTATCTTGTCTCTTCGTTTCTGACAATTTCGTAACGCAAAATTACATTTATAATAAACCTGCTTTTATAAGTTTTGCACATTAAAATAATTAAGGATTTCAAGCTAAAATAATTAAGTAAATAAAAACAATTTTCACATCAAACACAAGAAAATTTTGTACCCGTTCAGATTGATTATGATTCGCAGCTGTCCTTCTTCTCTTAGTTGATGTCGAAGACTCCAGTTTCCCCCTTTTCTTTTCCCTAACTACGTTCACCTCCTGCTAAATATAATCGGTTATTGAACATTGTACCTCAAATCAAACCAGGAGAGAAATATATATGTTATAGATCATGTTCTCGGATATTACTTAGTTATCCGTGTGATACACGGGTTGTCTTAATATCTTTGAGTACAAACGACTGGTATCATTTCACAATTCACAAATCATAAGTTTTTAGTTCATGTCCCGCAAGTACTTAGTAACATATACGTGCAAGTATTTTTGGTACTGAAAATATATGTTAACCCTCTATATATGAAAATGTTTTACATACACTTTATAAAAAAAGGACATGTGTCAAACATCAAATTTATACACTGTTTGCATATGTTACCTTAGTTCTACAATGACAAGCTGAATCATCAGGAGAGCTTGACTTTAAACAATCTCCACCGGAGCTAGTATTTTCTGGCGACCCAATTGAAGTCTCAATCAACCGTTGACCACCCGTATCACCATCATAAGTATCAAACGACTCATAAGTCCCACATCCACTCATGGTCATATCATGACAGCTAACCGTCGTACAACCACCATCACCACCACCACAAGCCACCCTCCCGTCTAAAAATAACGCTGATGTGTCACCACTGCATGAACCGACACGTGTTGAACAACCAGGATCACGAGCACTTGGTACCAATGCGTCTGAAGCCATTATGGCAGATGGGACAAGCTCGTTGCCATTAACCACATGGGTCTTGCAGTAGGGTTTGTGAGTAGCTTGGGTTACAATAGCTTCAAGGGTTTCACCGGCGCATGGCTTGTCCCACGAGGTTTCTGGTTGGGATTTAGATGGCACGCGCCGGTGACCTAATTCGTGCTTGGCGACTTGGCCATTTTCCCATGTCAATTCTGCTACTTCATAATCTAATCTGTAAGATAAATTATAAAAATTATACAATTGCTTTTTATAAAAAAAAATATAAATATAACGTTAAGTTTGCATGAAATTCTTTGTGTTAGACTTTAATTTTTCTCTAACACTAGTTGACCATTTTACACTCAAGTTAGAAATATATCCTAATATATTCTAAATGCATAAAAGAAGATATTAATCTTACAAATATTCTTGTATAATTCTATATCACAGATCTATTAGCATTCTAAATATTTAGGTAAAATGCATTTAGATAATTTACGAAGTACCTAAAACATAGCGTATTTAGTCTTCATTAGCATATTTTGTTCGGAATTTTTAAGTAGTTCGAGTAAAACGTTTCCAACTTCTCAAAAAACAATCGACACAAGTACAATTTATACATGGAATATCACATAAGCAATTCATGTAAACATATATAGAATACTTGAGCACACGCGAAAATTTAAATGTTGTAAGGTAAAGAGTTACTTGAAAACGTCGAGATTAGAATTGATGTCTTCCAAATCCCAACTCGGTACACATTGATTCATTTCTTAGAAAGGATCTTCTGGAAAACAGTTCACAATAAGTATATGGATATGGAGATTTATATTGTATATATGAAAAAAGGAAAGTTTGTTGATAATCTATGCATTAAAAGTTTTGTATGCTTATTTGAATAGGTCCTAGACAATATGTATGGTGCATATAATCAAAGAAGATGGAATATTAATTAGAGGAATTGAATTGAAGTTGCCTTTTTGTGGTGTAGTTTGCATGTATATATATATGGACTAGGGATAACCTTGGGCCACTTAGGCATAAATTGCTTTTCAATGACCCTCGAACATTTATTATGCCTTATCCTAACCAAAGTTGTTTTCTTATCTTACTTTTCATCTTTTTAACTGTTGAAGAGAATGTTTTGATTATTTAGATGGCCTTGCGAATAAAGGAGAAATGAGAACAAACTTTGTATAAAAACAAAGACATGGAACACCACCATTGCATCTCCGAGTTCACTACTAAAATATTACTACATTCTTGAAAAATTTTAGTATTATATTTTTCTTGAACATACATGACACGTTCTTAATTTTTAGCCAGAGTAATTTTTCGTCTAAAGTGTCTGAATTATCTCACATGTTTCACTGATGAACAAATTACCATTCATGTCGAATAATGAAAGATATTTGTGCATGCAATTATTTCTTGTACGTGTTGGACCACCATGCAAAAGAGGGACAAAACTAACGAGCATTCCCAAGAAAAGGGGGTCGTGGTTATGACTTATGAGTTGGTCTTAAATGTGGTGGCCCAAAGTCAAGACTCAAAAAAAATGTCACGTCATGTCATGTTATCTCACCAAATCCTCTTTTCACTTCTTTTACAATTTACATGTTAAAAAATTATTTACTAATCACTCAAACTAAAACCATACTTTTAAGTCTTACCATACTCAATTAAAACAGAAACTCATAACACAACCCAATTAAAAAAAACAAAAACACTCCTTATTGGGCAAGCTAGTTCACTCAATTTACTTTTATTATTATTATTTTTTTTTGGGGGGGGGGGGAAGGAGGGGCTTGGCTTTAGCTCAAGCCAAAAAGGTGCTATGTTGGTTTGGCATAGTAGCGGGGCCACTACACCCAATCCTCTTAGAGAACCAGGTGGTGCACTTGCGGTTATCCGCAAATTATGTGTCTGCCACTTCAGTTTTTACCTTATAACATTCTTATAGCAGAAAATCAAAAAAAAAAAAAAAAAAAAAAACATCATCCTCAATAAAATTCCTATAACACACCACCAAAAAACACGACTCACTCCACTTTTACACGCAAAAAATAAAGAAAAAACGAGAAAAAATAAAATAAAAAAGGTAACGTTATCTGCATAACGAGAGACGGATAACACCGGACCGTGGTGCAGTTTAACTCTCCATTACGACGTTATAGGTTCATTTTGTGCCTATAACACGGTGCTTATAACACTGCACCGTACCCTCTTATATACATATAAGAATTTACTTTAAAGTCAGTTACATGTATATGATACAATATAAATGATCACCAAATGAGAAACTAAGGTAAACCAAGCATAATGACTTGTGACAATATCTGTCGGCCATAGTTTAGTATGTAATAACCCTATATGGTAGTCTTTACGTAAGGTACGTATTGAGGGGTAGAGGTGGCTATTAGGTTTGGTTTCCCATATTCAGTAAGGACCCCAAGGTGTGACCGGAGCCACGAGCTGTGGTAACACTCCCGGAGTAGCTAGTGTGTGAATGTATGAATTCACTGAATGTGAAGGAGTTGGTTCATTCTTTGGAATGAGCCTTCTATTTATAGGGATGGTCCTAGGGTTTCGCATCCATCTTGGGAGTCCATCGATGGTTCCAGGATGGTCCACGATGGACATCCAATCGGGGAGACGGGAATAATCCATGCACGATTACATCACTACCTCTAAGTAAATGAGATAGTGGCACGTGTCTGACTGTTGCAACTGTCTTGGGGAAGACTCCCCGTGTTGTTTCCTGAGTGTATGGCATAGTAGCGGGGCCACTACACCCAATCCTCTTAGAGAACCAGGTGGTGCACTTGCGGTTATCCGCAAATTATGTGTCTGCCACTTCAGTTTTTACCTTATAACATTCTTATAGCAGAAAAAAAAAAAAAAAAAACATCATCCTCAATAAAATTCCTATTAACACACCACAAAAAAACACGACTCACTCCACTTTTACACACAAAAAATAAAGAAAAAACGAGAAAAAATAAAATAAAAAAGGTAACGTTATCTGCATAACGAGAGACGGATAACACCGGAAGGCATTCGAGCCTGGCCTGGGAGTTCATTTCCCTGGCGTTTTATGGCCATTGTTGGGCCTAGCTAGAGCGTATGGACTTTAGTCAATGGGGCTAAAGGTCCTATACGCTATCAAGTCCCCCCTGACGTCCATTAGTGTATCTAATTGCTCAGAGGAATGTATTGATGGACTCTTGGCACTTTTTTTGTTTTTCTCCCATTTTCCTTATTTTATGATTATCCCAGGCTATGATTTACTTGATAGCTTAGTTTGTAACTTTTTACAGTCCTGTCTTTGTGGATGTCATCCAGTTTTTAGGTGCATTACATGTTGTACTTGAGTGGATGGCTACTTGGGGCAGTCATCTTTCTCTTTCTTTCTTGGTAATCGGGGTAATCATTTTGATTGTTTTAGGAAAAAGGGCGCGTGCTTCATTTTGTAACCACGCGCCAATAGTTTCATCTGCCTCCGTGTTTCCTAACTGTCATGGGTCTATTTGGTTTATGTGTTCTCGTAAATATTGGGAAACATTTTTAGTGGCTTTGGTATTTAAAAGAAAATACCTTTTGTTTTCTCATTTCGTCTTCCTTGAAGTTTATCTACTTTTCAAACGAGATGAATTCTAACAACCCCTTCTTTTTACGTCCACCAATCATTTCTTCTTTCCATTTTTCTTTTGGTTTGGATGTTGTCCTAAGCCATTTGAGGTTTTTCATCCTTCCCTGCCGTCCATTTCTTTCACTGTTAAAGTTGTGTTTGGAAGGGTTCTTCCACTTTGTCGGGTTGTATCCTTTTGATTCTTTTACCTGTTAGGTTTTTCTAACAGGTGTGGAATTTTGTGATCTTCTTTTGTGATTTTGGTGTCACCATGCTTGGTTATTTTGATGAGGATCTACTATGGCTTCGTTGTGATGGTGTGGTGTTTTTCCATGAATTTTATCTGGATTGTCCTTTTTACCTTTTGCAATGTCAGGTGCCAACCAATATGGGTTCATCAGGTGGTAATTGTGGAAAACTAGAAGGGGGGTTTGAATAGTTTTACCGAATAAAACTTCGTTTTAAAATATTTAGATCGACTTATGTCAATCTATTCAAATGTGTATGTTGGATGTTGATATGTAAGTATGTAAATATGTAATGCAAAGGTAAAGAGCAAGAAATACAAAACCACGACACGGGTGTTTATAGTGGTTCGGCTACAAGGACACCTTCCTTGCCCTACTCCACTCCCCGAGTCACCTACTCGAGAGTTCGTAAGCACTACACGACACAAACTCCTTATGGTGGAGAAGCCTTCACAACGTCGCCTACTCTTTTTCCGGTACAAGGCTAGACACCGGGTTCTTCCACGAGGTAGAACCAAACCTATCACAACGTCGCCTACACTTTATCCGGTACAAGGCTAGATACTGAGTTCCATTATAAAGGAGGAACTACTACCCAACACTACACAACACCTATCCCAAAGGAGACCTGCTCCTTATTACAACATCATCAAGGATATCAATATCCTTGGACACAACCTATCTATATTTGTACATCGATGCACCATATCGATTGTACACCCTTAGCATCTTTCACTAATGCCCTTGACATGATCTTTTGACACCTTTCACTAATGCCTTCATCATGGACCTTTGGCACCCTTCACTAATGCCTTGGACATAGACTTTTGGCACCTTTCACTAATGCCTTCAACTTGACCCTTTTGGCATCTTTCACTAATGCCTTCAACACAACACTTCTAGAGAGGAAGAAAGAACTATCAACAAGAGAACTTCAGTAGTCTTGATGATGACGAAGCTAGACAACTCATGGACCTGAGCTTGCTTGACTTCAAGAGGTGGTGATCTCGCCTTTAAGAGGAACCTAGAGAATCACACAAAAACAAACACAAACTACATAGAAAGATCCTTTGGATCTAAGGTTAGAGAGTTTACAATACTAGGAGAAAGTATGTGTGGAAGTGGCAACTTACAATGAAGAAATGGCTTACTATATATAGACAAAAATTCACTACTGTCCCACGGATCCCTTGTTTGAGGGATCCGTCTAGTGTATTCCTAGGGATCTGTAGGACGCTCCCCCTAAATGGGTTGTTGGTCATGGATCATGGATCATGGGTTGTAGACTTTGAACCATGGGTATCCAAATAGATACAATGTATCTAGAAGATGCAATGCATCTAGTCAATGGGTCATGGGTTAGCTCCATGGGTCAGGGATAATACACATTATGACTTATGCATGATGTCATGCAATGGGTCATGAGTTATGGATCATGTTCCATGGGTATGGGTCATGGACTTTGGGCTTTACCCAACTACATTCAATGTATTAATTCAATGGGTCAAATACTTAGACTTCTACCCATTATATTACTCCATACAATACATACTAAGTATGTATATATATATATATATATATATATATATTATATATATATATATATATATATATATATATATATATATATATATATATATATATATATATATATATACCCATTATATAAACACTAGTTGTTATACATATGCATTACTATAACATGGAAACACTATTACTTGTTTAGTGTTTTATATGAAAACGTAAGTGTGTTAGTAAACTATTGGCTCAAACCATTAACGTATTTTATTTGTTTCATTAAAATGATTTTACGTTTGTTATCGACAAAACATTAGAAGATCGTAAAATATAAATAAATGTTTTTACGGCTTATTTGAATTAACAATCACCCCCTTTTTGTTGATGACAAAACATAAGATTATTTTAAGGAAAAACTAAAATTCGTAAAAGTTTGAAATGGAGTTTTTACTCTCTTCTCCCTCTTTTTGTCGAAACAAAAAGTGCCTCGAAAAGAAACTAACACATTGTTTTAAGAAAAACATGTGAAAAGAAAAAAAATATGAAAAATAGAGGGTAAGGGAAGAGAAGTATTCTCGACTTAGCTCCCCCTTGATGGGTTCCTCCCTTTGTAAGGGCGTCAAGTAAGTAGGAATACTAAGCGAGTGCATTGCAATTATGTTTGCAAATAGTTTCGTCCTTTTTAACGAACATGCTTCCCCTTGATGAGTGCTCCTTTGCAAGGAGGACGTCATGTAGTTATTGTAATCCTGTGTGAAATTATTGCAAATTATTTTGCAATTGTTTTGCTTTGACAAGAGACCCCCCCTAGCTAAGGGTGTCAAAGTCTTCATGTGTATATTGAAAATCTACAAAACAAATGTTAGAAAACAAGTATATGATGCATAATTTCTTGCAAATAAGACTCAAGTTAGTAATAAAAATGTCTTCTGTTGCACGGATCCCACGGTTCCTCCCTTGGAGGGATCCGTCTGCCAGTAAGCTTAAGACAGCAATGGTGATGTAAAATGTGATGTTAACATCAAAATGAGATATGTATTAAGGCCAAACATATTCTCAAGACAATATGGCATATAACATGTAATTTCATTCAATAAAAATACGAGAAATGATCTACATTTCTCTAAAACTAAGAGAATGACTCAAACATGTAGTACATTTTCTACTAATTCTAAGAAGTGACGAAAACCTAAATTGCATCAATGTGCTTGAAATCTAAGAATGAGTAGACTTGGTGATTTGGTCCAATCGTTCAAGGAGATGATTAAACATGAAATGCAACTCATTTCGTACATCTTGAACAAGTCTTTGGGTGATTTGACAATTAGAGCAATTATTGTCATGACTAGAAACCGGAGGAGGTGGGATGTTTTGAGGAGGCTCCACAAAGGATGGTGGAGGTGTGTTGTAACACCCCAACCCGACAAGGGTAGAAGTGTCACATTCTGGTGTTATATCAGAACATACAGTTAAAAACGGAAGTCTTAAGAATAAAGTATCAAGTCATTTAAACAATGACTTACAAGGAAATTACAAAATCCAATATGTCTAAAATAAAATGAAATCTCCAACAATAGCCCAACAAAATAAATCCAAATAATAATGTAACTAGGGTTGGTCCACTCAGATAATCCAACTCTCAGCCCATCAAAGTCCATCTTCAAACCTACACACCTTGCCGAGAAAGAAATGCGGGAGCTTAAAAAGCCCATGTGAAGATATAACAAAACGAAAGCTAAATAAAATCTGAAATGCGAAGTGAAACAAAAGAAACGGATAACAAAGTCGCAGCGAAATGAGAACAATGAGTCAATGAGGATCCTGCAGAACACAATTTTACAGATATCTCAAACGAACAGATAACAAGGAGAACGAAGCAAAACAAAGCATCGATGACATATAAACAAGCACATACAAACCAGGCATACAAGAATGAAACATAAGCAAGTATAGCAGCAAGTAGCATCCACAAATATATATGTCATACAATCAATTCAGAAATCGGAGACATACAAGCCAAACAAATGTCTACAGGGAAAGCGGAAGCAATTAATTAATAAGTGAGCATGGCAATTCACACAGGTCAAAACCCTTAGTTGAAGACATAATCGGTATCATAACGGTAGTCAAAACATGGCAGTCACAGAACAAGTAGGATACAGTATGAGCTTAATCGTAATTAAATGAATTAAATACATAGCAGGGCAATTAAACAAGTTAACAAGCTAGACTTCATAAGTTGAACCATTTACCCAATCAAACCATAGCATGGCAGGTCAACAATAAGCAGATAAGGATACCACGAATAGTCATAGTTCACGAGATTAAATCGAACGAGGTACAAAAGGTAAACAGACCAACAATCGACTGCACGCAAGCATGGTTGCCAGACAAATCAAAAGGATCACATAACAGTAAGATAGCATATCATCAGATGACCACAGGTAGTGAATCCCCATTAATATATTTCGGTAGTGAATCCCCTAAAACTCGGCAGAAATTGATTCCCCATTAATCCCATTTATTCCCATTTAACTCTCATTTAACTAACCTACAAAAAGTACACACTAAAACCCTAGAAGTAAAAGGTGACGGCTATATTTTTGGCTCTCAAATCCATTCGACAATAGGGCTGTGGTGACCGTGGGTTTTGGGTTTGAAGCTGCTGTGATCAGGGTTGTCTTGAAGGGCTACTGGACGTGAGTATATTGCTGTGTCGTGGTGGTTGTTTTCTTTGGTCATTTCTTCTTCACTCGTACGCCTAGAATGGTATCATCTAAACCCCTTTTCAATCTTCTTCCTTGTTCTTGATTGTTGTCGTGTGTCTCGTCTCTATTTCGAATGCTTATTCAAGAATGAAACACCATCTAATACCCGATCAAATCATCTCATAAAGTGGTATGTATAGATGTCTAATAAAATGATAGAATTGGTCACATAAAATCACAAATGAAGCGCATGATATATTGAGTGAGAGAGGCCATATATTCGAACACTATACATTCTGTTTTGAACCTATGTCAAACCATAATCACACGACTACATGCTTGCTTATCTACTTTGTGTCGAATTAAAACGGGTCATATATACACGCTTAGATCTTGGTTAAATATTGTGTCGATTATAAATCTTAAAAAGGGTCTCGTATGGTTCATGTGTGTGTCGAATGGAATATGGCTAGTATCCGTTATTTGTCACTCCTCATGTTCGATTGGAATTTTGTACCTCTTTGCGAGATTCTCACCGACATCTGTTATGCATAAGTTTTGTACGCTTTGGACCTGAAATTTATTATGATCTGTGCGAGACTATGGTTTGATACGACTGCCTTAAACTTGTAACATCCCGCCTACTCAGACACAATATTGTCCGCTTTGCCCGCAGGCTCACGACTTTGTTTTTGTGGCCTCATTTGAAGACTTCCCGGCAGGTCACCCAAGCCAGTACTACTCTCACATGAGCACGCTTAACTGCCAGTTCCTCAGAACTCCACTCGCAGTAGACCACAAAACGCGTTGTGTCATTGTAAGGCGAACGTTATCTTATGAGCCCAAGTATCTCTCCGGCCACGGCCGATGTGGGATTTGCCTAAGGGTGTTTAATCCCGCCTACTCGCACCACAATATTGTCCGCTTTTGCCGCAGCTCACGACTTTGTTTTTGTGGCCTCATTTGAAGACTTCCCTGCAGGTCACCCAAGCCAGAGTACTACTCACATGAGCACGCTTAACGCCAGTTCCTCGAACTCCACTCGCAGTAGACCACAAAATGCGTTGTGTCATTGTAAGGCGAATGTTATCTTATGAGCCCAGTATCTCTCCAGGCCACAACCGATGTGGGATTTGCCTAGGGTGTTACAATCACCCCCCCCCCTTAGGGACTCATCGTCCTCGATGAGGTTTGCCCTACCATCTCGAACGACTCAACCTGCTCGATACCACTTGTAACATCCGCTTCTACTGACCACAATATTGTCCGCTTGCCGCAGAGCTCACGACTTTGTTTTGTGGCCTCATTTGAAGACTTCCCGGCAGGTCACCCAAGCCATTACTACTCTCACATGAGCACGCTTAACTGCCAGTTCCTCAGAACTCCACTCGCAGTAGACCACAAAACGCGTTGTGTCATTGTAAGGCGAATGTTATCTTATGAGCCCAGTATCTCTCCAGGCCACAGCCGATGTGGGATTTGCCTAGGGTGTTACATGTGTTGAGCAACGTAGAATGTGGTTCCATTAAAAATGAGGGTGATGATGCACAAGTTGGTGGTGGTGATGGAAAGTCCTCTATATGGTTAGATCTTTGGTAATTCCTTATCTCCAAAGTTGGACTATTTGGTGATGAAGGTGGTTCCTTATTTTGGCGAGAAGGTAGGTGAATGGGAATTCCTTGGTGGTGAGACTTCTAATGAGTAGAGATTTGGATGAGAAAGAGGTTTGGTAAAGGAATGTAGTCTAGGTTCTAGAAGTGAAGGCTTGGGTGTTCTTCTAGAGCTAGGTGCGTTTGGTTTAGTGCTTGATGAAGCTTTTTCCAACTCAAAAGGTCGAATGCTAATTCCGACAGATCTTTTAGCTATTGTTGATTAAGTTTGTTGAGGGGGAATTCTAGCATTTGGACTTCTTACCGGTGATGACTCAGTGGATGATATCACATGGACCATATGAGCATTCTTTTTGGATGAACCTTTGGTTGAAGAGTTCTTGCTAGATGCTTTAGTCATAGTGAAGGAGAGGGTGTAATAGAAGTCTTAACTATGATTTTGGATTGTGGTATGAATAGTGGCTTAAGCTCCTAAGAGTGCTTGGTTTATAAAGGATGAAGTTGAGTTAATGAATTAAATTCTTGACCACTAAGAAATTTGGCATGCACCAAGGTCAACTATGGTGTTGTTCTACTCTTGGGAGTCATTAAATGGTAAGCAAAAGTGTTTAGATTACCAAAGAGAGTTTGAATTTGGAAGAAATGCTGATCACAAGCTGTTCTGTAGACACGGATCCCACGGTTCCCTCTCACTAGGGATCCGTCTAGTTATAAACCAGGGATCCGTCTGTCAGACAACATAGTGGTGAGGTGATTATGCTCCTTTAAGGTCTAGCACCTATAAATCTTAAGGGTTTGACTTCTCTCAGGTGTCTTAAATGGTATGTGACTTTAAATGTCCAACTACAAGGAGTGGGGATACCTAATGATGGTTTTTGGTAGGAAAGTGGACTTTTTGAGAGTGTAATTAATTATTTAAGGATGATACTATTGATTTGAGGATGACAAATAAGGACAATTGATACTAGAGATCAGATGTTGGCTTAATAAAAATTTGGAAAATTCCTAAAAAATAAAAAGAAATGAAAAACTAGTTTTAAGCCTATTTTGAGGTAAGGATGACTACATATCAAGCTAAATGTTTTGAGACGTGAGGAACAATGTGTGAGCAGTGGAGCAGAAATGTGGTGAGTTTGGATGAATTGATAAATCAAAAGTACCTTGAATGTGATCCTAAGTTAGCTATGAGTGAGTGTGAGACCTACAGAGCTTGATGAGGACTTATATGATCTTAAAGAATCATGTTTAGCTTGTATGATGTGGTCTAGGGGAATGGTTTAATGTATAAAGGTCTGCCACTGCATTTCTGTTTGCCCGGATCCCACGGTTCCCTCATCTGAGGGATCCGGTTAGTTATAACTCAGGGATCCGGCTACTGCTGACCAGTAGCTTCTCAAAGAAATGTGCATTTTTTTCATTCTTAAACAAATGCTCATCCTAATCATTTCTACATTCAATAAACATATGCAAGAAACAAATATAACGCATAGTAAGTAAGGACGACTAGAATGTAAGCAAAATGAGTGGGACCGACTTCTTGATTGTGATCAAGTTGTCGTAAAATTCTCATTTTCCGGGTTCCTAGGTTAGAATGTTTTAGTTTATGTTATGCCATCTTCTACGAGCTACGTCCTAAACTACATAAATATTGTTTAGATTGTTTACAGACCATTGTTTATAAATTGTTCACAAATTAAGGTCTACGACCTTACCTTCCTTCCATTCAACCTTCTACTCCATCTCCATCGTCATCGCCTATACTCTTCACTCTTTGCCCCTCCATCCATACTTCTTTTTCTTCATGAGGAAGTTAGCAAAACACTTGAATATGCCCTTGGTTTGTTGGAACTCTTGTGAAGGGCTCGGGACTTCTGGCAGTTGGTCAATGTATGCTAGGGGGTCGAGTTGGATGTTGCCAATGGGGTTGCTACCTTCTCCTTTTATTTCATCCGATGAGTCCGTTGGTGGGTGAGGTCTCTTGCCATCCACCATAATCCTTGTAGTCTTTCCATCGGACAAAGGCACCATAACCTTGTTGCAAAAAGTGTGGTCATAGGAATAAGGAGAAGGATCTAGAGCAAAGACGAAGTTTGCTATGCGAGTCAAGAGCATGGCATAGGGTAGTACCATCTTGTCCATACTTTTCACACTTGCCATTCTTTTCACCATGTAATAGGCGAGGTTGAAGTGAGTGCCGATTACAAGGCAATAGATCATGAAGCTTAGGAAAGCATTGGGATGATCCTTATTTCCTCCCAAGCAAAGTACGTTCTCCCTTAGCACTAGTTCCCATTTCTTGTATAATGGGAACATTTCCGAAAGCTCCATTTGAAACGGATCTTTATAGATCACCTTGGACTTTCTAGTGACTCTTGACGAAAAGGCTCTTTCCATGAAGACGGTATCCCTTACCGTAGTTGCTTCTGGGATGGCTGTGAAGTATACCTCGTGATGATCCACCATGTCATGAAGCTCGGCCAATGACCATTCATTTGAGTACATACATACTCCTTGACATGGGATACGGAGTATCCTAGCAAACTCTTCAAGAGTGAAGGTGAACTCGTGCTCATTGATGATGAAGGCTATCGAAATGGTTCCATCTTCATTTCGAATGATTCTGATGGTCTTGTAAAACTCTAGTACAAACACTGGACAAATTTGCTCATTAATGTTCAAGAGGCAATGGAAGTTGATTGCCCCAAAGACTTTGGGAATGTCGGTGTTGTTGATGAATGAAGGTTCAACTACTCGTCCTTCGTGGAATAATCTCTTTTCCAACATCTTGAAGGCTTTCCGATCATCCGGGCTCAAGCCATCCTTTGCTCAAGACATCTTCATTGAATTCAAAAAATGAGTTTAATTTGTATTAACAATGTTGATTCTTTGATTGAGTTTATCTTAGAAAACAATGTGGTAACAAATTGTGACAAACCCATTTGAGCTCAATTTCTAAAGATGAAAATTGTACTCCTAGGAATTGAAGAATGGAAATAACAATGTAGTGAAGATTATACTTACACAAGTGATTGTTTTTTTAGAGAAGATGATAAATTAACTCCTGTGAATAGTAAATTGGGTTTTATGTTCATGAGTTTGAAAGAGTAAAGTGATGACTAGAACTCCACAGTGATCATTTTTACTTAAACTGCCTTCTGATGTGCCGGTTCCCACGGATCCCTTGAATGAGGGATCCGGCTAGTGTAAACTTAGGGATCCGACGTATCAGCAATTATCAATTTAGGTAATCTTTGATAATTTTGATTTGGGAGTTCTAATTCTTGGCTAGGGTTGATGTTTATGCTCTATAACTTATGGTTTGGGGTTTTGATATGTTTTACTAGTCCTATTTGACGAGGTTCCCTTTTTATGAATAAATCATAATTCTTTGGGAAGTTTTAAGGGCTAATAACCTATTAAAGCACTATACTTGTCATAAATGGCAGTTCTGCGTAGCGAACAAAAAAATAGCTCTTTTAGACATTAAACTTGACATTTTTTTCTTCCTTTAAGTAAAAATAAATTGTGATAACCATTTTACCCTTAAATTTATAAAAATTTCATCCATTGTCCCACGTATATAAATAACCCAATTAAGGTTTTTAGCTCATTTTAACACACACATACTGTGTGTTTTCTTCTTGTTACTATCAACAATACTTGTTACCAAAATCAACGCATTAAACGATGAAAGTCTAGTACTTCTTTCATGGGTTTCTTCCAATAGACAAAACCCACCAAAACCTATTTTTACAAACTGGAAATTAACCGATCAAAACCCATGTAATTGGTCTTTTATCACATGTTCTTCACAAAACTATGTGACCAAGATTATTATCAAATCAGTTGAATTAGCCTTACCTTTTCCTGGGAATCTTTCATCACTTAAACACCTAGATACCCTTTTAATTTCAGACGTTAATTTGACTGGAATCATTCCAAATGATATTGGAAACTGTAATGCACTCCAAGTGTTTGATGTAAGTTCCAATAGTCTTCTTGGGGAGATTCCGAAATCTATAGGTAAGCTTTCGAGTTTACGCGATTTAGTATTGAGTTCGAATAAGTTAAGTGGTGTTATTCTGTTTGAAATAGGGGGTTTGGTTAGTTTAAGGAGCCTTGTTTTGTTTGATAATTATTTGAGTGGGAGTGTTCCTAATGAGATAATAATTTATCGGTTAAACTTGAAGAGTTGATGTTGAGTAATAATAATTTATCGGGGTCAATCGCGCCTGTTCTGTCGAACTGTAGTCGGTTAGTACAGTTACATGTGGATAGGAATGGGTTGTCGGGTTTTATTCCGGATGAGTTAGGGATGTTAAGGGAGTTGTCGGTGTTCTTTGCGTGGTAGAATAAGCTTGAAGGGAGTATACCTGAAACAGTGTCGGGTATGACTGATCCGCTCCGAACGGTCTATCTTTTATTAGTCAACCACTTGTGAATGGTCAACCATAAAAGTCGCAACCGTGAAAGCAAAATGCAATTGAGTCCAGAGGAGTATAGTGTATCCCCGGTCGTTAAGTCCCAACGAGGTAGAAACTGTAATACAACGAATCGTTGACGGGTGAATATTGAACAGGAAAGGGTGATGATTTATTATACTAAGGAAATGAATCTATTCAAGACTTTGAAGTCATTTTAATTCTATATTTAAAAACGTACATGAAAAATATGCAATTTAAGTCTACGGGTACAAAACTAATTTTCCTACATTCTAATTGACTAAAATTGATTTTAGTAAAAAGCCGGGTATTTTTTCGACTTATAAATTATTTATTACGAATTAAAAACTAATTTAATCTAATTAATTAAATAAAAATACTAAACATTTTGAGAAAAATCCGAAAAAATCACAAAAACTACTTTGATTAAAGCTGGTCCTAAGAAAAATGAGAAAACAATATCTTGTTTGGGAAAATAAGCTGTAAATAAGCTCAAAAGAGCTTATAGCTAAAATGGCCAACTGTCCTTATGTAATTTATTGTGCAAAACCTAAATGAGACAAGTCCCAAGGGCAGATGGTGTTGGCGTGGTGTGTTGAGTCATTGACTGAGGAGACCAGGGTTCGAATCCACTTGGCCTCTTTTTTTGAAAATCTCTTTTTTTTTTTACCTTTTCTGTTGAAACTCAGTTCAGCCAACACGACAAACAATTTTTTGTAAAAACTTTTTCTGTGACACTGAACAAATAAGCTGTGTCAACAGCTTATATGAAGCTGTTTTGGACAGAACACAACCCAACCAACATCCTTTGGTCAGTCACAAAACAAACACCCCTTACTGAACTAGTTTGGTCTAAAAACACTAATAAGCAATTAAAATAAGTAGCGTAAAGGACAAAACTGAGTGCACTCAAACAATACCAAACCAAAATAAGCTGTAGACAATCAAAAAGGTAATAAAAAGGGAAAAGCAGTTGGTATGAATAAGTATCTAGGGGATCCTTAAACTAAGACAAAATGGAAAATAAGCAATTGAAAGCTACATTTAAGCACTAAAAAGCTAGAGTTACAGTACTTCCTAACCAATTAGACTAATTTGCACCTAAGGGATCTAAATAAGCTACAAAAAGAAACTACTAAACACTACAAGGAAGAAGCACAGAGCTGCTGTTGGTACAAAGGAACAACCAAACACCACTTTAAGCTTTAGTAGGTACCAAATAAGCCACAGATAAGCAAACCAATCATGACTAAGCACAAGGTAATTACAATAAGCTAAGACATGCATAAATAAGCTATAATTAGGCTGAAATAAAGGGAAAAACAGTTGGCTTTTGAATTAAACTAGGGGAATCCTAAACTTAAAAAAAAATGGAGATAAGCTAATCTAAAAAGGTACAATAAGCACTAATAAGCTATACTAAACTAAAGTTATTCTAGACTAATGATACTAAAGGGGAATAAAAATCCTAAATAAGCTAATTAATGATCCTAATAAGCACTTGAAACAACAAAAATATCACTTAGTCACTGGTGATGTTCAAAGAAAACAGCCAAGGTGCTCACTTTAGAGCTTATTTTGAATAAGCTATAAGAGAGTTAGGACTGAGCTCGCTACTTGAGTCCACCTAGCCCACTGCTTTTGCCCCCAATAGACACCGTAATAAGTCGCTTTCGTTTTATAATAAGTGCATAAAAGTAGAGTTAACTGTGCACAAGACAATGATTTGGCCAAATGACCCACTTTAACCCATTAGCAGACATAGTAAACCATTTTTTTGAATTTTTTTCCTTTTGACCCAAGTTAAAAGCAGTGAACTTGTGATTTTTATTTTTAAAAATTTTATCCCAACTAAACTTGACTAAACGCTTAATTAAAAGTGCATGAAGGCAACTTTTTGAAACCAAAGAAAACTTTAAACTTGTTGTAATCTTGTAAAAACCTTTACCAACTCTTAGAACTGACTTGATGCAAAAATATTGTTTGATTTCTCATGGTCAAAGTGGGTAAAACCACTTTGACCCATTAAAAAACTTTAACCAAACACTCTTTACTGAGATTTTAGTTTACAAAAGTGTTTTCAAAATGATACTTAGATATTTTTTTGAAAACTGAGTTAACTAATTCAATAGACTGATAATGTAACAGGAATTGAGTAATAAGTAACATTTTTGAAATAAGCACTAAAGTGCTTATTTTATCAAAATAAAACAGATTCTGGGGAAAGAAACTTGCATTCAAAAAGTCAAGACATTTGAAACATGAAAAACTACAAATTAAATTTTTGAAAAAATAAAACTAGACTAAAACTAGAAACTAAATTAAAACTAAAACTAACCGCCTTCTAAATTCTTGGCTACAATGTATTTATACTACAACTAAGATAGGGGTCTTCTTCTTCTTAGTGCTTCACGATCAATCTCACCCATCCATCGTTAGGTACACCTTGAGCAACTGTTTATCTGCTTGGTTTTGGCCAAATTCTTACCCCGCTTAATCTTTGATTAGAGTGTTAGGTTGACTAAGCATTAAATGCTTCTTGGAGGTAGTGGAGGATGAGGGACATGGAGAGGAAGATTAGCCTGAGGTATGGTGATGGAGTTGTTTTCATAGTAGGGTGAAGATGGAGGAAAACTAGGGGTAAAGGAGAAGCTGGGTTTGACCGTATTATTAATGGGAGGGTTCAAGTAGGGGGTCAAGGGTTGTTTTGGCCTGCTCTGGTTTTATTAGTGGGGTTAATAATACAAAAGGACCAAAATTGCAATTCCACCAAACTTGGGGACCAAATCGCCAATTTTTCAAAGTTTTTACCCAAGGATCATTTTTGATAAATTTTGATTTTGAAAGGACTTGTTGACTTTTTATTCCAAAACAAATGCTCGTGGACCTATTTTGTCAAGATTTGAAAGTCGAGGGACCGAACTCGCCAATTATGCAAACTTAGCTCGCTTTTTCATCTCGATTTTAAACATTTTGCATCCAAACATATAAAACACAATTTTGGAATATTTTCAGTATTTTAATGCATTTTTGAGTGTTTTAAATGTTTTGGTCAGATTTGACAAAAATGATGAGTATTTACACACTCATCAATCCCCCACACTAAACTATTGCTAATCCCTAGCAATCTTTTGAGAAAACTTAATGGATTTGAATCTCTTTACCAAAAGCCATTACTTCTTGAGTAGCCAAATGTTTCAGTTCAAGTAAGAACTATGGTACACCGATAACCAAATGATTTTGAGCAAACCACCGCCTTCCAACGGATTTGATTTGTCTTACCGTAAGCCGCTTGCTTCGGACTAGCCAACTCTTAGATAAAATATCTTTGGTGAGTCGATTACCAATTATGGTTTTCCAACTGGCTTTACCACAAGCCATAAACTTGCGGGCTAGCCAACTTTTCACTAATTTAAAGATATGGTGAAATAACACCATACAATTTTGGGAAAATTGCAAGCCGCCAACGGATTTGAGATATCTTTACCAAGAGCCGTTTGCTCCTGGATTAGCCAATCCTTTTGTTTATTCGACATGGCGGACTGATAACCATAAATGGTAAGTGCAAAACACTTACTCCAAAAAAAATTTTGGCCAAAAATGGGGAATTGGGTGGTATAATTACATGATAAAATTCGTGAGAATTCCCCCCCCCCACTAGAAATGAATATTACCCTCAATATTCAAAGGACCGCGGTTATGCCAAACATAGAACGAAAAGGAAATACTACGCCATTATTTTTGTGATTTTTTTTAGAAAACTTATATACAACAAATGGCAACTCCCCACACTAGTGGTACACACGTGAAAACCCATGTTTAACTATCGTTTTTGATTACCGAAGTCGCTAGCTTGACTCGACCCAGATTCAATTGTTCTTGGGAAGTAAGTGGAAGAGACAATCTCCATCGGACTTTCATTCAAGATGTTTGGATAAACATTGAAGCATGGAAAGTTCCACACACCGATGAGGTATACATAGACGCACTCGCTCACAACCGTACATGGAAATGCCGGGTCAAGATGGTATCTTCATTCCTAATGAGAAGAAGAGAAGAAGTCACGGATAGGTGAAGAAAGAAAGAAAGTCATGATGAAAATCATGACTAACTCATTCATCCATAGAATCCATAATTTTGATATGAATCTCATCATTTAAGCTCACGCGGATCAAGACAAATCCCGGTGTGTCATGATTAAAGTGGAAGTTATCATACTTCAAGGAGATATATGATGAAGTTCACCGTGAACTCCTCGAAGAGAATCATTCATGATGTAACTGCGGAATTTGTTCCATCAGACTCATCACTATCCTCAATCTGAGTATCAAAGAGTGGATTCACAGAAATTAAAGTGAATTCAGAGTCGAATTCAAATAGAGGATTGGGAAAGTAGTGAATGTTTCGGGAACAAAGTGATTAACATTCTCTATTGGACCGTTAGGGTGAGAAGTGATGAACGATCATTATAAAGGAGAATTTCAATTCTCCTAGGTCGGCTTCAAATCAAAGATATCATCATCACTTTCCTATGAAAGTGGATTGATGTGAGCGAGTTCATCGGTGAACTCCTCAAGAAGAGGATCAGATCGGGGAGTGATGCCTCAACATACTTGATGTTTCCATAAGAAGCACAATCGCCGCTAAAATCAAGAAAGTTTCAAAATGATCTAGAGAATACTCAAGAGGGGAAGAGAATCACACATATGCTCAAGTTCCCCTGACTCTCTCTCGGGATTGGGACAAGGTTCTCAACACTAGACTTTATGAATTCGTCCGATTCCTTTCGTGAACAAGGTCAAGATGCTCATCCCCATGTTTAGAGAGTGAGTGGGAGCTTGAGGTGGCAGAAGTTGTTTGAGAATGAATCTCAACTGTTGGGATATCAACCGATGAACTTGATGAATCTTTATAGAATTGAAGGATATCAAGTGTATCCTCATCATCATGTCATCGAATAAAACGAAAGTGAGAGCTAGATCTCGGCTGCTTTTTCTTTTGCAATTGATTCCCTAATAGATTTTTCAAACGCAATTTGAGAATTTATTTTAGCAAAATGCTTCTTCGCCTAGCAATTCTTCCATGGATTTCTCATGTGAATTTTGAATGACGGACATTGTGGGAGTGGAGATTTGTCAAAACCGAAAGGTTGACATTGATAATCATCATGAGGACCCCCACAATGTACACAAGAAAAACTGGAGCATTTCAATGTCAGCTTTACTCAATTCCTCGGCTTTCACTAACCTGTAAGCTCTAGATAAGTGTCTTGTTGGGTTTGCCGAGGAGTTTGAGTCATTTGGCAATGCGGGAGGTTGGTCGATATGGATAGTCGAATTGTTACAAGGAAATGGATTCCCCGTTTGACAATCGAAAGTCGAATGGGACCACAGCTCTCACAACAAAATGATTGTTGTGGATGATGGTGAATAACATGGATATTGATCATTTCCAAAGTTCGTGAGTGTTATCGAGATTTGTTCATAGAAAACGTACTCGGTCCGACACTCAAATCCTTGGTGAGGACCTCCACAAAACTCACACAGATATGTCAATATCTCATGATGTGGTGGTTGGTAGAATGAATCAGATGTGTCATGGTAAGGATAGGGAGCTTGGTTATAGATGCAGACCCATCTCCGATTCTACCATGCTAAAACTGAGACAATTATCATCATTATGAGGGTCACCACACCATTGACAACCAAGAAGGTGAGGATAAGACATAGAAAGAATCAAAGGGTTCCAGAGGGTAAGAAATGAAGAATCAAAAGGGTAAGAGGGTAAAGAGGAATATTTTGGTATTTTTGAAAAACATTTTGGAAATATAAGAAAGAAAATCTTTTTGGGTTTTTGTGTTTGTTGAAAACTGATTTTAAAATGTTTTCGAGAACCGTTTTGTTTTTATATAATAATAATAAAAAAATAAGAACAAGGATGGTAAATATACAATGGATGTATATTCAACAACACTGATGCTTCAAATTCGTAGTAACGCTAAAGACACCTCCCCAAGAAATGCTTTAATGATCCCATTCGAACGGTCTATCTTTTATTAGTCAACCACTTGTGAATGGTCAACCATAAAAGTCGACACATTTCGAGCAAAATGCAATTGAGTCCAGAGGAGTATAGTGTATCCCCGGGTCGTTAAGTCCCAACGAGGTGTGAAAACTGTAATACAAACGTAATCGGACGTGAATATTGAATGTGAAAGGGTGATGATTTATTATACTAAGGAAATGAATCTATTCAAGACTTTGAAGTCATTTTAATTCTATATTTAAAAACGCATATGAAAAAAATATGCAATTTAAGTCTACGGGTACAAAACTAATTTTCCTACATTCTAATTGACTAAAATTGATTTTAGTAAAAAGCCGGGTATTTTTTCGACTTATAAATTATTTATTACGAATTAAAAACTAATTTAATCTAATTAATTAAATAAAAATACTAAACATTTTGAGAAAAATCCGAAAAAATCACAAAAACTACTTTGATTAAAGTCGGTCCTAAGAAAAATGAGAAAACAATATCTTGTTTGGGAAAATAAGTCGTAAATAAGCTCAAAAGAGCTTATAGCTAAATGGCTAAATCGCCCTTATGTAATTTATTGTGCAAAACCTAAATGAGACAAGTCCCAAGGGCAGATGGTGTTGGCGTGGTGTGTTGAGTCAAGGACCGAGGAGACTGTGGTTCAATCCACTTGGCCTCTTTTTGAAAATCTCTTTTTTTTACCTTTCTGTTGAAACTCAGTTACCCAACACAACAAACAATTTTTGTAAAAACTTTTCTGTGACATCAACAAATAAGCCGTGGTCAACAACTTATATGAAGTCGCTTTGGATGAACACAACCCAACCAACATCCTTGGTGCACACAAAACAAACACCCCTTTACCTAACTAGTTTGGTCTAAAACACTAATAAGCAATTAAAATAAGTAGCGTAAAGGACAAAACTGAGTGCACTCAAACAATACCAAACCAAAATAAGCTCTAGACAATCAAAAAGGTAATAAAAAGGGAAAAGCAGTTGGTATGAATAAGTATCTAGGGGATCCTTAAACTAAGACAAAATGGAAAATAAGCAATTGAAAGCTACATTTAAGCACTAAAAAGCTAGAGTTACACTACTTCCTAACCAATTAGACTAATTTGCACCTAAGGGATCTAAATAAGCTACAAAAAGAAACTACTAAACACTACAAGGAAGAAGCACAGAGCTGCTGTTGGTACAGTGAACAACCAAACACTACTTTAAGCTTTAGTAGGTACCAAATAAGCCACAGATAAGCAAACCAATAATGACTAAGCACAAGGTAATTACAATAAGCTAAGACATGCATAAATAAGCTACATTATTAGGAAATAAAGGGAAAAACAGTTGGCTTTTGAATTAAACTAGGGGAATCCTAAACTTAAAAAAAATGGAGATAAGCTAATCTAAAAAGGTACAATAAGCACTAATAAGCTATACTAAACTAAAGTTATTCTAGACTAATGATACTAAAGGGGAATAAAAATCCTAAATAAGCTAATTAATGATCCTAATAAGCACTTGAAACAACAAAATATCACTTAGTCAGCCGGTGATGTTCAAAGAAAACAGCCAAGGTGCTCACTTTAGAGCTTATTTTGAATAAGCTATTAAGAGAGTTAGGACTGAGCCTGGCTACTTGAGTCCACCTAGCCCACGCTTTTGCCCCAATAGACACGCTAATAAAATGTTTTCAGCTTATTAATAAGTGCATAAAAGTAGAGTTAATCGTGTACTGTGACAATGATTTGGCCAAATGACCCACTTTAACCCATTAGCGTATATAGTAAACCATTTTTTGAATTTTTTCCTTTTGACCCAAGTTAAAAAGCCGGTGAACTTGTGATTTTATTTTTTAAAATTTTTATCCCAACTAAACTTGACTAACCGCTAATAAAAGTCACAGTAAGGCAACTTTTTGAAACCAAAGAAAACTTTAAACTTGTTGTAATCTTGTAAAAACCTTTTTCAACTCTTAGAACTTGACTCGTATGCAAAAATATTGTTTGACTTCATCGGTCAAAGTGGGTAAAACCACTTTGACCCATTAAAAACTTTAACCAAACACTCTTACATCGAGATTTTAGCTTACAAAACAGTTTTCAAAACAAACTTAGATATTTTTTGAAAACCGAGTTAACTAATTCAATAGACTCGATAATGTAACAGAATTGAGTAATAAGTAACACTTTTGAAATAAGCACTAAAGTGCTTATTTTATCAAAATAAAACAGACTGGGAAAGAAACTTGCATTCAAATAAAAGTCAGACATTTGAAACATGAAAACTACAAATTAAATTTTTGAAAATAAAACTAGACTAAAACTAGAAACTAAATTAAAACTAAAAACTAATCGCCTTCTAAATTCTTGGCTACAATGTATTTATACTACAACTAAGATATGGGTCTTCTCTCTTCTTAGTGCTTCACGATCAATCTCACCCATCCATCGCTTAGGTACACACCTTGAGCATCTGAGCCATTCGTTTGGTTTTTGGCGCCAAATTTACCTCGCTAATCTTTGATTAGATTGTGTTAGGTTGACTAAGCATTAAATGCTTCTTGGAGGTAGTGGAGGATGAGGGGACATGGAGAGGTGAAGATTAGCTGGAGGTATGGTGATGGAGTTGTTTTGCAGGTAGGTGGGTGAAGATGGAGGGAAAACTGGGGTAAAAGGAGAATGGGGTTCGACTGGGTATTATTAATGGGGAGGGTTCTAGTGGGGTTCAAGGGTTGTTTTGGCCTGGCTCAAGGGGTTTTATTTGGCAGGGGGTTAATAATACAAAAGGACCAAAATTGCAATTCCACCAAACTTGAGGGACCAAATCTGCCAATTTTTCAAAGTTTTTACCCAAGGATCATTTTTGATAAATTTTGATTTTGAAAGGACTTGGGTTGACTTTTATTCCAAAACCAAATGCTCAGGGACTGATTTTGTCAAGATTTGAAAGTTGAGGACCTAAATCGCCAATTATGCAAACTTAGCTCGCTTTTTCATCCGATTTTAAACATTTTGCATCTGAAACATACAAAACACAATTTTGGAATATTTTCTTTATTTTGATGCATTTGAAGTGTTTTAAATGTTTTGCAGTTCAGATTTGACCAAAAATGATGAGTATTTACACACTCATCAATGACGAGTTTGCAGTCTCTTGATTTGTCGCATAATCTGCTTGCGGGTAGTTTACCGTCAGGTTTGTTTAATTGTGATGTAATTGTTGTAATTGTTGTAAGGGACGATGGACGCAATTTATTCCAAACGACAGGGGCCATTTATGTAATTTAGCCTAGGGACGATGGATGCAAATTTCGCAAACCCACAGGGACCATTTATATAAATTGGAAGGGTAAAATGGTCATAATACTTAAAGGAAGACAAAATTGTCAAGTTTAATGTCTAAAAGAGCTATTTTTTTGTTCGCTACGCAGAACTGCCATTTATGACAAGTATAGTACTTTAATAGGTTATTAGCCCAAGTTTTAAAGATTATGAAAAAATCCTATTTTATCATAATATGAGGATTTTCACATGGATATTTATTGACATAGATGAAATGTCAATAACCTTATGTGAAGAGTGATGATCAAGGCTCTCGAATAGATATCATTATCACTAGTTTGTAGTTTTGTCCATAGAGATCAACGAAAAATACTATTCTTGATGATGAGTTTTAATATAGATAATCACTTTAGTGATTTTTAAGAAATCGTAATGAGACTACTAAACTTAATCATGTTTATACAAAATGACATTATTAATTCATCTAGAAAATATACGAAAATAATTTATTTGTAAGTAATTTATTAAAGATCATACCTTTGCTATTATATTCTTTTTGAGAAAAGAAGTATTAGAGAGAAATTCTTCATGGTCTTCTTAGGATGCCCAAATCCTAGTATGGAGAATTCTCAACAAGGAAAATAATAGAAAGATCTATCATTATCCAACATTTATAAAATATGATGATTTTAAAACGTGACCTTTTGTTTTTAAGAAATTTCCTTCCTTGTAGTTTTCAATCATACACGGATCGTATCAAGTTTTAAAATACAATATACTCTTAGGAAACTTGGTAACGAAGCTATAGTACCAATTGTGGAAAACTAGAAGGGGGGGGGGGGTGAATAGTTTTACCAATTAAAACTTCGTTTTAAAATATTTAGATCGACTTATGTCAATCTATTCAAATGTGTATGTTGGATGTTGATAGATAAGTATGTAAATATGTAATGAAAAGGTAAAGAGTAAGAAACCCAAAACCACAACACGAGTGTTCATAGTGGTTCGGCTACAAGGACACCTTCCTTGCCCTACTCCACTCCCCGAGTCACCTACTCGAGAGTTCGTAAGCACTACACTACACAAACTCCTTATGGCGGAGAATCCTTCACAACGTCGCCTACTCTTTTTCTGGTACAAGGCTAGACACCGGGTTCTTCTACGAGGTAGAACTAAACCTATCACAACGTCGCCTACACTTTATCCGGTACAAGGCTAGATACCGAGTTCCATTACAAAGGAGGAACTACTACCCAACACTACACAACACCTATCCCAAAGGAGACCCACTCCTTATTACAACATCATCAAGGATATCAATATCCTTGGACACAACCTATCTATATTTGTACATCGATGCACCATATCGATTGTACACCCTTGGCATCTTTCACTAATTCCCTTGACATGATCTTTTGACACCTTTCACTAATGCCTTCATCATGGACCTTTGGCACCCTTCACTAATGCCTTGGACACAGACTTTTGGCACCTTTCACTAATGCCTTCGACTTGATCCTTTTGGCATATTTCACTAATGCCTTCAACACTACACTTCTAGAGAGGAAGAAAGAACTATCAACAAGAGAACTTCAGTAGTCTTGATGATGACGAAGCTAGACAACTCATGGACTTAAGCTTGCTCGACTTCAAGAGGTGGTGATCTCGCCTTTAATAGGAACCTAGAGAATCATACAAAAACAAACACAAACTACATATAAAGATCCTTTGGATCTGAGGTTAGAGAGTTTACAATACTATGAGAAAGTATGTGTGGAAATGGCAACTTACAATGAAGAAATAGCTCACTATTTATAGATAAAAATTCACTATTGTCCCACGGATCCCTTGCTTGAGGGATCCGTCTAGTATATTCCTAGGGATCCGTAGGACGCTCCCCATAAATGGGTTGTGGGCCATGGATCATGGATCATGGGTTGTAGACTTTGAACCATGGGTATCCAAATAGATACAATGTATCTAGAAGATGCAATGCATCTAGTCAATGGGTCATGGGTTAACTCCATGGGTTATGGATAATACCCATTATGACTTATGCATGATGTCATGCAATGGGTCATGGGTTATGGATCATGTTCCATGGGTATGGGTCATGGACTTTGAGCTTTACCCAACTACATTCAATGTATTAAGTCAATGGGTCAAATACTTAGACTTCTACCCATTATATTACTCCATACAATACATACTAAGTATGTATATGTATATACCCATTATGTAAACACTAGTTGTTATACATATGCATTACTATAACATGGGAACACTATTACTTGTTTAGTGTTTTATATGAAAACGTAAGTGTGTTAGTAAACTATTGGCTCAAACCATTTACGTATTTTATTTGTTTCGTTAAAATGATTTTACGTTTGTTATCGACAAAACATTAGAAGATCGTAAAATATAAATAAACGTTTTTACGGCTTATTTGTATTAACAAATCTCCCCCTTTTTTGTTGATGACAAAACATAAGATTATTCTAAGGAAAAACTAAAATTCGTAAAAGTTTGAATTGGAGTTTTTACTCTCTTCTCCCCCTTTTTGTCAAAACAAAAAGAGCGTCGAAAAGAAACTAACACATTGTTTTAAGAAAAACATGTGAAAAGAAAAAAAATATGAAAAATAGAGGGTAAGGGAAGAGAAGTATTCTCGTCTTAGCTCCCCCTTGACGGGTCCATCCCTTTGTGAGGGCGTCAAGTAAGTAGGAATACTAAGAGAGTGCATTGCAATTATGTTTGCAAATGGTTTCATCCTTTTTGACGAACATGCTTCCCCTTGATGAGTGCTCCTTTGAAAGGAGGACGTCATGTAGTTATTGTAATCCTATGTGAAACTATTGAAAATTATTTTGCAATTTTTTTGCTTTGACAAGAGACTCCCCCTAGCTAAGGGTGTCAAAGTCTTCATGTGTATATTGAAAATCTACAAAACAAATGTTAGAAAACAAGTATATGATGCATAATATTTCTGCAAATAAGACTCAAGTTAGTAATAAAAATGTCTTATGTAAGCTTAAGACAACGATGGTGAAGTGAAATGTGATGTTAACATCAAAATGAGATATGTATTAAGGCACCAAACATATTTTCAAGACAATATGGCATATAACATGTAATTTCATTCAATAAAAATACGAGAAATGATCTACATATCTCTAAAACTAAGAGAATGACTCAAACATGTAATACTTTATCTACTAATTCTAAGAAGTGACGGAAACCTAAAAAGCATCAATGTGCTTGAAATCTAAGAATGAGTAGACTTGGTGATTTGGTCTAATCGTTCAAGGAGATGATTAAACATGAAATGCAACTCATTTCGTACTTCTTGAACAAGTCCTTGGGTGATTTGACAATTAGAGCAATTATTGTCATGACTAGGAACCGGAGGAGGTGGGATGTTTTGAGGAGGCTCCATAAAGGATGGTGGAGGTGTGTTAAGCAACGTAGGATGTGGTTCCATTAAAAATGAGGGTGATGATGCACGAGTTGGTGGTGGTGATGGAAAGTCCTCTATATGGTTAGATCTTTGGTAATTCCTTATCTCCAAAGTTGGACTATTTGGTGATGAAGGTGGTTCCCTATTTTGGCGAGAAGGTAGGTGAATGGGAATTCCTTGGTGGTGAGACTTCTAATGAGTAGAGATTTGGATGAGAAAGAGGTTCAGTAAAGGAATGTTGTCTAGGTTCTAGAAGTGAAGGCTTGGAGGTTTTACTAGAGCTAGGTGCGTTTGGTTTAGTGCTTGATGAAGCTTTTTCCAACTCAAAAGGTCGAATACTAATTCCGACGGATCTTTTAGCTATTGTTGATTGAGTTTGTTGAGGGGGAATTATAGCATTTGGACTTCTTACGGGTGATGACTCGGTGGATGATATCACATGGAGCATATGAGCATTCTTTTTGGATGAACCTTTGGTTGAAGAGTTCTTGCTAGATTCTTTAGTCATAGTGAAGGAGAGGGTGTAGTAGAAGTCTTAACTACTGATTTTTGGATTGTGGTATGAATAGTGGATTAAGCTCCTAAGAGTGCTTGGTTTATAAAGGATGAAGTTGAGTTAATGAATTAAATTCTTGACCACTAAGAAATTTGTCATGAACCAAGGTCAACTATGGTGTTGTTCTACTCTAGGGAGTCATTAAATGGTAAGCAAAAGTGTTTAGATTACCAAAGAGAGTTTGAATTCGGAAGAAAAGCTGATCACAGGCTGTTCTGTAGACACGGATCCCACGGTTCCCGCTCACTAGGGATCCGTCTAGTTATAAACCAGGGATCCGTCTGTCAGACAACGTAGTGGTGAGGTGATTATGCTCCTTTAAGGTCTAGTACCTATAAATCTTAAAGGGTTGACTTCTCTCAGGTGTCTTAAATGGTATGTGACTTTAAATGTCCAACTACAAGGAGTGGGGATACCTAATGATGGTTTTTGGTAGGAAAGTGGACTTTTTGAGAGTGTAATTCATTATTTAAGGATGATACTATTGATTTGAGGATGACAAATGAGGAAAATTGATCCTAGAGATCAGATGGTGGCTTAAGAAAAATTTGGAAAATTCCTAAAAAATAAAAAGAAATGAAAAACTAGTTTTAAGCCTATTTTGAGGTAAGGATGACTAAAATCAATTTGCTAAAATTGAGAGAAATATCAAGCTAAATGTTTTGAGACGTGAGGAACAATGTGTGAGCATTGGAGCAAAAATATGGTGAGTTTAGGGTGAATTGATAAATCAAAAGTACCTTGAATGTGATCCTAAGTTAGCTATGAGTGAGTGTGAGACCTACAGAGCTTGAGGAGGACTTAAATGATCCTAAAGAATCATGTTTAGCTAGTATGATGTAGTCTAGGGGAATGGTTTAATGTATAAAGGTCTGCAACTGCATTTCTGTTAGCCGGATCCCACGGTTCCCTCATCTGAGGGATCCTGCTAGTTATAACTCAGGGATCCGGCTACTGTTGACCTGTAGCTTCTCAGCAAATGTGCAGTTTTTGCATTCTTAAGCAAATGCTCATCCTAATCATTTCTACATTTAATAAACATATGCAAGCAACAAATATAACGCATAGTAAGTAAGGACGACTAGAATGTAAGCAAAATGAGTGGGACCGACTACTTGATTGAGATCAAGTTGTCGTAAAATTCTCATTTTCCGGGTTCCTAGGTTAGAATGTTTTAGTTTATGTTATGCCATCTTCAACGAGCTACGTCCTAAACTACATAAATATTGTTTAGATTGTTTACAGACAATTGTTCATAAATTGTTCACAAGTTAAGGTCTACGACCTTACCTTCCTTCCATTCAACCTTCTACTCCATCTCCATCTTCATCGCCTCTACTCTTCACTCTTTACCCTTCCACCCCTACTTCTTTTTCTTCATGAGGAAGTTAGCAAAACACTTGAACATGCCCTTGGTTTGTTGGAACTCTTGTGAAGGGCTCGGGACTTCTGGCAGTTGGTCAATGTATGCTAGGGGGTCGAGTTGGACGATGCCAATGGGGTTGCTACCTTCTCCTTCTTTTTCATCCGATGAGTCCGTTAGTGGGTGAGGTCTCTTGCCATCCACCATAATCCTTGTAGTCTTTCCATCGGACAAAGGCACCATATCCTTGTTGCAAAAAGTGTGGTCATAGGAATAAGGAGAAGGATCTAGAGCAAAGACGAAGTTTGCTAGGCGAGTCAAGAGCATGGAATAGGGGAGTACCATCTTGTCCATACTTTTCACACTTGCCATTCTTTTCACCATGTAATTGGCGAGGTTGAAGTGAGTGCCGGTTACAAGGTAGTAGATCATGAAGCTTAGGCAAGCATTGGGATGATCCTTATTTCCTCCCAAGCAAAGTACGTTCTCCATTAGCACTAGTTCCCATTTCTTGTATAATGGGAACATTTCCGAAAGCTCCATTTGAAACAGATCTCTATAGATCACCTTGGACTTTCTAGTGACTCTTGACGGAAAGGCTCTTTCCATGAAGACGGTATCCCTTACCGTAGTTGCTTCCGAGATGGCTGTGAAGTAGACCTCGTGATGATCCACCATTTCACGAAGCTCGGCCAATGACCATTCATTTGAGTACATACATACTCCTTGACATGGGATACAGAGTATCCTAGCAAAATCTTCAAGAGTGAAGGTGAACTCGTACTCATTGATGATGAAGGCTATCGAAATGGTTCCATCTTCAATTCGAATGACTCTCATGGCCTTGTAAAACTCTAGTACAAACACTGGACAAATTTGCTCATTAATGTTCAAGAGGCAATGGAAGTTGATTGCCCCAAATACTTGAGGAATGTCAGTGTTGTTGATGAATGAAGGTTCAACTACTCGTCCTTCTGATGTGCCGATTCCCACGGATCCCTTGAATGAGGGATCCGACTAGTGTAAAATTATGGAACCGGCATATGAGCAATTATCAGTTTAAGTAATCTTTGATAATTTTGATTTGGGAATTCTAATTCTTGGCTAGGGTTGATGTTTATGCTCTATAACTTATGGTTTGGGGGTTTGACGTGTTTTAGTAGTCCTATTTGACGAGGTTCCCTTTTTATGAATAAATCATAATTCTTTGGGAAGTTTTAAAGATTATGATAAAATACTATTTTATCATAATATGAGGATTTTCACATGGATATTTATTGACATAGATGAAATTTTAATAATCTTATGTGAGGAGTGATGATCAAGGCTCTCGAATAGCCGAGATATCATTATCACTAGTTTGTAGTTTTGTCCATAGAGATCAACGAAGAATACTATTCTTGATGATGAGTTTTAATATATATAATCACTTTAGTGATTTTTAAGAAATCGTAATGAGACTACTAAACTTAATCATGTTTATACAAAATGACATTATTAATTCATCTAGAAAATATACGAAAATAATTTATTTGTAAGTAATTTATTAAAGTTCATACCTTTGCTCTATATTCTTTTTGAGAAAAGAAGTATTAGAGAGAAATTTTTCATGATCTTCTTAGGATGCCCAAATCCTAGTATGGAGAATTCTCAACAAGGAAAATATTATAAAGATCTATCATTATCCAACATTTATAAAATATGATGATTTTAAAAGTGACCTTTTGTTCTTAAGAATTTTCCTTCCTTGTAGTTTTCAATCATACACGGATCGTATCAAGTTTTAAAAGTACAATATATTCTTAAGAAACTTGGTAATGAAGCTCTGGTAGCAATTGTCGAAAACTAGAAGGGGGGGGGGGTTTGAATAGTTTTACCGACTAAAACTTCGTTTTAAAATATTTAGATCGACTTATGTCAATCTATTCAAATGTGTATGTTGTATGTTGATAGATAAGTGTGTAAATATGTAATGCAAAGGTAAAGAGTAAGAAACACAAAACCACGACATGAGTGTTTATAGTGGTTCGGCTACAAGGACACCTTCATTGCCCTACTCCACTCCCCGAGTCACCTACTCGAGAGTTCGTAAGCACTACACGACAAAAACTTCTTATGGCGGAGAAGCCTTCACAACGTCGCCTACTCTTTTTCCGGTACAAGGCTAGACACCGGGTTCTTCCACGAGGTAGAACTAAACCTATCACAATGTCGCCTACACTTTATCCGGTACAAGGCTAGATACCGAATTCCATTACAAAGGAGGAACTACTACCCAACACTACACAACACCTATCCCAAAGGAGATGCACTCCTTATTACAACATCATCAAGGATATCAATATCCTTGGACACAACCTATCTATATTTGTACATCGATGCACCATATCGATTGTACACCCTTGGCATCTTTCACTAATGCCCTTGACATGATATTTTGACACCTTTCACTAATGCCTTCATCATGGACCTTTGGCACCCTTCACTAATGCCTTGGACACGGACTTTTGGCACCTTTCACTAATGCCTTCGACTTGACCCTTTTGGCATCTTTCACTAATGCCTTTAACACTACACTTCTAGAGAGGAAGAAAGAACTATCAACAAGAGAACTTCAGTAGTCTTGATGATGACGAAGCTAGACAACTCATGGACTTGAGCTAGTTCGACTTCAAGAGGTGGTGATCTCGCCTTTAAGAGGAACCTAGAGAATCACACAAAAACAAACACAAACTACATAGAAAGATCCTTTGGATCTGAGGTTATAGAGTTGACAGTACTAGGAGAAAGTATGTGTGGAAGTGGCAACTTACAATGAAGAAATGGCTCACTATTTATAGACAAAAATTCACTACTGTCCCATGGACCCCTTGCTTGAGGGATCAGTCTAGTGTATTCCTAGGGATCCGTAGGGCGCTCCCTCTAAATGGGTTGTGGGTCATGGATCATGGATCATGGGTTGTAGACTTTGAACCATGGGTATCCAAATAGATACAATGTATCTAGAAGATACAATGCATCTAGTAAATGGGTCATGGGTTAGCTCCATGAGTTATGGATAATACCCATTATGACTTATGCATGATGTCATGCAATGGGTCATGGGTTATGGATCATGTTCCATGGGTATGGGTCATGGACTTTGGGCTTTACCCAACTACATTCAATGTATTAAGTCAATAGGTCAAATACTTAGACTTCTACCCATTATATTACTCCATACAATACATACTAAGTATGTATATATATATACCCATTATGTAAACACTAGTTGTTATACATATGAATTACTATAACATGGAAACACTATTACTTGTTTAGTGTTTTATATGAAAATGTAAGTGTGTTAGTAAACTATTGGCTCAAACCATTTACGTATTTTATTTGTTTCGTTAAAATGATTTTACGTTTGTTATCGACAAAACATTAGAAGATCGTAAAATATAAATAAACGTTTTTACGGCTTATTTGTATTAACAGCAATGTTTCACTTCGTGTTGGATCTTTCGACCATGGGTCAGCCAGGGTTCTAACTCCTCCTGGGCACCCAGGTGATATTCATCCTGGGGTTCATTTGTTAGGGATAGAATTTGCCTAAATGTTTTCCCAGGTTCAAAGATGATCTGGGGAGAGTGATGAAGACTTAATTTCCCTAGCTTCTAGGAAAATGAAATTGAGTACTTCTTCCACTAGTGTTTCAGAAGCTGGTAAGACCTTTGCTCCAAGTAAGGATCACGAGGAAAGTGATTCTTCTGATATCGAAGTGTGTTATACGCCTTTAAAAGTTGTATATCCTACTATCTTTCTTTCAGATGATGTTGATAATAGTCTTGTAGAAGTCATTCTTGTTGGTTTAAAAAGGTGAAAAGGAGTGTTAGACATCCTGGTAAGGACAAAGTGTTTGCTAGAGATTACTCTTTTGATTTGTCATGTTTATTTTTCTTTGTTTGTGGGGTTTTAATTTTTTCTCTTCTCATAGGCAAGTGGTACTGCTTCAAAGACTCCCATCAAGGGTGCTTGCCTGGTTTTTGAGATTGGTCTCAGGTTTGATGATCTGTTAGAGGATCTTTCTTCTTAAAGAGCCTATCTAACTGCCATTCTTCCTCCAGCTAAGAGACGTGAGTCCGAGGGTAGGTCTCTGTCATCTATTTGTCATTTCATGGATGGATCCATTACTGATCTTGTATCTAATTACCATTCCTTGGTAAGGCATGCTGAGATGGCTAAGCTACGGCTTGAAAACTTACCTTCTTCTTCCTCCTCAGCTCGTGTTCGTTCAACTCAGGCTAGGCTTCAAAGCCTTGAGGTGGAATTGCTTGAGTTAAGGAAAAGGTCTAAAATTGATAAATTGAATTTTAAGCGTGAGAAGTCAGTATTGATGACTCAAAAATTAGCTTTGGAGCGTGATCATGATGAACTTTTCCATGATGTTAATCATTATACCCAAGAGATCCACCGGTTGCAAAAAAGGTTGGTGGATGCTGAGTCTGTCAAGGGTTATTTGAATGAGCAACTTTTACGTCAGGCGTAGTACCATAAACTTCATGTTGAGAGGGAGATCGAGTACTTTAGCAGGTTGATGTCTAAGGAGAGAGGTAAGGTTAAAAGGATAGAGTCTTAGTTGTCTCGATATCATGCTGCCGTTAAAGAGTCTAAGGCTCATGTAGAGGTTTTTTTGGAGGAGAAGAAGGCTTTGATTAAGCATATCCCCATTTTTCTTCGCCGTTTATTTTATTGTACTAAATTTCAGCTAGGTTTCGCTGTTTTCAGAATTATTTCGCTAATTTGGGGGTCATTAGGTTTTTTGAAGCTACGAAGCTTAAGCATCCTAGACTTCCTGTTTCGGAAGATGATAATCCTATGTTGAAGATGAGTTCTAAGGGTGCTGAGTTACACTTAGGTGAAGCTGCCTGAAATTTCTTTAAGACCAAATGGTCTTATTTGAAAAAACTATGTGGTCTAGCTGATGTTTCATCCACGAGTCTAAGTGGCCTGAAGGCCGTATATCCTCCTTGATGCCCTTGTTCGAAGTCAATTGTTTGTCCTTCTGGACAGGCTAAGTCTTGATTAGTTGTAGTTTAACCTTATAGGTTTTGTTATCCTGGGAGACCTTTTTGTTATTACCTAATAGTTTGCTTTAGATTTTTGTATGCTTGACACTTTGGGCCTAAAAGGCTGCTATTTTACTTCTCATGCTTTGTTGGATATCGATCCTTTATGAAATACCGAGTTTTCACTTTTCTGTTTGCCTACCATGTTTTAGAGCTTTTTGTTATGTATTTTGGTTGACTCTTGTTACCTTGAACAACTTTTTGTTGTTATCATGGTTAATCATTAGGAAATTGATTCCTTTTTGATGAAATAGTGTATTTCATATTTGTTTGTTTATTTTTTGTCGAGATTTGTAGCCCATATAATCAATATTCAGGTGTAGCTCATTAGTAAAAACCTTGAGTTAGTATAACTATTGATCATATAGACATGTGTGGCTTTTTTTTAATGCTACGAGGTGTTCTCCTCTAGAATAAGTGAAACTGCAGACTGTTAGTTTGTCGTTTGTTAGTGTTGGGTTCGTTAATTTGGAGTTGATAATACAAAACTTATGTGACACATTGACAAAGAATGAAACGTGAAGGACTAAATATGACAAAAGAGGAATCTTCTAATTATAGAAGATTACAGGAAATTCTTCTTATTTTTTATGTTTATTTAGTCTTAATTCACTGTAACCCTAGTATCTCTAGTTTATAAAGAGATACAGGGACATTTAGTTTTGTGTGTCAACATGTAAACACCAAAGTGTGTGTGTGTGCCCTAAGGCAGGAAAATGCCTAGGGTATAGCGTTAGACGACTAGTTTGTCAGCCTCAAGGATCCATGATTCCTTGTTATAGATAGATAACACGTCCTATAGTTGATCGTGTATGATTGCGACTGTGTTGGTTGTTTGTAATAGTGTAGGAGATGATGACGAAGAAACCTTGTTCAATAACAATTATGCTTTGATGTATTCCGCTGCGTGTTATTGTTAATTGTTATTGTGATCCTAGATAAGGTCTAAAAACCTTGAGCATCGATTCTATCAGGTGGAATCAGAGCTATAGTGATGTGTGTTCTTAAGAGTATCAACACAGAGTTCTATGTTGTCCTTAGCTACTGTAATTTTCTCTAGTTCTTCTTTTAGCATACTTATGGTTGTATCTTTAAGAGAGAGATCCCTATTAAGCAATGCTGTTGTTTGAGAAAGTTTTGACTCATTTTCCTTATAGTGCACAATTTGTTTTTCCAAAACTGCTAAGCCTCTCTTATGGTTTTCTAAGCTATAACTAGTTTTAGCAAGCTCTTCAGCCATATTATCAAATTTAGTTTTTAGAGACTCATATTCACTTAATGGGACACATGTATCTGAGCAATTTGTTTCAGTAAGTACCTCAGATACCAAAGCCATGTTGATTGGACTTTCTTCTTCATCAGCCATGAAGCTCCAATCATATCCAGCACCATCAATTGCCACCATAGCTTTGGAAGAAGAATTATCAGCTTCAGCACTTCTTCCTTTGTTCCTAGGGCTTCTGCATTCCCTAGAAAAATGCCCAAACTTTCCACAGTTGTAGTACTCCACATTTCCCTTGTCAAATCCAACAGTATCCCCATCACTTAATGCCTCCCAGTTCTCTTCATGAACCTTCTTGCCCTTATACTTATCAAAGCAATATTCCACTTGATGTCCATTTCTTTAATGTCATCTTCATGGATCTGTTTCAGGTCATCATGAGTGATCTGTGAGCCCTTTGACTTCTCAGAGATGAAGGCATAAATGGTATTGTCAGTAATGACCGCTACAGTGATAGCTAGGCTATCAGTATTAACATTAGTACTAGGAGTACTAACATTAAAACTGTCTTTCTCAATACTATTGAGTGGTTGAGCCACAAAAGCTATGTTTTGTGACCCAGAACTAGAAGATGCAGCTGCAGATCTTTTCATCTCTTACTCAATGACTTTGAAGTTATTGAACAAATTATCTAACCCTATAGTTTCAAACTCTGGCCTATGCTTCCAAACAATGACATGTGTATCCCACTTTGGTGATGGAAGGCTTCTAACAAACCTGAGATTGACATCTTCTTGAGAGATATCTACACCCAACACTGCCAATTGACTGACAAGTTTTTGAAGCCTATTGTAAACTGACTCAATAGACTCAGTATCACCAAAGAATGAATTTTTCAAATTCTTGCTTCAAAAGAGTTTTCTGAGTTTTCTTGGTGGCAGAATTCCCACCAAATCTAGTCTCAATGGCTTTGAACAAGGACTGAGCATCCTTGTGCTTGCTAAAGTTGAGTTGATGATCATCCGGTTATGCCATAAGTAGAAGACTTCTGACCTTGAGATCATTGCCTCTTTGAGTAATTTCTTCAGTGGTGACAGGTTCACCTTTTTCTTTAAGAACAGTTTTGTCACCAACTTCTTTAGAAATAGTGGATTTGTAGGAGTCTCCATTGAGCACAATGTTCCGTAGTGATATGTGTCTAAAAACACATATATTTTACCTTGTTTAAACCCACAAAAAGGATCAAAAGCACACAAATGACCATAAAAATGTTACAAATATCATTGAAATGTGTTTTTATATATTTCAGATGCAAAAGGATTGAAAAAGATAAAAAAAACTACAAAGTTTGCATAACTGGCAGTTTCAGTCCCCCAACTTTCAAAAATGGCAAAACAAGTCCCCGGGATTTTCAAAAATGGAAAATATTATTTATGGTCCTTGGTTAAGAAAGCTTGTCAAATATAGTCCTTATGATGAAATTTGGAAAATTACAGTTTTGGTCCTTCAAGTTTGGTCAAATGGCTAATATGGTCCTTGTGTATTACTTCCAAATCCAAACCAGGAACAAAAATAAATAAAAACCTAACCCCCCCATCACCACTTTTTCTCCATTCACTGAAACACTCCACCTCCAACCCATAACCCACGACTTTTTTTCCCCCTTTCCCTCCTTTTTCCTTCCTCTTTTCTTCTTTCTCCTGACACACTCAACCCCAACCAATGGCTCAGATTGATGCTCAATTGTACCTAAATATTGGAGGGCTTGGATTGAGTTCAAGAAGCACAAAAGATGACTTTGGCTGTTTTCTCACACAAAAGAAACACAGAAGACAGAGAAGAAGGAAGAGGACAGCTTAGTTTTTAGTATAAATAGATAGGAAATTGTAAAGGAAAGAGTAGTCTGGAATTTTCGTTGTTCTAGTTCCATTTTATATTTTCTTGTCATTTACTTTTATTGTAATTTCAATTTCAAATGCAATTTAATTTCAGTTTTAAATTAAGTTTTTCACTTTTGTCAAGTTTTCTTTATGCCATTTATGAATTCATTTTTTCTGTATCTACTAAGTTATTGTCTTTTCATGTTGTTAAAAAATAAGTGTTTGAAGTTCTCACAATCTTGAACCAAGATTTCATAACAGCTTGCAAAATTCATTTCTGCCCAAAGGGGTGTTTGGGATAGCATTAGTTTTGAGTAAAAATTAATCTTTTGACCCACTTTGGGACTTGAATTGGGTTGTTACAACTTTTTCCGAGTCTAGTTAGTATTAGTTTAGTATTGTCATTTGTTGTCAGAGGTATTTAAAATTCTCATAATGTCATTTAGTAACTTTTTTTTAAGGACCAGTTATGTCCCTGATTTCCTGTTTAAGATCAAGTTTTGGTGAATTAAGTTAGAATTAGATTCTGATTTTCAGGTTGTAGGTAATATGTAGTTAGTATTTATTTTCATTTGCTTTATGTTGGTCCTTGGCACCCTTGTTTTTGTACTTGTTAATGTTCAAAGATTGTTGGAATTGCGATTTATGTGTTCTTCACTTCCTGTACTCAGCCTATCTTTAGATTTATTATGGGTAAAAAATGGTTCCAATTTGGTTTTATAGGTTCTCCGTAAGCTCATATATGTCTTTTTTTTAGCTATTAGTGCATTAGCTTATTTCCCTAGTTGCTTATTTTTAAGCTCTAAAAGCCCCATAAGGGCTGTTACAGTCCACTGTTTCAGCAACTGTCACCAGCAGCCCGTGCACCATTTTTTGCAGCTTATTTATAAGCTGTAAACATCTAATTAAGGTGATCTCAAGGGGGCAAATGATAGTTGGCCAGGAGAGCTTTAGAGTCCCAGAAGCTCAAGTCTTGCTCACCCTGTAGCTTAATCAGAACAAGCTCAAAACAGTCCCTCTTGGACTGTTTGAGATAGCATCACATCAGCAGGTCAGTTGGTTTTTAAGTCCTTATTAGAATTCATTTTCAGCTTATTTAGTTTCTTTTTTTTAGCCCTTTTAGTGATTAGAATAGGTTTGGCATAATTTATAACTTATTAGTGTTTATTAGAGTTAAGTAGAATAGCTTATTTTCTCATTTTCTTAGCTTAAGGTTCCCTTAGATTAGTTCATTTTACCCACTGTTCCCCTCCTCATTAGTTATTTCCCTTTTTATTTAGCTTATGTTAGGTGTTTATCATTCAAGTTAGCTTATTCATTCATTCCAACTGTTTCTATAGCTTATTTGTGCTTAAAACCTGCTAAGGGGTGTTTGGTTATTGTTTTTGCAAAGTGATTTTTGCCAAACTTTGTGGAATTTTCACAGATTCATTATAAGTCCATTTGAGCTGAAATTTGGGATACAAGATCTTTGGTTGGTCGTGGATTTCATGATCATTTTAGTTTATTTTTAGGAATTTTATAAGCTGGCTTAATGTAGGCTTAAAGTAGGGCTATAAGGGCCATTTGGCGTGTTGAGACTTGAAATCTGGTCTCGAGCTTTTTTTCTGTAGCTTGTGCTTTTTAGGTCCCAATCAGTTGCATTAGCTCAACTTAGGTTAGATTTAGGCTGTAGTAGCTTATGGTAGCTTTTGGATAGCTTATTGCTTATTTCAAGTGCTTATTCAAACTGCTTATTTGCCCAATTCAGCTTATTAGTGGGCTTATCTAACTTTTTATATTTTTCCCAGGCTTAGAATAATATTTTAGATTTTCCTGTAAAGTCTCATAATTTTTACTGTTCATTTGTTATTTTTCTTAATTTTAATTAGTTTAAATTAGTTTTTAATTAATAATAACTATTTAAAAAGTCTAAAAAATATATTTTCAGTTTTAAAATAACTTTTATAATATTTTAGATTTTTCTAAGTCATAATTTCACTTTTCTAGCTTTATTTCATATTTTCTTACATTTTAGGGTATTTTTAAATAGTTAAAAATAGTTTTTAATTAATAATAATTAAATAAATAGTTATAAAAATAATTTTAATTTTCTAATAATTTTATTTTATTATTAGGATTGTAAAAATATTATTTTCATATCCGTAGGAATTTTACTTCTTTATTTTTACGTTTTATTTCGTACGTTACGTAATTTTATTTAAACGTACGTTTTAGGTTTTAAACGTTAATCGATTTTAAATATAGAATTAAAATGACTTCAAAGTCTTGATTAGATTTAATTTCCTTAGTGTAATCAATCATAATCCCTTTCCTGTTCAATATCACCCGATCACAGATTCGTTGTATTACAGTTTTCACACCTCGTTGGGACTTAACGACCTAGGGAAACACTAAACTCCTCTAGATCTTCATTGCATTGTTTCTGAGCTGTTTGAAGTTTATTACGGTTGACCATTCACAAGTGGTTAGCTTGTGTGATAAACTTGACGGTTCGGAAGCGATCACATAGCTTAAAGTCCAGTACCAAGAAGTACTGTTCTATGTGCATCCTCCGGAGATCATATTCATTTGACTGCAACTTAGGAACTCTGGTAACAGCACTGGATTTGCTTGAATCAAAGTCCATTTCTTCAATTCTGTGACACATGATCTTCTAAAACAAAGCTTTCAGGACACAAGCTCTGATACCACTTGTGAAGTCACAAACCTTGGATCTAGAACACTTAGCTTGTAATGAGTAGTTGCCTTAGATAGTTCCAAAACAACAAAGAGAAACTTTGTATGAATACACACAAGTATGCGGAATCTACTTGAATGTACTTAAAAGATTAAAGTAAACAAGAGAACACAGAATGTAACAACCAATGCTTCAATATTATTAACCAATAATACGGATACTCTCAAAGTATCAGGGTTACACCTTGAAGCTTTTCTTAGAATGTCTAGGGTTAAGGGAAATGCTAATGTGTATGTAAGATCAATCTCATCAGCTTCGTCATTAGGATCACTGGAATAAGAAACATCTGTATTGACTGATGGAATGGTGTGAGATTCATCAGTATTAACATCTGGCCCATCAGTACTAATTTGTAGCCCGTCCGTATTAACCACATTAGTACTGTTAGCAGTTTTATCACCAGCTTCAACTGCTACATCACCTTCATTGGTTACTAATCCTTCAACATCTGTATCAATGGTCTTTGGAGATGTGCTTTCAGAAGAGCTGTTATTCCAAAGGGGTAATATGATACCATCATCATCATCATCATCAGAATCTGCATCAGGACCTTGATTTTCTCCTGCAACAATGTTAGAATCCACAAAAACAGGCACATAATTCATGGATTCAGTTAGCATATCAATATCAAAAAGCCACTTTGGTCCTTGCCCCTCTACACTGGGTCTATCCTCAAGAAATTATATGTGCAGATTCTCCTCAATCCTTCTAGTTCTAGAGTTGTAAACCCTAAAGGCCTTACTATTCAAAGAGTAGCCTACCAGATTTCCATCATCAGATTTTCCATCAAACTTTCCTAAGTGGTCAATGGTATTGAGAATAGAGACATGACACCCAAAAGGTCTGAAAAAGTCTAAGGTAGGAGTCCTACCTAAAAATAGCTCATAGGGAGTCTTGCCATGAGGCTTTACCACTAGTACCCTGTTCTGAACATAACAAGCAATATTAACTGCCTCTGCCCAAAATGTTGTGGGTAATTTGGAATCTGCTAACATGGTCCTAGCAGCCTCTATCAATGTCCAATTTTCTCCTTTCAGCAACCCTATTTTGCTGAGGAGTCCTAGCTACACTGTATTCTCTTTTAATACCCTTAAGTTGACAGAAAACATTCATCACTTGGTTTTAAAACTCAGTCCCATTATCATACCTAATGATCTTAACTTTCTTATCAACAAGTGATGGATCTAAAACATACACCTTGTGTTATTGATATCTTGAGTTATATTACTAAGCACGCGGAATATACTTAGTAATACTTAGAAGACGAATTTTATAGTGTAATGCAAGTAAACACAGATTAAACACAAAACTTAAGCTCCAATATTATTAATGAATAATACGAGTGATCTTGCTTATCACTAGGGTTACACCTTGAAGCCTTTGTGAATAATACGTATGTATGTAAAAACGTATCTCACATCAATGACCTAGGATCTCCTTTTATAGCACAAGAAGTCCTTTACAAGATAAGAATAAACCTAACAATATAGAATATACACACGAGATCTTTTCTATACTTATCTAAACACGTTATCCTATAGCAGTGGTAATAATGTACCAGCAGTGGTAATACGTTTCCACTGCTAGTGTAATCCAAGCAGTGTAAACCACAACTATCCGTGGTAACAGATTATTCCCACCAATCCTCCCCTAAACTTATGATTTCTCTGCAAATCAATAAGTTTCTTCAATCTTCATTATCTACAAGGATTTGGGGAATTCAACTAAACACTTCACTTCTTCCTTAACTTCTGTATGGCTCTGGAACATTGATCTTGAAGCCTATGTAACAATGCTCTGACTTTCTCATTATCTTCATGAACTCTTATAGTAGTACACAGCATCACTGTAAGAGTTCCAGCTCTGAGTGGATATTCTTTCTCAGCAAGCATGAATGCATCTACTCCATTTGCTGTAGAAACATGATGAACTTCACATGAATCATAGTAAAACCATTTAGTACCAGGACATGAACATGAGAACTTCCAAAAATCATCATTATCATCTGGTTCATAGAGCCTTCTAAGATTAATCCATAACTGCATCTCCTTTGTATCTTTGAGATCTTCAGCATCAAATCTTGCTTGGACTAACTTCCATAATTTGTCAAGATCATCTCTGTCAAAAGCTTTGATAAGATCTTCAAATGTTATGAATGATGAAGTTTCACCACCTAGCCTTGTAATCTTCCATGTTGGAGCAAAGTTTCTAGCAAGAAAACTTCCCAGTCAACAATAGGATGTCTGACTTGCAGTGGTTCTGGATAAAAAACTTCTTCTTCTATCACAATCATTCCAGTCATCTGATCTTCAGTGAACTTCTCAGTTGGAATTTCTTGTTCTTCAGCAACCTTTGTCTTTTTAACAGTCTGAGAATCACTATCTTTGGCCTTTCTCTTCAATCCAGGAAATATTCTTGCTTCTTCTTCAGAGTACATAGGAACAAAATCATTGTCTTGCCTTTTTGCTCTGTAGTAAGCTCTTTCAACTTGATCATCAGTCATTCCTTTGAATTGATGCTTCTTCCAACCACCAACATGACAACAATAAGTTTTCATATATGAGAGAACTTGTGCCTTGGTTGGTTGTCTAGATTTCTTTTGACCCTTTTTGACTGAACTGATTACATCTTGAAGTGCTTGATTATTCTTCATCAGAATAAAATCCTTTAACTAAGCAGTTCTTTGATCTTTAGCTAAAGACTTATCAGCAACAAGGTCAATTGCTTTTCTCTTGATTTCTGGATTATTGGCAACCAAACCAAGAAATCAATATCTTCTTCTGAAGGTACATAGCTAAACTCTGGAGTCTTTTCTTTCAAAATTGTAGGTTGAACAGTGGAAAGTGGATCTTCCATCCTATTCAGCCTTCGAGCCTCCATAAAGCTTGCAATCTCCAATACCTCAAGCTTTTCCTTTTCAACAACCTGTTCTTCAGTAATCTTTTTAGAAACTTCTCTATCAAGAGCAATCTGAATTTGTTCTTTCTTTGAAATCTTTCTTTATGTTTGCTCCTGACTTTGCATAACAGCTTTACCTTTATCTCTCTTTTGTTTATCAATTTCTTTACTTGCTGTGGCAACATCATGTTCAACAGTGGGAATATTTGGCTCTGCAGTGGAAATGGGATCAATGGTAAAATCAGTTGCAGTACTGAAAACATCTTGTTCTAGTTGATCTTCTTGAGTATCAGCTTCCTTTGCACCTTTATTAGAAACACCTTCATCTTCAAAATCAATTTTCCTCCCCTGAGTTTTTCAGATCTGTTTTCCTCCCGTGTTTGGGAGAATTACCCAAATCTTGATCAAAACCAGCTGAATCACCATCATTAGGTGAGGATGAAGATGAGATCACCAACTTTGCAGTTTTCTTGTGCGTTTTCAACCCCTGCACTTCTTCCTTCAAGGTCTGAATTTCCTCTTTTAAAAGTTTAATATCCTTGACATGCTGCTTCTTGACATGTGCCAGGTCCTTCTGTAGAGATTCAACCTGCTTGGCTAATTTGGTACACAAAACCATCAATCCCATTTGTTGCCCACTGCCCTCATCACTTCCAACTGTGTTACCTGTTGAGAGAGGTGAATCATGGGGCAAAGGCTCAGATTCCTCCCTAGTTGGACTAGGTTGAAGTCTAGAACCACCACTGCTTGTTCCTAGACCAAAAGGTTCAGAAACATGATGTGTTTTCATGAGAGGAGTTGGCTGTTTAGACCGTCTCTCATAGGTATGAGAAACTGGTGGAGTATAATCAATGTTTGGAACATTAATTATGGGTGTGTTTTGTTCAGGTGAAATCTTAGCAAGCATTTGAGGAAGGAGAGGTGTAAAAATCATGTTGCCATCTTTCTTCATGTTTTGAAAAACTTTAGGCTTGAGACAACTGATTTTATAAACATTAGTATGGGGTTGCAGTTGAAACTCATTTAGCACTGCTTGCACAAACCTTGGATACATTAAAAATTTTGTTGAACTCTTTACATTGCCAGTCATACTTGTAAAAATATATTTTGACCAGTTAAAAATCTTATCAGTGGCTAGACAAACCAAAGGGTAAGCCATGGTTGAACTAAATTGCTCATAAGATGTTTTCTTTGGACTGAGAAAATGTAAAAGAGTATGTATAAAAAATCTCCATTGGGGACAAAACCACTCTTTTGAAAGTAGCCTTTTATCAGTGGTATCATACCCCATGGATGATAAAGTATCATGAATTTCGGGCATAGATAATGTGATGAGACCATTGAGATCACCCAATTGGAGAACTCTCCTCAAGGATGCCTCAGTAACATCAATAGTTACCCCATCCACAGCTCTTAGAGCATCCACTGTTTCATGTGTATCTCCATTCTCAAGTGTTATGGACTGAGCAGAAGTCCAAAACTGTTTGATTTGAGAGATATAGATTGTGGGTTTTAAAAGTAAAGCATACCTTATATGGGTAGTATTGAGAAAGTCTACAATCTGATGAAAAACATGGCCACTCTTCTCGTTTGACTTTTGTAGGTAGGCCACTTGGTTGTGCTCATCTGCAAATTTTAACGGTGCCATAGAAACTTGTGATGAAAAACGATATTATGTCAGTAATAATTGAAGGAATAACTAGCCAATTGAGAGAGAAAGATATATAGAGGTAAAGTTTAAGTTTGTAGCGCAAGAAAGATTATCTATGAAAAGTTTTTATCTTTAGAGGATAAATATCAAATAGGAAAGTAGATAATTTTCTATAAGTTACCCTATATATATGGAAAGCAATTTTTTTCTACAACGGCTAGTAAAATTGTGTTACTGACACAACAGTTGTAACGGCTAGAACAACAATTGGTAAAATAACACTTTCAGTGAAAACTGTGAACTAGCAGTGGGAATTTTTTCACAAAAATTTCAAAGAGCAGTGGTAAATAAAATCATATAAAAACTAGACTGCTCTTATCATAGTTTTTAGCAAACTACCAGCTATCAACGGATTTGATATGTCTTTACCATGAGCCATTTGCTATGGACTAGCCAACTCTTAATCATAAAGAATATGTGATAACGCTACACGCGTCGTTCGGGGTCAAAGGAACTTCCTTTTCGTCGAGCAAGTTTTTCAACACCCTAGGCAGTGAACCTAATCGTTGTAGTGTAGTAATTAGGGTAAGCCACGGGTATTAATATCGTTCTCTAGGGGAATAGGAATGCTAGTAAGAAGTTACTACGCTAAGGTTGGGGTTGAGGAAGATTATTTTTTATCTTTTTATGTTTTTTAGGAAATTGAAAGGTACGAATCTCGGGGTTTGGATTTGGGGGTTGGTATTGCTACCGATTACTCTATTTATCTAATTATCTAATCTAAGGTGTATGTAGTCTATGTCTAATTATTGTGTGCTCGTATGATAGTTTAAAGATGTGTTTACTTAGGTTTTACTACTCCTTAATTATCTCCTATTGGTGGTTGAATTGTCACGTTCTTATTCTTAGTTGCGTTGTGTGTCTAATGTCGTAGGGTATGCGTATGTTCCCTAACTCTTCGAACTTACCAAAGGGTCTCGTCTACAAAACCCACTAGGGATAATAAACTCTTACTCTAAGGCACTCTTTGGATGGTTTAGCTTACAACTACTCAAGGAGCTATATTCTAAGGTTCACAAAGATTTAATCAAGCATTAAGTACACAACGAATGACCTATCGCATTACTAGATCATTAAACAACTAAGATAAGAGACAACCAATCAATATTCAATAATTAAGTTTCATGTTCCCTAAGCAAACACACAAGTAAATTAGCTGGACATGGAAAACATGCAAGCATACACACAAATAATCAAAGAGATAATTGAATTAATGGAGTAAAACACTTATCTTGGTGTAAAATAGGGTTTGGAACCCTAAAATACTGTACAAGATAGCCTTGGTTCGGTTTAGGTTTTTACTCCAAAAGACTACACACTAATACTAAAAAATTCGGATTCTATATATAAGATTACACATGCGACGGCGTCACCTTATGTTTTGTGACGCCATCGGGTCGCCGCCATTAGGGTTTCGTCTTGGCCACGTTATACTTGCGACGGCGTCACCTTGTGATTGTGACGCCGTCCTCTTCGCCTTCGACGCCCGGATTGAATCTAGGCCGCCCGAAAGGCGACGGCCTTCTTTTATAACTTGACGTCGTCACTTGAAAATAAGAGTTTTGGATTTTGTCCCGTCACAAAATCCTCCGACGGCGCCGCAGATAAGCAGTGACGCCGTCACCTTGTATTTTCAGCAAATTTGGAGTGTCGCGATTCTTGACTTTAGCCATTTTCAAGATATCCGCACCTTTTCGTCCAAATAAGTGCCATTACAGCAATTTGCCTTCAAGAGACCTAAAAAGTGAAAAGAAACGATATTAAGTAATAACGGATACAAAAGTGATCAAATAAGGGCTTAAATGACCCCTCAAAAAGGTACCTTTTAAAACCTTATCAATATGGTGAGTTGATCAGTTGATAACCATATAGTTTTTGGTAAACTATCAACCATAAACGGATTTGTTAAGTCTTTACCAGTAGCCGTTTGCACTGGGCTAGTTGATTCTTGTGTGGATTAGACATGGTGAATCAATAACCATTTGTTGTGTATCTCAGTTATACACCTTTTAATATCAACTCCCATCTTTGATTGGCTATGTATCTGTATAAGTTAGCATAATTCAAAGAGTAGAAATAACCAACTTGTTCCTAATCAAAGTTACTTTTTAACCAAGCTACTATCCAAAAATATCTTCCAAAGTCAACTCGATAATATCTATATTTACTCCTTAACCTACCAAAATAGGAAAAAGTAAATATACTCATTAATTAACCCTGGTAACCGACTTTGTCTATATAAGGAGGCTTGGCGTATTGAAATCTTCATCAAAACACACACAAAACCCCTAACTATAATCATGACCAATCCTTCCAACACCATTAACATCTCCTCTGATTCAGAAGAAGAATATGTGATCGAGTCAGAGACTTCCTCAGAGGCATCAGGATGGGCTGGATACTTTCCATCATGGGCTGGAAGTACTTCATCCAAGAAGTACACTAAGGAGACTGCTAAGCGTGTACCTGCTGCAAAACCTGCACCATCTCTTGAGTTTTACACCACTTCATCAGATGATTATGAGAATGAGGATGAGACCTATTCCTTTGCAAAGATTTGCCAAAGGCTCTGACAACAGCATTGAAGATAGCTATCTCAAACATGAAGCAGATAGCTATACCAGAGAAGCCTTCAAGACTACCAAGGCCTCCTCCACAAGTTCTTGGTCTTCCATGTCCAAGAATGCACTCAACCTTTGAGAATAAAAGGAAGAGAGCCCAGAAGAACAAGCATGACTATGTGGGCAAGGGCAAGAAGCCAATGGAGTAGCTGTTGTAGGGTGTAGGATTTTATGTTTTGTTTGTGTTTAGAAGCACTTTCTCTTTGGTTGTAATGAATCATCATGATGACTTGAATAAAATTCCTTTGCTTTACTGATTTCTTTGTAAGAGTACATGTTGCCACTGATTTCATTGTAGTTGGTTAGGCATAATTTCTTCATTAGATGCAGTGGACAACAAAAGATACTAGCACTAAATAGCAACAATCTTCAATGTACACAAAGAATCCTTCAAATCTTCTTGTCACAAACATAAATCATACACTGAAAGCATTTGTGAGGTATCAGTGGTTAGTGAATAGCAAGGAGTGATTCCATAAGCTTAGCAGTGGCAAAACTCTAAGTTAATTAAGTCAACTCTAAGTCACTGATTCGTTTACCAAAGTCAAGAGACTTCATTTACTTCTCAACCACTTACACATTCCCCTCATTAACTTACTGAATCCAACTTAACATATATTTAACAAACCTTTAACTCACAGACCACCCAAATCACATACTCCAAAAATTTCACTCTCAAATATTAACATTTCTCCAACAACACCATGAGTCATTCCAGTCCCATCAATCTTTCTTCTAGCAGTTCATCTGATAGTTCTTAGGATGACTTTGTTTTGAAGAACCCTGGGAGAGTTGAGAAAGAAGAGTATGAGAAGGTTGTTTCCAGGAAGAGAAAGCATTCAAGTGTTCTCTCAAATCCTTTTCCTGCTGGTCCTTCATCACTACAGCCAGTGCCTCAGGATGCACTTATCAAGGAAGATAGCTTAGAGATCAGCTCCTATGTATCTCCATATGAAGATACAGATGATGAGACCTCTGGAAGGGTCCTGAGTGTTCCCCCTCTTGCAGCGATAGCTTCTCCTGAAGAGCTGCAACCATCACCTTCTCTACCATTGCTATCAGCACCACCATCAGCAGGTCCTTCATCATCCTCACCACCTACTGAAATAGTGGTGATGGGATTAGCAAGCCCTAAGGTGTATTCATGGATTGATATGCGAGGGGCTCCTAAAGTGATGCCAACTTGGGCCTTACCAAAGAAGCCATAGGTGGTGGATGGTTGTTAGGATGGGGTAGTGGGATAGGATGTTAAGCTTTAGTGATCAGTTTGTAGTTTTATGTTGTGCTCTGTTTCTCAGTAATGTAATGATGTTGGTTGTATGAACCTAATGGATGTAACCACTGCACCTAGAGTGCAGATTTGTTAAATAAGAATAACAATCCCTTTTATTTGCTTGAAAAACTCTTGCATCATTCTTGTTGTTATCATTTTGCATTATAATTAACTCCACCTCCAAAGCTGACATACTGTCCATCATAATGTTCAAAATCTGAGAGATAGGACTTGTTGCTAGTCATGTGCCTTGAACACCCACTGTCTATATATCCTTGATCTGATCTTTTTGTCCTTGGATGTTCCTGCACATAAAAGAAAGAGTTAGTTTCTTTTGGGGACCCAAGCCATGATTGACTTGGATTTGCATCGTGTATCAATATAGTTAAATTTATCAAAGGTCATTGATACATCATTGGGATTGGTTGTAGAGGTAGTTCCTTTAGGTTTACATTCCCAACGTGCTGAGGCCTTCACAGCATTGCCCATGTCCCCCCTTATCTTGTTTACAACCCTTGCAGTGGTACCTTTTGAATGAGCAGTGGACACTGGTGGTTTGTTTTTAGGTACCCACTGTTGGTTATAATGAACTTTATTATTCTGAAAAGTTCTTTTCCCTGTTTGTGCAGATTTGGCAAAAGTTGTTTTGGACTTTGCACTTTTAACAGGTGACTTAGGGTGAGCAGTCTTAACAGTTTTTGCAGTGGCAAAAGTTTGAGGCCATTTCTTAGTTGAACTGCTCTTGGGACCATGTTGAAGTGAGAATTTGGGTGTACATTATTTTGAAACCTGTTAGACTCCACCCTTTTATTCCCATGGACTTCCCTTCTCCCATTATGATAGTCACAATAAGCATGTAAATGATCAAAACTACCACAGATATAGCATGCCTTATTGTACATAACAAAATCACTACCTAGTTGTTGAGATTTAACATGATTCCAACTCCTTTGATTACCCCTAGGAGCTGGTGGCTTGTTCCAATACATCTCAACATACCTTACAGTTGGTCTAGGTTTATTAGCTTGTCTCCTAGGTTCCTTTGTAATAGTATTAACAACTTTTGGGATAGAAGTCTCTACATTCTTTTTAACACTCTCATCTACAACAGATGAGTCACTAGCACTCTCAAAAACATCATTATCATGCTTAACCTCTTCCTCACATTTCACCATAGTGTCCTTTAAAGGACCATATTCTCTTTCAAATTCCTGAAAATCTTCTAAGCCTGTATGAGCTAAATCTATACTTGGAGGTGATGGAACACCTCTTAGTGGTGGAGGCACTGTATTATAACCTATACCAGACTTAACTTTACTTTGTATTTGAGCATTCCAAATTTTATCAATTGACTTAGACTGATGATAACATGTGTCTAAAGTTAAATTGACATTTTCATTTTTCTTTTGAAGTTTTTCAAGCTCTTTTTAGTATGCTTCATTCACAGCAGTTGTATGTTCTACCTCTCTTCTAAGAAGAATCATATAATCATTATATTTTGTCTCATTATCTTTATAGTGCTCTAGTTGTTTTTCTAATACAGCTATAGCTCTCCTAAGATTTGACACAGTATAATTAGCAGTATACAACTCTTGTCTTTCATTAGAATCTAAATCATTAAGCCTTTCAACTTCTCTAGCAGCCCTACATGTTTTAGAACAACTTTCAAAGTTTTGTACCTTAGAGTCAGAGAAAGCCATGAGAGCAACTTCAGTAGAAACAAGAGTAGCATCTGAATGTTCTTCTTCTTGATCATCAGCCATGAAACTCCAATCATAGCTCACACCATCAATAGCCAACATTTCCTTTGGTTCTTCCACAGTTGGTTCCTTCTTTTGCTTATACCAAGTCGACCTGGTGTCCTTGGTCTTTGGTCTTCTACATTCTCTAGCAAAGTGTCCCAACTTGTGGTAGTTAAATCACTCCACTTTCTTCTTATTAAAGCCTGCAGTTTCCTCACCATTGATGTGAATTGGTTTGCCAGTCTTCTTGTAGAATTCTTTAGCTCTCATACTAAGCAGAGCTATTTGCCATTTTATGTCCATCTCCTCCAAGTCATCTTCATCAATTTGATCTATGTCTTCATGAGTTAAAATAGAGCCATTGACTTGAGTGGAGATAAAAGCATAAAAGGTAGGATCTCCAATACCAGCAACCTTCTTCTTTGATCCTGCAGTGGTAACACTAACATTACCAATGGAAACTGTAGAACCTGCAGTGGCAATATGATCATCATTGTCATCTTTAGAATCATCACTGTCAACAGAGGTTGACATTAAAGCCAAGCTGCTTGAGCTTGTACTAAGTTTCCCAGCCTTCTTCAGTCTTTGTTCAATGAGTTTAAAGTTTTTGTAAAGATCATTGAGCTTCATTGTTTCAATATCTGCTTTGTTTTCCAAGACAGTAACATTAGTTTGAAACTCTGAAGGCAAACTTCTTAGAAACTTCAAATTGAGGTCTTCCTTTTCTACCTCAATGCCAAACACAGTCAGTTGTGTTACAATCTTCTGAAGCTTGGTGAAGATGCTATCAAGTGAGTCATTGCTTGAAGCATAGAAGTTTGCATAACTTTGCTTTAGCAATGTCTTTTGTGTCTTCTTTGTAGCATCATTACCACCAAACACTAAGAAAATCTCTTCAAACAGTTCTTTAGTAGTCTTGAACTTGCTGAATGCTATGATCTGGTCTCTAGGAAGAGTCATCAGCAATAAACTTCTAGCCTTAAGATCATTCTTCCTTAGTGCCTTTTCAAAGACTAGATTCAGGCACAGAAACTGTCACCACATCTGTGTCACCAACCTTCACAGTCTTTGACACATACTTGAAAGAATCACCATTTTGGATGATCTCCCAAAGAGCATAGTCCTGTATGAGGAAGTATTGCTCAATCAGTATCCTCCACATCTCAAACTCATTAAGTTTGAGCTTAGGAAGTCTTGGAGTAGAAGAGGAGTTTGATTGGTTGTTTTTCATCTCCATTGAATTGAGTGAGTATGTTAAGCTTATTCCTTGAGTCTTCTAAATCAAAATATCAGAACCTTCTATCTGATACCACTTGATGGATCTAAAACATACACCTTGTGTTATTGATATCTTGAGTTATATTACTAAGCACGCGGAATATACTTAGTAATACTTAGAAGACGAATTGTATAGTGTAATGCAAGTAAACACAGATTAAACACAAAACTTAAGCTCCAATATTATTAATGAATAATACGAGTGATCTTGCTTATCACTAGGGTTACACCTTGAAGCCTTTGTGAGTAATACGTATGTATGTAAGTAAAAACGTATCTCACAAAGAATGACCTAGGATCTCCTTTTATAGCACAAGGAGTCCTTTACAAGATAAGTATAAACCTAACAATATAGAATATACACACGAGATCTTTTCTATACTTATCTAAACACGTTATCCTATAGCAGTGGTAATAATGTACCAGCAGTGGTAATACGTTTCCACTGCTAGTGTAATCCAAGCAGTGTAAACCACAACTATCTGTGGTAACAGATTATTCCCAACAAAGAAGGTTTTCTACTGCAGTTATGTATGACTTAAGGATTTCACTGGTCTCATCCTTAGTATTCATGAAGAAAACCCAAGTAAATCTGCTAAAATCATCAGTCAACCAAATAATATTTCTTATTATTCAGGCTGCTAACAAAGGTAGGGCCAAATAAGTCCATATGCAGCATATGAAATGGTTGGGGGATAGAGTTAAACACCTTGGGCTTACAAGAGGCTCGATGTTGCTTCCCTTTGAGGCATGCAATACAGGTCTGTTTATTTTCAAATCTGTTTAAAGGTAAACCTCTTACAAGGTTATTTTTAGCTAAAAGATTTATCACCTTAAAGTTCACATGACCTAGCCTTCAATGCCATAACATAGACTCATCCAAAGAAGCTGTAGCAACTAAACATGTAAGGTTTTCTTTGGGCACTATGTTTTTCATACTCACACTGTACATATTGCTTTTCCTTGGAAACTTAAGTAATACCTCATCCTCTCTAGGAAACTTAAAGTTAGGGGACAAAACTAAGCAATCAGTGTTTGTGAACAGAACAAAATTCTTCTTGTCACACATTTGTGACACACTGAACAGATTATATTTGAGTTCTTTCACATAGTACACATCTTCAAAGTCAAGTTTACCAGTCGTGATTGTGCCTTTACCAGTAATCCTTCTACCTATACCTCCACCAAAGGAAACATATCCTCCATTCAAATCAGTAAAGTCTGAAAGATAGGATAGATTTCCAGTCATGTGCCTGGAACATCCCTTGTCTGAATAGCCTTAATCATCATGATTGTTGGAATGTCCCTGCACACAAGATAAAAGAAATTAGTTCCTTTTGGGGACCCAAGCCATTACTGACTTGGATCTGCTTCGTGCATCAATGTAATCATATTTCTTGAGAGTAACTGATGCACTATTAAGTTGAGTGGTCTTTCTAACCCAACAAGCTGAGGGCTTAACAGCATTGCCATTGATTCCCCTAGCAGCACTGACTTTTGAACCAACAGTTTTAGTTTTAGACTATCCCAAGCATCTCTAAGATGCCTGTTAATGGTATACGTACTTATTTTAGTATGTTTCCACTACCTTTTAAACAATGTTTCACTTTATAGTTACTTGCTAGGTAAACTAATTGCGAGGATACGAGAGACAGGACGCATTTTTCTGGTCAATCGCCAATGGATGTGAACATAATTTGTTTCAAACACATTAGTTATGAAGAAGTACGGAAACATTTTCACAAATGCTTTCGATAAGTCTTACATATTTTACTCACTACAATCTCTTTCGATAAGTCTTACAGTCTCTTTCAAGGAAATAGTCTACCCTATTTTTTTTATAGCTGTTTGAGGAGAGGTTCCTCAGGCTAAGTAGTTGTCAGGGGAATAGTCAACCCTGCTTGTTTGTTTTTCCAGGCAATAAACTCTAGTCATTTCCTGATCCATTCATTTTAATGATGCAATGAATCTTTCTTTGTAGCATTGAACAGTTTCGTTAAGAACTTGTTTTATAAGGTTTGATGCCCTAGGTGATCGATACTTGTCACATTCGTGTTGTTTTCTGGTGATTTTTGAGTTCATGCACCCTTTGTTATTGTTGTTTTATGGGAACAGTGTAGATTGTGTCTCCATGATTTATTCTAGCCTAAAAGTAGTTGGCCTGGAATATGTTATTGTCCTAATAGTTAGGTATTTTTAGGGGAAGAATGCCTCTTTCCCTCAAATTAGACCTTGTTTCCTGATTTATGTTGACGTTGACTTGAGTGTCGTATGATTATGATGGTGTTATGATAACCACATTGAAATTTATAGAAAGAATTTGATTGAGTTGGTATTTTACTTGGGGTGGGAGACGCCTGTTTATAACTACGGTCTGCTTGTCTTGACTTGCTGGTTGTATCTCCATGTGCCCCATGATTGATGTGTCCCTTGCTTTATTGCTTGGTGACTTATTGTATAGTGCTATCAGCTTTCTACTTTTTCCTAGAGGATCATTCCTGACTATTGCTATTCCTACCTTTGTTGGGAACTGGATTTGAGAACGGATTGTAAAACTTTCTGCATGTAATTTTTGCATTGGTTTCCTTCCCAAAAAGGCATTGTATGTTGTGTGTGCCTTGACGATGTGGAATTCCATGATTGTTGTTCTTCTCAGTGGATGTGTCTCAATGTTTGTCTCTAAGTAGATTTTTTCCTCAGGCATGTATCCTTTAGGCAGGAAGCTGAGAAGAGGGGTTGTTAGAGGAGGTAGTTTGCTCTTGACATGGTCAGGTAACTATTCAAAGCAGTTATCAAACATAATGTTGACCGAATTCCCCTATCCAGGTAGATCCCGCTTACTAATCGTGAAGAGATATAAATTCTTCATCTCGGAGAGTATAACTTGTATGTTATCATTTTTTATTGTTTTTCCTGGTGAGATGCCTAGGTTCTTATCATGCGAATATGAGGTAGTGCAACGCCCTTGCCTTTTATATTTTTTCTTGTTCCCTAGCATAAGTGTTCAAGCTCTCGGTCTGAATTGCCCTTTCAATTTCTTTTTTGAGTTCTCTATACTGGTTCGTATCCTGGCCATGATTGACATGAAACTTACAAAAATTTCTTTGTGTTCTTTTTTCTTTCCTCCTTTAGCAGTGGAGGTCGTTTCCATTTGTCCGTGACTTCCTTCTCTGTAGCCAGGATTTCAACGGGTGTGTTTGTTAAGGTTTTCAAGAGAGCTTCTCATGCCTCGATCCTGATACCAGGACGATGTTCCTCCCTTGTCTGATGTGTTTGCCTGGCATCCTGCCTAGCCTGGTAGCTTGGCACATGTTGTCTACCATTAATGTTATTGCTTTTGTCTTCGACTTTTGCAATGTTCATCTTGCTTGTCTTTTTGAACTCCCTAGAGCGATTTGGTAGTTCTTGCCATGTTTTTGGTGTTTTGTGAGTGAGCTTGATGTAAAATTGTCACTTGGTCGTGTTACCCATGAACGCTGAAATCTTCTGGTCATCCCTGAATCCTGGTATCCAGCTTACTTCTTTATTAAATCTTTTGGTGAAGTCTATCAGGTGTTCATCCTGGACTTGTTTGATGAATTGCAAGTTGACGTAATCGCATGTGTACTCTCTTCTAGGCTGGAAATTCTTGATAAACTTTTCCTTGAGGTATTCCCATCCCGTTATACTGTTTTTTATGCCTTTAAACCAAATGACTAGTCGCCCTGCTAAGGTGTGCTAAAACAGGTGGCATGCCATTGGATTATTCCAGGCATTTGTTTTTGCCACACATTCAATTTCCGGCCGTGCGAATCAGGATCTGTAACTCCGTCATACACGTATAAGTCAGTAGGAAGCTTCAGGCCCACTGGGAGTTGATAGTCCGCAATCCATTTCACGAACTAGTGCCTCTCGATTTCCAGGGCGCAAAGATGCTCAGGCACATCATCACCAATTTTCTTATAGTTGTGATGTTTGTTTATGTCCAGCACCCTGGTCATTAGTGTGTTGAATAGGTCTACGGATGAGGCTTGTTGTTGTGAGCTTTGTGGTTGGGTGGGCATTACTGATATGACTTCCTGAGTGTGCTGATATCTAGACATGGGATATGTAGGCCCGCCTGGGTATATGTGTTGTTGATGGTACTGAGTTTGCATGTTTTGAGTTGTATGGAAAGTTAATTGTGGAATGTTTTGTGATGGTATAGCGTTGTAACTAGTTGGTTGTGTTGTTTGAGGCATTGCCTGATTTTTAGGCTCTTGTAAGTTTGTGTTTGTGGTCCTTCCTGCCCTGATTGCTGGTTTTCACACATTAACATGTCCAGGAATGCTATGTGTTCCTTGTTTATTTGAATGTTGTTATTACTGACTTCAGGTACCAACCTGGAAGTCGACCTCATTGTGAGTGGTGTTATGAAATTGTCGTTTTCCCTTGAAGCATTATTGGTGTTTGGTGGTGGACTACCTGTAAATGAGGTTATGTTCATCGGAGTTAGTTGAGATATGACGTTGTGCTCATTTTGTGTTAAGGTTTCACGTCCTTCTTCCATGTTAGTGATCTCGTCAGGACCGGTTACGTCGAACGGAGGTGGTGGTGGTGGAATTAGTTGATTTTGTTGTTTCGTCATTTTTGTTAGATGATGTTTGGAGGTAAGGTTTCTATTAAAATGAAATTGTAGATTTCAAGTTTTTGAAACAAGTATATGTTCTAGATCTGTTGTTTTTCGGTAGCGAAGTGTGTTGCTTTGAGGAGGTTTTTGTAAGTGTTTTGGTCAAAAAACTACGTCAGTTTATAAAATAAGGTTTTATGGTGGTCAGAAAAGTTTTCCATCTAATCGGAATAGGTTTCCAATGATCAGAAAGGGTTTTTTGCTATATTGTTACGTATAGCACAGATAGCGCCATGTTTACGTAAGGTACGTAATGAGGTGTGGAGGTGACTATCCGGTTTTGATTCCCATGTTTGGTAAGGACCCCAAGGTGTGACCGGAGGCACAATTTGGGGTAACACTCCCGGAGTAGCTAGTGTGTGAATGTATGAATTCACTGTATGTGAAGGAGTTGGTCCAATTATTGGAGTGAGCCTTCTATTTGTATGGATGACCCTAGGGTTTTGCGTCCTCCCAAAGAGTCCGTCGATGGTTCCAGGATGGTCCACCAATGAGGGAGACATGAATGACACGCGACGTGTTTACCTTGGTCTCAATAGATGCATGGAAGGATCCATGCACGATTGCAACACAACCTCTAAGTAAATGAGATACTGGAACGTGTCTAATTGTTGCAACGGTCCTGGGAAGGCTCCCAGTACTGTCGTTGCCTGAGTGTGTATGGCAGGCATTTGAGCTTGGCCTGGGAGTTTGTTTCCCACGTATTTTATGGCCATTGTTAGGCCCAGCTAGAGAGTAAAGACTTTAGTCAATTGGGCTAAAGTTCATATACGTTATCACGTAGTGTAGTCATTAAGAGTATTTTGATTAGTCTATTTAATCTCATTTGTAGGCTTAGTTTCCGCTAAAGTTTTCACTAGCGTTTTTTATGCTTCATTTGTAATCTATATATAGCATATTAATAAAACATATTTCGTTCTGTCACATTTTGATTGTCCTTATTATTATTTATATTTGTCCCAAAAAGATTGTCATTTTCTATTTAAAGAGTTACAACTAATGGTTTTCCTAAATTACCCTCAAATAATTATCTAAACTTTTGAAAGTGTTTTGTGAAAAGTCAACCTAGTTTTAGTTATAAGGGAAAAAAAATTTCATTTGCTTAATACCTCACTAATTACACCTATCATAATTTTTAATATTTTTGTTGCTTGACAATCAAAGTCGGACGGAGGGAGTATTGTACAGGTTTAATCATTCTATATGAATATGGTATAAGTGTGGTTTTATCTTTAAATCAAGTTGACCGCCATGAGTACTGACCTTGTGCCATCAAGTTAAACCCTAGCCACATCCGTCATCATTTCTCTAAGAAAAAGTGGGTCAATGTTTCGACAATAACTCCCAAACTTCTAGGATTTAACTAATGCCATCAACTCTATATGCTTCATATTTAAACTATGAAGAAAAGTATACTGGAAACGCCGCCTTCACCTAGATGATGCACCATAACAATCAGCCAACTTTTAAAAAACATGTGGCCTGGCGTTTAATTCTCAAACCGCTTACACGATGCCGTCAATGACCGTGGATTCATAAGTAAATTCCAGAGAAAATGTGACCGGAACTATTGGCTGAATTGGTTAGAGTGACATCACGCGCCATGTTAAGTTTCGATAGTCACGTAGAAAAAAGAAAGAAACATATAGTTTTATGTCAAATCTACGTTTATCCGTTTCGATTGACGGTTGTCTAAGTCTTTAACAGAAAATTGTCATATCATTAGCTTTATCTTTACCTTTATTATAAGTGATAGCATATAGGACATTCATCCCAGATGGCAAAGGCTCATACATTCTAAACTTGGCCCAAATATAAGCCCGGCAAGGCTAGATTCCAACAAAAGGCTTGGGAAATGCTTCCCGAAGCAAGACCAGGGAAAAATATGCCTGGCAGGCGCGTCCAGGAAAATGAAACCCCTGGCGTTCCGCCAGGGCTGTTAGAACAAGCATCAAGGTGCCTCCCGCATCCCTTACCTCAATGATCACCACGTGGATCATCTCAGACCATCATATTTCCTTTATAAGTTCTCACAAACCTAAAGGTCCTCCAATAAATACTTGGCTATTTCCTCGAAATAGTCAAAGAAAGCCAGCCTCGGCAAAACACACCCAAAGTTATTATTCTCTCATGAATAATACTTACATGCTCTAAAATGAGTCGACCCGTGAGTGTTACCCCAACTCGTGACTCCGATCACATCTTGGAGTCCTTATCGAACGTGGGAAACCAAACGATCGACCAGCCCCCAAACCTCTAATACGTACCATACGTAAACATGTCGCCATCCGTGCTATACGATACTAATAGCCATGATTGTTTACTTTTTCCGATCAACTGTAAAAAGTTATATTCATCAAAAAACCAAAAAACACCCACCGTTTAAGTTCAACACGTGAAAAAAAAAATTTTGAATAGTTCATTGCCGGTAAACCAAGTAAAACAAAAACCATTTTTGCTTTCCTGGCGTTGGAAAACCCAAAACATACTTTTCTATCATCGGAAAACTCATCCCTACCCCAAAAAAAGGTTTCACCATGAAATCCTCGTTTCCAGGCAACAAACTGAAGCCCGTTTTCGGTAGAAAAAAATGTAAAACTCCTTCTCACAGAAAAATCCATTAACAACCACCTCTCTCACTTTCCAACTCACCAGAAAACACAAATTCATCGAAATCTCCACAAAAACACAAACGAATCCTAACTCAGATGAGATCGTATCCACTCACTCAACCTGACAAACAATGGCGCTACCAATACCAACTCAAAGCAGCCTGAAAAATGGCTTGATGAAGCATGAAACGCGGCCTGATATCACCTTCAAACATCCTGCAAAACACACTTTGGTGCCATGATCCCAGGACACAACCTCAACAGCCTTCCTACAAAAAACATTCACCAACAAAATCTACAAAAACAAAACTAATCAACCTTAACAACAGGCACAATAACAAAACCCCCAGCCGAAACATCCAGTGTCGCAAAGAGGCATCATTACGACACAAAATGATACAGAACAGGTAAAGGCTAAAAGCTCATTTCCTGAAAAGACAACAAGAACAACTGGTCCCCTAAAAACTACTCCCACAATCAAAATCAACAACCACCTCATCAGGCTTGAATGCCAATCTCGTCAGTTTTACACAACACTAGACAAGGATCAGGCACCATCAATAAGACCAAGGGTTTAAAGTCAAAAAGGAACAAGCAAACGGAAAATGGAATAAACATGGAAAACATGTAAAAGGCCAGGTAGACGAAAAAGTATACAACATGCATATAAGCGTGACAAGGGGGTCTCTATCTTGGAATGCGAATAAACCAAGGAAATTCTACGTCTAGATATACATTACAATACTGCTCTTTCGGTTCTCTCAATCATTCAACATAATCAAATTGTAACATGTAAACAATGTAAAAGCATTAAAGTAAAAGCTACTTAATGTAAAAGTCTCCTTGTTACTTTTATATTACTGTTTGTATGTTCAAAACAACAATTTAGCCTAATAGACTATTTAATTAAGGAATTACAAAAAAATTTGTTACATCTTACTAAAATTTAGAAATAGAAGTCATACATGACAAACCTGAGAATAAAAACAATACTTTGATATAGAGCAATCACATAAAATCAGGCTTAAACGCCATCAGGCTCAAATGCCATTAGGCTTAAATGCCATTAGACTCAAACGCCATCATTCTCAAATGCCATCAGGCTCAAACGCCATTACAACAGGGTCGCACGCCACTACAATATTATAACTATATGTTTGAAACATTTTTAGTCGGTGACTGAACATGTCAATCATGTCTTTCGTATCTTCATACTTAGTTCACGTTACACATAGCTAAACAGATGAAAGGTTGTCACAAGATAGTGGCAATACCAATGAATTCATATATATGTCAGTTTTAGGCATCTTAGAGGTACCTTAAACAGTCAAACAGACTAATAATTTGCATATTGGTTCATGTACGTACAGGGAGAACATGTTGTTAACCTGAGTGGCATTTAGTTACATTTATTTGATTACTAAATGTGCTAGCTATTTCAAACTCTAAATGAGCTCCAAATTCTTTATCAACCCTTGTGCTTGTAGAATGCTCCTCAAATATATATAGATTTGCAATCGACACTCTTGGGAGTCAAATTTAACCTTACAAAAAGCTGAGGCATGACAACTATCAGGCAAACATGCCCTGATACGCAAATTCTATAACGTCCAAGAGATTTATAGATTCTGAACAAAAGCTCCTAAGGAGCTACACTTAGACGTCGCAAACATTTGAGGCATGGAAACAATCAGAAATAGAGATCCTGACAAAGCAAAAATACATCAGCACCCGAAAAGGCTTATCAAAACAAACTCTACAACCCCTAAGAAGCTTACAAAGGTAAAAAGAAAATACAAAAACTACATAACGCCTGAAGGGCTTACGGACATGAAAAAAAACTCTCACATAATTAAACTTAAATCTTATACACAAGGCATAATAACAATCAGGAAAAGACATCCTGATACAATCACAAGACACCTAAAAAGCTTACAAGATAGAAAGCAAAAATTCCACAGTGCCTGAAAGGCTAATGGAATTTAGACAAACACTCTCGACGGGTTATACAAACCCTCACGACAAAGAAACTATATGCAGTCATCAGGCTAATCTACCCTGACAACAAAATCATTTTACAAATGCTGGAAAGCTCATAAAAATTCAAGATCGGGATTATCCATCCTGACAATCCCTTTAAACATTGGGAAGAGTAGAAAAAGCAAACAAACGTATTCCATATCAATTGAAAGTTCATGGAATCAACAACGCTCACTCTAGAAACCACATACACATATGCGAAAAATCAATATTCAGGAAAACACGCCATTCGTACCTAAGAGGCCAAAAGCATAAACAATCAGGCTAATCTCTCCTGATAAACTCTTACGAACACTTTAATAAAATCGTAAGACATACATAAAAACATTTTAAAATGCTTCAACAGGTTGTAAAAATGAAGCACGACGCAAAAAACAAGACAAATAACCTGGCATATTTGCCATGGAAATTACACGACTACCTCGTAAGACATTTGAGTAGCGCAAATGATCAGGCCCAAGCCTTAAAAAATCCCATGTACAAATAAACAGGCTTAGATATCCCGAAAACATCTCAAACAAAAACTGGGAAAACTTATCTTAGAAAAACCACCTTAACAAATAAGGAACAAACATCTATCAGGCGCGCAATGCCCTGGACGAAAACTTCTTAGCACCTGAATGGTCTAAGGAATACGTGATAGCATGGTTCGGGGTCGAGAAAACCTCCTTTTCTACGAGCAAGCTTTTCAACCCTCTAGGCAATGAACCTAATCGTTGTAGTGTAGTATGAGGTAAGCCTCTGGGATTGATATCGTTCTCTAGGGGAATAGGAATGCTAGAAAGAAATTTATGATGAGAAGTGGGGTTGAAGATGATTCTTTTTCATCTTTTTTATGTTTTTTTTAGAAAGCTAAGGTAAAATCTCGGGGAAAATGGTTGGGGGTGGTACTTCTACCGATTTCTCTACTTCTACTAATTATCTAATTTAACTAATTACTACGGATAGCTATGTTTACTTGAGGTGTGCTCGTATGATGAATAAAGATGTGTTCACTTAGATACTATTACTCCCTAGTTATCTTTTATTGGTCGGTTGAATTGTGACGTCCTTTATCTTAATGCGTTCTATTCCTATTAGTCGTAGGGTGTGCGTATTCCCTAGTTCTATGTTGTTATCTCTCTTATAGGATTCATGGGATCGGCAAACCAAGGCTATTTCCTCCATGCACCCTATCGTCCTCAAGCATACTCATGCACTAAATACAACGAAAGCCTAGTTTCACTCCTAAGCCTATATCAATTAAGACAAGAAACAACCTAATCAATAACTAGGTTTCATAGATCTAAGCAAACACACAAGTAATTTAGCTAGACATGTTAGACAAGCAAGCATACACACAATCAATTGAACATGGGGTAGACATAATGATAAATTCGATTAACAAACTTATCTTGATGTGTAAAATAGGGTGTTGGACCCTAGAATACTGTCCAAGTTGGACTACAACTGAGTTAGGGTTTGCTCTCCAAAATTCTACCTCTTTAAAATACAGAAAAATCGAATTCTATATATAGATTTACAATCGCGACGGCTTCGCCTTTTGCTAGTGACGCCGTCAGGTCACCATTATTAGGGTTTCGTCTGGGCCAAGTCATCGATGGGACGGCGTCACTTGAGAGCTGTGACGCCGTCGATTTTTAGTTGCGACGTCGTCTGAGTTCTAGATTTGGGTCATATGGAGTGAAAAGTGTGAGAGACGCCCTCCATATTTTAGGCGTGACGCCGTCAGGCTTTAGGACCAGAAATTCCACTGAGCCGTCGCGTGCACTCTTTGATCAAGTCTTCATTGAGGGACGGCATCGCCCTTTGGGTGGGACGCCGTCAGGTTCTGCTGATCAGTCTTGAGTGTCTTCGATCTTGACTTTGCCATTTTCTTCATGTTTTTGCTTCTTTTCGTCCAAATATGCTTCATTCCAGCATTTTGCTTCCAAAAGACCTAAAAAGTGAAAGGAGCGATTTTAAGCAGTAATGGATATAAAATGTGTTGAAATACGGCTTAAATGACCCCCTAAAAGTATACGTTTTAAATCCTTATCAAATATCCCTACACTTGGTATTTGCTTGTCCTCAAGCAAATGTGCTTTTGACCAATCAATTTATAAGTTAGGGGGCATAAAGCATTAGTTTAAAATAGTTTACAACATGTAAAAGCGCCACAATAGTCATAACAAGCACGTAAATTATATACTAGCACCTCACAAGTGGTGTTTGGATTCTCTCATCTCTCGGGTTTATATGAAATATAATATGAATGGAAATGGAAGATAAACACTCATTACCTGACATAGTACATAACCATAAGCTTGAGAATAGATCAAACCGCTTTGGCGTAAGCACCTAGGAACAACTATCTAAGAGGTCTTTACAAGGGTTGTAACGTTAGGCTTAGGGTAGGGAAGTAAAGGGTTTTGTTGGATAGGGAATATTTAGTGGTGGCAAGTCAAAAATCTTATGTTACAAGCATGTAAAGTGTGGTGTTGCTAAGCCAAGACTCGACTCACTAACACTAGATAACTTGAAACAAAACAAAAATAAACATAAAGATAGATGTAGGATGGTAGCCCAGTAATGTTTTTCTCATTTTTTCATTTTTTATACATTTTTACTCTACCGTCCTCTACGATAACATCAAAATATAAGGGATTTATAGGTGCATCCCTACACTTGAGTTTTTATTTCTCTAACACTAATTGACCTGATTTGAAAAAGATCAAAACACTTGAAGTATTTAATTACGTAGACAAAGGGAATTTGAATTTATCATTATTTCCCGTTACTCCATAAAATATTACTTTTACCCATGAGACCCAATCGTCCCAAAACTGTGTACAAAAGATATGACTCGACTTAGCAACCATGCAAGTAACTAAAAAATTGAACTAAGGGTTTAACAATGATAACAATAATGCACTAAAACTGTGTACAAAAGATATTATCCTAATACCTCTTATCATTTAGTTATTCCTAACTACACAAGTGTAGTCTCACTAGCGATCTTAGAATGCATCACAAAACAAGTTCTAGAATCTATTATACTACCGGTACACTCTCTAAGCATTAAAGGTGAATGATTTTATTCCTAAAGATCTAGGGGCGAACCTCACATTTTTGGGGGTGGATTTTGAGTGGTAAACGGTTTTTGTGCTAGTCATATAATTCCTATCCATGTGACGCTTTATTAAGACTAAAGTTTAGCTCGTAAATGTCATAAAAATTTTAAATTTGGTGCTAAAATGGCCCTAACGAATATTTCTCATAGTTTATTACAAAAATTACTAAGGATAAGACAAATGATCAAGTGAGTGAATAGTTTCTAAGTTCCTGTTTTATTCTCCCTCCCTACACTTAAACTGAACATTGTCCCCAATGTTCCTCGAAAGCATCAAAGTTATGATAAAGGAAGGTAAGTAAGGAAAAGAAACTAGTACTCCCCTGATTAGCTCGGTAGGATACGTGTGAAGTTGCGGTTAAATTCTTTTCCAAAAAGAACGCATGAGTAATAAGCTTCATCCAATTTGTGTTTCTTCTTCTTGCCAAATATAACCTGCACACTTATAAGAAAACAAACGAAAACTTCGCGTAAAATAGACGGTAAAACTATATATGACACACAACTACACTAGAAAGCAAGTAAAATATAATGCTTGTGAAATGGATGTTTGCAGTTTTTCTGGAAAATTAAGACCTGGGAATTTCCAAAAATTTATAAACTGCACAAAAAACGATAAATTGATCATCCTGTTTCTACATAGCCTGACGTCGTCAGGCTTTAATACTGACGCTGTCAGGTTGTCGTGACAGAAAGTGGTCTGCTGCGTTTTTCAGGAAAAATTGCATCATTAAAACCTGGAAAAATTCCTGCAAAACATCCATTATGACTCGATACAAGCATTTGACTCTAACAAACACACATATATATCAATTTCAATAATTGTAATTCTCATGTTTATGTTCTTAAAAACTTATGTGATCTTCTCTACACTTATCTTTTTGTAAAATACCTTTATATGTAATTAAGACGAAGTTAAAAACAAAATAAAGCATTTCACAAAGTCTAACATGAGAATAAACAACAATGAAAGAGATATAAAACACACAAAAATTAAAAAACAAAACAAGCAAACAATTAAGCATGGGTTGCCTCCCACGAAGAGCTTTTCTTTATTTATGAGTCTTGTAGCAAGACTCGAAGTCGTGCTCCTATTTTCCGCATATCTTAGATGCCCATTCGAATGCCTTGACTCTTCCTTCATCACGAATGTATTCGGGGCCTAACTCTAGACAAGCGGTGTAGTAAAATTTATTCTTACAATCAACCTCAAAAGCCGGAATATTGTCCACATCTAACTCATCAATGCCCTTAAACTTTTTATTTTTGTAAGGCATTATATATTTAACACATTCGGTCCCATTTGAGAACTTGGCTATTCCTTCCTCTTGATCATAAATCATCATGGATTCCTCAATAAATGGTCTTCCAAGTATCACATCTCCTAAGAATCCATCGATGATGCCCTTAACATCTTCAAAGATCATGAAATCACACCTATATGTGAAATTACCTACAAATACATGCAACCCTCTAGCTCTCCCAACATAGCTACTTAATTTCCTAGGATAAAAGGGGTCTCTCCTAGGTCCTAGCTTTTTGCTCATGATCCAATTGTAATAGAGCCTAGACATTACGTTCATGGGCGCCTTATAGTCTATGTAAGTGTGATCCCTATACAAGTATCCTATCATGCATGGTATCTTAATGTTTCTAGGGTCACCCTTTTTTATACACGGCTCGAAAGGTGGTCGCGGATAGTTAACTACGTTATAATGATAGGCGATTCCCTTTCCATTAGGGTATGACTTAAAATACTCATTAAGTTCCTCTTCCTCACTACTCTCCATAATCTCTAATACTTTATAATCTCCTTCCCCAAGTTCATCATCCGAATCATCACTCGTGGTTGAATTGCTATCTATAGTACTAGTCGTTTCTTCAAGAGCTTTCTCAAGTGCGCTTTCAATTATCCTATTCAATTTCTTAAGTTCTCCAATTTCACTAAAGATACAAGCGCGAAGTTGGTTGGCATATGTCCGATCAAGTGGTGGGTTTTGTGGAAGTGGTTGATGTGGTGGTGGATTGTCGTTTGGTGGTGGATTGTCACCCATGGTGATAAGTGACAAGGTTACGAACAAAAACACGAAGAAGGGGAATAGACTACAAGGAAGCTAATGAAAATGAGAAAAAATATTACTTGATATGAATCAAGCAAGGTAACCTAAATGAAATAGAAGTCTAACTAGCTATTCTATTCCCCAGCAGCGGCGCCAAAAACTTGAGCAGGTTCGGTCGAAAAACCTCCTTTCTATAGCAAGCTTTTCAACCCTCTGCATGAACTAATCGTTGTAGTGTAGTATGGGGTAAGCCTCGGGGATTGATATCGTTCTCTAGGGGAATAGGAATGCTGGAAAGAAATTTATGACGAGAAGGTGGGGTTGAAGATGATTCATTTTTATCCTTTTTATGTTTTTTTTAGAAAGCTAAGGTAAAATCTCGAGGAAAATGGTTGGGGGTGGTACTTCTACTGATTTCTCTACTTCTACTAATTATCTAATTTAACTAATTACTACGGATAGCTATGTTTAATTGAGGTGTGCTCGTATGATGATTAAAGATGTGTTCACTTAGATACTATTCCTCCCTAGTTATCTTTTATTGTTCGGTTGAATTGTCACGCCATTTATCTTAACGCGTTGTATTCCTATTAGTCGTAGGGTGTGCTTATTCCCTAGTTCTATGAGGTTATCTCTCTTATAGGATTCACGGGATCAGCAAACTAAGGCTATTTCCTCCGTGCAACCTATCGTCCTCAAGCATACTCATGCATTAAATACAACAGAAATCCTAGTTGCACTCCTAAGCCTATATCAATTAAGACTAGAAACAACATAACAACAATCAATAACTAGGTTTCATAGATCTAAGCAAACACACAAGTAATTTAGCTAGACATGTTAGACAAGCAAGCATACACACAATAAATTGAACATGGGGTAGACATAATGATAAATTGGATTAACAAACTTATCTTGATGTGTAAAATAGGGTATGGGACCTTAAAATAATGTCCAAGTCAGACTACAACTGAGTTAGGTTCTCTCCAAAATTCTACCTCTTTAAAATACAAAAAAAATCGAATTCTATATATAGACTTACAATCAAGACGGCGTCGCCTTTTGCTGGCCGTCATTAGGGTTTCGTCTGGGCCAAGTCATCGATGGGACGGCGTCACTTGAGAGCTGTGACACCGTCGGTTTTTAGTTGCGACGTCGTCTGAGTTCTAGATTTGGGTCGTCTGGAGTGAAAAGTGTGAGTGACGCCCTCCATATTTTACGCGTGACGCCGTCAGGCTTTAGGACCAGAAATTCCACTGAGCCATCGCATGCACTTTTTGATCAAGTCTTCATAGAGGGACGGCATCGCCCTTTGGATGGGACGCCGTCAGGTTCTGCTGATCAGTCTTGAGTGTCTTCGATCTTGACTTTGTCATTTTCTTCATGTTTTTGCTCCTTTTATTCCAAATAGGCTTCATTCCAGCATTTTGCTTCCAAAAGACCTAAAAAGTGAAAAGGAATGATTTTAAGCAGTAACGGATATAAAATGTGTCGAAATAGGGCTTAAATGACCCCCTAAAAGTGTACCTTTAAAATCCTTATCAATACTCCTGAAACAACTCAAGTCATGAAATCTCGAAAGGTTAAATATGACAAATACATCTCCCATCATGCCTCAGAGTTCATGGAAGTCAATTTGACTAAACAAAAGTAACGCCTAAAAAGGATTACAAGAAAATACCTAGCATTACGTACAAACGCCTGAAGGGCTCGTAAAAAGTGAAATCATATTGGAAGGATAACTTTTCATTAATAAGTTATGAAAACACACAACAAATAATACAAAAGACTCAAACAACGAAGACCCTGAACATTCTATGACGTCTAAGATACTTATAGATTACATCACATCACCAGGAAAAAGGGAATTTATTAATATACTGTTTGAAATACAAAAAATACTAATGAATTTACATCAAGTTTTCCGTGAAACACTCGACTTTCCTTGAAAACAATTCCAGGAACCCAGCAGACAGAGACCTTGATCTCTAAACCTAGAAAACAATCGACAAAGAACCGAGCAACGATGGGTCGACAGTTATTTATTCTTAGAACTAAAACAACTAGCCAACACCCATCACTTAAACCACCGTAATGAATGAACCTCCTGATACAACTATCGAAGATAACCAACATAATTGCAGACAAGAACTGCCTCGTAACAGCCATGGAATCTTTAGACGATAGCCAGGAACGGAACCTCATGAATCCCTTACAAACCTGAGATTATCCTGAAATAATGATCCCAAGGAAAAGGATGGTAGACAAAGCAATCCAATATCAAACCATCAGGGAAGGACTCAGTCAAATTATGAGCTTCCACTTTTATACCACCCGACACTTCATCTAACAGTTAGGGATCAGAGAGGCGGATAAACATAAGTTATCAACCACAAATATTCCTAGAGGAATTAACTCACTCCAGAACTCAGGTCAGTTGCACACCTAGCATACTTCACCCTCGCTTGGGAGACAATAATGGACGTTTCTCAAGGGGCTTGCATTCTTTCTCAGGAATACATAGCACTGCCAAGCTAAGGGTTAGGGGTAATGAAGAGTCCATACCCGAGGTTCGTGAGATAATGAATCAAGCTCACCAAATACAGCTCTTGACTTTTAAATCCATACCAATAGAATTCGACAGTTCAGTTGGATGAGCATGAAAAAGTGTGATGGCAAAAACAAAATCTAGATAGCAATAATAGCAAGCAAGAATCGCCAAAAAAACTATCACCTGAAATGAACTAATACCTCCTCATAAGAACAACCTTTAGAGGACGTTATCAGGAAATCCAAAAACTTCAACATCATTTAGCTTTTACAAACAATATTTGACAAGATGATACGCTCTCCCACCTGGGTACTTAGAGTTTCGAACATGAAACAATCAAACTCAACTACAGTCATACACTCAACCTGAGCCTCGACAAACTATATTATTAACTGAGAAAAAGATTTTGTAAACTATTTCGAACAAAATAGAGCATAAACTTTAGCCACGTGCAAACACCCAGTGACCTTACTAATCAACACAAAACCCGAAACAAAATAAAAACAAACACACAGCTTTTCTGCTTACACCCTCACAAAATTAGGAAAGCCAACAGAGTTTGAAAAGGAAAAAGACACTTATTTTTTTGTAAAAAAGTAAACTTCAGAATGACTCCCAAAACGGCTAAGGGTACTCCCCTTTTATAGATAAATTAATGGGGGCCCAATGGACACGTGTTTAAAAAAAATTGTGGAGTCAAACCGCGTTGAACGTGTGAACCCCACACAAAAAGTAATGTACTTACAAGTGTTGGATATAATCATACAAGACACTAAAAATGGCTAACTAACAAGATTGGAACACAAATCAAGGAAAATCTCAAAATCTTCACGCAGGAAGACCCTGAAATGACTAAGAGGGAGACTATCTAGGCTAAGACAAAATCCGAGGCAACACAAACATCTAAAGCGAGGCATGACTTGAATAAACAGCACTCATAGCTACTAAATCTCTACAATAACTTCTCGCAAATACTCAAACTGGAAAAAAGGCAGTACACACAATCAATACACGACAGTCTTAGAATGAATATATTCTCCAAAATACTCAAAAGTCTCAATAAATGACCCTGATTTCTTACATACCCAGGCATAGCAAAAAAAGTATGACTCCCTAAACCGAGGAAGGCATATCAGGAGAATTCGAGAGGACCTTATCTTTTTAGTATGAGTTCATAATCGTACTTCCCTAAAAGCAATCAAATACACTAATGGATTGAGAGGACTTGATAGCGTATAGGACCTTCATCCCAGCTGGCTAAGGCCCATACACTATAAACTCAGCCCAAATGTAAGCCCAATAAGGCCGGATTCAACAAAAGGCCTATGCTTCCCCAGGCAACACCAAGACAAGACTTACTTGACGGGCGCGTCCAGGAAAACGGCACCCATAGCTATTTCATCAGGGCCGTTAAAAGAAGCACCAAGTGCCTCTCACATCCCTTACCCCCGATGATTACCACGTGGATCATCTAGTACCATCATATTACCTTTACGGGTTCTCACAACCTTAAATGTCCTTATACAAATACTTGGCGGTTTTCCCAAAATAGTCCAAGCAAGCCAGCCTCGGCAAAACACACCCAAAGTCATTATTCTCTCATGAACAATACACACACATTCTAAACTGAGTCGACTCGTGAGTGTAACCCCAAATCGTGACTCCGATCACATCTTGGAGTCCTTAGCGAATGTTGGAAACAAAACGATCGACCAGCCCCCAAACCCCCAATACGTACCATACGTAAAAACTAAGTAATATTTGTTCTCCGGTTCGAGTTTTCATGATCTAACCGCACGAACTCTGAAGGAGTATTGTTGGGAATTTAGTAAAGACATTTTGTACTGCCAAGGTTAAGTGTTAATACTGTTAGACTTAACTGTGGACTGCGAGAAGAATATACTAGCAGTAAACTGCCACTACAAATAGTTAGTACTGCTTATTTGATTTTGTATAGTCGGTTAGATAAATATAGAAAAGATTCTATAAGATGTATCTTGTATAAAAGTTATTGTAAACCTAATAGGACTCCTTAGCCTATAAAAGGAGGTCCTAGGTTAGATTTAGAGTACGAGTTATTCTAGAGTCGATCACTTGAAGGTTTTGTAACCCTAATACTTTTTAGTATTCGAATTAATATATTGAAGTGTTTTGTGAGAAACAAATTATGTTAAGTATTCTCTTTGTCATTAAACATTAAATGCCGCATAGTGTTTAAGCTTTGTTACAAGACAGCTTGCTATACTTTGTTTGTGTTAGATTTATCTAGCTTAATCAATTTGATCAATTGCTCAACTGGGATCAACAAGTGGTATCAGAGTTTTTGATCTAGAAGCTGTGATAAAAGAGAATTTGTGTTCAAACAACTACTGAAGACATGGAAGCTGATTCTACACATATGGTAACAGCATCAAAGGTATCAATGCTAAATACTAGAGAGTATGAGCTTTGGAGGTTAAGAATGCAACAGTATCTTAAGATGTTGGATTATTCTATGTGGGAAATCAGTCTGAATGGTGATTCTCTACCTGCTAAGGGTGCTGATGGGAAGGATGTACCCATCAAGACTAATGAATACAAAGCTCAGAGAAGACTGGAGATCAAGACTCATAGTATCCTTCTGATGGGGTTACCTAATGAGTATCAATTGAGCTTCTGTGAGATTGAAGATGCCAAATCTTTGTGGGATGCTATTGAACTAAGATTTGGTGGGAATGATGCAACAAAGAAGTCAAGGAAGAATCTTTTGAAGCATCAGTTTGAGACTTTGTTGCTCTGAGTTATGAAGGTATTGATCAGACTCGTGACATACTGCAGAAACTTGTGAGCCAACTTGCACTCATGAAAGCTGCAATTCCTCAAGAAGACATCAATCTCAGGTTCCTCAAAAGTCTAGCATCTGAATGGAGCATGCATATTGTGGTATGGAGGAACAAAGATGATCTTGATAAGATGACCTTGGATGATTTATACAATAATCTTAAAGTGTATTAATCTGAAGTTAAGGGAACATCCAGTTCAACCTCTAGCACACAAAATCTAGCTTTTGTGTCTTCAAAAGGATCAGACAGACATCAGGAAACTCCTTCTACTACTTATGGAGTTTCTATTGCTATCACAACAGTTTCTACTGCTAGTGATAACATAAGTGATGCTGCTATTTGTGCTTTCTTGGTTGATCTTACTACCAGTACACATGTAGTAAATCAGGATTTGGAGCAGATTGACCTTGATGATCTAGAAGAAATTGACATTAAGTGGCAGATGGCTATGTTGACTATGAGGTCAAGAAGATTTTTGAAAAAGACTGGAAGGGAGCTTAAGTTCAAGGCACAGAGCACTTCAGGGTTTGACAAATCCAAGATTGAGTGCTACAACTGTCAGAGGAAAGGACACTTTTCCAGAGAATGTAGGGCTTCTAAGAAGATTCGAGACACTCCAAGGAGGATTCCTATTGAAGATGCAAAGACCACTATAGCTTTGGTGTCCTGTGATGGTCTAGGGGAGTATGACTGGAGTGATCAGATTGAAGATGGACCTAACTTTGCTCTAATGGCCTATGCTTCTTCATCATCTGGTTCTGATTCTGAGGTATCTAATGAATCTGGTTGTTCTTATAAATCTTGTGTAAATACTTTAGAAGAGATTAAGGCTAGGAATGAGAGTTTAAGAGAAGAAGTTGAGAAACTGAAATTAGATAACTTAGGATATAAAGTTGGTCTAAAATCAGTTGAACAAAAACTAGAATATCTTAAACAAAATGAGCTAGAGTATGTGGATAAGATAGTTATTCTAGAGGGTCATATTTTTAAGAAAGACTGTGAAATTAATGTTCTCAATCAAAAACTAGAATAAGCTTCACAGGAAAAAGATGTTGCTTTTGCTAAAAAAGAAAAACACATAGTTACAGTTCTTAAACTTCAATATGCATCTGATCTTGTGAACAAGTCAATTGAGAGTCATTTAATAAGAAAAGGTAATGGCTTAGGCTATATTGAAGTAGCTCCTCCACTTTTAAGTGCTTATGCCCCCCCCCCAAGAAAGAAATCTCCTTCATAGGAGAAGTAGGAAGCACAACTGTAGGAGGGTCTTGTGAAATCAGCCATGACACACCTAAGGTAGAAAAGCAGTCATTTAATGCCCTAACTATTGAAGATTGGATATCAGATAGTGATGACGAAAAGGTTGAGTCAACACCTAAGCATATTGAGGTAGAAAAACCTAAAACAGTTAAACATGCTAGGTTTGTAAAACCTGTGTTAGGTGCAAGTATCTCTAGGAAGGTAGTTGAGTATAATGAGAACCTAGAGAGATGCCTAGAAGGCAAAAAATTAAGCCAAGAGGTAACCAAAGAAACTGGAACAACCTAATAACTCAAAAATTAGGTGATGATTTTACATTGGTTAAAAACGCTTGTTATAACTGTGGTAGTTTTGAGCATTTGCAGGAAAAAGGTTTTTACTACAGAAAATCTTCAAGGAACCATAACAGCAGGGTGAATCACAAATTTTTTTCTAAACAAACTCACTGTCATGATAACAAGAAAATGGTTCCAAGGACAGTATTGATGAGATCTGGTGCAACTAGATCCGTTACTACTGTTCTTCCAAATAAGCAAAGGTCTTTTCAAAAACGTACAGATGTTTGTACTGCTAAGACAAAAGCAGTTTCTACTACTGAGCCAAAACTGATAACTGACACTGTAATGGGCAATCATTTTTATGTTGTAAATGCCTCAGCTTGCTAGGTTTGGAAACCAAAAATAAAGGTTTTAGATAATGTTTCCAGATACAGCAGTGCATCAATGGATTTAAAAATATTTGACTATGTTGATGCACAAGGCAGACCCAAGTCAGTGATGGCTTGGGTCCCCAAAAGAAACTGGTTCTCTTCTTTTATGTGCAGGGCAACTTACAGGAGGAGCTAAAGGATAAAGTAATTTTTGACAGTGATTGCTCTGGACATATGCTGGTGACATATCCAATCTAGAAGATTTTGAAGCTATAGATGGTGGATATGTTGCTTTTGGGAATGACCCCAAAGGAGGTAAGATTGTTGGCAGAGGTACAATTAAAATAGGGAAATTGGATTTTGAAAAAGTGTATCTTGTAAATGGACTTAAGTTCAATCTCTTTAGTGTCTCACAACTGTGTGACAAAAAGAATTATGTTCTTTTTACCAACACTGAATGTCTTGTCCTATCTCCGGATTTTAAGATGTCTGATGATAAATTTGTGCTTCTTAGAATCTCTGGAACAGACAACAAATACAGTGTTGACATAAAGGACATAATTCCCAAAGAGCTTTAACTTGTCTATTTGCAAAAGCCACTGTTGATGAATCCAAGATTTGGCATAGGAGACTTAGTCACCTTAATTTCAAAACAATAAATAAATTGGTAAAGGGAAACCTTGTTAGAGGTTTGCCTTTAAAAGTTTTTGAAAATCCTGAAACCTATGTTGCATGTCAGATGGGGAAACAACATAGAGCTTCTTGTAAGACCAAAGTTGTAAATACTATTTCTGAGCCCCTTTATATGTTGCATATGGATCTGTTTGGGCCAACTTTTGTGAGAAGTTTGAATAAGAAGATGCATTACTTAGTCGCCACTGATGATTACACTAGGTTCACTTGGGTTTTCTTTCTAGGAACTAAGGATGAAACATCAAAAATCCTTAAGGCTTTTATTGTAAGGTTAGAAAACTTAGTAAATCACAAAGTAAAGATAATTAGATGTGACAATGGAACTGAATTTAAGAACAGTGTGATGAATCAGTTCTATGTGGAAAAAGGTATTGTAAGACAGTTTAGTGTAGCTGGAACTCCTCAACAAAATGGTGTGGCTGAGAGGAGGAATAGGACATTAATTGAGGCTGCTAGGACTATGTTGTCTGAATCAAAATTACCTACTACTTTTGGGCTAAAGCGATTAAATCTAACTGCTTGTTTTGTGCAAAATAGGAGTAAAGTAGTTAAGCCTCATAACAAGACCCCTTATGAATTGTTGCATGGTAGAAAGCCCATGATAGATTTCTTAAAACCATTTGGGTGTCCTGTTACTATCTTGAATACCATAGATCACCTAGGCAAATTTGATGAGAAGGCAGACAAAGGGTTCTTTGTAGGGTACTCTACTAATAGCAAGGCCTTTAGGGTGTTTAACAATAGAACTAGGCATGTGGAAGAGAATTTACATGTTAAGTTTAGTGGGAGTACACCTAACATTGCAGGAAGTGGACCTGACTGGTTATTTGACATTGATTCTTTAACCAGAACTATGAATTATGAGCTAGTGTCTACAAGTACATCTAACCAGTCTACAGGTACAAAATTCAATTCTAATGCGGGTACACAAGCCAAGAAGAATGGATTTGCAGAAGAATTTGTGTTGATAGAAAAGTGGAAGTTGGATAAACTTCTCATGCCCAAAGAGTTAAAGAAAAAGATCCCAAAAGATGATCCTCTGGAAAGTGTGGCAAAAGGTGATGCAGAAGGTGGGGCTAAACCTCATTATGTATAAAAGGTGGTTACTGAAGGACCACAAATTGATGATGAAGTCCAGGATAGTGCATCAGCAAATTCTGCTAAGGGAGGAAGAGAAACTGGCACTAGCCCACCAGTTCCTACTGATACGTTTGTCATTAGTTCACCAGTTGCTACTGACACTCTAGGCCAACAGTTTCTACTGCTAAGCCTAGCAGTTCTCCATATCTAATGTTTCACACAGTGGATAAAGATGGGAAGTCCTATGTTGATGATGACTATCCAGATGATCCTAACATGCCTGGTTTGGAGCATATTTATGAAGACACTGATGATGAGGTTTTGGATGGTTTTAGTGCAGAGGCTGATCTGGATAATATGGATTCTTCTTATTCTACCAGTCCTACACACACCACAGGAATTCATAAACATCATCCAAAAGATCAAATTCTAGGAGATTCTCAGTCTGCTGTTCAAACAAGGAGTAAACTTAAAGGATTGAAGAATCGATGGTTATTTGCTCAAACCCTTCATCAGAGAAATAGCCACAAAGATCTGCAAAATTGCATGTTTGATTGTTTTCTGTCACAGATGGAACCCAAGAATGCGTATAAGGCATTACAAGATTCAAGTTGAGTGGAAGCTATGCAAGAGGAGTTACTGCAATTTAATCTTCAAGAAGTTTGGACCTTTGTGGATCTGCCTAATGGGAAGAAAGCAATAGGAACAAAATGGGTTTTCAGATGCAAACGGGATGAAAGAGGTATAGTGGTCAAAAACAAGGCAAGGTTAGTGGCTCAGGGATACACTCAAGAAGAAGGCATAGATTATGATGAAGTTTTTTCACTAGTGGCAATAATAGAGGCTATCAGACTGTTCTTGGCTTATGCTTCATAAAAGAACTTCACAGTACATCAGATGGATGTGAAAAGTGCTTTCCTATATGGGACGATTGAGGAGGAAGTCAATGTCTCCCAACCACCTAGTTTTGAAGATCCTGAATTTCCAGATAGAGTTTACAAGGTGGAGAAGGCACTATATGGATTACATCAGGCTCCTAGAGCTTGGTATGACACCTTATCCAAATATTTGTTGACCAATAGGTTTGTTAGAGGCACAATTGACAAAACCTTGTTCATAAAAAGGACTAAAAGTGACATCTTACTGGTTCAAGTTTATGTTGATGACATTATTTTTGATTCAACAAATAAGGTGTTATGTGATGAGTTTGAGAAGCTAATGCATAGCAGGTTCCAAATGAGTTCCATGGGTGAACTAACTTTCTTCTTAGGTCTTCAAGTCAAGCAGAAAAATGAAGGCATTTTCATCATTCAGGAGAAGTATGTGACTAATATTTTGAAGAAGTTTGGGTTTAATGATGTGAAGCCTGCTAAGAATACTATGGATCCAAACAAGCCTTTGGTTAAAGATGAAGATGGTGAAAAGATTGACATACATCTCTACAGGTCCATGATTGGTTCTTTGATGTATCTAACAGTTTCAAGGCCAGACATTATGTTTGTTGTGTGTGCATGTGCCAGATTTCAAGTGTCTCCCAAGATATCTCACTTGAATGTTGTCAAGAGGATTTTTAGGTACTTAAGGAGTCAACCTAGGTTGGGCCTTTGGTATCCTAAAGATTCACCCATTTATCTGGTGGCATACTCAGATAGTGATTATGCTGGAGCATGTTTGGATAGGAAATCAACTACTGTAGGATGTCAGTATCTTGGACATAGGTTGATTTCATGGCAGTGTAAGAAAAAGACAGTGGTGGCAAATTCTACAAATGAAGCAGAGTACATTGCTGCTTCAAGTTGATGTGGTCAAGTGCTATGAATACAAAATCAATTACTGGACTATGGGTACAATTTTATGAACACCAAGCTTTATATTGACAATAGCAGTACAATGTGCATTATTAAAAATCCTATTTTTCATTCGAAAACAAAACATATTGAGATAAGACACCATTTTATAAGAGATTGTTATGAAAAGAAACTTATTCAAATTGTTAAAATTAATACTGAAAACAATGTTGCAGATTTGCTCATAAAAGGCTTTGATGTGGGTAGATTTTAGTTTTTAATTGCAAGTATTGATATGATGAATCTCTAATCAAAAATCTTATCTCGTTGTGTTTTTTTTAATTTTTATAAAGGATTTGTACTGTTATTGAGGTCAAAGTCTGTTTCTACTGCTACATTAAGTTTTTTGATAAAAGCAGTTTTACTATATGTTAATACATATAAGCCGTAAAAACGTTTATTTATATTTTACGATCCTCTAATGTTTTGTCGATAACAAACATAAAATCATTTTAACGAAACAAATAAAATATGTAAATAGTTTGAGCCAATAGTTTACTAACACACTTACATTTTCACATAAAACACTAAAACAAGTAATAGTGTTTTCATGATCTAGTAATGCATATGTACAACAACTAGTATTTACATATTGGGGAGATATATACATACTTAGTATGTATTATAATGGGTAATAGAATGGGTAGAAGATTAAGTATTTAACCCATTAACTTAATACATTGAATAAAGTTGGGTAAAAACCAAAGTCCATGACCCATACCCATTAAGCATAACCCATAACCATTGCATGACATCAAGCATAAGTCATAATGGGTATTATCCATGACCCATGGACTAGATTGCATGACATCATGCATAAGTCATAATGGGTATTATCCATGACCCATGGAGCTAACCCATAACCCATGGACTAGATGCATTGCATCTACTAGATACATTGTATCCACTTGGATACCCATGGTCCAAAGCCTAGGACCCATGACCCATAACCCATGACCCATGAACCATAACCCATGGGCAAATAGGATCGTCCTACGGTTCCCCCAGTTTACACTGGACGGATCCCTCAAGTAAGGGATCCATGGGATCCGTGGAATAGTAGCATGTTTTCTTCTATAAATAGTGAGCCATTTCTTCATTGTAGGTTGCCACTCCTACACATACTTTCACCTAGTATTGTAAACTCTCTAACCTCATATCCAAAGGATCTTTCTATGTAGTTTGTGTTTGTTTTTGTGTGATTCTCTAGGTTCCTCTTAAAGGCGAGATCACCACCTCTTGAAGTCGAGCAAGCTCAAGTCCATGAGTTTCCATGCTTCATCATCATCAAGACTACTGAAGTTCTCTTGTTGATAGTTCTTTCTTCCTCTCTAGAAGTGTTGTGTCAAAGGCATTAGTGAAGGATGCCAAAAGGGTCAAGACGAAGGCATTAGTGAAAGGTGCTTAACGTCTGTGTCAAAGGCATTAGTGAAGGATTCCAAAAGAGTCAAGACGAAGGCATTAGTAAAAGGTGTTGAACGTCCGTGTCAAAGGCATTAGTGAAGGATGCCAAAAGGGTCAAGTCAAAGGCATTAGTGAAAGATACCAAGGGTGTACAATCGATATGGTGTATCGGTGTACAAATAGAGATAGGTTGTATCCAAGGATATTGATATCCTTGATGACGTTGTAATAAGGAGTGAGTCTCCTTTGGGATACGGGTTGTGTAGTGTTGGGTAGTAGTTCCTCCTTTGTAGTGGAACTCGGTATCTAGCCTTGTACCGGATAAAGTGTAGGCGACATTGCGATAGGTGTTGTTCTACCTTGTGGAAGAACCCGGTATCTAGCCTTGTACCGGAAAAAGAGTAGGCGACGTTGTGAAGGCTTCTCCGCCATAAGGATTTTTGTGTCGTGTACTGATTACAAACTCTCGAGTAGGTGACTTGGGGAGTGGAGTAGGGCAAGGAAGGTGTCCTTGTAGCCGAACCACTATAAACACTCGTGTCGTGGTTTTGTGTTTCTTACTCTTTACCTTTTCATTACATATATACATATCTATCTATCAACATCCAACATACACATCTAAATAGATTGACATAAGTCGATCTAAATATCTTTAAACGAAGTTTAAATCGGTAAAACTATTCAACCCCCCCTTATAGTTTTCCACAATTGGCATCAGAGCTTCGTTACCAAGTTTCTTAGTGTTGGGTTCAGTAAATACCCTAACCCATTAATCTTGGATTTGAATAGAAAATAGCCCAAGTGTTTAGTCCGTTAAACACTAACAGGTCACTGAGTGCATAATCTCTCAGTGAGTCATCTTCAGGATACTCAGTGTGAGGCGAAGAAGAAGTCTCTCCACCATGAAAGGCGGAACTTAAAGGGTGAAGACTGAGTCAAGAAGAAGATTATGGATTCAGTGAGTGATGACAATAACTCACTGAATCCCTAAGACTCCTCTCCAACTACTTACACCGAAGACAAACTGAAGTAGAAGATGAAGAATGTAAAGACCGAAGAATGAGCGGACAAGGGGATAAGTTTGAATCGATAAGACGAAGTCCTTATCAACCAAAGTCAACTTTCCCTGAATGGCAAAAGATCGGGCTCAGTGTCATCACTGACCTTAGGAAAGTAGTCTTGTCTCTTACCTAGAATAGCCTTTGTAAATAGAGACAAAATACATCAGTAATTTGTCTTCTGTAGAATGTCAGTTTGTCACTTAGGAAAGAGTTAAAACTCATACATGTATAAATAGCATAAGAGATGGAGTGAAAAGATTAAGCTTGTGAATTGTAAAAACATACATACATGCAAGCCATCTTTTCACTCCTCCAAATACAACTTAATCCCTGAGATAGCTCAGTGGGTTCTAAGAGTTGTGCTCAGACTTAGCCTGAGCTTAGAGAGGAGTCACCAAACTGTGTTATTTCAATCCCATGTATCTTTCCGCAAGTACTTGGGTAACGATTCTTTTGATTCATTTCTAATAAAGAATATGATGTTGAAAATTACTTTGTGTGTTTTATTTATGTTAATTTCAGTAATTGTTCACTATTAACTTGTTTTATATTCTTAAACTGTTTTTAAACGATAGTGAACGGGGAACAACAAGTGGTATCAGAGCAAGGCTAATTATAAAACTCTATTTTAGGCCGCTCTAAAAGTTTTTAAATTAGGATCCTAAATGGCTGAAATTGATGTACCCCAACTAGTCAATAAAAAGGGTGGAGCTTATTCAAATTTGTTGCCCCAGACTTGAAGTTGGCAAATTTAACAAATGGAAAAAGCGTATGCTTTTCTATTTGATTGGGATGGAACCTTATTATATCAAGTGTATAAATGAAGGTCCATTTGTCCCAAAGACTGTTGAAGGTTTGCCTAAACCCAAGCTCAGTGACTCAGGATGAGAGGAGAGTGGTCAACCAGGACCAAAGACTCAAAAGTATCATCATATCATGTCTTCATGATGATATTATGGAGTCATTTATAAGTTGTAGTACAACTAAACAAACCCACAGGATGACGTGGTCCACGCCATGAAGGTCCATCCGATACCAAGGAAAATAGGATAATGGACCTGAAACTTGAGTATAACACCTTCAAGGCTAAGGACTCAGAAACTCTGTCTCAAACTTACACCCGGTACAAAACTCTTTTAAATGAACTTTCAAATGATGGTGTTAAGTTGTCCAAACATGAAATTAATGTTGGTTTTATCAATAGTCTCCCTGGGAAGTGGTTAAATTTCTCTCAGGGACTTAGGAATGCTAATCATATCAAGAATCTTGAACTTCCTGAAATTTATGGGAAATTTGTCTATGAGGAAAACCTCATCAACAGACGATACCCTGACTTAAAAAGTCTCGAGAAGTCAAGAAGTCTCTGACCACCACATCATCACCAATATCAACTGCTTTCTATTCTAACAATGTGGTTCAAGATTTTTAGGAAAATTCTGATGATGAGCCTGATGAGAGATCAAGTGAGGAGTACCTAAATGACCTGAACGTCGAATTTCAGGAAAGGGCACTCCTTGCTAACTCTCGAAGGTTTATAAAAAGAAACAAAGGTTTTTCAAATGCTAAAGCAAATGAGGACACTGAATGCTTTAAGTGTCACAAAAGGGTCATTTTGCAAAAGACTGTTTTTCTAAAACAATTTCAGAACCCTCTTACAAACCATCAGGGTCAAATCAGTCCTCAGGCTTTAGTAAATTTCAACCAAAAATGTATCAGTCTCATCAAAACTTTCAAAACAAATATGATAATAACAAAACCATTGATTATGAAGCTAAGTATAAGAAAGCAAAAGCTAATCTTGCATTGCTTGAGGCCAGTCCCTCAGAAACAACAAAAAGTGTTCAAACTATGCAGGGTAAAAACAAGGGCCTCGTTCTGAAAACCTTCGACCGGATGAAGAGCCGTCTCATCTCGATGATGAAATGGTGCATGTCATTGTTGCTTGATGGCCCTCTCGTAAGAGGACAAGCTAAGCGTTGGAAAGAATCATGTCGGGAATGGAGAATAGGTCAACATCACAATGAAGAAGGTAAACATTTTACTTTCTATGGATGATGACTCGATTGGCGATCTTATATGAATTATCTTAATGTTGACCTTAAGTTCGTAGAAGAGCAAAGACTAAATCTTTTTTCAAAATACAACAAGCTAAGTTTTGAATTGAACAAGTGTAGGGATGAACTACTCCTTTTAAAACAAGCTAAGCTTGAGGCTGTCACTTTACAAATTCAAAACACTGAACTAGTTAAAAGAAATCAGGCTCTTCAAGACGAACTCAAAAAGGTTCAAGATATCCTTAATAGTTGGACTGCTAAGAATCCCATGGTTTTGATGCCTGTGGGAGCCCCAAAGCAGAAGAAGAGAGTCTTAGGTGAAGATCATCTTCCTGACTCTCTCAACAAAGACTAGGGTCCTAAACCATTTGTGTCTGGTGGCATGATTACCAATATGTGACTATTCCTCAAACCCAATGATTGGATTGAACGGGTTAATCCCCGAGAGTAAGCTTCCAAATTTTGATTCTGGAAGGATTCTTGAGCCTAAGAGCATACTAGGACTCCCTGATGTGCCCAGTAGTCCTGAACACATCTCTGAGTCCAGGCGAATCTCAAACACCGCTTCCACCACTAAAACCTCTTCAGGGTGTTGTTCCAAGCTCTGAGCTTACTCCTCTACAATTCAATCCTCACTCACCAAAAGAAAGGTCTGGACTTGGTAGAACCATCCTGAAAAGACCAACAAAACCAATTCAACAAGAGTCCACTCCTACTGAGACTTCAACATCCTCTGTCCCCACCGAAGTCAATTAGAACGATCGAGCTTGTGAGGAAGCTGACTGAAAAGATGGAATCCATCGAAAAAGCTCCTGATTCAATCAAGGAAACTAAGTCAGCCTCATCTAGCTCATCAAAGTCAAAATCCACCAACAAACCCAAGCAGAAGTGTAAGCTGTGTCATTACACCAGTCATACCACTGAAAAAAGGATGATCACAGAACTGCAGACCATTTACAGTATGCAAGCTCTGTCAGTGAAGCAAACTATACCAAAGTTGGTCATCTGTATGCTTCATCCTCAAAAACTGCCCACAAGAATAGAGCAAAACCTTTTCCTCTTTGCCCTTACTGTGGGATTAATGATCATCATCAGGATGATTGTCTCATGAACACATGCTGTGATATATGCGGTAATCCAGCTCATGAGACATCCCAACATGACAGTGTCATTAATGCAAGGAGAAGTACAAAACAACCCAGAGTCACTAAGACATCCTCAGTCTCCAAATGCAAAACCTGTGGTAGCACAATGCACTCAACCACTGACCATGAGTCAATTGCCAAATTCAAACAGACCTTAAGACCCAAGCCCACTGGCATATGGGTCACTAAGAGAAACTAATTCAGTTTACTACTTGTGTAGAGACACGCCAGGGAGCCTATTTGGCATCTAGACAATGGATGCTCAAGAAGCATGACTGGTGTGAAGGAGTATCTGCACAAGTATGTAGAGGAACCAGGATCCAAGGTAGTATTTGGTGATAACTCATCATGTCCCACTGAAGGTTATGGTTCGAGAAACTGCAATGGAATAGTTTTCTCTAGAACAGCTTATGTCAATGGTCTAAAATACAATCTCATCAGTGTCAGTCAACTATGTGATGCCAAGTATATTGTGCAATTCAATGACAAACAAGGTACCATTTTCAATGCCAACAAGGAAGTTGTATTGATAGCTCCTAGGAGAGATGATGTTTATGTGTTAGACATGTCAACACTCTCCCAAGATGAAACTTGCCTCTTTGCTAAAGCCACTGAAACTATCAATTGGCTGTGGCATAAGAGACTCTCACACCTAAACTTCAAAAACCTCAACAACTTGGCAAAACAAAACAAGGTCCTTGGCTTACCATCACTGGTTTTTGCATAAGACAAACCATGCTCACTTGTGAAAGGGTAAACACCACAGAGCATCATTCAAAACCAAACAAAATTTCTCCATCAAAAGCTGCCTTCACCTCCTGCACATGGATCTCTTTGGACCTGTCAGTCCCGGATCAATCCAGCATGAGAAGTATACACTTGTCATTGTTGATGAGTTCTCAAGATACACTTGGGTAAACTTTCTTTCCAAAAGAGTCGCAGTGGTGATACAATAATGTCATTCATCGGAAGATTGAAAACCGAATGACATTACAAGTTAAACAAATCGAATGACAATGGTATGCGAGTTCGAAATCAAGAGCTTGAGAGTTTCCGTGATGAAAAAGGAATTTCTCAAAATTTCTCATCTCCTTATACCCCTGAACAAAATGGGGTTGCTGAAAGGAAAAACAGAACTCTCATTGAGGCTGCAAGAACCATGTTAAATGGCTCAGCCCTCTCAAAGCATTTCTGGACTGAAGCAGTCAAAACTGCCTGTTCTACTCAAAACAGGTCAATCATTGTCAAAAGACATAATAAAACCTCGTATGAGATCTTCAAAGGTATACTTCGACATCACTATTTTCATGTGTTTGGATGTCCCGTGTTTATTCATAACCACAAGGATCATCTAGGCAAGTTTGATGCAAAAGTTGATGATGGATATTTCTTAGGCTACTCACTGATCTCCAAAGCCTTCAGGGTTTTAACACAAGGAGACAACAAGTTGAGGAAACCTTTCATGTCACCTTTGATGAAAGTTCTGAAAGCATTAGGTTCACCAACACCTCAGTGAAGGAAATAGGAATTGATGACTCATCAAGATATCCTCCTGATGAGTACAACACTAAATTCAATTCCTCATATCAAGCTGATGCTGACATCTCATATTATGTCTTACCTCACAACCTACCCCAACCAACTATCAGTGAATTCATTGATAATCACTCAGTCCCTACTGGGATGGGTAACACTGAACCAAATATTCAGGAACCTGTGATTCATGAAACCCAACATGAACAAGACATCTCAACAGATGCTCTTAATGATCCCGTGGCTCCAGCCACTGAACTCACTCCTAAGTCTCCAGTGACCTCTTCAAGCTCAGATCCTAGACCACAAAGTAAGTGGACAAAATCTCAGGACATTGAGCTTGTAAACATCATTGGTAAACCCACTGAGGGCATGCTCACTAGAAGCATGGTTGCTAAGCTAACCGCAGCCTTCACCAATGAATGTCTATATGATGATTACCTATCAGAAATAGAACCCAAAAGTGTCACTGAGGCTCTAAAACACCCAAGCTGGGTTCAGGCCATGCAAGAAGAACTCAACAGTTTGATAAAAACAAGTTCATGACCTTGATCAAATGTCCTCAGGATGTTGTTGTCATAGGAATGAAGTGGGTTTTCATAAACAAAACTGATGAAAAAGGCACTGTCATTAAAAACAAAGCCAGACTTGTAGCTAAAGGTTACAATCAACAAGAAGGCATTGACTATGATGAGACATTTGCTCCTGTTGCAAGAATAGAAGCCATCAGGATTTTCCTTGCATATGCAACATACATGAACTTCCGGGTCTACCAAATGGATGTTAAAAGTGCATTCTTAAATGGTGATCTCAAGGAAGATATGTATGTTCAGCAGCCTCCTGGCTTTGAGAGTAGTGAATTCCCTAACTATGTCTGCAAGCTTGACAAAGCCCTTTATGGACTTAAACAAGCTCCCAGGGCATGGTATGAAACTCTCTCAGCCTTCCTGATACAAAACAAGTTTGTCAGAGGAAAGATAGACAATACACTGTTTGTCTATAGAACTAAACAAGATATGATACTGGTCCAAGTATATGTTGATGACATCATCTTTGGCTCAACAAACTACACTCTTTGCAAGCAGTTTGAAAAACTGATGACTAAGAAGTTTGAAATGAGCATGATGGGTGAACTCACATACTTCCTTGGACTACAAATCAGGCAAACTGATAAAGGGATATCCGTCAGTCAAGAGAAATACACCAGAAATCTCTTGAAGAAATATGAGATATCTGATTGTGCCTTAGTGAAGACACCAATGGTTCCTCCTAACAACCTTGGACCTGATCTCACTGGCAAATCAGTCAATCAAACATATTTCAGGGGAATTGTAGGTTCACTGATGTATCTAACTGCTTCTAGACCAGACATCCAATTCTCAGTCTGTCTAATAGCAAGATATCGGTCTAATCCTAAAGAATCCCATCTCACCGCACCAAGAGAATTCTCGATACACGAAGGGAACTCCAAGCCTTAGACTTTACTATCCAAAATGCTAAGGGTTTGACCTCAAAGGGTATGATACAATCGACTATGCCTGGTTGTAACATGGACGTGAAAAAGTACCTCGGGTCCTGTCAATTTCTTGGAGGAAAGCTAGTTTGTTGGAGTGCTAAAAGCAACAATGTCTTCACTGAAGCTGAGTATGTAGCTCTGCAGATGCTTGTGCCAATGTTTTGTGGATGAAAAGTCAACTCAGTGACTATGATATCCATTACAAAATGGTACCCATCTTTGTGACAACACGATTACAATTGCAATCTCCAACAACCCCGTCCTTCATCAAAGAACCAAGCACATTGATATCAGATATCACTTCATCAGGGACCACATAATGAAAGGAGACATAGAACTTCATTTCATCCCTACTGAATATCAACTTGCTGATATCTTCACCAAACCCTTGGATGAACCTACCTTCAAGAGACTGAAAGCTGAATTGGGAATGCTTGACATTGAAAGTCAGGCATCTGAACACCAATCTCAGTGAGTCTTTCTCTAATGGTTCCACCTCCCTGAAACCTCAAAATAACCCCCTCACTGAATGAGTAAGACTCATTCAGGGATCCTGACAGTTAACATTGAGCATTGAATGAGTAACTAAATGATCCAATTATCAGTTACTTAAATGTCCTAGGTTGGTAACTATGCCAATTTAATATAGGAATATATGTCTCTTTGTCTTACTGTCAACCATATCAAGGGTCCCTCACAAACTTACCTCACCCCCACTTGGCATTAAATGCCTCCTCTCACATAAAATATCCAATGGATATTTTATTACTGCAAAAGTGCACTTTTACTGTGCACTGCAACTATGTCCTTGAAAACGGGATTTTTTACTGGGTAGTGGAGTGGTGGCATCAAATGTGGAGATTCAAAACGTTTTCATAAACTGACTTTACAAATTCCTATTTATGCACATTTTACCCCTCTCACCACTCTATAAATACCCTCTACTAAACTAAACAAACACACACAAATTGTTTTCTCTAAATGAGAACTCTGTCAAAATCCCTTCTCAAACCCAGAAAAATTTGTGTGTGCTCAAAATAAAATTCTTCAAACCTTCTTGAAAAACCTTCCTTGTAAACATTTACAAAAGTTTTTCAAAACAAACTTGAGAGATCTTTAAACTCTTTGATTGTTCTAGTTAAAATACCTTTTTTTCAAAACCCTAAAATTTTTTAATGGAAATGGCTAGAATACAATCTCTCCAGTTTGCTTCTCTGTGGGTAGGGGATCTTACAAATGTTGAATTTAAAACAAATAATGTCATAGGCAATTTTTAATACCCTAAAACTGTCCCAGCCTATAAAGACATTACAAAATTTTTGTTTAACTGCCCACTAAAAATGGCCTTTGTGAAATGTCCCTCAATTATGTACCAAAACCTCCTTAGGGAGTTTTGGGCTACAGCCATGGCCTATGACCCGACACCCTCAACTAATGAGACTGACCTACGACCTCTCAGGGAATATCTCATTAAGTTCAGTATTTTCAATGGGGAACAGTCACTAACCCTGGATTATAAAACTTTTTGCACTTCAACAGGGTTAGATTACAACAAAGGAGTCTGTGTTGCCCATCCTGAACCCTTGACAGTTAAGGATGGGTTAAAACAAATTGCCTTAGATCCAAACTTTTTGGACAGAACCCCATTCACCAAGAATTCATTTCCTGTGGCTTGGAGGATCCTGTTTCACTTTGTGATTCAGTCCTCGGCGAGAACCACTCGTCCACTGAACAAGTTAATTCTATTGAGTTGATGATGGCTCACCTGCTTGATGAATGGGGTCACTTGTCGACATAGGAGATATCATTTACAGTGATCTCTTAACCAAGCTCCTAAGCAAAACGAGGTTGAAATACGTTTCATACCCTATGTTTGTCTCTTGTGCTTTGCAAGAGTTATTGGGTTGTAATTATCCTCGAGAGTACAAATATCCTGCTTTACCTAGTACCACACGAGTCAATCTAATTTTCAAAAAGACCCATCCCAAGTCACTGATATTGTATTGACGGCCCATATGGTTGATGTAAACAAGGAGGGATTCAGGTCTCTAACCCTGCTCCTAAAAGAGAAAGGGAAGTCTCAGACATGGACTAAGACCAAACCCAAGTCTCAGGGCCCTGAGGCTTCATGAACACTAGCCAAAAGGAAAAGAAAACCCAAGACTGATATGCCACCCACTGGAGACCAAGCAACATCTACCCAAGGGACAACGAAGGACAATGATAAATCACAATTAGTTCCCTTGGTCCAAACTACTACTCCCCAAGATCTAGAGGGAAACATACAATCGGTAGGGGCGCCTTCCACAACGCCAAGGATGATATTAGCAAATCAAAGCCTTTGTCCGAGGGCACAGTTGATCCCAAAGACTCGAGAGGGAACTAAACAACCCGATAGGGATATAACTGTCACCGACTTCGCTAAAGGCACTGGAAAACACCCACCGGTGTCTCGAGGGTTCAAAGGGGACAAAGACTCGGAGGAAAGGAACAACCCGCCGATATGGAACCCACAACCAATCGACTCGAGAGAAGACACGGGAAACACCCACCGATTAATACGAGGGTCAACGGGGACAAAGACTTCGAGAGGAAATATGCCACCCGATATGGAACCCATCACCACCCCTTGTTGACTGTTGTTGATGTTCTTGGGATACTCTTTCGGATGATGAAGGCTGGCGAAAGTGAAGATGTAATTTTATCGGCGGAAGACGTGGACCCGAGGTTCAATCGAACAAGAACCTCGGCGATCCACAGAGCATTCCGAGTCACCATTTCAACTCGAAGACAATGACTCGGACTCATCATCCAACCACCGGTGAATTTAGCCGTTTTGATAACATTCTTCCAATCACTGAAAGACAGCTGGTTCAGTGGATCACTAGAGCTTCAAGGAAGCTGTATTCTGGGGTTACTAAAAAATTATGGGATCAACACACTAAAGCTGCTGCCAGTTATGCTGATCTTAAATCCGTTGTGCTCACCTTCAATGAAAACGTTCATGAGAACAGAGATCTTATGTATCAACACCTTCATAGACTGGACGAAAACCTGGTTAAATTTCTCAAGCATCTTCAGACATGTGGGGTTACAATTGATGAAATATGGGATGCTGTCAAAGAAGACCCGACTCAATGCCAAAGTGCTGGAGGCCACTAAGGTGTATGTGAAAAATTCATCTCGTCTCACTGAACTGATAGATATGCTCCAATCTGCAAATGTTCAGGGTCTTCAATCGTCAGTCTAGTCTCTTCAAGCTACATTGGGCTATGTGAATACTCAGGTGGCTACTTTAGCTCAAGCATCTTCTTCCTTGGCCTGGAATCTCGAGCCCAGAATGACTGCTTTAGAAGTATCTCATGCAAATTTGGAAGCAAAGGTCACTGGCATTTAAACAGATACTTCAGATATGAAGGCAATGATCACTGAAATTTATCAAGCCTTCAAGGGTCAAGCAGCTCAATCCCCCTCAGCACCATCACCAACTCTTGCCCTCACCCGCTCAAGCAGGTTGAGGGGAGAATCATCTGAAGAAACTCCTCTTCACACTGGGGGCCAACACCACCAGTTTCTGTAGCTCCAATATCATCATCACCACCAGTCCCAGCTGTACCAATCTCATCAGTACCACCAACATCTTCAACAACAACAACAATGACAGTAATCACACCAATAACAACAAAGAACACACGCCCCCTGGTAGCATCATCTTCCAGTGTCAGACAAAGGAAAAGGCATAATGACAACACCACGGAAGCAGAAGATTCCCTTTAAGATCGGCAACAACGTATACGCTCACACCACAACAACTAAGTGCACACCTTGCTAAGGAGGAAAGAAAAAGAAACTTTATGAAGAGGAAAGAAAGAGCGAGAAGCACCGGTACAAGTAGTTCTTGAGGAAGCCGAAACATTGGAATTGATGTTAAAACTTGAAAAGGGTCAGCCGAGGTCCGAGAAGTTCAAGGATGCTCAGTGCGGCAAAATGGCTAAAATGAAAAAGCAGTTGGAAGAAAAGAACAAAAGAACTGCGCACCATCGGAAAGCAAGAATTGACCATTATAATTGGACAATGACTAGCGAGAAGACTGTCGAGAAGATCATCTATGTCAAAATCATTCCAGTGTCTAAACCAGCTGGCAATGAACGCCTACTGTGGGGATGATAAAAGACATTTCAAAGTTCATGATCCCCTAAAATTCATCGACTTTGGGATCACGAACTCGATGAACTTGGTCCAATAATTGAAAAGAAGCAAAATACGGTGGTTAAGGTAAGCGATAAAGATGCTCGATAAAGGTATGAAAGGCGAGGGATGCACCGGCTTAAGCGGGGATTCCGGCCTTTAAGCGCACCACAAGGATCTAAAACTTCGATCTTCAAGACGGGCAAAAGGGTTGAGTTCGGCCAGCGAAATAAAAGTTCCTGGTTTCGAATGCAACAAGGAGCCGCCTGAAGGTGTTAAGTTTGTAAATTGTTTGGTGATTGAAAATCTTGAAAGAGGGCTATTTTTCATTGATGAGTATGGAAACCTAGCGTTCTAAAGGTGGAGCGATATGGATAAGGCAGGAGTGGCAACAATGCTGAGCTACATACCCGTGGCTTCTCAAATTCAGACTTCTGCAAATATCAAGTTATGTGCTGACTTAAATGCCAAGATAAGAGATCATCCTGACAGGGAAACACTTATCACAAAGAAATTCAAGCTTGAAGCATTGGGAATCCATCTGGACTGACATCATTTTGATTTATCTTGTACTAGAAATAGGAACCATGTAATGTGATCAATAAAAGATGTATGTTTTGTTAAATTACTCAGTGTTCCTTATTGTATTCATTAGTACATTCAGTGTAAGAAGAATCCTTTTTGCTCACTTACACTGATCAAACACTTAGGCTATTTGTATATCCAAATAGGGGGAGACTGTTGGGTTCAGTAAATACCAAAACCCCTGAATCTAGGATTTGAATAGAAAATAGCCCAAGTGTTTAGTCCGTTAAACATTAGCAGGTCACTGAGTGCATAGTCTCTCAGTGAGTCATCTTCGGATACTATATGAGGCGAAGAAGAAGTCTCTCCACCTCAGGCGCGAACTTAAAGGGTGAAGACTGAGTCAAGAAGAAGATGATGGATTCAGTGAGTAATGACAATAACTCATTGAATCCCTAAGACTCCTCTCCAACTACTTACACTGAAGACAAACTGAAGTAGAAGACTGAAGAATGTAAAGACTGAAGAATGAGTGGGACAAGGCAGATAAGTTTGAATCGATAAGACGAAGTCCTTATCAACCAAAGTCAACTTTCCTTGAATGGAAAAGATCGTGCTCGTGTCATCACTGACCTTAGAAAAGTAGTCTTGTCTCTTACCTAGAATAGCATTTGTAAACAGAGACAAAATACATCAGTATTTTGTCTTCTGTAGAATGTCAGTTTGTCACTTATGAAAGAGTTAAAACTCATACATGTATAAATAGCATAAGAGATGGAGTGAAAAGATTAAGCTTGTGAATTGTAAAAACATACATACACGCAAACCATCTTTTCACTCCTCCAAATACAACTTAATCCCTGAGATAGCTCAATGGGTTCTAAGAGTTGTGCTCAGACTTAGCCTGAGCTTAGAGAAGAGTCACCAAACTTTTTCATTTCAATCCCAGCACCGCTCAAGTACTTGGGTAACGTATTCTTTTTTATTCACTTCTAATAAAGAATGTGATGTTGAAAATTACTTTGTGTGTTTTATTTATGTTAATTTCAGTCATTGTTCACTATTAACTTGTTTTATATTCTTAAACTATTTTTAAACGATAGTGAACGGGGAACAACACTTAGAGTATGTTGTGCTTTAAAAACTTGATACGATCCGTATATGATCAAAAACTACAAAGAAGGAAATCTTTTAAACCAAATTATTTCTTTTATGTTGGATAGGGATAGATTATTCTAACAATTTCTTTTTAAGAAATCTTCTTGCTAGGACTTCTCCAAAGTCTTCATTTCTATTCAAATAAAAATGAAGTCAACTCTCAAGGAAGAACCTAAAAGTAATCGCAGCCTACTTATACTAAGTACAACGAATTACTTTAAAAGCTCATGAAGTATTTCGGATATATGGTCTCTATAAACCATATCAAGAGTTTAGAGGTATGTTCACTCATTCACAAATTAGCTATTTTGCGTTTACATGGATATGTTGTTAATATTCTTTGTTTCCACATAAATTAGTACGTTAATAGTTGCAAGTCTCTAAAAAGTATCTCTTCACCACTTTCCCGACTTACTCATCATCGGGAATAGTATTCCCCTTTGATTTTCTAAAAATCGTCAAACCAACGTCATCATCACAAATAGATCCTTGATAGTTAACCTATCAAAACACGTTGACCAAAACTTCTATTCAATTAGGAACCTCAAAGTTATTTTTGTTTTATAAGCTATTGTATAACTTATTACAAAAATAACACCAAACACACTTTTTCTGTCCACAGTAGCCGGATCCCACGCGTTGTACTAGCCGAATCCCAATTACAAGGGATCCGGGGGAACTGTGTGACAGAAAACACTTATACGTCTTTCAAAATCAGTCCTGCTCCTTTTCCCTCTCATCACAAAACACAAAAACGACCCAATTTCTGCTTCCATCTTCATAGGGCTCCATATCCTCAAGCATCTCCTTCTTGAACATCATTGTAAGTAATTACACTCATATGTTCTACTCGTCAGCATCTTCATCCTAGGGTTTATGGTTTTTAATTTTCCAAAAACATCAAATTGATGAAATTAGGCTTTGCAAAATTAATCACTAAAAAGGGTTTTCACATAACCAAGATTCTATTGTTGTTACAACCTTGTTAATACAAATCAAAACCATAAACACATCTCAACAAATTTTGCCTAATTGGAATATTTGTTTTTCTAGGACCAACCATGCCCAAATCTACCCAACAAGACCACCATGATACCGTCCACTACCTCTCTAGATACTATCTAAAAGAGGAGTTTTCAAAAACCGATCGTAAAATCTTCAAAAAGCTTGAAAAACGACTTATTCACGAAGGTCGTGTAGTTAAGGAATGTTTCTTTGAAAATACTGACATTCGACAAGTCTTCTCGGCAATCAACTTTGATTGTCTCCTTGATATTGATGAACAAATTTGTCTGGTTTTCATCTTTGAGTTTTACAAAAGTGTTAGGATCATTCGGAATAGTGATGAAAGCATCTCAACCGTTTTTATCATCAATAAACAAAGCATTACTCTACACCTCAACACATTTGCACAAATCCTCCGCATTCCTTGTGAAGGAATTTGTATGTACTCCCAAGATTGGGCAATATCCACTCAATCCTTTGCACTAGATCCCAAACCAATCTACCGCACTCCTCTTGATAACCCCGCAATTGTTCGAGACACCATTTTCCAAATTAGAGCCGACCAATCTCGCTTCAACTGCAACAAAGAGCTTATTCACCGTGATCCCTTTCAAATGGAACTCTTCGAAATGCATCCCATCTATAGAAAGTGGGAAGAAATTCTTAGGGAAAATGTCATTAGTTTGGTCGAAAACAAAGACCATCCAAATGCATGTCTTGTCCAAATGATCTATTGCCTCATTCATCAAAGACCATTTAACCTTGCCTATTACATGGTAAAGAGAATGGTCGGTGTATTCAAAGTCACTAACATGGTACTTCCCTATGGTATGCTCCTAACACGACTCCGTGAGTATGTTAGTACAATGCAACCTTCTCCTATCAACGATGATAATTTCCTTGCCGATCACGTCATGGTACCACTCACCAAACAACCCTCTAAACGGTTCATGATCAATGGAAAAAGACCTCGTGCTCTCTCGGACTCCTCAGATGAAGATGAAGTAAATGTCAACCCCGTTGCCAACGTCAACTTGGACCCCATAACCTACTTTGAACAACTTCAAACTCTTCCAAACGAGACCGAAGAATTCAAAAAATTGAAGGGTATGATCCAATGCCTAACTAACTACGTCGTGACGTCGGGAAAGAGGAAGAGAAAATATTGACAAAAGAGACGTTAGGATTATGGTTGTTTTTAGACTTATTTTGCAATGGATGCTTATGTGTGTGAATGATTTATCTTGGTTGTTTGGATATTATCACTACTACTCTTATTTATGTTATGGTTTATGAGATATTTGCTTGTTTTGATGTTCATTTATAGTAGAGACTAGTAGCAATTTGCATGCATAGTATAGTGCAAAAACTACACATTTTCTGTGATGCTTCTGATCTGCAGTTGCTGGATCCCTCAAGTTGTACTAGACGGAACCCTCCTTTTAGGGATCCGGGGTGACAGAAATACAATGCAGACCCCCACACATTAAACCAGCCCACTAGATCACTTCACACTAGCTAAACATAATGCCTTATGACCACTTAAGTCTTCCTCAAGCTCTGTAAGCTTCACTCACTCATAGCTCATTTAGGATCACACTCAAGGGGCTTTTCGATTTATCATATCACCAAAACTCATCATCCTTCCGCTCCTATACTTACAAATCATTTCTCACATGCCGACACATCTAGTTTTATAAATCCTCTCAATTTTAGCAAATTGATTTTAGTCATCCCTACCCCAAAATGGGTCAAAAACTAGTTTTCCAATTCTTATAATTTTTAAAGATTTTGTAAATTTTATCCCAAGTTACCATCTAATCTCTAGGGTCATTTAACACCACTTGACACTCTCAAATCTCCTAATATCATCCTTGATCACCCATTGGTGTTCATAAAATCCCATTTTCTTCCATGAAAGGCAATCATTAGCTACCATCACTCAATACCCTTGATCATTTAAGTCACATTTCATTTAAGACACTTAAGAAGACTGAGACACTCAAGATGTATAGGTATTAGACCCTACAAACATCATTCTTCTCTCTTTTTGGCTGCTGAGAGTCGGATCCCTATGACTAGCCTAGACGGATCCCTCATTGGAGGGAACCATGGGATCCGGGTGACAGATTCAGCTAAACTCTAGCTAAAACAATCATTTCAAGCTCTCCTTGCTAACTTGAACACTCCATCTTGTCTTAATTAACCTCCTTGATCAGTGCAACTCTAAAGTTGACTCTTGTACATGAAAATCATCACATTTCAAAGAATCCTAGTGGCTTAAGTCTTGAATGCACTTGCCAAATCCTTCTCTTTATAAACCATCTTATTAGGACTTCTTAGTCACCATTTACAACTTAAATCTCAGCAACTAGAAGCCTCTATCTCACTAACCTTTTGTCATTTCATTATGAGGAAAGCTCCTAGTGTTAACTCATCCACCAAAGGACCACCCAAGAAACTTGCTCGTGTTGTACACGAAATTTCTTCAACTGAATCATCTCTCGTTAAATCCACAAATGCTAGGATTTCTCCTCCACCAACTCAACCAATTAAACCAATCCCCAAAAGGATTGTTCCCACAAAAATATCATCTCTAAAATTCCTCCTAAACCAAACACACCCATTTCCACCCAACCATCACCCTTGGTGCCTAGAGCCATATCATTTACCACTCCACATTCATCTTCACATCTCTACAACTTGGAGGACTTGCCTCCTAGGCCATCCCATCCTCCACCATTGCCGACACTCTCTTGAATAGAGAAGATGGTGCAACAAAACCAAGGTGTTGAATCAACACTTGCACCGGTATCCTTTTCTCCATTTCCCTCAAATGGTCCATTTTGGATTATGAGGAATCATCAAAGTCAACCACCTGACCACATGGAAGTCGACACCTCTTTACCTCCACCACCATCCTTTGTTGAGCCATCATCGAATGTGCCTCTGCCAATCCCTCTTTCTTTTGAGGATCCTCAACCCTCTTCATTTGATCCTCCACATCAAGCCACTCCATTTCTACCACCACCTTTTCCGAGCCATGACAAAGATTGTTATCATTGTCAACACGTTGAAGGGTTGATACATGAGCTACGTGAAGAGCAACGTTTCATGTTTTATCACCTCCTCGAATGTTTCGATGAGGTCAACAAACCTAAACAACCGTGAGCTTAAGGATTCAAGTGGTGTCCTAGTCTTAAGCTTAAATTAGATAATTTAGGAATCCCTAGCCATGTATCTTTCATTTTCTTAGTTTTTGGAGTTATGTACATCATTTCTCTAGTTTTATTAAATGAAATTACATGTTATATGCCATATTTTCTTGAGAATATGTTTGGTGACTTAATACATATCTCATTTTGATGTTAACATCACTTGTTACATCACCAATGCTGTCTTAAGATGACAGACAGACGGATCCCTCAGTTTAGCTTGGACGGATCCCTCCAAAGAAGGAATCGTGGGATCCGTGCAACAGAAGACTTGTTTACTACTAACTTGAGTCTTATTTGCAGGAAATTATGCTCTATATACTTGTTTTCTAACCTTTTTTTTGTAGATTTTCAATACACATATGAAGACTTTGACACCCTTAGCTAGGGGGAGTTTCATGTCAAAGCAATATATTGCAAAATCATTTGCAATATCATAGGATTACATTACATGACGTCCTCCTTGCAAAGTTGCAATCATCAAGGGGGAGCATATTCGTCACAAAGACGAAACCATTTGCAAACATAGTTGCAATACACTAGTTTAGTATTTCTTCTTTCTTGACGCCCTCACAAAGGGATGGACTCGTCAAGGGGGAGCTAAGTCGAGAATACTTCTCCTCACTTACTCTCTATTTTTCATTTTTTTCCCTTTCACATGTTTTTCTTAAAACAATGTGTTAGTTTCTTTTCGACGCTTTTTGTTTCGACAAAAGGGGAGAAGAGAGTAAAAACTCAATTCAAACTTTTACGAATTTTAGTTTTTCCTTAAAATAATCTTATGTTTTGTCATCAACAAAAAGGGGGATATTGTTAATACAAATAAGCCGTAAAAACGTTTATTTATATTTTACGATCTTCTAATGTTTTGTCAATAACAAACATAAAATCTTTTTAACGAAACAAATAAAATACATAAATAGTTTGAGCCAATAGTTTACTAACACACTTACGTTTTCACATAAAACACTAAAACAAGTAATAGTGCTTTCATGATCTAGTAATGCATATGTACAACAACTAGTGTTTACATATTGAGGAGATATATACATACTTAGTATGTATTATAATGGGTAATAGAATGGGTAGAAGATTAAGTATTTAACCCATTAACTTAATACATTGAATAAAGTTGGGTAAAAACCAAAGTCCATGACCTATACCCATGAAGAATAACCCATAACCCATTGCATGACATCATGCATAAGTCATAATGGGTATTATCCATGACCCATGGAGCTAACCCATAACCCAAGGACTAGATTGCATGACATCATGCATAAGTCATAATGGGTATTATCCATGACCCATGGATCTAACCCATAACCCATGGACTAGATGCATTGCATCTACTAGATACATTGTATCCACTTGGATACCCATGGTCCAAAGCCTAGGACCCATGACCCATAACCCATAACCCATGGGAAAAGAGGAGCGTCCCACGGTTCCCCCAGTTTACACTGGACGGATCCCTCAAGTAAGGGATCCGTGGAATCCGTGGAACAGTAGTATGTTTTCTTCTATAAATAGTGAGCCATTTCTTCATTGTAGGTTGCCACTCCTACACATACTTTCACCTAGTATTGTAAACTCTCTAACCTCATATCCAAAGGATCTTTCTATGTAGTTTGTGTTTGTTTTTGTGTGATTCTCTAGGTTCCTCTTAAAGGCGAGATCGCCACCTCTTGAAGTCGAGCAAGCTCAAGTCCATGAGTTTCCATGCTTCGTCATCATCAAGATTACTGAAGTTCTCTTGCTGATAGTTCTTTCTTCCTCTCTAGAAGTGTTGTGTCAAAGACATTAGTGAAGGATGCCAAAAGGGACAAGACAAAGGCATTAGTGAAAGGTGTTTAACGTCCGTGTCAAAGGCATTAGTGAATGATACCCAAAGAGTCAAGACGAAGGCATTAGTGAAAGGTGTCGAACGTCCGTGTCAAATGCATTAGTGAAGGATGCCAAAAGGGTCAAGTTAAAGGCATTAGTGAAAGATGCCAAGGCTGTACAATTGATATGTGTATCGGTGTACAAATAGAGATAGGTTGTATCCAAGGATATTGATATCCTTGATGATGTTGTAATAAGGAGTGAGTCTCCTTTGGGATAGGTGTTGTGTAGTGTTGGGTAGTAGTTCCTCTTTTGTAGTGGAACTCGGTATCCAGCCTTGTACCGGATAAAGTGTAGGCGACGTTGTGATAGGTGTGGTTCTACCTTGTGGAAGAACCCGGTATCTAGCCTTGTACCGGAAAAAGAGTAGGCGACGTTGTGAAGGCTTCTCCGTCATAAGGAGATTTGTGTCGTGTAGTGATTACGAACTCTCGAGTAGGTGACTCGGGGAGTGGAGTAGGGCAAGGAAGGTGTCCTTGTAGCCGAACCACTATAAACACTCGTGTCGTGGTTTTGTGTTTCTTACTCTTTACCTTTTCATTACATATTTACATATCTATCTATCAACATCCAACATACACATCTAAATAGATTGACATAAGTCGATCTAAATATCTTAAAACGAAGTTTTAATCGGTAAAACTATTCAACCCCCCCTTCTAGTTTTCCACACTATCAGTATAAAATTTTGGTACTGCTTTTATAACCTGATAAGTTCATATGTGTGAACATCTTGGATTGTATTTTTCTTTGTGTCTACTAACATTTGCAGGTTAGGAAAACTTCTTTTGCAAGCAAGTCCTTCCATCTTCTTGTAGATTTCATATTTGGAGTGGATTTATGCACTGGAGAATGGTAATCAGTTCACCATGCTTCTTAAAAGAACTGGCTAGTCCAAAAGAAAACTGCTCGTGGTAAAGACTTCTCAAATCCGTTTATGGTTGATAGTTTACCGAAAACTATATACTTTTTAACTCACCATACTTCACAGTGACGAGTTAACTAGTCCAAAGCAAACGGCTATTGGTAAAGACATCTCAAATCCGTTGATAGCTAGTTGTTTGCTAAAAACTATGATAAGTGTTCTTAATTTACACTTAGTTTTCTCAAAATGTAGTGGACAGTATGTTTTTCAAAGATAAAAAGTTTGTACTGTCACATAAAATTTTTGTCAAAAAGTTTGTACTGCAAGTGTAAAGTTTGTACTGCTAGTGTAAAATTTTGTACTGATGAGTAGTCGTTGGTACGGTGCAGTTAAAACCGTTTTTACTAGCCATTGGAGATTTTTATCTATCTAAAGTTATATTTATAGGGTTGTTTCTTGTGATAATTATTCACTTTCCATATTTTTTATCTGATTTCATCTAAAGAACGATTATCACATACGCAACTCTCTCAAACCCTAATAAAATCTCAATTGCCAGTACCAATTGTTAATTAAACCTAAAACAATCAAAACCCAGCAGTATAACAAAACTTTTATCATGGATAATTTGGAGTTCATCAAATCTCACAATAAGGTTGCGTTTTTGGAAAAGCCTGAAGGTAGTGAACAATTTCATCAGATAGTGGATTTTCTAAACCAATCATACATAAGGTATGCTCTTATCACAAACCCCACTATCTATGTCTCCCATATTCAACAGTTTTGGCAGACTGCTACTGTCAAAACATTGGAACAGGGGGATAAACAATTAAAATCTAAGGTAGATGGTAAGAAGATTAAGATATCTGAGTCTTCCTAGAGGAGACATCTTCGATTGAAAGATGAGGATGCAATTTTTGACTTACCAAATACTCAGATTTTGCAACACCTATCCAGAATGGGATATGATACAGGATACAGCAAATCAAAAATTGACTTTTCAAAAAAGCTATTTCTCCCCACAATGGAGGTTCTTAATACATACACTTCTTCACTGTATAAGTCCTAAGAAAACCTCTTGGGAGCAATTCAGCAGCAATATTGCTATTGCTCTCATCTGTTTATCAACTGGCAGGACTTACAATTTTTTAAACTTATTTTTGAAAATATGGTGAAGAATGTGGATTCCAAAACGAAATTTCTTATGTGCCCAAGATTTATTGAAATTATTTTAACGAAAAGCAAGCTACTCACCCATGAAGAAATTTTTCTAACACCTTGTTTACAACAAAAACTTTTTGCAAATATGTCTATGGCATCAAGGTTGTTCAATGGGGTGGTAGTTCCTTTATTTCCTAATATGATTGTGCAAGTACAGGGTGAAGGATCAGCAATCCCAGCTAAGTCCCTGATGCAGGTTTTACTGACCAGGTCTTAATATTTATAGTGTCTCGCTATACCTATGGTCTACCCTAGTGCACTAACGGGCAGTGTACCCGGTCGTGTGTAGTGTAGTAATCGGTAAAGCCGAGGTCATCCCAAGAGCTATGTGTGTTGGATTATTACTAAGTCTAGTGTCACAGAATAATAATTGTTTCGATAGGGATTTAATTAATTAAACTACTAAAGCAAATAAAAGCATATAAAAGCGAATAAAATGATAAAGGGAAATCAATAGAGGAGAGTGGTGCTAACCTAGTTAATCCTCCTAGCTAGTTATGTCTACGTCTACTTACTTCCAATTACTTCAGGTGGGGTCAAATTCGAGAGGACGGCATTTGGTCAATTCGCCCTAACCTATCAGCAAAGATGCCACCACAAGAGAAATAAGGCGCACCGTCATAAGTCTGTTGTTCTGGTTCCCTAATCCAAGTCATTAAGTACCGCTACATGCTAGATTCATAATAGTGAGTGCGAATTTGTTAGGAACTTAGACACTACACCCCCCAATTCTTAAGTTCATCCAAACGATAGGTGATCAGTTGGTCAAATCGCACAAGTAGAAAGGGTCGTCAGTTGGTCATATCTTACCCTTCCCGTCTCAGTCCGCTCACCTAGGGTCAGTTGGTCATATCTCATAGGCAATTGGCCTCTATCGTCATTCAAAACTATCGAACCAAGGGTGGCTACCAATAAACTATGCATGCATACACTTAGAAATAATTGTACGGAAGTAAAGTAAACGCAAACAAAACAATTAAGGAATCATAACCAGGCTAGCACCAAAAGGTGCTTAGCCGCTAATATTAATCATGCAAACCAATTCAATATTCAAAGGTACGAAATACATGAATTGAAAGTAAAAGAAATATAAAACGCTAATGCTTATCGTAATAGAGTGACTTCTCCCTTGAAAGCAACTCCGTATGCCTCTAGACCGCCTTGAGCTTTTTCCCACGTTCTCGAGTGTTGTGTGTGGAATGGAATGAATAGAAATCTTTGGAATTCATTGGGGTATTTATAGGCGGATATGGGTTACAGTAACCAATATAGGAGTTACGCCGTAACCTTCTATTTCTTCGAATAATGCACTAGATCTGCTGGTTACGACGTAACCTAAAGAGTGGTTACGCCGTAGTCTTCAATAAACTTCGGTTACGTCGTAAGAGATCAGATAGTTACGGCGTAAATATCGGCGTTGAACCTCATTTGACCTAATATAGTTACGTCGTAACCTTTGGGAATAGTTACGCCGTAACCTTCGATAAGTTTTTCGAGTCACGCAATAGTTACGGCGTAATGTGAGAGACGAGTTACGCAGTAACTTCTTCAAAATAGCATACTGTGATAAATCTTTAGATATTTCTCCAGTTACTCGTCTCTTTAGCTCCAATGCTCGTAATTTACCTGAAAGTGGAAAACAATGGAAAACAAGCGTAAATCCATATAAATGGTATAAATAACGAGCATTATTGGGGGAAATTGACACTTAATATTCAGGACTATTTGATGTTATCAGTCCCAACACACACTCATTGTTGTTCCAAATGCCACCTATACACCACCTGTAAGACACACCTATAGGAGAAAAAGATAGACAGGGTACTATGGCCTCTCATCCTAGTATTCCTACTCAGACCCCAAGAGTTCATGAGACTGCCTCTAGCAGAGTGGAAGGGGCTACCACTACTGTGTCTAGCTTAGATGCAGCACAGGGCAGTAGTAACATCAATAAGACCCCAACCATTGCAACATCAGATGTTTCTAGTCCTAACAGACTGGTGATGAGTGCTTATTCACTCATCATTTTTACCCATCTAAGCCCACAAAAATGTCTAAAAAACACTGAAATATAACCAATTATGCTGCAGATATCCTTGGAGTGTGTTTTTATGTGTTTAAGGTACAAAGGATCGAAAGCAGGACCAAGAGGCATGAAATGAGCTCGGATTGGAATGCGTGCTTTGCAGACGGAGCCGGAAGTGGATTTTCTGCATTTTCAGAGCCCGAGATACACATTTGGGAGTGACCTTGGGGAATCAGATCAAAAACCTATCCCTAAATCCAAATTACCAATTTACCCTTCACCCGAACCCAAAATTACCATTTTAACCTTTTAATCTTTCTTTTTAATTAAAACCAATTATTTTTCAAAAACCAATTTGTATTAAAAGCTTTCTTGTTAAAAAAAAAGTTTTAAATCAAAATCAGTAAAATACAAGTTTTATTTAAAAACCTTAAACCTTTTTTTTAACCCTTTTCACATAACCCTTTGACCCCCCTTCTTTTAACTCACTTGAACCCCCCATGTTTTTTACCCTCTTCCTCTCTATTACACAAAACTGATAAAACATATGTACCCAATCCCAAACCCAGCTATGCCCGCCAAAACTCACAAACCATTTTCCCTCCCCCACACCTTGTCTTCTTCTTCCCTTGTCCCTCTCACCACTGGTCCCCAACTCAGTCTTTACCCCACACCCACATGGGTCTCTGTATGCCAACTTGGCGATCCTCAAATACCCACATTGGATACCAAAAAGTGGATGGCTCAGATTGGATAAGTGGTGCCCAAGCAAGATGGATGGCCAAGATTGAAGCAAAAGAAACACAAAGTGTCCAAGTTCACTTCTGTCTCACAACAAAGGCACAAGTAGTAGCATTTGAAGACCTCCTAGCTCTAGTATAAATTGGATCACTTGTAGCCTTTGAAAGGCATTAGGGTTTAGATTTAAATTAAGTTATCTGTTTTTATTATTCAGTTGTAATATTTTTTTTAGTAATGAAAAATATTTTTCTTTTCTCAGCTTATTAGTTTGTTTTAGCTTAATTGGCAAATAAGCACTTAGTGCTTATTGGCTCATTACCTTTGCTTTTCTGTTTTAAGTTTACTTTGAGAAACTAAATTTGTTTTACAAGTGAAAAAGTACAAGCCTATGTTAAAAAAATCAGCTTTCAAAGAGTTTTACCCATATCAGGGGTGTTTGGTTCAAGCTTATTTTGGAACAATACTGTGTTTTTACCCATTTTGACTATTAAAGTCAAACTCACTTTAAAGATTTTAGTTAGTTCTTACAAGTTTGAAATTGGTTTAACAAGGTTTGAAAAAGTTTAGTTTTGAAAAGACAAAAACCAATTATGTCACTGACATCATAACAAAGAATTGTAGCTGCTGTTTTAGTCTTCTCCACGCTCTTATTTTTGGTCCAAACTTTTTCCAAACTGCTTTTATTACCTCTTCACATACCCACCTAGATATAGCTTTAGTTATTTTGCACTTAGATTAGCTTTGCTTTAGCTTAAATTGCATTTAAAATCTGTCCCAAGCCCGTTTTCTTTAACTGTTTCAGCAACCATCATGTCAAAGGGGGCTCCTCTTGTTGATTTTTAATTTGCTTATTACTAGGTTTTAGCATTTGAAAATTGGTATACTCAATCTAGGCTAGGTTGTCAAGTTATAAGTGATTTTTATTGAATTTTACAAGTGCTTATTAGAGCTTATTTTTAAGCTCAAAACAGCCCCTTTGCCACTGTTTGGGACTGCATACAGCAGCCTAGGTTCCAAGCTTTCTTTTAGCTTATCACAGGTTAGCTTTAGCTTATCTTAGGTATCATTAGGGCCTATTAGATAACATAGAATAGGAGCACTAGTTTCCAGCTTATTGTATGCTTATTTAGTTTTTTTTATGCTTACTTAATTCCTTAAGTGCTTATTTCTCCATATTAGTTGAGCTCCCCTTAGTTAATCTTCATCCCAACTGCTTATCTGCCCCCCCCCCCTTTACTTGGTTGGTTTACAGTTTCTAGCTTATTTGGATTCATTGATTTACATGTTAGCTTAATTTCCCAACTTAAAGTGCTTATTCATTGCTTTTTTGTATCAAACAATCTGCAATAGGGGTATTTGTTTTCGTTTCTTAACTGTTGGTGAATAAGCAGTTGTAACTGCTTATTCCAAGCTTTTCTCAAATCAAGTTTTTAGAAACAATTGCTTATTTTCATCTCTTAATCAAGTTTCAAAAGAAAATTCCAAAAAAAAAAATATATATTTTTGCAAAAAGTGCCAAGCCAGATTCGAACTCTGGTCTCTTGGCTCAAACCTCACAACACCAAGCACGTTACCAACTGCCCTTGGGACTTTAATTGGTTATACTTTGCAAAATTAATGTGTTATATGCTTTTTAAGTTTTTAACTTTAGTAGCTTAATTAGCTTTTTAAGTGCTTATTTCAAAAAGCAGTGTACTCCTTTTTCATTTTTCTTAAAATCAGTTTAGCTTAAAGTATTTTCTGTGAAATTTTCAGATTTTTCCAAAATAGTTTAGTATTTTTATAATTAAATTAGATTAAATTAGTTTTTAAATCATAATAAATAATTTAAAAGTCGAAAAAATACCCGGCCTTTTCCTAAAATTATTTTTAGTCGTTTAGAACGTAGGAAAATTAGTTTCACACCCGTAGGCCTTAAATTGCATCATTTCCACTTTTGAGGCTCGGGATTAGCCCGGGTTTTCACGTTTTTGCATATTATCACTCTAGGACTTAGTGTAACTTAATTTTATCATTTCATATGCTTAGTAGTAGTTAGTTAATCATTTACTTTGTTCCCGTGGCTTAATTACTTTCCCTTTAGTTAATTTGTAGAAAACGTAATCAAAAACAAAATCTCGAACAATTCAAGCATTTTAATAACAAACCAAAACGACATCCTCAATTCACACCTCGTTGGGACACGACCCGGGTAATCACTTGCCCGGTATCACTTATATCACATTTGAGGGTTTTGGCACGTTAACCCTTTTCTTAAAAGGTTGATTTGTCGATTCTCGCGTGTATCGTATATTTGGTATATTTTCTTAAACGAATCAATTTTTGGCGCCGCTGCCGGGGAGGTTGTGTTGCGACAATATCGTTACGGTTTGACGATTAGTGACTCGAGATCCTTCCTTCGTGAAGTTATTGTTTTTATAAAAATCAAAAAAGTAAAAAAATATTTTCCTTTTTATTTTGTATATATATATAAAAGATTAAAAATACAAAAAGATTTTCCCTTTTGTTTTAAATAAAATAGAAGACACAATCAATATAACATTCTCAACTTGAGTGTTATCATTATAATTTCCCGAACAAAAGATTAAAAACTTGCCTTTGTGTCGCTCGTGATTTGGTTTACTTCTATCGGTTTAACAAAGCGTGTGAGGGGTATATCGCGGACGACATTAAATTGCGGCTGAAAAGAGCGGGTTTTAATAAGCTTTGACCTAAAAAGTATCTCGCTCCTTTGTGCGTTTTACTTATAAAAGTGATCATTTCACGTGGGATTATTGGTTTAAGTTCATTGTGTTTTGCCTCGGTCTTGTTTTAATTGAAAGTGTTGTTTTTGGAAGTGCATGCGCACTCGTTCTTCTAATTCTTCTGATCCCCTTCTTGAACTCGCCTACAATTCCGCGAAGACGAAGAAGACGTCTCCCCAGTAGTCGAACCCGAGATTCGTACTAATCCCACCCCATTCGAAATGGCGGATAGAACCATGTCTGCGAGTTACTTCAAGCTCCCGACGCGGCTACGGTGATGCTATCGTCGTTCCGCCAATTGACACCGAAAATTTTGAACTTAAGACTAATTTGATTCAATTGGTTTCATCTAAACCTTTTTGTGGTCTTGATAGGGATGAGCCCCATGCCCATATCCGTTGGTTTAATCAAGTGGCTTCCACTATTAACTTTCAGGGCGTCCCTCATGAGTCGATCAAGTTGATGTTATTCCCGTTTTCCCTCGCGAGGGCAGCCGGATTTGGCTTGAGAAAGAACCCTCGCTCAATCACAACATGGGAAGACCTCTCTAAAAAATTCGTTAACCAATTCTTCCCTCCGTCGAAAACTACAATGTTAAGAAATGAAATAACCAATTTCCGACAAAGATTCGACGAGAGTTTCGGTGAAGCGTGGGATAGATTCAAAGAACTTCAACGAAAATGCCCACACCATGGCCTCCAACCTTCATCGAGATCGATACGTTCTACAATGCTTTAACCCCATCCGACCAAGATTCGCTTAGACGCCGTGGTAATATCTTGAGTCGTATGCTCGGGGATATTAGAACGATTATCGAGAACAAATCAAAGGTTCCAACCTCCGAAACGAAGCAGGTTGTTGCTAAAGTCACTACCAATTCTTCTTCATCCGTTGTGGAGTCAAAATTGGAAGGACTTACCGACGCCATTCATAGCATGATAAAAGAGTTAAAGATTCAGAAAACGGAACCCGTAAGCCGTTAATCGAAACTTGTGTTATTTGCGGTGGTCCCCATCCGTATTACAATTGTCAAGCCACCGATGGTGGCGTCGAAATGCCACCGTGGCATTTGCTAATCACAATCACAATCCTAATCCGAATCAAGGATACCTTGCTAATCAAATGGTACCACCCGGTTTTCCTCAACCTAACAATCAAAATAGGTTCAATCAAAATCAAGTGAAAGGGCAAAATGTTCCATATCAAGCCACGATGAACCAATACCTCCCCAAGGGGTAATCTCAATCATGGTTATCAAGCTTCTAATTACCAAACCCCGGTTGGCCTCTATTGAACTTTCCAACTACATTAAGTCTAATGAGGTTACAATTAGGGGTTTGCAAAGCCAAATCACTACTTTGAGAAATGATTTCCAAACTTCAATGTCAAAACAAGGTAATGAGTTAAAAAATGAATTGAACAAAACAAACAACAAATTGATCAAAATCAATACAAAATTGAAAATATGTTCAATAGTATCATGTGTCAAATGAATCAAGCTTCAACTTCTAAAACCCTTCCGGCTAATACAATTCCTAACCCGAAGGGAGAGTTGAATGCTATTGCCACCCGAAGTGGTAAGTCATATGATGTACCCTCGATGCCTACACTCCTCGGAGGTGAAGTAGAACGAGAAACCGAGGTGACCAAGGACAAGGTGCATTCTACAAGCCCACAAAGTACCGCACACGTCCAACCTCCGGTAGTCCACAGCCCCATTCCGGAGCCGATGTTCGAAGATTAAGCCTTCAATTCCTTATCCTTCAAGGCTTAATGATCAAAAGGCCCACGACAAAACTAATCAACAAATGGAAAAGCTTATCCAAATCTTTCAAGATACTCACTTCGAGATTAGTTTCATGGAGGCTCTCCTTCTAATGCCCAAGTTTGGTCCTACGATCAAAAGCTTGTTGAGCAACAAAGAAAAAATTTCCGAGTTGGCTAAAACTTCCTTGAATGAGAATTGTTCGGCGGTTATCCTAAAAAAACTTCCCGAAAAAGTTAGGAGACCCCGGAAAGTTCCTCATCCCATGTGATTTTCAAGGATTAGTTCAATGCTCCGCTTTGGCCGATCTTGGCGCGAGCATTAACTTGATGCCACACTCCGTATGGAAAAAGCTTTCGTTACCCCCACTCACACCTACATGTATGATCCTCGAGCTTGCTGACCGAACGAATTCTCATCCGTTAGGTATAGCCGAGGATGTATGTGTGAAAGTAGGAAAATTTCATTTCCCCGCTGACTTTGTTGTTGTCGACTTCGATGCCGATCCCGAGTGCCCTCATCGCGGAGGTGCTTCTTAAAAACAAGTCGTGCATTGATCGATGTTGATGAAGGGGAAATCACTTTGAGGGTAAACAAGGAAGCCGTAACTTTCAATGTTAACCAAGATTTGAAATCTATGCATACCATTTGTGGTATTGATAAAGTTGAAAGCCGTGAAACCAAGGTGACAAAGGACCCGGTGCTTCCTACTAATAACGGAAGTACCGAAAACGTCCAACCTAAGGTTATCCAAAATTCTTCATCTAGGATTGATCAAAGTCTTTCATGATTTACGGTTAAGAGATCTTCGAGTAAACGTGTTGAGCTTAAACGATTACCAAGAAACCGGAGACCATAACGGAAGTGGTGGAAATTGCTAGCTCTAAGAGCACACCACTTGTCCCACCTCCGCATTTGGTTAATCGAATCGATCTTGTTGAACCTTCTTCGAGTGGCAATCCCACTCCTACTTCCGACCTCATTATTTCCGACTCTTCCCCTTCCCTCATTCCGTTTGAGGAAGTAACTTGTTTGGAAGAGATCGAAGCTTATTATTTTCCGTCGGAATTGATGACGATGAATCGACCCGGAGAGGAGACCGTGTTCGTCTTGAACAATTACTTAATGAAAATGAAGACCCGTTGTCTCCACCCCTCAGGAAGAAATTGAAATTAAAGAAGTTGAGCTTTTGACCAAAAATCCTTTGAAGCCCGAGCCCGAGGATTCAGCTATTGATTTACTTCTCGAGGAGTTCGCCGATGAACTCGCTTGCCTTGGTCCTCTCCACCGAATTGACAATGAAGTCTTTGACTTTGAAGCCGACTTACGTGAACTTGAGTATTTGCTGTATGGAGATCCTTCACTTGACCCTTCAATTGATAAGAAGGAGTTCTCCGATGAACTTGCTCTCACGGACCTTAATCCATTTAAGAATGATAATTTGAACAATGATCCTTTGGAAAATTTTGATGATTCATTCTTTCCCAAAAAAGAGAAGAACTTGAAAGTTTCAATTGATGAACTTGTTGATCTAGATATTCTTCATTCTTTTTAACCGAGTGGCTCCCTTCTCTTGAGGATTTTACCGTGGTTGACACTTTCGATTCATGCCTCTCCGAGGACAAAGTGTTCAAACCCGGTATAATACCTTCCAAGGGAGTTCACTCTAAGAGAACTCAAAATTTTGAAATGGGTACTTTACACGATGTGATGTTTCAAACGCTTCGACCTAACCATGAACTCCTCTTCTCTATGGAGTTATTTGAGACTACGATTGTGCTTCCCGATGATCCATTAGTCCTCGTCTTCCCTTAAACCCGTAGGATGATGGATTCATCTTTGGTTTTGAACCCGATACAGATGTACTGGGATCTCTAAGGTGGTGGGCAAAGATTTTGAACACTATGTTCTCATGCCTATTATTTTGCCCACCTAAACCCACCCGTGTTACCTCATTCGAAATGAGGATTTCATTTTCGACCCGGCATCTCCATTCATCATTCTTTTGAGCGGTTATATCTCATCGAGTGGAACTTTCAAAGACATTCAATGTTTATCCAAACCATTTGAATGAAAGTCCGATTGAGATTTTCTCTTCCACTTGCTCCCCCATGGACCAATGAATTCTGGGTCGAGTCAAGCTAGCGACTCGGTTAACAAAAACAGTAGCATTTCATGGGTGTCCACCCATGTTTCTGACTTCTTTCTATTGTCTAACACTAAGTGTGCGCGGGGAAATTCCCCCTTGTTGTTCGCTTGTTGTGTGTTTGCTCTGTTTTCGAGGATTCCGGTAGATCGTGATGATTGATGCTTTGTTTCAATCCGGCCTAATATCCGATCTTTTTGCTAACGATTATCTAGGGATATCTTTATTAATCCTTATTGTGAAAAAAGATTTCGTTTCCACACTTGGCTAGTAGTATTACCTTTTTCCGTTCTATAGTTTTACTTTCTGCGTACTTTGAATATTGAGGGCAATATTCAATTCTAAGTGTGGGGGGGAATTCTAGCGAATTTGATCACATTGTACCTTCTAGTACCCTAGCACCCCGTTTTGACCAAAAATTTTAAAATTTTATCGTTTTAATTCAAGTATTTACATTTACAAGAAGTGCTTTGCACAAAAATAAAGCATTGATGCTTCGGTATTAATGATAGTTTAGTCTTGATTCGGCTAGAACAAGGGGAATCCCGCTCGCTAGAGTGTTGATCTAGCTGCTCTCTTTACATTGGCTAAGGTTTTACTGCGTTGTGCAAATGAAAATGCTAAGCGTGGAGTAGTTGGTTCTCTTTAGAGCTTATATAAGCAATCTATGGCTTTTCTCGGAAGCTAACTAATTGGACTAAAATACGTGCGTTGTCAAATTTTGAACATTCAAATAGTCTTGTTACAATAAAAAGTTTTTAAGCAAAATTGATTTAGAGTCCGAGTTCAACTTTTTATTTAAATTTCCGAGAAAGCATACTTTCTTTAAATCGGAATAATGTTGCAAAATGAAAGTATCGTAAAAGTGCTTGAATGATGCAAAAGTTGCAAGTTTAAAGTTCAAAGTCAAAAAAAAAAAAAAAAGTGATGAAAAAGTTGAAAAAAAAAAGAAAAATGAAAAAATATGAGTTGCGTGAATAAAAGCACTAAGTTGCTTATGAATAAATGTGCGAAACTTGCTTTTTCTTAAATTTAAATAGGAAGTTGAACTCGTGATTGTCAAAGTTGTCTAAAAGTTTGACGGTAATTTGGAAATCCTTGATTTCAAAGACCCCGAAAGCTCAGATACTATTCTCAAGGGTGAAAACCTAGCCTCCTTAAAAGGACAAGGCTGAGAAGAAGTCGCAACATGGAGTGATCTCTTTGAGTCTTGAATTTAAATTATCGTCGGTTGTGATCCATTTAGGTTTTGTTTTAACTTAACGGTAGCTTCATAAATCTTTGGAATCAATTCCAGTGATCGGTACTATTCTCTGTGAGGTGTCAAAAGCCAGGTCACTTAAAACTAATGTTTTGGGATGTGCCGAAGAAAAGCCGCTACATGGAAGAGGCCCTTTCGATCCTTAGACTTTCATCATTTCCGGTGGGTTAGTACTTTGGTTAAGTGGATAACAACCATAACAAATGTCGATCAAACTTTTGAAAATGAGCACACTCACTTAAATTTTATAAATTGCGGGAGTAAAAAGTTAAGTCTCGACTTACATAGATTATTGATATAAGTAGTGTTAGCATTTTACAAAAACGTTTGCACAATAAGTTTAAGCTTGGTTTGAGAGTATAAAAAAGAGGATGACGATTATAATTCCCCGGAGACACCCATTTTGCGTGAATCCCGTTCTATGATGCCATGTTTTGTGAATCAAGCATGTTATTTATGTTCAAGTTTAAATTTCTCGTAGTTGAATAAAAAGTCGAAACGGGGTATTCTTGGTATTTTTGATCCTTTCATTACTCCATATGATCGGATTGCTAGGGACTAGCAATTGATAGTGTGGGGGATTTGATGAGTGCTTATTCACTCATCATTTTACCCATCTAAGACCCACAAAAATGTCTAAAAACACTTGAAATATAACCAATTATCTGCAGATATCCTTGGAGTGTGTTTTTATGTGTTTAGGTACAAAGGATGAAAAGCAGGACCAAAGGAGATGAGAAATGAGCTCGGATTGGAATCGTGCTTTGTAGACGCGAGCCGGATGATGATTTTCTACATTTTCGGAGCCCGGGATACATATTTGGGAGTGAGCTTGGGAAATCGAGATCAAAACCTATCCCTAAATCCAAATTACCAATTTCCCTTCACAGAACCCAAAATTACCATTTTAACCTTTTAATCTTTCTTTTTAATTAAAACCAATTATTTTTCAAAAACCAATTTGTATTAAAAGCTTTCTTGTTAAAAAAAAAAAGTTTTAAATCAAAATCAGTAAAATACAAGTTTTATTTAAAAACCTTAAACCTTTTTTTAACCTTTTCACATATCCCTTTGACCCTTCTTTAACACTTCTTGAACCCCCATGTTTTTCCTCTTCCTCTCTATTACCCAAACTGATAAAACATATGTACCCATCCCAAACCCAGGCTATGCCTAAAACTCACAAACCATTTCCCTCCCCACACCTTGTCTTCTTCTTCATCCCTCTACCATGCCCGGTCACTCGTCTTTACCACCATGGGTCTCTGTATGCCAACTTGGCGATCCTCAAATACCCACATTGGATACCAAAAAGTGGATGGCTCATATTGGATAAGTGGTGCCCAGCAAGATGGATGGCCAAGATTGAAGCAAAGAAACACAAAGTGTCCAAGTTCACTTATTACATACCAAAGGCACAAGTAGTAGCATTTGAAGACCTCCTAGCTCTAGTATAAATTGGATCACTTGTAGCCTTTGAAAGGCATTAGGGTTTAGATTTAAATTAGGTTATCTGTTTTTATTATTCAGTTGTAATATTTTTTTTTAGTAATGAAAAATATTTTTCTTTCTCTGACTTATTAGTTTGTTTTAGCTTAATTGGAAAATAAGCACTTAGTGCTTATTGGCTCATTACCTTTGCTACGTTTTAAGTTTACTTTGAGAAACTAAATTTGTTTTACAAGTGAAAAAGTACAAGCCTATGTTAAAAAATCACTTTCAAAGAGTTTTACCCATATCGAGGGTGTTTGGTTCAAGCTTATTTTGGAACAATCTTGTTTTTACCCATTTTGACTATTAAAGTCAAACTCACTTTAAAGATTTTAGTTAGTTCTTACAAGTTTGAAATTGGTTTAACAAGGTTTGAAAAAGTTTAGTTTTGAAAAGACAAAACCAATTCATCCTACTTACATCAAATAGGCAGGTAGGCTGTGTTTCGAAGTCTCTCCGACTTATTTTTGGTCAAACTTTTTCCAAACTGCTTTTATTACCTCTTCACATACCCACCTAGATATAGCTTTAGTTATTTTGCACTTAGATTAGCTTTGCTTTAGCTTAAATTGCATTTAAAATCATGCCAGCAGTTTTCTTTAAGCTGTTTCAGTAGTAGTCATGTCCAAGGGGGCTCCACTTGTTGATTTTTAATTTGCTTATTACTAGGTTTTAGCATTTGAAAATTGGTATGCTCAATCTAGGCTAGGTTGTCAGGTTATAAGTGATTTTTATTGAATTTTACAAGTGCTTATTAGAGCTTATTTTTAAGCTCAAAATAACACTTGTTTGTTTGGGATCGCATCAGTGAGCCTAGGTTCCAAGCTTTCTTTTAGCTTATCACAGGTTAGCTTTAGCTTATCTTAGGTATCATTAGGGCCTATTAGATAACATAGAATAGGAGCACTAGTTTCCAGCTTATTGTATGCTTATTTAGTTTTTTTTTATGCTTACTTAATTCCTTAAGTGCTTATTTCTCCATATTAGTTGAGCTCCCCTTAGTTAATCTTCATCCCAACTGCTTATCTGCCCCCCCCCCCCTACTTGGTTGGTTTACAGTTTCTAGCTTATTTGGATTCATTGATTTACATGTTAGCTTAATTTCCCAACTTAAAGTGCTTATTCATTGCTTTTTTGTATCAAACAATCTGCAATAGGGGTATTTGTTTTCGTTTCTTAACTGTTGGTGAATAAGCAGTTGTAACTGCTTATTCCAAGCTTTTCTCAAATCAAGTTTTTAGAAACAATTGCTTATTTTCATCTCTTAATCAAGTTTCAAAAGAAAATTCCAAAAAAAAAAATATATATTTTTGCAAAAAGTGCCAAGCCAGATTCGAACTCTGGTCTCTTGGCTCAAACCTCACAACACCAAGCACGTTACCAACTGCCCTTGGGACTTTAATTGGTTATACTTTGCAAAATTAATGTGTTATATGCTTTTTAAGTTTTTAACTTTAGTAGCTTAATTAGCTTTTTAAGTGCTTATTTCAAAAAGCAGTGTACTCCTTTTTCATTTTTCTTAAAATCAGTTTAGCTTAAAGTATTTTACGTGAAATTTTGATTTTTCCAAAATAGTTTAGTATATTTTATAATTAAATTAGATTAAATTAGTTTTTAAATCATAATAAATAATTTAAAAGTCGAAAAATACCCGGCTTTTTCCTAAAATTATTTTTAGTCGTTTAGAACGTAGGAGAATTAGTTTCACACCCGTAGGCCTTGCATCATTTCCACTTTTTGAGGCTCGGGATTAGCCCGGGTTTTCACGTTTTTGCATATTATCACTCTAGGACTTAGTGTAACTTAATTTTATCATTTCATATGCTTAGTAGTAGTTAGTTAATCATTTACTTTGTTCCCGTGGCTTAATTACTTTCCCTTTAGTTAATTTGTAGAAAACGTAATCAAAAACAAAATCTCGAACAATTCAAGCATTTTAATAACAAACCAAAACGACATCCTCAATTCACACCTCGTTGGGACACGACCCGGGTAATCACTTGCCCGGTATCACTTATATCACATTCGAGGGTTTTGGCACGTTAACCCTTTTCCTAAAAGGTTGATTTGTCGATTCTCGCGTGTATCGTATATTTGGTATATTTTCTTAAACGAATCAACTGGATACAACAGATGGAAACCCATGCCAACTGGATACTATGGGTGGCTTTAGTGTTCATCCTAGTCCAACTAGGTTGAATACTGAGTCTATGCCTCATGATGCACCTCTCCCAGAAGGTAACACATCTGGAAGTGCTGAGGGCAGCCAATCACTTAAAGAATTGACGACATTTTATACCCAGTGGATAGCCAAGGTGGAGGTTTTGGAGAAAGACTTGAAAGCTACAAAGAAGTTATATGCAACAGTCTACTCTACCCTGGTCAAGAAGGTGAAAGGTTAAAGCATTGCAAGCTCCCATGAAGGCTAACATTGTGGATTCAACCAGTTCAAGTGATCCAGAAGATATTGGAGAATTTTACAAACAAGGGAGGAAAACAGATGCTGAAACTCAGGGGAGGACTTTAAGCTTTGAGAGTGGTGGGGATCAAGATCATGATATGGGTGATTTTGTACAAGAAACAGAACCAGTTAAAACTGAAGAAGTTGATCTTGAATCTCTAACAGAGGTGATTGAAATTCAAGAGGATGTCACCAGAATCACCATCTAAAGAAAAGCGATAAAGCGCTGGAGTTCGGAAAAAGGTCGCGCTAGGTTTGACAAAGGCAAAGGCATTCGTTTGAAGATGAACCATAAAATAAAGAACAGATGGTTTTGATGATGATTATACAAAAGAGGTGCAAGAATAGGAGGTAGTAAGATTTCTTGAAGAGCAAAAGTTGAAAAAGTCTGCTGAACTATCTGTTGAAGAATCAGATATATTACTTGCTCAAATGTTGCAAGAAGAAGAAGTTGAAGCAGTTCCAGAGGAAGAGAAAGAAGATGTTATTCAAGACTTACTTAACAAAATGAGAGAAAAGCAGAGAACAAAGAAAAGAGTCAAACCTCCAACAAAAGGACAACTGATGAGAAACATGAAGATCTATTTGAAACATCAAGATTACAAGAAAGATTTTCAACTGAAGGGAAAGAATTTTGATGAAATACAAGAAATGTATGTCATAGCTTATAGAAGAATTCAAGATTTCAGACCAGTAGGAACAGAAGAACCAATTGTTAGAATAAAGAGAGCAGGTTTAATACTGGAGTCTGAAACATCAAAGAAGCATAAGATAGAAGGAAGTTCATCTGCAGCAGAGAAAGATTTTAAGGATGAAGCATTGAAAGATTTAATGATCATACAACCTGATGAAGGCATGCATGTAGAAGCTTTACAGACCAAGCATCCAATAATTGACTGGGAGAATTATAGTGACAGATTTGGAAAAGCTTGGAAGATCAACAGAGTTGGTGACATAGTGGAGATATACAAGACATTTGCAGACATGTGCAAATCTGTTGATAGAGATGGTGCGTGAGATTATGGGAACTGAGTGATGAAGCTAAATCATAAAGAAGATCCGATGAAAAGGGCAGGAGCTTTGGGTAGAGCTGGAAAGATTGTTTGAGCCTGATCCTTTTGACAGACTTTGGAGTCAAGATTCTGCAGTTCCAGAAACAACTTGGATTTTATATGGATCATCTTGTGTACATCATGTCTATACAAGCATACATGATTGGTTTATGTTAATGGAGAAGAAGTATCCACTCAGAATGAAGACAATGATAGCAATGTTATCTTCAAGGTTGAAGACTGAAGAAGATAATGAAATGGCAAGAAATTTGGTAAACAAGATCTTCATTCAAGCTCAGAGACCAAGCAAACCAAGCAAGTAGGTGTTTGCAAAATTCCCCAACATCATGAAGAACAAGACTTATTCAAGAAATTAAACTTGCTGATTTGCAAAGAAATCACAAGTTTAGGGGAGGATTGTTGGGAATTTAGCGAAGACAATTTGTACTGCCAAGGTTAAGTGTTAGTACTGTTAGACTTAACTGTGGACTGCGAGAAGAATATACTAGCAGTACAAACTGACTGCTTATTAGATTTTGTATAGTCGGTTAGATAAATATAGAAAAGATTCTATAAGATGTATCTTGTATAGAAAGTTATTGTAAACCTAATAGGACTCCTTAGCCTATAAAAGGAGGTCCTAGGTTAGATTTAGAGTACGAGTTATTCTAGAGTCGATCACTTCAAGGTTTTGTAACCCTAATACTTTTGAGTATTCGTATTAATATATTGAAGTGTTATGTGACAAACAAATTGTATTAAGTATTCTCTTTGTCATTAAACATTAAATTTCGCATAGTGTCACAATTCTCAAATTTCGGTCATTTCTTAAACTCCATATTCATCATTTCATAACGGTTCATTCATGATTTTTGCATTTCACATTAAACGCGTAAATTTTATATTAAATAAACGTTATCGCGTGAGTTATTATTTTGAACATTTAATCCGTTAATCCAAAAATGATCCCGATATATTTTTATACTTATGTTTAGTTTATAAAACTATAATTTGAGTTTACCTAGTGTTTTAAATTTATTTCGTATATAAATCGTTAAATTTATATTACGGCTTTTCCTAAAAAGTACACGATAATTATTTTATCACTCAAATTTTACAAGGAATGTATTTTTACAATTTTTATAAAATCATTATACTCTATTTTGATCTATTAAAAATTTACTTGTATCACAAAGTTGCCATTTACCTTACAAGTATTATTAACTACACACAATTTTATTACACATTATAAAAGAAAAAAAAAATACATATTGTGAAACACAATCCCCCCCAAACCGGCCATAGGGGGGGGGAAGTAAGTCAAGGTTGGTAAAAAAAATATCTTTCATATCTATACTTATACTCCAAAGTCTTTCATTCACTTCACTCCTCATTCATCTCACAATAATTCATCAAGTATTAAAAAGTCTTCTCCTTCCTCTCTCTCAACACCAAGAACCGGCCTTCCATTAGATCAAGAGGAGATCATCAAAAATTTTGCAAGATCAAGTTTTACAATCTAGATCACACTCTTAGTAAGGTTTTGAAATAAAAACCTAGGGTGTTTAGGTTAATCCTTGGTTCTAATCACCTCATCATATCACTTGTAAGCATCTCATATTTATTTTTCATCTTACATATTCATTTCATACTCATCTCATCATTTTTGAGCAAAAACATGCAAGACTTGTGTTAGTTATACCATTTTTCCATTGATTTTAGAGTTAATTTATATAAAAGTCATCCTATAATTATCCCCTTGGTATATATTGGTATTGATGATGTTTAGGAACCCATGACACCCTAAGAAGGTGTATGGTAGGATTAGATTAGCATTGGAGTTGATTTGAAGGAGTTGGAATAGGTTTAGTACGAGCTATTTTCGACAAGTATATAAAGTGGTCTGTCCTTATTTTGTTTTTCTGGAAAATCCGACAGTAGGCACGAATTTTGGCCTAGATATTTAGAAAATATACTTTAAAAGCGAATCGTGGCGCGAACGGTTAAAGCGGAGTTATAACGAAGAAGTTATGAATTTTTCAAGTTTGACGACGAAATATATATATTCTGAAATTTCAGCTTTTACTATTATTGTTTTATTCGAGTCAAAAGCGAGCCTTAGCTTTACAAATTATTTCGACTTATCAAAAATATATTAGTATACTTTGTCTGTGACTAAGGGCGTATAATACGTGAAAAAGCGAGTTGAAAGCGACTAAGATATACCGCGTTTTCATAAAACTTGCGTGTAATATTTTTTAGAAAAACTATATAATTATTTTTCACAGAGATAAGTGTTCACGATAACCATCACCATATTTAACCCTATTATCTTTATGTTCGAGACCTCTATGACGAAAACTCATGTACTAAAACTTCTAGGTACGATGCAAGCTTTCCAAAACCGTTGAGTTCGTTCCTGCGTTCGGCGTGGCCAATTTCAATTAGTTTTTCAAAGACTATTTTTGTCAATTTCATGAAATTTCCGACGACATTGTTTTACGACGAACAGTGATAATTTCACTATAAATCATTATAAAACCATTGTAGGATGACATTTTGACGTAAATACTTGTGAAGTAATTTAAGAATGATAATTGAGCGTCAAGCGAGTATTTTCGACGATAAAGTATTATTTTAAAACTACACGAAATGGTATAAATATCGAAAATCAGTGCCGTGCATAACATTACACCATGACTTATATCATATCATTCATAATAAATTAGGTTTCAGATTCGGAGCTATATTTCGATGTACCCGCTTTTGTCTTGGCGTCCCCGTCATCAAGTGAGTATCACATCCCTCTTAGTTTTACTATATTTTTGAGTGAATGGAACTATACTTGAATTAAATTGATTCTTACTTTGTGAACTCTTTTGACTAGAACTTGTGAACTTCAGATCAAATCCTTGAACTAAATTAAGAAATTGACTTATTTGAACTTGTTGAACCGTGCGTGTTATGACCTGTCCTTAAAGTCTTTGTTGAGGCGTCACTATAAAGTCTCCATGTTAGAACATCAAGCTATAAAGTCTCCCATGTTGAGACATCACTATAAAGTCTCCCATGTTGAGACATCAACTTAAAACCTCCCGATCCGAGGGCAAATGTCTCCCCATGGAGCAGACATTTTCAATTTAAAGTCTCCCCTGTTGAAGACGGCAAAGTCTCCCATGTTGAACATCCTCTAAATTATTATATACTTGGTACTATATTGTGAATATTGACCATTTACATGACTACTTGACCTGTATATTTTTGTGCGATGGGTTGTGTACACATGAGGTTGCAAGTTTTGTATGGTGGAACTTGGAAGCAGTGAATACACAATGCCTTTGCTTTGTGGACTATTTCCGATGACCGAAACCTTGGACTCTTTCTTACGAGTTTTCTTATTTTATTAAGCGTGTTTACTCACCAACTATTTTCATAGTTGACCCGTTTTTCTCTCATGCATTTGGTGTCGTTAGTAAGCTTTTTTACCAAGTCTTGCATAATGAAGTTTTCAATTGTCACTACAAATCATTATGTAATAGAAGCGGCTATATTTTAAGGATCTAAACTTTGTAATATATTTGTAGATGACGACTAAGCAGTATTATATGGTGTACTCTTCCTTTTAAATATTAATGTTGGTATGTTCTATTATCTTGTGCTTATGTTCCCTTAGTTACACCTCGCGTTTCCGCCTCCGTGAGGGTGTGCATTGGTACGAGCCAAAGGTTATAGAGAATGCCGATTTTCAAAAATAAAAATCACAGCTATAACCGGAAAAATTTTTATTTTATTTTATTAAACATTGAACATCATCCAAGTCATCTAGTCCTATCGTTGCATCGTTAATCATAAATTATACATAGCATGATCAACTATGTCTAATTTATGAAGAACCATGCAATGATAAGAAGGGTAGTTTTAAATCATGTTTAGTGAGTCTTTTGAGTCAGTCACTGAAGTTGCATTGGTCGGTGGGTATGCATGCTTACATGTTTTACGTTCACGTCTACATTCTGCGTACCTTGTTCATATCTTCTCTTTTCCATCTTTCGACTTGTTAGACATAGCATGTCCCCGATCATCATATTTCGATTCACTGTAACACACATTACCACCGTTCTACACCTCATCGACTCGTTCGAATGTCGTTTGCTCAACCGATGTTTTGGTCCTGCAGGATCATGGCTGCAAGAAACACTGCTTCGAGGTAACAACAACGGCAACCCAAACAACAATGACAATCCAGAAAAACTGCTTTGGATAGCGGATCTACTCACCCAAATATTAACACATCTCGTGCTAGCGAGACCAACAACGGAAGGGTACTTGGCGGCGAGGATGCAGCTACAAAACTTTCATGACATGCAAGCCAATGGAATTTCATGATGCTTGAGGGTACCATTGGACAACACGGTTCGAGAATGTTGAGTCGAAACTTAGTATCACGAAATGTCTTTGAAGGAAACAAGGTTGAGTTCTCTGGCGGTACTCTGGGGTCGAGCCTTGACACGGTGGAACAATCAACTGCGATTAGAGGAAGAGGGCAGCAAATCGTTATCTTGGGAAGCATTTAAGAAACTACTAGCGATGAGTACTGCGAGAAAAGATGAAGTCTCTGGCTGGAAGAATTTTGGAACCACTTGATGGTAGGAGTAGAGATTGACAAGTACACGATCCGGTTCCACGAATTAACTAGGATGGTTCCTCGCATGGTTTCCAACTGGAGAAGTTGATTGACCGATATATATGGGGATTGATACGAAAATTAGGAGGGATGTCACTGTCAAACCAACCACTCTGGCCATTGTGAGTATGGCGTATCGCTTGACAAATGATGTGAGTCACGGAGAGACTAACAAAAGCAAAGCGACAATGGGCGAAGCGTGGGAGGATCACCAGGGGAAGCGAAACGAGAATCGAGAAAACAAGAAGCGCGAATAACGAACTACGACCACCGGGAGGCGCGAGAGGATATCGCAGTCCACATCCTTTGTGCACTCGATGTAATTATCATCACAGGAGGCGCCCAGTGCGACAAATGTGGACAGAGCCACTCCGCAGCGAACTCAAACAGGCGGGAATCAAGGACGAGGAAAAGCATGTATTCACGAGTGTGGAAGTCTAGATCACCTTCGCAATACATCCCAAAGCGAAAGAACTCCCAATCAAGGAGGTAATCGTCCAAACTTGGCATTGGCAATAGAAGGCCACAAGATCGGAACATTGAAATTCCTCCCGCGTGGTCGAGCATTCTATCACGGTACAGGAAGCCCAGCAACGCGCGGGTACATTCTTTCGACGACTACCTTATTTACATGCGACATGATTTTGAGTACATAACATCCTTCCAATTCTTACCACGTTCACGACCTTGATTAATTTGAGACCTATCGGTATTGACCTTAGTTGTTATATATTTTGTTGATTTGATTTGATTGTGTAAGCAAATCGAATATCGAGCGGATCTTTCAAAAGACTTCATTCAAGGATGTTGAATCCTACCTTTCTAACAACTTGTTTCCTAGCTTGATCTAGTGGCGGTTGTTTGATGAGTTGCGAAAATCAAGCTAAGAGACAAGTTTACTCAAGTCGGTTTAGTTTAATCTCATGACAGTTCTTGTTTGATGAGTTGTGAGATTAAATTAGAATCGACTACCTAAAGGTCTTTTGAGAGCTACGTTCGATATTGGGCAAGTTAACCCAATCAAATCTAATCACGGGCACGTACTTAGTTGAATGGGGAACACATGCGCATGGGCATTGATATGATCATTTAGATGTTCGTCGAGCATGAACTTTTAGAACTCTTGTCGAGGTTCGGACTATAGTATCGTTAATCGAATCACGAGGACGTGATTCCGCTGACATGGGAAGAATGTCACAATTCTCAAATTTCGGTCATTTCTTAAACTCCATATTCATCATTTCATAACGGTTCATTCATGATTTTTGCATTTCACATTAAACGCGTAAATTTTATATTAAATAAACGTTATCGCGTGAGTTATTATTTTGAACATTTAATCCGTTAATCCAAAAATGATCCCGATATATTTTTATACTTATGTTTAGTTTATAAAACTATAATTTGAGTTTACCTAGTGTTTTAAATTTATTTCGTATATAAATTGTTAAATTTATATTATTACGACGCTTTTCCTAAAAAGTACACGATAATTATTTTATCACTCAAATTTTACAAAGGCGTATTTTTACAATTTTTATAAAATCATTATACTCTATTTTGATCTATTAAAAATTTACTTGTATCACAAAGTTGCCATTTACCTTACAAGTATTATTAACTACACACAATTTTATTACACATTATAAAAGAAAAAAAAATACATATTGTGAAACACAATCCCCCCCAAACCGGCCATAGGGGGGGGGAAGTAAGTAAAGGTTGGTAAAAAAAAATATCTTTCATATCTATATTTATACTCCAAAGTCTTTCATTCACTTCACTCCTCATTCATCTCACAATAATTCAACAAGTATTAAAAAGTCTTCTCCTTCCTCTCTCTCAACACCAAGAACCGGCCTTCCATTAGATCAAGAGGAGATCATCAAAAATTTTGCAAGATCAAGTTATACAATCTAGCATACACTCTTAGTTAAGGTTTTGAAATAAAAACCTAGGGTGTTTAGGTTAATCCTTGGTTCTAATCACCTCATCATATCACTTGTAAGCATCTCATATTTATTTTTCATCTTACATATTCATTTCATACTCATCTCATCATTTTTGAGCAAAAACATGCAAGACTTGTGTTAGTTATACCATTTTTCCATTGATTTTAGAGTTAATTTATATAAAAGTCATCCTATAATTATCCCCTTGGTATATATTGGTATTGATGATGTTTAGGAACCCATGACACCCTAAGAAGGTGTATGGTAGGATTAGATTAGTTTTGGAGTTGATTTGAAGGGATTGGAATAGGTTTAGTACGAGAAAAACTATTTTCGACAAGTATTAAAAGTGGTCTGTCCTTATTTTGTTTTTCTGGAAAATCCGACAGTAGGCACGAATTTTTGGCCTTGATATTTAGAAAATATACTTAAAAACGAATCCGTGGCGGCGAACGGATTAAAGCGGAGTTATAACTTGAAGAAGTTATGAATTTTTCAAGTACCATATATATTTTTTGAAATTTCAGCACACTATTATTGTTTTATTCGAGTCAAAAGCAGCCTTAAGCTTTACAAATTATTTCGACTTATCAAAAATATATTAGTTTACTTTGATATGAAGCTAAGGTATAATCGTGAAAAGCGGATTTGAAGCGACTAAGATATGTTTCATAAACTTGCCGTAACTAATATTTTTAGAAAAACTATATTATTTTTACGAGATAAGTGTTACGGTAACTAAAATCACCATATTTAACCCCTATTATCTTTATGTTCGAGACCTCTATGACGAAAACTCATGTACTAAAACTTCTAGATTTTGATGCAAGCTTTCCAAAACCGTTGAGTTCGTTTCCTAACGTTCGACGTACACCATTTTACAACTAGTTTTTCAAAGCTATTTTTGTCAATTTCATGAAATTTCGGCGACATTGTTTCTGACGTGATAATTTCACTATAAATCATTACAAAACCATTGTAGGATGACATTTTGGCGTAAATACTTGCAAAGTAATTTAAGAATGGTCAAGGCGTCAAGCGAGTATTTTTCGACGATAAGTATTATTTTCAAAACTCACAAATGGTATAAATATCATCCGAATTGCGTGCATAACATTACACCATGACTTATTTCATATCATATCATTCATAATAGGTCGGTTTAGATTAGCGCTATATTTCGTGTACCCACTTTTGTCTTCGCATCTATTCATCAAGTGAGTAATCACATCCCCTTTTTACCGTTTTACTATATTTTTGGGGCGGAATGCATGAACTATACTTGAATTAAATTGATTCTTACTTTGTGAACTCTTTTGATTAGAACTTGTGAACTTCGAATCAAATCCTGAACTAAATTACGAAATTGACTTATTTGAACTTATTGAACCGCGTGTTATGACCTTGTCTAAAGTCTCCTGTTGAACATCACTATAAAGTCTCCCATGTTGAGACATCACTATAAAGTCTCCCATGTTGAGACATCACTATAAAGTCTCCCATGTTCGGAGCATCAACTTAAAGCCTCCCGGTCGAGAGCAAAATGTCTCCCTATGGAGCGGGCATTTTCAAGTCTCCTGTTGAGATGGTGCAAAGTCTCCCATGTTGAGCATCTAAATTATTATATACTTGGTACTATATTGTGAACTATTATGACCATTTACACTTGACTACTTGACACACTATATTTTTGTGCAATGGGTTGTGTACACACAGGTTACAAGTTTTTGTATGGGTGGAACTTGGGCAGTGAATACACAATGCCTTTGCTTTGTGGACTATTCCAGATGACCGAAACCTTGGACTCTTTCTTACGAGTTTTCTTATTTTATTAAACGTGTTTACTCACCAACTATTTTCATAGTTGACCCGTTTTCTCTCATGCATTTCAGGTGATCGTTAGTAAGCTTTTTCTACCAAGTCTTGCATAATGAAGTTTTCAATTGTCACTACAAATCATTATGTAATAGAACGCTATATTTTGGGATCTAAACTTTGTAATATATTTGCCGATGACGGCTAAACTGGTATTGTAATGGTGTACTCTTCCTTTTAAATATTAATGTTGGTATGTTCTATTATCTTGTGCTTATGTTCCCTTCCGTTACACCTCGCGTTTCCGCCTCCGGCGAGGGTGTGACACATAGTGTTTAAGCTTTGTTACAAGACAGCTTGCTACTTTGTTTGTGTCAGATTTATCTTGCTCAATCAATTTGATCAATTGCTCAACTGGGATCAATAAGTATTAAACATATTATGTCAGTACAATTAGTCTAGCTTAGGTGCGGAGTACCCGTTAGGGTTTCCATTTAATAATGTTTTCTTTTTATTCTATATATATTTGATCAATTATACATATTAGTTACGGGTTTCATCATTCTAACGTTTAGATGAAACTTCAAAGTTCTGTACAATAGATATGAGTCGAATTGTCCAACAACTTTAACTCTTTGCGGTTATTTGCCACAACCCAAAAAAGTAGAGTAGCAAGAGAGGTTTATAACTGGATATGAAATTCTGTCAAAAAAAACTAGAGCTTGAAGTAACAGAAAATGCAACTCTTTCCTGATAATTACTACTTAGAAGAGGCCCGGGTAATGTTTCAATGTCGCCCAAAAATCTTATACTTGTGCCACTGCACTCGTTTGGTTTCACGGTTACACAACGGAACCAGGACCAAATATGATCGATTGCATAAAAATTGTTGAAACGTAATATAATAAAGTTAAAAAGTGAATGAAAACGAAGAATTCATTAAAACGATAAATATACTAGAAACACATTTCGATTGACCGACTGCATTTAAGATAAATTTAGAAAAAATCGATGTGTTTTTCAAAATTTAATACTACATCGATAAAATCAATGGGGTTCTCGGAAACCCGCGAGAACCCTCTGGTTCCGTCCTTGTACGCAAAATTCTATCGTTTATGAATTGTGATAGGTTCGATCAGTGAAGTTCTTTATAAAGTTCCAAGAGAGTTCAGAGTTCATGCGAGTTACTAATCCGGCCTTTTAAGGTCAATTATCGTTGACTTATGCTATTCTTAAGGCCATGCATCTTAAAAAATGTTTAGCGACTAAGGGTATTTATCTTCTAAGGTTCGGCGCTAAAAACGATTTTCGGTGCTCCTTACCTAATTACAGAAGCGACCTGCGGATTTGCTTTTGCATCTCTCTAAAATAGGAGTTATGATCAAATTTAAGTTTATTATTACCATGGACTCCCAAGCAGACAAATTTACAACTGAAAAAATAATGACTAGATTATATGCACATACCAACCAGCTGGCAACCAATATCTATCTGGATAATGAGGTCGAGTGTCGGGCTTTCGTTTGTTATCTCTTTTTTGCTTAATTAATAGTACAAGTTACAAACATGATTTAACATTCGAATCTCATAAACAGCTCTTATGCATTTTCATTACAACAAACGTACCTTTTTTCTTTCTTTTTCGCTTTTTTAACCACAAGAGTTAAAAACAACAAACTAGTATTTAACTAGAGCTAGTATCCGCATTTTCTTGATCCGCCCCCAGAAATTGTTAGAACTAAAAACACCAAAAATAGTAAAGGACAGAAATGAGAGCATGCATGCATGGGAAATGAGATACTTTTGGAATGAGGCAGAGATTGGTGTCAATGATGAGATGTGTACACGTGGCGTGCAACGTATGTGAACATTGCTCAACCACGTATAGAGCAACTTCCACCACATACCACCTTTTCAATGACGAGATCCACCGTATCACGGTGGTCCTACTCCAACTCATCCCCTGTCGGAGTCGATATTTCGATTCTTTTCCATGCTCCATATTTATAATTTGGCCGACTAACTCACGAGATTAAGCTCATCGCGACACAAACTTAAATTAGATAAAGTTAGTTATGATTCAAGTTTGATAGATGTCGCATTCTAATTATAGTGATGGCTACAAGTTCTTGTTATAAACTCGGCAATCAAACTTACATGTACAAAAGAATGATGCTACCACTCGACATTAACGTATATATATACACTTATAAAACTTTCGTTACATACCATTTCGGTAAATTACAACATATATGATTTACAAGAACGAGCTAGAGTATTTCTGTTTTAGAAAGACTCTTAATTTCTTATATACACATGGATAACGTTTTAGCTTGATTTACGTACGCATTTGATACTGTCTAGTTAAGACCATTACTCATAAAGTTATAATGTCTTGGTTTTATAAATAGAAAAGTGTGCACGAACATGCAAAAGTACACGAGCAGAGACAAACAAACATATTCGCAGACGAATTTTGTCGCAAACGAAAACAAACCCAATTATTAGACTTTCCTGTAACATAATTCAATTTTGGGTGTTTGGATAGTTGTAATGTAATGATAGAGTGTTTAAGGATGCAAATTTGAGTTTTTTGATAGAGTAATTTTCAATTTAATTTTTGAATTCGATTATCGTTGTTAGTATCAGTAACCAAGTCTAGTTAGGTTATGTATCGCTTAGGATAAGCAGAATGTGTATAAGGATGTATCTAGGTTTCCTTTTGTACGGTTACTTGTCTTGCAAGGCAAGTAATCTTTGGTTTGTTTAGGGTGTCATTGTTTGAGACTGCTAAGACTTGATCTAAGAGCATCCACTATAGTAAACCTTTTATAAAGGTTTATACAATAACACATCATTAATTTTTAGACCTTTTGATATTATAAACCTACATTCACTATAGTATAAAGTATAAACGTTTACAACTTCATAAAATGTCTTATATAACAAATGCATTAAATGTATTGAATTTATAAAAAGGTTTAAGAATTAGGATTTTTTTCATGTCACATAGACATGAAATAAATATTCACTATGATTGAAATAAACATAAACATTTTCATCTTTCTTAGATCTTTTCATAAACTCATCATGTGGATGCCCTAAGTTCTATGCATGTTGTTTCGGCCCTTCAACTCTATAAATAGACATGAGGGGTACACATTTTTCTTATTATTTCCTTTTAACTAAGTTCTTATTAATAAACGTTAATCGTTCGGTTGTTTGTAGTCAGGGCCGGCTTTAGGGGAGTGCAAGAGGTACGATTGCACAGGGCCACCGCTTGATGAGGGCCACCAAATTTCATGCACTTTTACTCTATATATGTACACAATATGAGACTCGAAACCAATTAATTAAATACTTCTTATACGTATGTATATTATGTGTGTGAAGTCTCTTTATGATAATAACTTGTATGGGAATCGCTGAGAAATGAGCGGCCCTGTTTGTAGTTTCTCATGTTAGCTACTTGTAATTGATACAACCCAAGATCTAGCGTTTCGCGATCGAATTTTGAATTTGTTATCGTAATTGTCCAACAATCTTATGCATGTTGATCAATTAATAAGTTTTGAAATTTTGAAAACGTGACCTTAAGAGCTGTATATGTACAAAGTATAAGCTGATATATCATTACAACTTTACATTTACATAACATAAGAACCTTATGCTTTACAAGACACTTAACTAGAATCACTTATTTGAATTGGTAACTTAATTTAAAGACGTGTTCATGAGTCATGACGATACATTTTAACGATTTCCAATTTTGGGCTACACGTGTCTCTTCAAAATTGGACTTTTGTTCAATTTGTGTGAGCTAATACATCGATCCTAGACAGATTCCCAATATAAATTGGGTCCTACTATGGTTCACCCTAGTAAAATTTTAGAGGGTGTTAGAAAATTCTCTCTCCTCTCAATCATTAGGACTAATGATTGGAATTTTTATTTTTTCAATTTAACACTATTTTTTGTATTAGTTTTTTTTACAAGTTTTTTTTTTTTTACTTTTACTCTTTTATTTCTTTTTTACAAGTTTTTAGTAAAGTAAGTTTTACAAGTTTTTTTTTAAGAATCAGTTTCAAAACTTTAAAAAGCGTAATTAGTCGAAATTTTTGAGGCTCAGTTCGAAGGTTGCAAAGTGAGATTTTATCCACTTTGCCGTCCATCGGTTTTAAATCATCCCTCGAGGAAAATTTTAGGCTCAAAAATCATCATCGCCTCGGAAAATTTTTAGGCTCAAACTCGAAAGTTGCAAAGTGAGATTTGATCTCACTTTACCGTCCATTCGGTTTTTATCATCATCGCCTCGGAAATTTTTTAAGTCACAACCTTGAGTCACAATTCCACAGAAACAATCTAATCTCTTTAATATTTCCTTCCGTATCTCAATTTTTTAAACCGATCTTTAAAAAAAAATCGAAACCAAAAACATCAAGAATACCAACAACAACATCAACCCAACATCAGGAATACCAACAACAACATCAACCCAACATCAAGAATACCAACAACATCATCAACCCAACATCAAGAATACCAACAACTCAAAAAAAATTTCCAACCGCCATGGCTAAAAATTACCATAGAAAATTTTCCAACTGCCATGGCTCAAAAAAAATTTCCAACTGCTATGGCTCAAACTTACCATAGAAAAATTTCCAACTACCATGGCTCAAAAAAAATTTCCAACTGCCATGGCAAAAATGGACCCACTATGCGCTGGGCTCCAACTCAGGCATGTACTGTGTGATGTTTGAACCAATCAAATGGACCCACTATGCGTTGGGAATTTATTTCTATTTCATCTTTCTTTTCTACGATCAACCCACCATAGAAACCATCAGAGCCATGGCTCAGAATACCAACAACATCAACCCATATACCATCGAAAACGAATCTAAAACTTTAGATCTAGAGGCGTCGGTGAGAACTGTAGCGTGCTATGTTAAAATGATCTTTTCCCGATCTAACTTTTTGGTATATGGGTGAAAAGTTCCGTGGTGCGTGGCGGAGAAGTAGGTATTTTAGGTGCGGATTTTAGAGAGAGATAAGAGAGAGAAATGAGAGTATTATTTGTGTGTGTGTGTGTGTGAGAGTGTTAGAAAGGAGACAAAGAGAGTGTTAGAGAGGAGACAAAGACAAAGAGAGTGGATGGACTTGGTGGGTACAGAAACAAGGGCGGTATTTCAAAACCATTTTATTTTATTTTTATTTCAAAAGTAAATAAGTAAATGTTTGTTAACAAAAAATTTGTTAAAAGTTTGTTAAAAAAAATTAATAAAAGTTGTTAATTTTTTGTAAAAGAGTATTAGTTGTATTAGTATTATTTTAAATAAAGTTGTTAAAAATGTTGTAAATTTTAATAAAGTTGTTAAATTTAAATATAAATTGTAAATTTTAATAAAAGTTGTAAATTTTAATAAAACTTGTTATATTTTAATAAAAGTTGAGCTAATGTCTAACCCTAACATATCACTCATCCGTTGAGCGTCTAATGTCTAACCCAACATGCTCACCCATCGTTGAGCGTCTAATGTCTAACCTAACATATCGAACCCATCCGTTGAGCGTCTAATTCACTCATCCGTTGAGCGTCTAATATCTAACCTAACATATCGGCCATCCGTTGAGCGTCTAATGTCAACAACATATTGACCCATCCGTTGAACGTCTAATGTCTAACCCTAACATATCGACTCATCCGTTGAACGTCTAATGTCTAACCATAACATATCAAATCATCCGTTGAACGTTACAATGTCAACCCTTATCGACCCATCCGTTGAGCGTCTAATTGACTCATCCGTTGAGCGTCTAATGTCTAACCCTAACATCGACCCATCCGTTAAGCGTCTAATGTCTAACCACTAGCATATCGACCCATCCGTTGAGCGTCTAATATACAACCACAACATATCGACTCATCAGGTTGAGCGTCCAATGTCTAACCCTAACATATCGACTCATCCGTTGAGCGTCTAATGTCTAACCCTAACATACCGACTCATCCGTTGAACGTCTAATGTGTAACCCTAACATATCGACTCATCCGTTTGAGCGTCTAATTGACTCATCGTTGAGCGTCTAATTCAACTCATCCGTTGAGCGTCTAATGTCTAACCCTAACATATCGACCCATCCGGTTGAGCGTCTAATGTCTAACCACAAACATATCGACCCATCCGTTTGAGCGTCTAATGTCTAACCCTAACATATCGACCCATTAGTTTGAGCGTCTAATGTCTAACCCTAACATATCGACTCTCATCGGTTGAGCGTCTAATGTCTAACCCTAACATATCGACCCATCCGTTGAGCGTCTAATGTCTAACTACTAACATACTGCACTCATCCGTTGAGCGTCTAATGTCTAACCCTAACATATCGACTCATCAGTTGAGCGTCTAATTGACTCATCCGTTGAGCGTCTAATTCGACTCATCCGGTTGAGCACGTCTAATGTCTAACCCCAACATATCGACTCATCCGTTGAACGTCTAATGTCTAACCCTAACATATCGACTCATCCGTTGAACGTCTAATGTCTAACCCTAAAATATCGACCCATCCGGTTGAGCGTCCTAATGTCTAACCAAAACATACCGACTCATCCGTTGAACGTCTAATGTCTAACCCTAACATATCGACCCATCCGTTGAGCGTCTAATACTAACCCTAACATATCGACCCATCCGGTTGAGCGTCTAATGTCTAACCTAACATATCGACCCATCCGTTGAGCGTCTAATGTAACCTAACATATCGCCTCATCCGTTGAACGTCTAATGTCTAACCCTAACATATCGCCTCATCCGTTGAACGTCTAATGTCTAACCATAACATATCGACTCATCCGTTGAACGTCTAATGTCTAACCCAACATATCCAGACCCATCCGTTGAGTGTCCAAACACTCAAAATATGAGTGTCCCAATCATTTTTAAAGTGTGCAAATCACCTCCTTTAAAACTAGATACAAATTTTTAAATCGGAATTTTTTTTAAAAAGCGTAATTTTAACGTTTTAAATCGATTTTAAAAGTTTTTCCGATTAAAAATTATATTTTTAATCGATTTTAAAAAAGCTTTTTCGATTTAAAAATTACTTTTTTAAATCCTTAAAAAAGTTTTTTCGATTTTAAAGCGATCAACATGCTATTGGCTCAAAACAATTTGTTGAAGGCAGAGAATAAAGGCGTTTGAGGCATCAGGTTGATCAGCGTAGTCGGTCAGTGGAATACTAGTGGAGTAGATTTAGATTTGTAATATTAGTAACATTTGTTAATCTACTTGTTTAATATTTTAATGTCTAATGTTTTAACGTAAAAACACTACACAAATAAATATACTCTACATATAAAAACACTACACAAATAAATATACTCTTACATATAAAACACTACAAATAAATACTACGCTATATATATACACTACAATAAAGCAATACAAAAAAAAAAACCAATCATTGGGCCAATGATTGGCCTACATGAGGTGCAAGGGAAGGAAAAATGGGAGTGCAAGATTAGATTGTCCTTATAAATTATGGGATACAACCACACAAAACGGTAGACGTTAGAATCAGTGATTCTGGCCTAAATGTTATGATCATCGAACTCATTATCGCTACATGAGTATCACATCACAATTTAGCATATTATCAAACTCATCGTCAAATAAGTATAATGTTTACCACCAAACTCATTTATTTAACAAATTTAAATAAAAACTAAACAAAACTTTCATTACTAATTAAAAACGTGAATTGTTCAAAAAAAAATTAAAAACATGAATAATAATAATAATAATAATAATAATAATAATAATAAATAAATAAATAAATAAGCTTCGTGTGAGAAAGGTGTCCGACCAAATCGACATGAAAGTTTTAATGTGCGTCTGCCAATTTGATATGTCTGATAACTTCTAACGTTTGTTCACGAGTTCGTACAAGGTCATCCTCACGATGTTGTTCCTCCGGATGCCAGTCGGGAGATAAAGCATTCTCTATATTTTCGAATCATATTATGTAATATGATAAATGTGTAAGTCATATTCTTTATTTTATCAATAGACATCGCTCATGCAGGATTGATTAATATAGCTCATTTCTCTTGAGAACACCAAATACTCGTTCCACATCTTTCCTTGCCGCTTCAGGCATTTGCTTATACTGTATTCGTGTGTGGACATCGTCATTTGAATGTGAAATCGACTTAACAAGTGTCACCATTCCGGATATATCGCGTCAACAAGATAATATCCCCAGTTGTAACTTATGCCGTTAGCCACAAACGGAACATCTGGTGCTTCTCCGTCTTTGAGATCGTTGAATATAGGAGATTGATGTATAACATTGATGTTGTTGTTCGCCCTAGGAACACCCAAGAAAGTATGTCAAGTCCAGAAGTCTTGTGACGCAACAGCTTCCAGCAAAATGAATGGGTTTGAACCGTGGTCACGTCTACAAAATTGACCACAATATATAGTTGGACAACCATACCACTCCTAATCCGTACAAGCAATGTTTCCTAACATTCACGGAAACATGTGCTTTTCTTCGTAAAACGGATAAAGTTTTTCCACATTATTGTAAATAGGTTTTCGCAAATACTTTTCTCCATATAGTTTCATAAAAGACCTACAAAAATGCTCAATAGAATCACGGGAAGTTTTACACATATTTGCAAATATTCATCTATGGGCGTCAGGAATGGTGTTATATGCCAATTGACAAATTGCGGATGTGCACTTTATCAATACCGAAATGCCTTCTTTTTCGGTACAGTCACAGTCAACATTATTACAAACGAATTCACAATAATTAGTTACATCTTCAACTATGCTTGTGAATAGTTCTCGACTCATTCAGAACCTTTTCCTGAATGTATATGCATCGTACATTGGTTTCTCATTAAAATAAGCGGTTATTAAACGATCATGAGCACCACAACGATCTCTACTTACGATGTTACTTGTATATCGCGAAGTTCACCTTTTGGTCTATTGTTAATAAACAACGCCGTACTTTTTAAAAATGTCCAGTTCATACTATTAAGTTCTTCTTCTTCCGATGAGTTTGTGAACATAAATGATTCAGAGTTCATTTCAAAAATAAGGAATGAAAAATATTTTGTTTGAGTTGTGTAGATATTAAGAAAGATGATGTTTGAAGTTATGAATAAAAATGTTGGGGTATGATGGTATTTAGGGGTGGAAATGGTAAAGGGCATTCGTAAAAGCTGGGATCGGATCGGTGGCTGAAGCAGGCGAGCTTAAGCGAGCTCGAGCGCGCGGCTTCGAGCCTAAATTAAAGCTCATTTAATAAACGAGCCCGAGCTCGAGCTTTATATACAGAGCTCGATTAGGCTCGCGAGCCTAAACGAGCTCTAATATATTTTGTGTATATATACATATATAATACATATAAACGTATATGTATGCATACCAAACAAATCATTGACCATGATAAGATCTAACCTAACACACACATAAATTAAAAAAACACATTGGTCTAAAAAGTACAGCCTCCATCCTCCTTTTTTCTTTCATTTCATTTGCATAACAACAAATCTACCACTATGAACCATAAAAAACTAAACTTGAATCTTTCCTACTGCTTAAGATCTAACCGAACACAAACAAACTCCTTTCTTCTTGTTATACAATTGAAAACAAAGACTCAACAAGGTCACGGCTATGAACACCAACACCCGAACAGAATCAAACCATACAACCCCTTTTACTCCTTTTGTTTCATGTTTTTCGAAGATCAATAAGACCATGATAAGATCTTTGATAGATCTCGGGTAGGTATAGTTATTGTTCTTGGTTTGTTCATTTAGATCTATGATGATTTTCTATCGAGTTGTTAAGATCTTGAAAGATCTTAAAGCTATCTATGATATATGAAAGAAAAACTAAGATCTTGTTTTCTTTCTTTTTAAGTTCGAGTCTTGGTTGTTTATTGTGGTTGACTGTGAAATGGGGAGTGTTGTGAGGTTGTTGTTTTTTGTTGTGATGTTGCCTATTGTAGTTGATTGAGATGAGATAGGATAGATTTCTTTGTTATGCAAATGAAATGAAAGAAAAAAGGATGGAGGCTGCACTTGTTCTTTGGAGTGTTGTGAGGTTGTTGTTTGAAAATGAAATGAAATCTTAGTTTTGTCACAATCAACCACTCCCCATTTCACAGTCTTGGTTGTTTATTGGTTCTTTGGAGTTTTGTCGAGTCTTGGCTGTTAACCACAATAGAACATTCAAATTGCAAATATATGTTTGGATTGTTTATTGTGGTTCTTTCTTTTTAAGTTCAGTTTTGGTTGTTTTCTTTCTCAATAGCCACATAATTTTTGAAAATGAAATGAAATGAAAGAAAAAAGATAGGATAGATTTGTTTGCAAATGAAACGAGCTCAAACACGAGCCGAGCTCGAGCTTTATATAAGCAATCATAAACGAGCCGAGCTCGAGCTTTTTATATCATAACACGAGCCGAGCTCGAGCTCAAGTCTTAAGGATCGAACCGAGCCGAGCTCGAGCTCGAGCTTTCTAAAATATAAACGAGCCGAGCTCGAGCTCGGCTCGGCTCGTTTCCACCTCTAATGGTATTTATAGGTAAATAAAATGATAATTTTTTTTTTGGATAACCAAAAATAGCCGTTGGGGGAGAATATTTGCCCATTGGAAATGAAAATAGGGTGCATTTGGTTCGGTGGTGGTGACCACCAAATATTTGCCACACCAATGGGAACGCGCACAGTTGTTATTGAGCTGTTACGGTAAACATGTGTGGTGGTTGCCACCACCAGGTGGTGCACCACCTTTATAACACCTAGCCTAAGAGCACGCAATGTCTAACGCCACAGGATATGATTTAGCCCCCTGGGGCGAACCCATGGCGCCATGCGACACCCCCTCGACGTTATAGGCCTTCGCGACGTCATCATCAACCGAGTTATCGGTAATTTTTTTTAATTCAGCTGTAGGATTGTGGTTTAAAAAAGAGAAGATGGAACCTTTAATATAGCCTTAAAAAAATATATAAATAAAATAAAAATAATATAAAAAAACTCAATCCTTTTTACCCATTTTTTTACCCTTTAAAACTCCTATAAATATCCCTTAAATCTTATAATTTTTACACACATTCTATTTACACAACTCAATAATACTTCTATTTATTACCTTCGAAAAAACGCTATGGATCCCAACAACTATGATCATTACGATCATTGCTTTCAAGACAATCCGAATAGGTATATGTGGTATTTTCAAGCTTATGAACAATTTCAAGCTTTGGGTAATCATGAAGTCGAGAGTCCGGATACTCACACAAGGACAACGATACAACGTGAACGAGCGGTTGCGGAACAACGGCTTTTGGAAGATTATTTTGGCAACGAAACTAAATACCTAAAGAGGAGTTTTAGGTGAAGGCATCGTATGAGTTATAAACGTTTTAAACAAGTAGTCAATGATATTACCAATTACACTATTGAACCTCTTCCTGAATACTTCCATTTCTTAAGCAATGGTCGGATGCTATGGGTCGTTTAAGTATTAGTCTTATCATGAAATGCACAACGGTCATACGCCAATTTGCATACGGCACATCACCCGATGCATTTGAAGAGTATTTGCAAATTTGTGAACATTGTTCACGTGATTGTCTAAAAAACTTCACTACATGCACATATACAACAACCCGCATGTGCTTACCAAACCAGTACGCTACGAAGAATCATGCATTATTGCATCATATTACATAACATGATAAAGAAAGGCCAAGACTTCGTGATTAGTGAGTTTAACGTTCATAACAATTTTAGTTTGCGGCGGTAGCATATGTGACATTAGGAAATAACATGGAACTTTCAGATAGATGTGCACAACAACGTCCGACAAAATATTGTGGAGCATCTATAAAACCTTAATCATTAAATTGTTTTTTTTTTTCAAATTCATATTTTTAATGTATCGTTATTTTTAATACATCATTAATTTTAATCTAATGAAATATGTTGTTTTATTTTAATATATTACAAAATTAAAAATTGATGGCTGCAAAGGTGTCTCTAACGTGAGTTATGGATGAAGTTTATTTTTTGGTTAGAGCACTCGGTGCTCTAAGTTATAGGGTTGGTTGGTGCCTTATAACGCCAGCCCCACCCCCTTATCCCAACCCATAGGCTCTTGCGCCGTTATGATCAGCCAATGTTATACAACCTTCTTTTTTTATTTTTATTTTTTATTTATGTTTTATTTGGTTAAGTGTGGGTCATGAGATGTCTTGTAACTTGAGCGATAAAAGAAAGATGTTAAAAAATAAAAGAAGAGTGTTAAGATAACAGTACTTTTTACTGTTACACGAACCTGTAACTCACGAGTAACTTATGCCTTTAAGTTAAGGAAAGTGATTTGCACACTTTCATAATTGATTGACACAATTAAATTATGAGTGTTTTGACATTTATACCCTTATATAATTTTTACTTATTTTTACCATGTAAAAATATAAATGTCAAAACACTCATAATTTAAATGTATTAATCAATTGTGAGAGTGTTCAAATAAGTAATAACATTAAAAAATAGTATATAAGAGGAGCCTATAACTTGCAATACAAGATGTGCTCCAAGCTCCAAGTGTCATACATGCGCTTTGTGGCTTGTGGGTCTATTTTTTAAGTTGATATTGTGATATCTAGATTTTTTTTTGTCTCCACAATCCACATATATTGTGAACTGAAAAGTGACATTATTATATGAACGGGACGACTCTTTTATATTTTGAAAAGAAGACATGATCCAAACTCTATTTAAAAGGGATTTTGCTAACATGTTAATAATGAACACAAACTTTTATATTTGTCAAAAATGTATTTAACTCACTAATTAAGCTGGTAAACTATTAGGGTTCGTTTGGTAGGACGGAATGAAATGTCAACTGAATGGAATAAACGATGTAATGGACCGAATAGTGTAATGTAATGATTCATTGTATTTATTAATCATGTTTGGTTTGTATGATAAGACGTAATGAAATCGATAATAAAAAGACTAAAATACCCATTAATGATAGTAAGTTTATTTAATGTGGTTAATTAATGATGGAGTTTTATGTAATTTTGATTCCATTACAAGATGTAATGAAAAAAAAGTATGGGACCCCTAATGAATGGTTTTGGTGTAATGGGTATTCTTAATGAATCAATACATTCTATAAATGTAAACAAACAACATTTATTTATTACATCGTAATAATATTTTCCATTACGACTTTGATTACGACATACCAAACACTACGTTATATTTTGTTTTTGTTTGCACATTAACATGTTTTCACTGAGCAAATATTTGCGAAACTCACGAAAAATGCTTAAGCTGATAAACTACTATATGGGTTTTCCTGTTGGAGGCTGAACAAAAAACATGTATACCCATAAAACTTCTATAGACTGCTGGCATAACAGTGTGGTGCCTTACAGAACCAGTTTGTTGGTAATGAATTGCAAATACAAGACTTTAACAATGTCCATTCAGATTGTGGGTTACCAATGTAACATTTTGCTTCTTTGTTGTACTTGGTAGGCACTAAGTCAGTAAGTCACATTCTTGGATGGTATAACTCAACAATGGTCACGGAACAATCTTAATTACCGACTTCACTACAGCTTGAATTTCTACCAGCTGTAAACTCGCACTACAAGAAAATGAACTTGCAGTTGACAACTTCTAACTTTTTTGCAGTTAAGAAAAATTATAATGTGAAATTACGTATGAGACAGGGTGAGCTCAAGTTGGTTGCATTTCAACCTTGTGTTGATAAGAAATCTCTAAATACTGTTCATAATGACACCACAGATATCTACTGTAATTTCACAATTCACTTGAAACTATTAGCCAGAAATCCCAGGGGTCAGTGTGTAATTATCGCAATTTAAAAGATGCAAGATTGCAAAATGTGCCATCTAAATGGATCACATTTCGCTTGAACAATACTAGGCATAGTGGGTAAGACACGCTAGGAGCTAGTTTTTCATTTATCAAAAGCCAAAAGTCGCAAAATGTAAGTAATTACTTTTATTTAGATTCTTGCATTTGCACCAAAGAGTTGGGATGCACAATGATAGTATCACGCACACAAGCAAAGACTGCATAGTTCATGATTTACCAAGGGCATCATGACTTTAGCCATGAGCAGCAGTGCAGCACTGCTAAGCCATAAGGAACAGAAAATGATCTGGTTTATGTGCAACTGATGGAATTCCTGAAGCCTCAAACTGGATATGGGTGGCTCGGTGTTAGAAAATTCTGACCAGAAGTTGAAATAGGCTTGACCATTTCAGTTTATAACTTGCAGTAACGCAGGTAAAACTGTAAAAGACAGAATATCAGTTTAAACCGAAAGTCACTAAAGCAGCCATGTATAATAGATGACAGCAAGAAAGAGTATTCATACCTTTAAATCAACAAACACTTGCCAGTTAGCATACTTGGTTTAATTGGATGCACAGAATGAGGATTCACCATAAACTCAATAAGAATGAGCTAATCAACATCAACATGTAAAAAACAAATATATTGAAGGAAACATCTCCCAACATTGGATTTCATTAAAAGAATGTTGCAATAAACTATAATTCCATCAGATGATACAAATTACAAAGAATTCCATAACATGAAAAAAAAATGTGAGATTTAATTCCACATTGGTCCATTTCATGATCCAGGGAACGATAACGGAATATAAATCCGGTGCAACTTTTACAGAAAATTATGTATGGAAGAAAATAACAAAATGAAATTAAATAAAAAGAAAAAGTATGGTGACTTATGATACACTTGTTCTCTAAACCCTAAGACTACTCTTTATGGTAAAACTAGAACAAGTATACTCTCAAATTGACAGTGAAACAGCCGCTATCCTACCTTTCTATGACATGCTAACTATTGAACAAAAGATCAAATCTTGAAGCTTCTTCCACCTTTCTGCCATATTCCGGTACCTTCAAGACCGGATGAAAGAATAGACTTGGAATCTGGGCGCCATTTCAGCTCTTTAAGAACTGTAAAAAGGGTTGCTAACTCAGCTGTCATTGCACTGTCCTTAATATTGTTACATGAAATTACTTTAAGTCTTTTAAGCTCTTTCC
>OU343223.1:62802940-62858352 GCA_910596185.1 Chrysanthemum makinoi | reverse complement strand
AAGAGAAACTAATTCGGTTTACTACGCAGTGCAGGCATGCCAAGGAACCCATCCGCATCGTAGACGTTGATGTTCAAGAAGTACGACTGTGCGTAAGGAATATCCGCATTGTCTAGTATGTAAAGGAACCAAAATAGTGTTTTGGTGATAACTCATCATGTCCCACCAAGGTTATGGTTTAGTAAATCAGAATGGAATAGTTTTTCTAGATTGCTTATGTCAATGGTCTCAAATACAATCTCATCGCTGTCACGTACTATGTGATGCTAAGTACATTGTACAATTCAATGACAAACAAGGCACCATTTTCAATGCCAACAAGGAAGTTGTGTTGATTGCTCCCAGGAGAGACGATGTTTATGTCTTAGACATGTCAACCTCTCAAAGATGGAACTGCCTCTTTGCCAAATCCCACCTGAAACTATCAACTGGGTCAGGCACAAAGAGACTCTCACACTTAAACTTCAAAAACATCAACAACTTGGCAAAAAAAACAAGGTCCTTGGCTTACCATCACTGGTTTTTGCAAAAGATAAACCATGCTCAGCCTGTGAAAAGGCAAACATAAAAGAGCATCTTTCAAAACCAAGCAAAACTTCTCTATCAAAAGTTGCCTTCACCTCTTGCATATGGATCTCTTTGGACCAGTCCATCCTAGATCAATCCAGCATGAGAAGTATACACTTGTCATTGTTGATGAGTATTCAAGATACACTTGGGAATACTTTCTTTCCAAAATAGTCGTGCAGTGTGATACTATAATGTCATTTATCGTGAACATTGAAAACCGAATGACATTACAAAGGAAACAAATCGAACCTGACAATGGTACTAAATTTAGAAATGTCGAGCTTGAGTTTTGTGATGAGGGAATCTCCCAAAATTTTTCATCTCCTTATACCCCTGAACAAAATAGGGTAGCTGAAAGGAAGAACAGAACTCTCATTGAGGCTGCAAGAACCATGTTAAATGGCTCATCTCTTTCAAAGCATTGACTGGCAGTTAAAATGACCGTTACACTCAAAATAGGTCAATCATTGTCAAAAGACATAATAAAACCCCATATGAGGTCTTCAAAGGTAGACTGACACGCCTACTTCCATGTGTTTGGATGTCCTGTGTTTATTCATAACCACAAGGATCATCTAGGCAAGTTCGATGCTAAAGCTGATGATGGATACATTCTAGGTTACTCACCATCTCCAAATCCTTCGTGGTATTTAACACAAGGAGACAACAAGTTGAGGAAACCTATCATGTCACCTTTGATGAAAGTATAGAAAGCATTAGATTCACCAACACTTGGAAGAAATTGAATTGATAACTCATCAAGATATCCTTCTGATGAGTACAAAACTGAAACCAATTCCTCATACCAAGCCGATCTTTGACATCTCATATTATGTCTTACCTCACAACCTTCCTCAACCAAATATCAGTGAATTCATTGATAATCGGCCTGTCCCTTTGGGTTAGGTAACACCGATCCATATGATCGATCCTATAACTCAAGAACCTCTACCTGAACAAGTCACCTCGACAGATGATCTAAATGATCCTGTGGTTCTTGCACCTGAACTCACACCTGAACTCCCAGTGACATCTTTAAGCTCAGATCCTAGACCACAAAGTAAGTGGACAAGATCTCAGGACATGGAGCTTGTAAACATCTGGTGAACCCATCAAGGAATGCTCACTAGAAGCATGGTCGCTAACTTAAGCTGCAGCCACCAATGAATGTCTATACCGATTACCTATCTGAAATAGAACCCAAAAGTGTCACTGAGGCTCTAAATACCCAAGCTGGGTTCAGGCTATGCAAGAAGAACTGCAACAGTTTGATAAAAATAAGGTCATGACCTTGATCAAATGTCCTCGGGATGTAGTCGTCATAGGAATGAAGTGGGTTTCGAAACAAAACTGATGAAAATGGCACTGCATTAAAACAAAGCCGGATTGATAAAGGTTACAGTCAACAAGAAGGCGTTGACTATGATGAAACATTTGCTCCTGTTGCAAGAATGGAAGCCATCAGAATCTTTCTTGCATATGCAAATACATGAACTTCGGGGTCAACCAAATGGATGTTAAAAGTGCATTCTTAAATGGTGATCTCAAGGAAGATGTATATGTTCAGCAACCTCCGGGCTTTGAGAGTAGTGAATTCCCCGACTATGTCTGCAAGCTTGACAAAGCTCTTTATGGACTTAAACAAGCTCCCAGGCATGGTATGAAACTCTCTCAGCCTTCCTGATACAAAACAAGTTTGTCGAGGGAAAGATAGACAACACCTTTGTTTGTCTATAGAACTCAACAAGATGTGATTCTAGTCCAAGTGTATGTTGATGACATCATCTTTGGCTCAACAAACTACAAACTTTACAAACAGTTTGAAAACGATGACTAAAAATTTTGAAATGAGCATGATGGGGAACTCACATACTTTCTTGGACTACAAATCGTGCAACCGACAAAGGAATATCCATCACCAAGAGAAATATACCGGGAATCTCGAAAAATATGAGATATCTGATCAGCCTCGGAAAACTCCCATGGTCCCACCTAATAACCTTGGACCTGATCTCACGGCAAATCGTCAATCAAACTCATTTCAGAGGGATTGTAGGCTCAACGATGTATCTAACTGCTTCTAGACCGGATATCCAATTCTCACTGTCTAATAGCAAGATATCACCAATCCTAAAGAATCCCATCTCACTGCAGCCAAAGAATACTCCGGTACCTAAAGGAACCCCTAGCCTTGGACTCTATTATCCAAGATGCTCAGGTTTGATCTCAAGGGTTACTCGATTTCGATTATGCCGGGCTGCAAATGGACGAAAAAGTACCTCGTGGTCCTGTCAATTTCTAGGAGGAAAACTAGTTTGTTGGAGTGCTAAAAGCAACAATCGGTGGCTATGTCCTCACTGGTGAATATGTAGGCGGCAGATGTGTGCCAATGTATTATGGATGAAAAGTCAACTCAGTGACTATGACATCCATTATAAAATGGTGCCCATCTTCTCGTGATAATACCGGTGCTATTGCAATCTCCAACAAACCTGTCCTCCACCAAAGAACCAAACACATTGATATCAGATATCACTTCATCGGGGATCACATAATGAAGGGAGACATTGAACTTCATTTCATCCCTACTTGATCAACTCCGGCTGATATCTTCACAAAACTTGGATGAACCTACCTTCGAGAGACCGAAATGAATTGGGAATGCTTGACATTGAAAGTCGTGTATCGAAAACCAATCTCAGAAGATCACTGAAATGGTTCATTCTCCTTGAACATCCAAAACAAACCTCTCACTGAATGAGTAAGACTCACGGGTCCCCACAGAAAGCATTGAATGAGTAACTAAATGCTCCAAGTATTAGTTACTTAAATGTCCTAGGTTGGTAATCACACCAATTTAATATATATGTCTTACTGTCAGGAGTATCATCATTTACCTCACCCCACTTGGCATTAAATGCCTTCTCTCACATAAAATATCCTATGGATATTTTATTACTGCTAAAGTGTACTTTTATTGTGCATTGCAATGTTTTCTTGAAAGATGGATTTTATCGCGTGAAGTGGTGGGTGGCATTAAATGTGGAATATCAAACGATTTCAAAATGGTCTTTACATATCCACATTTATACAAAACACCACCCTCTCACTCTCTATAAATACCCTCTTCAAAAAACCACACAAAACACACAAATTATTTTCTCAAACTAAACTCTCATCAAAATCCTTTCTCAAATCCAAAAATTTGTGTGTTCTCAAAATCTTCAAAACTCTTTTGAAAAACCTCCTTGTAAACATTTACAAAAGTTTTTCATCACAAACTTGAGAGATCCAAATACTTTGATTGTTCTAGTCAAAACATTTTTTTCCCCTAAAATCTTTTTTAATAGAAATGGCTAGAACACAATCTCTCCAGGTTGCTTCAAGTGGTAGGGGATCTTACTAACGTTGAATTTAAAACAAATAATGTCATAGGAAATTTTGAATACCCTGAAAATGTCCCAACCTATAAAGACATTATAAATTTTTATTCAACCACCAAAACGGCCTTTGTAAAATGTCCTCGATGCTCCAAACCACCTCCTAGGAATTTTGGGCTATGCTAAAGCCTCGACCCGACACCTTCTAACATGAGAATAACCTTAGACCACTCAGGAGTATCTCTCAGATTCGGTCTTAATGGGGGCAACAATACACTGGATTACAAAACATTTTGCACTTCTCTACAGGTTAGATTATAACAAAGGTAATTATGCCCATCCCTAACCCTCCATGTGAAGGATGGGTTAAAACAAATTGTTTTGATCCAACTTTTTGGACAAGACCCCAGTCACTAAAAGCTCATTCTCCGTGGCTTGGAGGATCCTCTTCACTTTTGTGATTCAGGTCCTCGGCGGGAACCACTCATCCACTGAACAAGTTAACTCTATTCTGTTGATGATGGCATACTTGCTTGATGAATGGCCATCGGGTTTACATAGGGGAGATCATTTACGGTGATCTTGTAGCGCTGCTCAGAGCAAAACTAGGATCGGCACGCCAGTATCCTAGGTTTGTCTCTGTGCTTTGCAATCGTATCGGGTTCAAATTATACTCGGATGAAAAATTTGGAAATTACCACGCATCCCGAGCCCATCAAATTTTCAAAAGGACCCATCCCTTGTCACTCCCATTGAATTGACGCCCACATGATTGCTGTAAACAATCAAAGTGGATCAGTGTCTCCAAACCCTGCTCCTAAAAAGAGAAAGGAGAAGTCTCAGACTGGGACTAAGACTAAACCAAAGTCTCGGGCCCGAGGCTTCAGGAGCACAACCTAAGAGGCACATTAAGCCCAAGACTAAACAGACACCCACTGACCAGGCAACAACCACCCCCGTGAAAACGAAGGACACTGACATCACGCCAGCTGCCCTTGGTCACACCTACTACCCCAAGATCTAGAGGGAAACAAACAACCACCTGGTAGGGAGCGCCTTCCACCACGCTCGATGATGACATTAACAAATCCAAGTCTTTGTCCGAGGGCACACCGACGATCCCAAAGACTCGGGGAAACAAACAACCCAACGATAGGGATACAACAATCATCGACTCGCCAAAGGACCGGAAACACCCACCAAGTGTCTCAGGGGTCACAGGGGACAAAGACTCGAGGGAAAGAAACAACCCGCCGATACGGAACCCAAAGCCAATCGACCGGAGAAGGCACTAGGAAACTCCCACCAGTTCGAGGGGTCAACGGGGACAAAGACTCGGAGGGATATACCACCGTGATATGGAACCCATCACCAACCCCTTGCTCACTATTGTGATGTCACTATTCTATTCTCGAGAGGATGATCTTGGTGAAATTGAAGATGAAATTTTATCACGGAGAAGAAATGGATGAGAGGTTCAATCTGAACAAGAGCCTCAACCGATCCAAAGGAGCATCTGAATCCCCATTCCAACATGATGATCATGCTTCCGAATCCTCCTCAAGCTCTGATGAATTCAAAGAGTTTGACAATGTTCTTCCCCTCACTGAAAGGCGGTTGGCCTGGATCACCGGGCTTCAAGGAAGCTATACCGGGGTTACTAAAACATTGTGGGAACAACATATCAGGTCAGCCGCAAGTTATGCGATTTAAAGCGAGATCTCAGGCTTCTTGATGAAAATGTTCATGAGCACAGGGACTTGATGTATGACCAAATTCACCGACTGGATGAAAATATGGCTAACTTCTTAAGGCACCTTCGGGATGCTGGCACAAAGATCGATGAAATCAAGGAGTTTGTCTGAGAAGACTCAGCCTCTTAACTCTCAGTGCTAAAGGCTCTTGAGGCATACTTGCAACAATCTTCACGCCTTGCAACTGTTAGATCTGCTCAAATCGCACATGTTCAGGTCTTCCATCATCGATCCAGTCTCTTCAAGCTACAATGGACTCTCTGCAATAATACGGTGGCGACCATGGCTCGCATCCTCTTCCACAGCCTAGAATCTTGGTCCCGGATGACTCCGCTTGGAGCTCAGGCTAACTTGAAAGGTCACGGGCATTCACGGACACTTTAGAGATTAAGGCTATGATGATGAAATCTATCAGCCTTCAAGGGTCAAGCTGTCCGGTCCCCTCAGCACCAACACCAACTCTTGCCCTCACCGGCACACCCGCAACAGTTGAGGGGAGAATATCTGAAGAAAACCTCTTCACACTGAGGGAGCAAACACCACCAGTCTCTCGGTTCTACATCATCTCGCATCGCGATATCAGCAATACCAATCTCATCACCCCACCACCAACATCAACAAAACAACAACAATGACGAGCGCAGCACCACCTATCATGACAACTACACCTCCTTTGATCGCATCATCTTCCTCGGCAAGGACAAAGGGCAAAGGCATAATGACAACTGCTGAGCCGAGAAGATTCCTATAAAACGGTGACATGAATACTGCTCACCGGATCACTAAGTAAACATCTTGCTAAAAAAGAAAGAAGATTGAAACTAGCGAGGAAGAGAAAAGGAAGGGAAGCACTGGCTAAGGTTGCCGAAGAAGTGAGAACATGGGACTAGATGCGAGCAAGCTTCAAAAGGTCGTGCGGGACGAAAGTTCAAGGCTGCTCCGCTGCCAAATGACTGCAATGAGAAAGTAATGTGAAGCAAAGAAAAGGAAGCCGAAGAGCTCGGGCTAGAAAGGATTGATCATTACAATGGACAATGACAAGCCGAAGGAAGCCTGAAAGAATCATCGATGTTAAAATCATCCCCAATACCAAACCACTGGCAATGAATGTCTATAGGGAGGATGATAAGAGACATTTCGAGATTCATGATCCCCTAAAATTCATCGACTTTGGGATCATGAACTCGATGAACTTGGTCCAATTATTGAAAAGAAGCAAAACAAGGTGGTCAAGGATCTCGATGAAAATGCTCGAAAAAGAAAGGCTAAAGGGATGCACCGGCCAACGGGAATTCACCGCCTTGAGCACCTCAAGGATCTCAACCACAAGCTTAAGAAAAGAGTTGAGTTCCAACCGAAATCAAAGTTCTGCCTAGAATGCAGAGCTTCTGAGGGTGTCAAATTTGTGAACTATTTGGTGATTGAAGAGCCCGAAGAGGGCTATCCACATTGATGTCTATGGAAACCCGGATTTCAAAGATGGAGTGATATTGATCGAGTGGTGTAGCCGCAATGATCACTATATACCGTGGCCTCTCGGATCCAATCCCGGCAAACATCGGTTCTGTCAAGACCGAATGCAAAAGAAAGATAAGAGACCATCATGACAGGAAACACTCATCACCAAGAAAGTGAAGCTCAGCAACGGGTATCCATCTGACTGACATCATTTTATCCTTTTGTACTAGTGATAGGAAATATGTAATCCGATCAATAAAAGATGTATGTTCTTGTCAAATTACTCAAATGTTCTTTATTGTATTCATTAGTACATTCAGTGTAGAAGAAGCCTTTTGCTCACTTACACTGATCAAACACTTAGGCTATTTGTATATCCAAATAGGAGCACTTGGGTTCAATAAATACCCAAACCCCTTAAACTAGGATTTGAATAGAAAATATCCTAAGTATGTAATCCGTTAAACACAATCGTCATCGGCGCATAGTCTCTCGGTGAGCTATCTTCAGACACTTAGTATAAGGCGAAGAAGGAGCCTCTCACCCAAGGCACTTAAAGGGTGAAGACTAAGTCAAGAAGAAGATAGTGGATTCAGTTAGTGATGACAATAACTCATGAATCCCTTCACTCCTCTCCAACTGTTAAACATTGAAGACAAACGAAAGAAGAGAAGAAGACTTTAAAGACTGAAGAATGATTTGATTAGGCGGAAAGTTTTACCCGGATAAAACTAAGTCCCTCAAGTGTTTATCCACCTATACACGATCTCAATCTATCAAGATCATATCTTCCCATTTATAGTAAGCGGCGATTCTCTATCAAGGAAAGAAGCTTCACCGCCTACTATAGAAAGGTGAAAAGTAACCGAATATATCAATATTCGTGTTTGCTGTGATCCATGTTTTTGTCTTCTAGGATAAAGTTAATAATCATACTTGTATAAATAGCATAAGAGAATGAGTGAAAAGTTTAAGCTTGTGAATTGTAAAAACACACACACACAAGCCAACTTTTCACTCCTCTAAATACAACTTTATCCTTGAGCTAGCTTAGTGGGTTCTAAGAGTTGTGCTCAGACTTAGCCCAGCTTAGGAGGAGTCACCCAAACTTTGTCATTTCAATCCCAAGTACTATTCTTAAAGTACTTGGGAAAATATATTCTTTTGATTTATTTCTAATAAGAATATGATGTTGAAAATTACTGTGTGTTTTACTTATGTTAACTTCAGTCATTATTCACTGTTAAATTGCTTTAAGTACTTAATTGTCCTTTTTTAACAATAGTGAATAGGGAATAACAGTATGTTCCCTAACTCTTTGAACTTACCAAAGGGTCTCGTCTACAAAACCCACTAGGGATAATAAACTCTTACTCTAAGGCACTCTTTGGATGGTTTAGCTTACAACTACTCAAGGAGCTATATTCTAAGGTTCACAAAGATTTAATCAAGCATTAAGTACACAACGAATGACCTATCGCATTACTAGATCATTAAACAACTAAGATAAGAGACAACCAATCAATATTCAATAATTAAGTTTCATGTTCCCTAAGCAAACACACAAGTAAATTAGCTGGACATGGAAAACATGCAAGCATACACACAAATAATCAAAGACATATATGAATTAATGGACTAAAACACTTATCTTGGTGTAAGATAGGGTTTGGAACCCTAAAATACTGTACAAGACAGCCTTGGTTCGGTTTAGGTTTTTACTCCAAAAGACTACACTAATACTAAAAAATTCGGATTCTATATATAAGATTACACACGCCAGCGTCACCTTATGTTTTGCATCCATTGTCGCCGCCATTAGGTTTCGTCTTGGCCACGTTAGACTGCGACGGGTCACCTTGTGATTGTGACGCCTGTCCTCTTCGGCCTTCACCGTGCGGATTGAATCTAGGCCGTCGAGTTGCGACGGCCTTCTTTTATAACTTGGCGTCGTCACTTGAAAATAAGAGTTTTGGATTTTGTCCCATCACAAAATCCTCCGACGGCGTCGCAGATAAGCAGTGACGCCGTCACCTTGTATTTTCATCAGCTGGAGTGTCGCGATTCTTGACTTTAGCCATTTTCTTCGTATATCCGCACCTTTTCGTCCAAATAAGTGCCATTACAGCAATTTGCCTTCAAGAGACCTAAAAAGTGAAAAGAAACGATATTAAGTAATAACGGATACAAAAGTGATCAAATAAGGGCTTAAATGACCCCTCAAAAAGGTACCTTTTAAAACCTTATCAATATGGTGAGTTGATTAGGGATGGCAATGGGCGAAAAAAACCCGCAACCCGCGGGTACCCACACATAAATGGGTGGGTAAAATCATTAAATTTTACCCACGGGTGGCTCGTGGGTGAAAATCACCACCCATCGGGTGGCGGTGGGTACGGGTGAGGCATACCCATCGTGGGTCAACCCAAATATACCTCAAAAAATACTGCACCCATAAACCAATGTTAAAATTAATTATACTAATTAAAATATGTATGATATTACATGGTATACATTTAATAGTTACCAAGTCTTAAGAAAACACATTAACCTAAAAGTTTGTTTGTGTTTCAAGACTAAAAAGAGAATATGAAAGATCAGATGATCAAAGTTGTATACATGTGATTTGGTGCAATGATATTTAATTTCTGCTTTCAGACATGTGTTTAAGTATCTTGTGAACTTGGTATTTGGTAAATTGATTGGTGTCTTGTTATGTAATTTCATAATTATTTTTTATATCATGGTTTTGTAATTTTGTTGCATTACACAAACCCACGGGTTTACCCGAGGGCAATAAATACCCGCGGGCATGGGCATGGGTAGAAAACTATACCCATTGGCGGGTGATGGGTGGGTGATGGGTGAGAAAAAAACTATGTGGGCGGGTGACGGGTTAGAGGTACCCGTGCCAATTACCCATGGGTGCCATCCCTAGAGTTGATAACCATATAGTTTTTGGTAAACTATCAACCATAAACGGATTTGTTAAGTCTTTACCAGTAGCCGTTTGCACTGGACTAGTTGATTCTTGTGTGGATTAGACATGGTGAATCAATAACCATTTGTTGTGTATCTCAGTTATACACCTTTTAATATCAACTCCCATCTTTGATTGGCTATGTATCTGTATAAGTTAGCATAATTCAAAGAGTAGAAATAACCAACTTGTTCCTAATCAAAGTTACTTTTTAACCAAGCTACTATCCAAAAATATCTTCCAAAGTCAACTCGATAATATCTATATTTACTCCTTAACCTACCAAAATAGGAAAAAGTAAATATACTCATTAATTAACCCTGGTAACCGACTTTGTCTATATAAGGAGGCTTGGCGTATTGAAATCTTCATCAAAACACACACAAAACCCCTAACTATAATCATGACCAATCCTTCCAACACCATTAACATCTCCTCGATTCAAGAAGAATATGTGATGAGTCGAGACTTCCTCGAGGCATCAGATGGGCTAGATACTTTCCATCATGGGTGGAAGTACTTCATCCAAGAAGTACACTAAAGATCGCTAAGCTGTGTACCGCTGCAAAACTCGCACCATCTCTTGAGTTTTACACCACTTCATCAGATGATGATGAGAATGAGGATGAGACCTATTCTTTGTCCAAAGATTTTCCAAAGGCTCGACAACAAGCATTGAAGATAGCTATCTCAAACATGAAGCAGATAGCTATACCAGAGAAGCCTTCAAGACTACCAAGGCCTCCTCCACAAGTTCTTGGTCTTCCATGTCCAAGAATGCACTCAACCTTTGAGAATAAAAGGAAGAGAGCCCAGAAGAACAAGCATGACTATGTGGGCAAGGGCAAGAAGCCAATGGAGTAGATGTTGTAGGGTGTAGGATTTTATGTTTTGTTTGTGTTTAGAAGCACTTTCTCTTTGGTTGTAATGAATCATCATAATGACTTGAATAAAATTCCTTTGCTTTACTGATTTCTTTGTAAGAGTACATGTTGCCACTGATTTAATTGTAGTTACCACTGTTAGGCATAATTTCTTCATTAGATGCAATGGACAACAAAAGATACTAGCACTAAATAGCAACAATCTTCAATGTAAACAAAGAATCCTTCAAATCTTCTTGTCACAAACATAAATCATACACTGAAAGCATTTGTGAGGTATCAGTGGTTAGTGAATAGCAAGGAGTGATTCCATAAGCTTAGCAGTGGCAAAACTCTAAGTTAATTAAGTCAACTCCAAGTCACTGATTCGTTTACCAAGGTCAAGAGACTTCATTTACTTCTCAACCACTTACACCTTCCCCTCATTAACTTCTTGAATCCAACTTAACATATATTTAACAAACCTTTAACTCATAGACCACCCAAATCACATACTCCAAAATTTTCACTCTCAAATATTAACATTTCTCCAACAACACCGTGAGTCATTCCGATCCCATCAATCTTTCTTCTAGCAGTTCATCGATAGTTCTTAGGATGACTTTGTTTTGAAGAACCCCAGGAGAGTTGAGAAAGAAGAGTATGAAAAGGTTGTTTGAGAAGAGAAAGCATTCAAGTGTTCTCTCAAATCCTTTTCTGCTAGTCCTTCATCACTACTGACTAGTGCCTCGGGATGCACTTATCAAGGAAGATAGCTTCAGAGATCGCAGCTCCTATGTATCTTCATATAAAGACAGATGATGAGACCTCTGGAAGAGTCTTGAGTGTTCCCCCTCTTGCAGCGATAGCTCCTCCTGAAGAGCTGCAACCATCACCTTCTCTACCATTGCGATCAGCACCACCATCAGCAGGTCCTTCATCATCCTCACCACCTACTAGAATAGTGGTGATGGGATTAGCAAGCCCTAAGGTGTATTCATGGATTGATATGCGAGGGGCTCCTAAAGTGATGCCAACTTGGGCCTTACCAAAGAAGCCATAGGTGGTGGATGGTTGTTAGGATGGGGTAGTGGGATAGGATGTTAAGCTTTAGTGATCAGTTTGTAGTTTTATGTTGTGCTCTGTTTCTCAGTAATGTAATGATGCTGGTTGTATGAAACTAATGGATGTAACCACTGCACCTAGAGTGCATATTTGTTAAATAAGAATAACAATCCCTTTTATTTGCTTGAAAAACTCTTGCATCATTCTTGTTGTTATCATTTTGCATTATAATTAACTCCACCTCCAAAGCTGACATACTGTCCATCATAATGTTCAAAATCTAAGAGATAGGACTTGTTGCCAGTCATGTGCCTTGAACACCCACTGTCTATATATCCTTGATCTGATCTTTTTGTCCTTGGATGTTCCTGCACATAAAAGAAAGAGTTAGTTTCTTTTGGGGACCCAAGCCATGATTGACTTGGATTTGCATCGTGTATCAATATAGTTAAATTTATCAAAGGTCATTGATACACCATTGGGATTGGTTGTAGAGGTAGTTCCATTAGGTTTCCATTCCCAGCGTCTTTGAGGCCTTCCACGCATTGCCCATGTCCCCCTTATCTTGTTTACAACCCTTGCAGTGGTAACTTTTGAATGAGCAGTGAAGCGGTGGTTTGTTTTTAGGTACCCAACTGGTTATAATGAACTTTATTATTCTAAAAAGTTCTTTTCCTGTTTGTACGATTTGGCAAAAGTTGTTTTGGACTTTGCACTTTTAACAGTGACTTAGGGTGGCAGTCTTAACAGTTTTTTGCAGTGGCAAAAGTTTGAGGCCATTTCTTAGTTGAACTGCTCTTGGGACCATGTTGAAGTGAGAATTTGGGTGTACATTATTTTGAAACCTGTTAGACTCCACTCTTTTATTCCCATGGACTTCCCTTCTCCCATTATGATAGTCACAATAAGCATGTAAATGATCAAAACTACCACAGATATAGCATGCCTTATTGTACATAACAAAATCACTACCTAGTTGTTGAGATTTAACATGATTCCAACTCCTTTGATTACCCCTAGGAGCTGGTGGCTTGTTCCAATACATCTCAACATACCTTACAGTTGGTCTAGGTTTATTAGCTTGTCTCCTAGGTTCCTCTGTAATAGTATTAACAACTTTTGGGATAGAAGTCTCTACATTCTTTTTAACACTCTCATCTACAACATATGAGTCACTAGCACTCTCAAAATACTTAAATCTATCACTTGAGGTGAAGGAACACCCTAGTGGTGGGGAGCATCTATACTTAGGTGATAACCCTTACTGTGGTTTATTAATCCTTAACTTTACTTTGTATTTGAGCATTCCAAATTTTATCAATTGACTTAGACTGATGATAACATGTGTCTAAAGTTAAATTGACATTTTCATTTTTCTTTTGAAGTTTTTCAAGCTCTTTTTAGTATGCTTCATTCACAGCAGTTGTATGTTCTACCTCTCTTCTAAGAAGAATCATATCATCATTATATTTTGACTCATTATCTATATAGTGCTCTAGTTGTTTTCTAATACGACTATAGCTCATAAGATTTGACACGATAATTAGCAGTATACAACTCTTGTCTTTCATTAGAATATAAATCATTAAGCCTTTCAACTTCTCTAGCAGACCTACATGTTTTAGAACAACTTTCAAAGTTTTGTACCTTAGAGTCAGAGAAAGCCATGAGAGCAACTTCGTAGAAACAAGAGATCTCAATGTTCTTCTTCTTGATCATCATCCATGAAACTCCAATCATAGCTCACACCATCAATAGCCAACATTTCCTTTGGTCTTTTCACAGTTGGTTCCTTCTTTTGCTTATACCAAGTCGACCTGGTGTCCTTGGTCTTTGGTCTTCTACATTCTCTAGCAAAGTGTCCCAACTTGTGGTAGTTAAATCACTCCACTTTCTTCTTATTAAAGCCTGCAGTTTCATCACCAATGATGTGAATTGGTTTGCCAGTCTTCTTGTAGAATTCTTTAGCTCTCATACTAAGCAGAGCTATTTTCCATTTTATGTCCATCTCCTCCAAGTCATCTTCATCAATTTGATCTATGTCTTTATGAGTTAAAATAGAGCCATTGACTTGAGTGGAGATAAAAGCATAAAAGGTAGGATCTCCAATACCAGCAACCTTCTTCTTTGATCCTGCAGGTGGTAACACTAACATTACCAATGGAAAGCTGAGAACCTGCGAGGGCAATATCATCATCAATTGTCATCTTTAGAATCATCATCGTCAACAGAGGTTGACATTAAAGCCAAGCTGCTTGAGCTTGTACTAAGTTCCACTTCGTCTTTGTTCAATGAGTTTAAAGTTTTTGTAAAGATCATTGAGCTTCATTGTTTCAATATCCTTTGTTTTCCAGCAAGCGAATATTAGTTTGAAACTCAAGGCAAACTTCTTAGAAACTTCAAATTGAGGTCTTCCTTTTCTACCTCAATGCCAAACACGAGTGTTGTGTTACAATCTTCTAAGCTTGGTGAAGATGCTATCAAGTGAGTCATTGCTTGGCGCAGAAGTTTGCATAACTTTGCTTTAGCAATGTCTTTTGTGTCTTCTTTGTAGCATCATTACCACCAAACACTAAGAAAATCTCTTCAAACAGTTCTTTAGCCTTGAACTTCTTTAATGCTATGATCCGGTCTCTAGGAAGAGTCATCATCACAATAAACTTCTAGCCTTAAGATCATTCTTCCTTAGTGCCTTTTCAGCACTAGATTCAGGCACAGAAACTGTCACCACGTCTGTGTCACCAACCTTCACAGTCTTTGACACATACTTGAAAGAATCACCATTTTGGATGATCTCCCAAAGAGCATAGTCCTGTATGAGGAAGTATTGCTCAATCAGTATCCTCCACATCTCAAACTCATTAAGTTTGAGCTTAGGAAGTCTTGGAGTAGAAGAGGAGTTTGGTTGGTTGTTTTCCATCTCCATTGAATTGAGTGAGTAGGTTAAGCTTATTCCTTGAGTCTTCTAAATCAAAATATCAGAACCTTCTATCTGATACCACTTGATGGATCAAAACATACACCTTGTGTTATTGATATCTTGAGTTATATTACTAAGCACGCGGAATATACTTAGTAATACTTAGAAGACGAATTGTATAGTGTAATGCAAGTAAACACAGATTAAACACAAAACTTAAGCTCCAATATTATTAATGAATAATACAAGTGATCTTGCTTATCACTAGGGTTACACCTTGAAGCCTTTGTGAGTAATACGTATGTATGTAAGTAAAAACGTATCTCACAGCAATGACCTAGGATCTCCTTTTATAGCACAAGGAGTCCTTTACAAGATAAGAATAAACCTAACAATATAGAATATACACACGAGATCTTTTCTATACTTATCTAAACACGTTATCCTATAGCAGTGGTAATAATGTACCAGCTGGTATACGTTTCACTCGCTAGTGTAATCCAGCTAAACCACAACTATCCGTGGTAACAGATTATTCCCAACAAAGAAGGTTTTCTCTTAGTTATGTATGACTTAAGGATTTCACTGGTCTCATCCTTAGTATTCATGAAGAAAACCCAAGTAAATCTACTAAAATCATCAGTCAACCAAACAATATTTCTTATTATTCAGGCTGCTAACAAAGGTAGGGCCAAATAAGTCCATATGCAGCATATGAAATGGTTGGGGGATAGAGTTAAACACCTTGGGCTTACAAGAGGCTCTATGTTGCTTCCCTTTGAGGCATGCAATACAGGCCTGTTTATTTTCAAATCTGTTTAAAGGTAAACCTCTTACAAGGTTATTTTTAGCTAAAAGATTTATCACCTTAAAGTTCACATGACCTAGCCTTCAATGCCATAACATAGACTCATCCAAAGAAGCTGTAGCAACTAAACATGTAAGGTTTTCTTTGGGCACTATGTTTTTCATACTCACACTGTACATATTGCTTTTCCTTGGAAACTTAAGTAATACCTCATCCTCTCTAGGAAACTTAAAGTTAGGGGACAAAACTAAGCAATCAGTGTTTGTGAACAGAACAAAATTCTTCTTGTCACACATTTGTGACAAATCAAGATTATATTTGAGTTCTTTCACATAGTACACATCTTCAAAGTCAAGTTTACCGCGTGATTGTGCCTTTACCGGTAATCCTTCTACCTATACCTCCATTGAAGAAACATATCCTCCATTCAAATCAGAAAAGTCCTAAAGATAGGATAGATTTCAGTCATGTGCTGGAACATCCCTTGTCCGAATAGCCTTAATCATCATGATTGTTGGAATGTCCTCACACAAGATAAAAGAAATTAGTTCCTTTTGGGGACCCAAGCCATTCTTGACTTGGATGCGCCTCGTGCATCAATGTAATCATATTTCTTGAGAGTAACTGATGCACTATTAAGTTGAGTGGTCTTTCTAACCCAACAAGCTGAGGGCTTAACAGATTGCCATTGACCCTAGCGATGACTTTTGAACCAACGTTTTAGTTTTAGACTATCCCAAGCATCTCTAAGATGCACATAATGGTATACGTACTTATTTTAGTATGTTTCCACTACCTTTTAAACAATGTTTCACTTTATAGTTACTTGCTAGGTAAACTAATTGCGAGGATACTGAGAGGGGCGCATTTTACTTTTTCCGTCAATGGATGTGAACATAATTTGTTTCAAACACATTAGTTATGAAGAAGTACTAAACATTTTCACAAATGCTTCGATAAGTCTTACATATTTTTAATTCTTTTCGATAAGTCTTACATCTCTTTCAAGGAAATAGTCTACCCTATTTTTATATAGCTTTTGAGGAGAGGTTCCTCGCTAAGTAGGTTGTGGGGAATAGTCAACCACGCTTGTTTGTTTTTCCGGGCAATAAACTCTAGTCATTTCTGATCCATTCATTTTAATGATGCAATGAATCTTTTTGTAGCATTGAACAGTTAAGAACTTGTTTTATAAGGTTTGATGCCCTAGGTGATCGATACTTGTCACATTCGTGTTGTTTTCTGGTGATTTTTGAGTTCATGCACCCTTTGTTATTGTTGTTTTATGGGAACAGTGTAGATTGTGTCTCCATGATTTATTCTAGCCTAAAAGTAGTTGGCCTGGAATATGTTATTGTCCTGATAGTTAGGTATTTTAGGAAGAATGCCTCTTTCCCTCAAATTAGACCTTGTTTCCTGATTTATGTTGACGTTGACTTGAGTGTCGTATGATTATGATGGTGTTATGATAACCACATTGAAATTTATAGAAAGAATTTGATTGAGTTGGTATTTTACTTGGGGTGGGAGACGCCTGTTTATAACTACGGTCTGCTTGTCTTGACTTGCTGGTTGTATCTCCATGTGCCCCATGATTGATGTGTCCCTTGCTTTATTGCTTGGTGACTTATTGTATAGTGCTATCAGCTTTCTACTTTTTCCTAGAGGATCATTCCTGACTATTGCTATTCCTACCTTTGTTGGGAACTGGATTTGAGAACGGATTGTAAAACTTTCTGCATGTAATTTTTGCATTGGTTTCCTTCCCAAAAAGGCATTGTATGTTGTGTGTGCCTTGACGATGTGGAATTCCATGATTGTTGTTCTTCTCAGTGGATGTGTCTCAATGTTTGTCTCTAAGTAGATTTTTTCCTCAGGCATGTATCCTTTAGGCAGGAAGCTGAGAAGAGGGGTTGTTAGAGGAGGTAGTTTGCTCTTGACATGGTCAGGTAACTATTCAAAGCAGTTATCAAACATAATGTTGACCGAATTCCCCTATCCAGGTAGATCCCGCTTACTAATCGTGAAGAGATATAAATTCTTAACCTAAACTTTCTCTCTGGCTTACTATGGGAGATTTTCTCAAAACCCTTACAATAAACGATCTCTAATCTTCTAATATTGTCCTACTCCTTATAACGATTGTGTTTTGGACGGTTAACTTGATTAATTCAGTCCTATAACATTATTTTTATTTGGATTGAACTGGCTGAGTTAGGGTTTCGGTTTTAGGGTTTTGTTACAATCGTTGTTTAGTGATTTAGGTGTTTGATAATCGATCTTTCTTTATTTTTACATTTGAATCAATCATGGAAGTCGGTTAGGATTTGTTTGGTCTATAATCATGCCTCGACTTTGTTGAGGCAAACGAACTAAAGATTGACGTGGATCTTTTAAGGTTTTATTTTAATCGCTGTTTAGGGTTTCGCTCTATTGTTTATTTTTTTAATCGTTATGGAGAAAGTTGGTATTGCTAATTTGAATATTGGTGATTTGAGTGCTACTGTCGATTTGTCGAAGGTGACTATGAGGAAACATAAGAAGACATCTCCTCATGTTCAGGTCGATGCTAATTTGCCCGAGGGAGATGGAGTAAGTGTTAATTCTATCAAAAGTAAACATGATTTTATTGAAGGGGTGTTTGGGGTCTTGTTTAAATCTGCATCGGATATTGATTTATTCATTAAGGAGCTTGAAGAGGGCAAACATCCGATATGGCCTACTTTGGATAGTGAAACTCGTTCACAGGTTTCAGAGGCTATGTGTGGTTTATTTGAGGCTTATACGCTTGACATGAAGGCTAATGCAACTAACTCTAATGTGAGTGGCAAAGATACTACACCTAATGTTAATGTGGATGCGAATACACAACCTTGTCCAAACTCTACTTATAGTTCTTTGGTTGCTGAGCCTGTTTGTGAAGGAGTTAACGTGTCTATTCCACATAGAGTAGTAGAAAAGGTTAGTGCACGCCTTGAATACACTCTATATGGCTACTTTATTGGTAATAGAATGGCGTTTCCAGTGGTTGAATACTATGTTAGAAAAGGTTAGTGCATGCCTTGAATACACTCTATATGGCTACTTTATTGGTAATAGAATGGCGTTTCCAGTGGTTGAATACTATGTTAGAAATAATTGGGCTAAGTATGGTTTGAAAAAGATCATGATGAATGCAAAAGGTTTTTTCTTTTTTAAATTGATACTCGAGAAGTTTGGTTTAGAAGCGGTGTTGGAAGAAGGACCTTGGATGATTCGTAAATCACCGATCATTCTCAAGAAATGGTCAATTGATACTAGTTTATGTAAGGAAGAGTGACTTCGATTCGATATGGGTTAAATTACATGATGTGCCTATTCAAGTTTTTGAAGATGATGGTATCAACTTGATTGCTTCATTTATTGGCAAACCTATTATCTTTGGATTGTACACAAGCTCTATGTGTAAGGATTCTTGGGGTAGAAGTAGTTTTGCTCGGTGCTTAATCGAGGTTGGTTAAGAGGATGAGCTCGTAGAAGTTATTACTATTGGTGTCCCTCTCTCTCTGGGGATGGGTTTTCTAAAGAATCTATCCGAGTTGAGTATGAGTGGAGGCCTCCTAGGTGCACATCATGTAAGATCTTTGGGCATATCTATGAGCATTGTACTAATAAAGTGATTACTCCTCCTGTTGCTACTACTTCAAATGCTCCTCCAACTATGCATGATAACAATGGTTTCCAAAAGGTGAGTCATAAGAAGAAGAAAGGTAAAGCCCATCGGCAAAGGAGTGGTGGGTACTTCTATCAAAGGACTTTCGGTATGAGCCAAAGAAGACTACTAGTGAACCAAAAAAGGGAGCCACTATTGGGAGTAGTGTGCCTACATCGTCTTCTATGTTGTAGTCTAAAGGTTCCTCCTTTAAGGAAGGTGAAGTTTCTACGTCAAATGCTTATCTTTGCTTTGGCTCTTGAAGAAGATGGTAATGATGATTGTGTTGAAAACGTGTTTGATGAATCGGCTAATTTATTTACTACCTCTACTAAAGGTGGAAGTTCATCATTCACGGTAGCTGCTGGTTAGCTTGTTTTTTGTTTTGATTCTTGTTCTAGGTTCATTGATTCTAGAGTTGTTAAGAGCTTTTGGCATGTCATAAGCTCTAGGTTAGTGAGTTCATCTTTGCTGTTTTAGCTTGAGGTTAATGTGGTACTTCAACCACATTCCATCTGTACTCAAACGTTTTGGTTTAATCTATTTACCAGGGTGCAGGATTACTCCCCTTTACCCAAAAAAAGAGATATAAATTCTTCATCTCGGAGAGTATAACTTGTATGTTATCATTTTTTATTGTTTTTCCTGGTGAGATGCCTAGGTTCTTATCATGCGAATATGAGGTAGTGCAAGCGCCTTGCCTTTATATTTTTCTTGTTCCCTAGCATAAGTGTTCAAGCTCTCGATGCGAATTGCCCTTTCAATTTCTTTTTTGAGTTCTCTATCTTGGTTGATTATCCGGCCATGATTGACATGAAACTTACAAAAATTTCTTTGTGTTCTTTTTTCTTTCCTCCTTTAGCTTGATGGAGGTCGTTTCCATTTGTCCGTGACTTCCTTCTCTGTAGCCAGGATTTCAACGGGTGTGTTTGTTAAGGTTTTCAAGAGAGCTTCTCATGCCTCGATCCTGATACCAGGACGATGTTCCTCCCTTGTCTGATGTGTTTGCCTGGCATCCACATTTAGCCTGGTAGCTTGGCACATGTTGTCTACCATTAATGTTATTGCTTTTGTCTTCGACTTTTGCAATGTTCATCTTGCTTGTCTTTTTGAACTCCCTAGAGCGATTTGGTAGTTCTTGCCATGTTTTTGGTGTTTTGTGAGTGAGCTTGATGTAAAATTGTCACTTGGTCGTGTTACCCATGAACGCTGAAATCTTCTGGTCATCCCTGAATCCTGGTATCCAGCTTACTTCTTTATTAAATCTTTTGGTGAAGTCTATCAGGTGTTCATCCTGGACTTGTTTGATGAATTGCAAGTTGACGTAATCGCATGTGTACTCTCTTCTAGGCTGGAAATTCTTGATAAACTTTTCCTTGAGGTATTCCCATCCCGTTATACTGTTTTTTATGCCTTTAAACCAAATGACTAGTCGCCCTGCTAAGGTGTGCTAAAACAGGTGGCATGCCATTGGATTATTCCAGGCATTTGTTTTTGCCGCACATTCGAATTTCCAGTCGTGCGAATCAGGATCTGTAACTCCGTCATACACGTATAAGTCAGTAGGAAGCTTCAGGCCCACTGGGAGTTGATAGTCCGCAATCCATTTCACGAACTAGTGCCTCTCGATTTCCAGGGCGCAAAGATGCTCAGGCACATCATCACCAATTTTCTTATAGTTGTGATGTTTGTTTATGTCCAGCACCCTGGTCATTAGTGTGTTGAATAGGTCTACGGATGAGGCTTGTTGTTGTGAGCTTTGTGGTTGGGTGGGCATTCTTGATATGACTTCACGAGTGTCTTGATATCTAGACATGGGATATGTAGGCCCTTTGGGTATATGTGTTGTTGATGGTCACGAGTTTGCATGTTTTGAGTTGTATGGAAAGTTAATTGTGGAATGTTTTGTGATGGTATAGTGTTGTAACTAGTTGGTTGTGTTGTTTGAGGCATTGCACGATTTTTAGGCTCTTGTAAGTTTGAGTTTGTGGTCCTTCACCTGATTCTTTGGTTTTCACACATTAACATGTCGGGAATGCTATGTGTTCCTTGTTTATTTGAATGTTGTTATTACTTGACTTCGGTACCAACACGGAAGTCGACCTCATTAAGTGGTGTTATGAAATTATGCGTTTTCCTTGAAGCATTATTGGTGTTTGGTGGTGGACTACCTGTAAATGAGGTTATGTTCATCGGAGTTAGTTGAGATATGACGTTGTGCTTATTTTGTGTTAAGGTTTCACGTCCTTCTTCCATGTTAGTGATCTCGTCAGGACCGGTTACGTCGAACGGAGGTGGTGGTGGTGGAATTAGTTGATTTTGTTGTTTCGTCATTTTTGTTAGATGATGTTTGGAGGTAAGGTTTCTATTAAAATGAAATTGTAGATTTCACGTTTTTGAAACAAGTATATGTTCTAGATCTGTTGTTTTTCGGTAGCGAAGTGTGTTGCTTTGAGGAGGTTTTCGTAAGTGTTTTGGTCAAAAAACTACGTCAGTTTATAAAATAAGGTTTTATGGTGGTCAGAAAAGTTTTCCATCTAATCGGAATAGGTTTCCAATGATCAGAAAGGGTTTTTTGCTATATTGTTACGTATAGCACAGATAGCGCCATGTTTACGTAAGGTACGTAATGAGGTGTGGAGGTGGCTATCCGGTTTGGTTTCCCATGTTTGGTAAGGACCCCAAGGTGTGACCGGAGGCACAAGTTGGGGTAACACTCCCGGAGTAGCTAGTGTGAATCTATGAATTCACTGTATGTGAAGGAGTTGGTCCAATTATTGGAGTGAGCCTTCTATTTGTATGGATGACCCTAGGGTTTTGCGTCCTCCCAAAGAGTCCGTCGATGGTTCCAGGATGGTCCACCAATGAGGGAGACATGAATGACACGCGACGTGTTTACCTTGGTCTCAATAGATGCATGGAAGGATCCATGCACGATTGCAACACAACCTCTAAGTAAATGAGATCTTTGGAGCGTGTCTAATTGTTGCAACGGTCTGGGAAGGCTCCGATCTTGTCGTTGCTGAGTGTGTATGGCGGAGCATTTGAGCTTGGCACGGGAGTTTGTTTCCCACGTATTTTATGGCCATTGTTAGGCCCAGCTAGAGAGTAAAGACTTTAGTCAATTGGGCTAAAGTTCATATACGTTATCACGTAGTGTAGTCATTAAGAGTATTTTGATTAGTCTATTTAATCTCATTTGTAGGCTTAGTTTCCGTTAAAGTTTTCACTAGCGTTTTGTATGCTTCATTTGTAATCTATATATAGCATATTAATAAAACATATTTCGTTCTGTCACATTTTGATTGTCCTTATTATTATTTATATTTGTCCCAAAAAGATTGTCATTTTCTATTTAAAGAGTTACAACTAATGGTTTTCCTAAATTACCCTCAAATAATTATCTAAACTTTTGAAAGTGTTTTGTGAAAAGTCAACCTAGTTTTAGTTATAAGGGAAAAAAAATTTCATTTGCTTAATACCTCACTAATTACACCTATCATAATTTTTAATATTTTTGTTGCTTGACAATCAAAGTCGGACGGAGGGAGTATTGTACAGGTTTCATCATTCTATATGAATATGGTATAAGTGTGGTTTTATCTTTAAATCAAGTTGACGCCATGAGTCTTGACTTTGTGCCATCAAGTTAAACCCTAGCCACATCCGTCATCATTTCTCTAAGAAAAAGTGGGTCAATGTTTCGACAATAACTCCCAAACTTCTAGGATTTAACTAATGCCATCAACTCTATATGCTTCATATTTAAACTATGAAGAAAAGTATACTGGAAACGCCGCCTTCACCTAGATGATGCACCATAACAATCACCAACTTTTAAAAACATGTGGCTCGGCGTTTAATTCTCAAACCGCTTACACGATGCCGTCAATGACCGTGGATTCATAAGTAAATTCCAGAGAAAATGTGACCGGAACTATTGGCTGAATTGGTTAGAGTGACATCACGCGCCATGTTAAGTTTCGATAGTCGCGTAGAAAAAAAGAAAAACATATAGTTTTATGTCAAATCTACGTTTATCCGTTTGATTGCGGTTGTCTAAGTCTTTAACAGAAAATTGTCATATCATTAGCTTTATCTTTACCTTTATTATAAGTGATAGCATATAGGACATTCATCCCAGATGGCAAAGGCTCATACATTCTAAACTTGGCCCAAATATAAGCCCGGCAAGGCTAGATTCCAACAAAAGGCTTGGGAAATGCTTCCCGAAGCAAGACCAGGGAAAAATATGCACTGGCGGTAGGCGTCAGGAAAATGAAACCTGGCGTTCGCCGGTACATTAGAACAAGCATCAAGGTGCCTCCCGCATCCCTTACCTCAATGATCACCACGTGGATCATCTCAGACCATCATATTTCCTTTATAAGTTCTCACAAACCTAAAGGTCCTCCAATAAATACTTGGCTATTTCCTCGAAATAGTCAAAGAAAGACCTCTAAGCAAAACACACCCAAAGTTATTATTCTCTCATGAATAATACTTACATGCTCTAAAATGAGTCGGCACGTGAGTGTTACCCCAACTCGTGACTCCGATCACATCTTGGAGTCCTTATCGAACGTGGGAAACCAAACGATCGACCAGCCCCCAAACCTCTAATACGTACCATACGTAAACATGTCGCCATCCGTGCTATACGATACTAATAGCCATGATTGTTTACTTTTTCCGATCAACTGTAAAAAGTTATATTCATCAAAAAACCAAAAAACACCCACCGTTTAAGTTCAACACGTGAAAAAAAAAATTTTGAATAGTTCATTGCCGGTAAACCAAGTAAAACAAAAACCATTTTTGCTTTCCTGGCGTTGGAAAACCCAAAACATACTTTTCTATCATCGGAAAACTCATCCCTACCCCAAAAAAAGGTTTCACCATGAAATCCTCGTTTCCAGGCAACAAACTGAAGCCCGTTTTCGGTAGAAAAAAATGTAAAACTCCTTCTCACAGAAAAATCCATTAACAACCACCTCTCTCACTTTCCAACTCACCAGAAAACACAAATTCATCGAAATCTCCACAAAAACACAAACGAATCCTAACTCAGATGAGATCGTATCCACTCACTCAACCTGACAAACAATGGCGCTACCAATACCAACTCAAAGCAGCCTGAAAAATGGCTTGATGAAGCATGAAACGCGGCCTGATATCACCTTCAAACATCCTGCAAAACACACTTTGGTGCCATGATCCCAGGACACAACCTCAACAGCCTTCCTACAAAAAACATTCACCAACAAAATCTACAAAAACAAAACTAATCAACCTTAACAACAGGCACAATAACAAAACCCCGGCCGAAACATCGCAAAGAGGCATCATTACGACACAAATGATCTGAAATGTAAAGGCTAAAGCTCATTTCTGAAAAGACAACAAGAACAACTGGTCCCCAAAACTACTCCACAATCAAAATCAACAACCACCTCATGAGGCTTGAATGCCAATCTCGTGTTTACACAACACTAGACAAGGATCGGGCACCATCAATAAGACCAAGGGTTTAAAGTCAAAAGGAACAAGCAAGCGGAAAATGGAATAAACATGGAAAACATGTAAAAGGCCAGGTAGACGAAAAAGTATACAACATGCATATAAAAGCGTGACAAGGGGTCTCTATCTTGGAATGCGAATAAACCAAGGAAATTCTACGTCTAGATATACATTACAATCTTTTCTTTGGTTCTCTCAATCATTCAACATAATCAAATTGTAACATGTAAACAATGTAAAAGCATTAAAGTAAAAGCTACTTAATGTAAAAGTCTCCTTGTTACTTTTATATTACTGTTTGTATGTTCAAAACAACAATTTAGCCTAATAGACTATTTAATTAAGGAATTACAAAAAAATTTGTTACATCTTACTAAAATTTAGAAATAGAAGTCATACATGACAAACTCGAGAATAAAAACAATACTTTGATATAGAGCAATCACATAAAATGGGCTTAAGCGCCATCGGGCTCAAATGCCATTAGGCTTAAATGCCATTAGACTCAACGCCATCATTCTCAAATGCCATCGGGCTCAAGCGCCATTACAAGGGTGAAGTGCGCCACTACAATATTATAACTATATGTTTGAAACATTTTCATCGGTGGCTGAACATGTCAATCATGTCTTTCGTATCTTCATACTTAGTTCACGTTACACATAGCTAAACAGATGAAAGGTTGTCACAAGATAGTGGCAATACCAATGAATTCATATATATGTGGGTTTAGGCATCTTAGAGGTACCTAATAAGCAGTCAAACGGACTAATAATTTGCATATTGGTTCATGTACGTGCATGGGGAGAACATGTTGTTAACCTGAGTGGCATTTAGTTACATTTATTTGATTACTAAATGTGCTAGCTATTTCAAACTCTAAATGAGCTCCAAATTCTTTATCAACCCTTGTGCTTGTAGAATGCTCCTCAAATATATATAGATTTGCAATCGACACTCTTGGGAGTCAAATTTAACCTTACAAAAAGCTGAGGCATGACAACTATCAGGCAAACATGCCCTGATACGCAAATTCTATAATGTTAGCCTCGCTTTTTCTAAAGATAACGTCACTTACGTGAATTGGATTAGACGCGTAGTATACTTTGCCCTTAGGGACTAGTATTGTTTAAGTGGCAAAGATAGAGCCTATATATACCCCTCATGACTCTCCATGAGGGGTGAGGTGAATCATTTGGTCATTGTATTCTTTTGTGTTTATCTTAATAAAACCTTGTTTTCTCCTCCCTCTCTCTAGTTTCTCTCTCTAAAAAGGATGAAGATCTTCATCTTCTTCCACCAACCTAGACCTCCAAACCACATAAATCTATAGTTTTCCGGTCCTAACAATTGGTATAGCGAGCCAGGTTGTTGTTTTATTGATTTATGTTGGTTTGAATCATGTTTTTAACTGTTTTTTATGCTTATTTTGGTGGTCGGAAATTGTTTTTTCCGATTTGTGGGTAAAGCAGATTTTATACATGTTTATTATCCTTGTTTTGGTCAAAAAGTCTTGGTCTTTTATTGTTAACACATCTGTCTTGGGTAGCGGTTTATTGTTTCATATTGTATTGGGTCATCTTATCCAAACAGGTTACTTTTACTTTTTGTACCAAACCGTGAACATATTGTGGTCAATACCTTCAGTTTTCTTGGTCAAAACAGTCATGAAGCGGTTTTATGTGTTTCGGGTAGCGTATGAAATGAACGGATTTTTGATCGGAATCTCCGTCGGAAAAAGTGGTCAAAGGGTCAAAACCCTAAACTTACGCATAAGGAATATCTACAGTGAAAGTTACGCGTAGGCTGTGAAGTTAGCGTAAGGAATGGGTTGGCGTATCCGTTCACGCTTAAGCCTTGGCTTACGCCTATGGCCTACGCATATGTTTATGCGTATACTTGCGTATAAGCATTACGTTATGCGTAAAGCTACGCATAAGGTTTTGACCTGTTTTCGCGCATAAGGATTTGAAGAGAAGAATGTTGCAGCGTAAAAGAAACAAGACCACGACCACAACTAAACATACCATATACCAAAAAGACACTTCGACTTTTTGAAACATCATCGACCATCGAACTCATATTCAAAAGAAAAGCAGGTCGACTTTACAAATAACAAACCATTCACTTCATCATCCAATCTCATATCTATCCTACCCTCTCCTCAATCTCAATCAACTCCATCAACCCCATCTCATTCAAGACTCAAACAGAAAATATACATGATAGATCTCAGATTCTAATTCAAATTTTTTGCAATCTTTTCTAGATTGTTTCACTTGAATTATTCTCATCACCGATCCATGATAATAGACGAACAATCAAAGATACAATATAACAATTATGTCATTTGTTTTCTTTGGATTCGTTCAAAATCTCATAACGAAAAACAACAACTACAACCTACCCGAGATCTATAGCAAGACCTTGAAGCCAATTTCTTCTTGTGACTTGCTTGAGATTCGATTTATTCTGAAGTTATATGGGTGAAACGCTTGTGGTATTGTATTTATGAAAACAAGGAACGTTTGTTGCTTGATGTCTCCATGGATTTGATGATTCTCTTGAGATAAAATGAGATTGGGAATAAGGTGAGTATGTGGTGAGAGGATTTGACAGATGGGGCCGGATATTTTGTGTTTTAGGGTTAGTAGAGTATTATTGTGTGCTTAGGGTTAAGTTGTGATTCACTTATACCCGGTTCTCAATACTTCTGCATTTTGGATTTGGGCCTCGGGCGCTTTGGTTTTGGATCTCGTGTGAACTGTGATTTCGTGGGCCTTATGTTTAATTCGACATGGGCTGAATTAATGATGGACTGGGCTGTGAGTATTTATTATATACGGATAAAATGAAATGGGTGGAAAACTTGTGTTATCTGATTTTTTCTCGAAAAAGGAAATTATTGGATACAAAAGTTTTTTAATCTTTTCATATTGGTATTTTGGTATGGTATATTAATCACGGAGGGATACAAATTCACGGCTTGAATGGTAATTTGAAAAAATGACTACGGAGTTTTTGTACGGTATTATTGATGCGGAATTGACGTGACATTTCACGGGTGGACTTCTTTATCTTTGAGACGATAGTTGGTTGGATGCATGTCTCAAGATAACTTGTTGGAGCACATTATGAAAATTTGAAAATCTGTTATAGCGGTAAGGAGTTACGCTAGTGCTCACGATGTGTAACCATCACTTTAAGGAGTTACGTTGTTGTGCCTGATGTCACACGAAGTTGTGGATTGTTCAAAAATTTAGAACAAGCAACAAGTCACAAGTTGGGATGTTTACTTCCTTTTCAAGTCGTCGATCGGGTTTTCTCCATATGTGGTCATTACAATTAGCCGGTGAATTTAAAGGAGGTTCGATAAAAGGTTGGTTAGAGAAAATTATTGAGAATATCTTTGCGACATATTCTCACGGAATTTTGATCAAGCTATGATGTTAATATTGCATCAAGAAGGTAATACGGTATGTACGCAACATTATGATGATTCTGATAGCTCGCAACCATCAGGAGGGAGAAGTTGGTATTTCATCTTCCGTGTTTGGATTACGAAGGGATTTTTGCTTTAGACCGAAGAAGAAGTAGTGTGGTGTACATCGGGGTTTTTAACCAACTTGGATGCAATACTAAGTGAGTTATGTTGTTCTGATGTTCCGAGCGACAACCATTGTATGCGATCAAGAGTTTACTTTCTCGTACGCATGTCATGCGAAGATTAAAGGACGTGTTGGAAGAGTGTTGTCGGTTCGGGGAGGGAGCGAGAAAAGAAAAAAAGGCTCACTAGTTAGGAGGGAGTAATAACCTAACTAGACCGTTACGATTGAAGTTGAGCTACAAGAAGATAATTTGCCGAGGTCATCGGAAGGGAGAACTTCAAGTTTGCCTCGATTATCTAGACTACATAGACTCTGCACTTCAAGAAAGTCAACATTGTTCATTACTATTGTAATTTAATGTGTTTTGTATTTATAGGTCTCATTGTAACCATTCACGTGTGACGCTATCTTGGAGGGAGATTGTTAGCCTCGCTTTTTCTACAGATAACGTCACTTACAGTAGAATTGGACTAGACAGCGTGTAGTATACTTTGCCCTTAGGGACTAGTATTGTTTAAGTGGCAAAGATAGAGCCTATATATACCCCTCATGACTCTCCATGAGGGGTGAGGTGAATCATTTGGTCATTGTATTCTTTTGTGTTTATCTTAATAAAACCTTGTTTTCTCCTCCCTCTCTCTAGTTTCTCTCTCTAAAAAGGATGAAGATCTTCATCTTCTTCCACCAACCTAGACCTCCAAACCACATAAATCTATAGTTTTCCGGTCCTAACATATAACATCCAAGAGATTTATAGATTCTGAACAAAAGCTCCTAAGGAGCTACACTTAGACGTCGCAAACATTTGAGGCATGGAAACAATCAGAAATAGAGATCCTGACAAAGCAAAAATACATCAGCACCCGAAAAGGCTTATCAAAACAAACTCTACAACCCCTAAGAAGCTTACAAAGGTAAAAAGAAAATACAAAAACTACATAACGCCTGAAGGGCTTACGGACATGAAAAAAAACTCTCACATAATTAAACTTAAATCTTATACACAAGGCATAATAACAATCAGAAAAGACATCCGATACAATCACAAGACACCTAAAAAGCTTACAAGATAGAAAGCAAAAATTCCACAGTGCCTGAAAGGCTAATGGAATTTAGACAAACACTCTCGACGGGTTATACAAACCCTCACGACAAAGAAACTATATGCAGTCATCGCTAATCTACCCGACAACAAAATCATTTTACAAATGCTGGAAAGCTCATAAAAATTCAAGATCGGGATTATCCATCCTGACAATCCCTTTAAACATTGGGAAGAGTAGAAAAGGCAAACAAACGTATTCCATATCAATTGAAAGTTCATGGAATCAACAACGCTCACTCTAGAAACCACATACACATATGCGAAAAATCAATATTCAGGAAAACACGCCATTCGTACCTAAGAGGCCAAAAGCATAAACAATCAGGCTAATCTCTCCTAATAAACTCTTGCGAACACTTAAATAAAATCGTAAGACATACATAAAAACATTTTAAAACGCTTCAACAGGTTGTAAAAATGAAGCACGACGCAAAAAACAAGACAAATAACCTGGCATATTTGCCATGGAAATTACACGACTACCTCGTAAGACATTTGAGTAGCGCAAATGATCAGGCCCAAGCCTTAAAAAATCCCTGTACAAATAAACAGGCTTGGATATCCCGAAAACATCTCAAACAAACACTGGGAAAACTTATCTTGGAAAAATCACCTTAACAAATAAGGAACAAACATCTATCAGGCGCGCAATGCCCTGGACGAAAACTTCTTAGCACCTGAATGGTCTAAGGAATACGAGATAGCATGGTTCGGGGTCGAGAAAACCTCCTTTTCTACGAGCAAGATTTTCAACCCTCTAGGCAGTGAACCTAATCGTTGTAGTGTAGTATGAGGTAAGCCTCGGGGATTGATATCGTTCTCTAGGGGAATAGGAATGCTAGAAAGAAATTTATGACGAGAAGTGGGGTTGAAGATGATTCTTTTTCATCTTTTTTATGTTTTTTTTAGAAAGCTAAGGTAAAATCTCGGGGCAAATGGTTGGGGGTGGTACTTCTACCGATTTCTCTACTTCTACTAATTATCTAATTTAACTAATTACTACGGATAGCTATGTTTACTTGAGGTGTGCTCGTATGATGAATAAAGATGTGTTCACTTAGATACTATTACTCCCTAGTTATCTTTTATTGGTCGGTTGAATTGTCACGTCCTTTATCTTAATGCGTTCTATTCCTATTAGTCGTAGGGTGTGCGTATTCCCTAGTTCTATGTTGTTATCTCTCTTATAGGATTCATGGGATCGGCAAACCAAGGCTATTTCCTCCATGCACCCTATCGTCCTCAAGCATACTCATGCACTAAATACAACGAAAGCCTAGTTTCACTCCTAAGCCTATATCAATTAAGACAAGAAACAACCTAATCAATAACTAGGTTTCATAGATCTAAGCAAACACACAAGTAATTTAGCTAGACATGTTAGACAAGCAAGCATACACACAATCAATTGAACATGGGGTAGACATAATGATAAATTGGATTAACAAACTTATCTTGATGTGTAAAATAGGGTGCGGGACCCTAGAATACTGTCCAAGTTGGACTACAACTGAGTTAGGGTTTGCTCTCCAAAATTCTACCTTTTTAAATTACAGAAAAATCGAATTCTATATATAGATTTATAATCGCGACGGCGTCGCCTTTTGCTAGTGACGCCGTCAGGTCACCGTCATTAGGGTTTCGTCTGGGCCAAGTCATCGATGGGACGGCGTCACTTGAGAGCTGTGACGCCGTCGATTTTTAGTTGCGACGTCGTCTGAGTTCTAGATTTGGGTCATCTGGAGTGAAAAGTGTGAGAGACGCCCTCCATATTTTAGGCGTGACGCCGTCAGGCTTTAGGACCAGAAATTCCACTGAGCCGTCGCGTGCACTCTTTGATCAAGTCTTCATTGAGGGACGGCATCGCCCTTTGGGTGGGAAGCCGTCAGGTTCTGCTGATCAGTCTTGAGTGTCTTCGATCTTGACTTTGCCATTTTCTTCATGTTTTTGCTTCTTTTCGTCCAAATATGCTTCATTCCAGCATTTTGCTTCCAAAAGACCTAAAAAGTGAAAGGAGCGATTTTAAGCAGTAATGGATATAAAATGTGTTGAAATACGGCTTAAATGACCCCCTAAAAGTATACGTTTTAAATCCTTATCAAATATCCCTACACTTGGTATTTGCTTGTCCTCAAGCAAATGTGCTTTTGACCAATCAATTTATAAGTTAGGGGGCATAAAGCATTAGTTTAAAATAGTTTACAACATGTAAAAGCGCCACAATAGTCATAACAAGCACGTAAATTATATACTAGCACCTCACAAGTGGTGTTTGGATTCTCTCATCTCTCGGGTTTATATGAAATATAATATGAATGGAAATGGAAGATAAACACTCATTACCTGGCATAGTACATAACCATAAGCTTGAGAATAGATCAAACCGCTTTGGCGTAAGCACCTAGGAACAACTATCTAAGAGGTCTTTACAAGGGTTGTAACGTTAGGCTTAGGGTAGGGAAGTAAAGGGTTTTGTTGGATAGGGAATATTTAGTGGTGGCAAGTCAAAAATCTTATGTTACAAGCATGTAAAGTGTGGTGTTGCTAAGCCAAGACTCGACTCACTAACACTAGATAACTTGAAACAAAACAAAAATAAACATAAAGATAGATGTAGGATGGTAGCCCGTATGTTTTTCTCATTTTTTTCATTTTTTTTATACATTTTTACTCTACCGTCCTCTACGATAACATCAAAATATAAGGGATTTATAGGTGCATCCCTACACTTGAGTTTTTATTTCTCTAACACTAATTGACCTGATTTGAAAAAGATCAAAACACTTGAAGTATTTAATTACGTAGACAAAGGGAATTTGAATTTATCATTCTTTCCCGTTACTCCATAAAATATTACTTTTACCCATGAGACCCAATCGTCCCAAAACTGTGTACAAAAGATATGACTCGACTTAGCAACCATGCAAGTAACTAGAAAATTGAACTAAGGGTTTAACAATGATAACAATAATGCACTAAAACTGTGTACAAAAGATATTATCCTAATACCTCTTATCATTTAGTTATTCCTAACTACACAAGTGTAGTCTCACTAGCGATCTTGGAATGCATCACAAAACAAGTTCTAGAATCTATTATACTACCGGTACACTCTCTAAGCATTAAAGGTGAATGATTTTATTCCTAAAGATCTAGGGGCGAACCTCACATTTTTGGGGGTGGAGTTTGAGTGGTAAACGGTTTTTGTGCTAGTCATATAATTCCTATCCATGTGACGCTTTATTAAGACTAAAGTTTAGCTCGTAAATGTCATAAAAAATTTAAATTTGGTGCGAAAATGGCCCTAACAAATATTTCTCATAGTTTATTACAAAAATTACTAAGGATAAGACAAATGATCAAGTGAGTGAATAGTTTCTAAGTTCCTGTTTTATTCTCCCTTCCTACACTTAAACTGAACATTGTCCCCAATGTTCCTCGAAAGCATCAAAGTTATGATAAAGGAAGGTAAGTAAGGAAAAGAAACTAGTACTCCTCTGATTAGCTCGGTAGGATACGTGTGAAGTTGCGGTTAAATTCTTTTCCAAAAAGAACGCATGAGTAATAAGCTTCATCCAATTTGTGTTTCTTCTTCTTGCCAAATATAACCTGCACACTTATAAGAAAACAAACGAAAACTTCGCGTAAAATAGACGGTAAAACTATATATGACACACAACTACACTAGAAAGCAAGTAAAATATAATGCTTGTGAAATGGATGTTTGCAGTTTTTCTGGAAAATTAAGACACGGAATTTCCAAAAATTTATAAAGCGCACAAAAAACGATAAATTGATCATCTGTTTCTACATAGCTCGGCGTCGTCAGGCTTTATCTGTATTTGTCGGGTTGTCGTGACGAAAGTGGTGCCTTTGCGTTTTTCAGGAAAAATTACATCATTAAAACCTGGAAAAATTCCTGCAAAACATCCATTATGACTCGATACAAGCATTTGACTCTAACAAACACACATATATATCAATTTCAATAATTGTAATTCTCATGTTTATGTTCTTAAAAACTTATGTGATCTTCTCTACACTTATCTTTTTGTAAAATACCTTTATATGTAATTAAGACGAGGTTAAAAACAAAATAAAACATTTTCACAAAGTCTAACATGAGAATAAACAACAATGAAAGAGATATAAAACACACAAAAATTAAAAAACAAAACAAGCAAACAATTAAGCATGGGTTGCCTCCCACGAAGAGCTTTTCTTTATTTATGAGTCTTGTAGCAAGACTCGAAGTCGTGCTCCTATTTTCCGCATATCTTAGATGCCCATTCGAATGCCTTGACTCTTCCTTCATCACGAATGTATTCGGGGCCTAACTCTAGACAAGCGGTGCAGTAAAATTTATTCTTACAATCAACCTCAAAAGCCGGAATATTGTCCACATATAACTCATCAATGCCCTTAAACTTTTTATTTTTGTAAGGCATTATATATTTAACACATTCGGTCCCATTTGAGAACTTGGCTATTCCTTCCTCTTGATCATAAATCATCATGGATTCCTCAATAAATGGTCTTCCAAGTATCACATCTCCTAAGAATCCATCGATGATGCCCTTAACATCTTCAAAGATCATGAAATCACACCTATATGTGAAATTACCTACAAATACATGCAACCCTCTAGCTCTCCCAACATAGCTACTTAATTTCCTAGGATAAAAGGGGTCTCTCCTAGGTCCTAGCTTTTTGCTCATGATCCAATTGTAATAGAGCCTAGACATTACGTTCATGGGCGCCTTATAGTCTATGTAAGTGTGATCCCTATACAAGTATCCTATCATGCATGGTATCTTAATGTTTCTAGGGTCACCCTTTTTTATACACGGCTCGAAAGGTGGTCGCGGATAGTTAACTACGTTATAATGATAGGCGATTTCCTTTCCATTAGGGTATGACTTAAAATACTCATTAAGTTCCTCTTCCTCACTACTCTCCATAATCTCTAATACTTTATAATCTCCTTCCCCAAGTTCATCATCCGAATCATCACTCGTGGTTGAATTGCTATCTATAGTACTAGTCGTTTCTTCAAGAGCTTTCTCAAGTGCGCTTTCAATTATCCTATTCAATTTCTTAAGTTCTCCAATTTCACTAAAGATACAAGCGCGAAGTTGGTTGGCATATGTCCGATCAAGTGGTGGGTTTTGTGGAAGTGGTTGATGTGGTGGTGGATTGTCGTTTGGTGGTGGATTGTCACCCATGGTGATAAGTGACAAGGTTACGAACAAAAACACGAAGAAGGGGAATAGACTACAAGGAAGCTAATGAAAATGAGAAAAAATATTACTTGATATGAATCAAGCAAGGTAACCTAAATGAAATAGAAGTCTAACTAGCTATTCTATTCCCCAGCAGCGGCACTGGGCAGTGAACCTAATCGTTGTAGTGTAGTATGGGGTAAGCCTCGGGGATTGATATCGTTCTCTAGGGGAATAGGAATGATGGAAAGAAATTTATGACGAGAAGGTGGGGTTGAAGATGATTCATTTTTATCCTTTTTATGTTTTTTTTAGAAAGCTAAGGTAAAATCTCGGGGAAAATGGTTGGGGGTGGTACTTCTACTGATTTCTCTACTTCTACTAATTATCTAATTTAACTAATTACTACGGATAGCTATGTTTAATTGAGGTGTGCTCGTATGATGATTAAAGATGTGTTCACTTAGATACTATTACTCCCTAGTTATCTTTTATTGGTCGGTTGAATTGTCACGCCATTTATCTTAACGCGTTGTATTCCTATTAGTCGTAGGGTGTGCTTATTCCCTAGTTCTATGAGGTTATCTCTCTTATAGGATTCACGGGATCAGCAAACTAAGGCTATTTCCTCCGTGCAACCTATCGTCCTCAAGCATACTCATGCATTAAATACAACAGAAATCCTAGTTGCACTCCTAAGCCTATATCAATTAAGACTAGAAACAACATAACAACAATCAATAACTAGGTTTCATAGATCTAAGCAAACACACAAGTAATTTAGCTAGACATGTTAGACAAGCAAGCATACACACAATAAATTGAACATGGGGTAGACATAATGATAAATTGGATTAACAAACTTATCTTGATGTGTAAAATAGGGTATGTGACCTTAAAATAATGTCCAAGTCAGACTACAACTGAGTTAGGTGCTCTCCAAAATTCTACCTCTTTAAATTACAAAAAAAAACGAATTCTATATATAGACTTACAATCAAGACGGCGTCGCCTTTTGCTGGCCGTCATTAGGGTTTCGTCTGGGCCAAGTCATCGATGGGACGGCGTCACTTGAGAGCTGTGACACCGTCGGTTTTTAGTTGCGACGTCGTCTGAGTTCTAGATTTGGGTCGTCTGGAGTGAAAAGTGTGAGTGACGCCCTCCATATTTTACGCGTGACGCCGTCAGGCTTTAGGACCAGAAATTCCACTGAGCCATCGCATGCACTTTTTGATCAAGTCTTCATAGAGGGACGGCATCGCCCTTTGGATGGGACGCCGTCAGGTTCTGCTGATCAGTCTTGAGTGTCTTCGATCTTGACTTTGTCATTTTCTTCATGTTTTTGCTCCTTTTATTCCAAATAGGCTTCATTCCAGCATTTTGCTTCCAAAAGACCTAAAAAGTGAAAAAGGAATGATTTTAAGCGATACGGATATAAAATGTGTCGAAATAGGGCTTAAATGACCCCCTAAAAGTGTACCTTTAAAATCCTTATCAATACTCCTGAAACAACTCAAGTCATGAAATCTCGAAAGGTTAAATATGACAAATACATCTCCCATCATGCCTCAGAGTTCATGGAAGTCAATTTGACTAAACAAAAGTAACGCCTAAAAAGGATTACAAGAAAATACCTAGCATTACGTACAAACGCCTGAAGGGCTCGTAAAAAGTGAAATCATATTGGAAGGATAACTTTTCATTAATAAGTTATGAAAACACACAACAAATAATACAAAAGACTCAAACAACGAAGACCCTGAACATTCTATGACGTCTAAGATACTTATAGATTACATCACATCACCATGAAAAAGGGAATTTATTAATATACTGTTTGAAATACAAAAAATACTAATAAATTTACATCAAGTTTTCCGTGAAACACTCGACTTTCCTTGAAAACAATTCCAGGAACCCCCAGCAGAGACCTTGATCTCTAAACCTAGAAAACAATCGACAAAGAACAGAACAGCGATGGGTCGCAGTTATTTATTCTTAGAACTAAAACAACTAGCCAACACCCATCACTTAAACCACCGTAATGAATGAACCTCCTGATACAACTATCGAAGATAACCAACATAATTGCAGACAAGAACTGCCTCGTAACAGCCATGGAATCTTTAGACGATAGCCAGGAACGGAACCTCATGAAGCCCTTACAAACCTGAGATTATCCTGAAATAATGATCCCAAGGAAAAGGATGGTAGACAAAGCAATCCAATATCAAACCATCAGGGAAGGACTCAGTCAAATTATGAGCTTCCACTTTTATACCACCCGACACTTTATCTAACAGTTAGGGATCAGAGAGGCGGATAAACATAAGTTATCAACCACAACTATTCCTAGAGGAATTAACTCACTCCAGAACTCAGGTCAGTTTCACACCTAGCATACTTCACCCTCGCCTGGGAGACAATAATGGACGTTTCTCAAGGGGCTTGCATTCTTTCTCAGGAATACATAGCACTGCCAAGCTAATGGTTAGGGGTAATGAAGAGTCCATACCCGAGGTTCGTGAGATAATGAATCAAGCTCACCAAATACAGCTCTTGACTTTTAAATCCATACCAATAGAATTCGACAGTTCAGTTGGATGAGCATGAAAAAGTGTGATGGCAAAAACAAAATCTAGATAACAATAATAGCAAGCAAGAATCGCCAAAAAACTATCACCTAAAATGAACTAATACCTCCTCATAAGAACAACCTTTAGAGGAAGTTATCAGGAAATCCAAAAACTTCAACATCATTTAGCTTTTACAAACAATATTTGACAAGATGATACGCTCTCCCACCTGGGTACTTAGAGTTTCGAACATGAAACATTCAAACTCAACTACAGTCATACACTCAACCTGAGCCACGACAAACTATATTATTAACTGAGAAAAAGATTTTGTAAACTATTTCGAACAAAATAGAGCATAAACTTTAGCCACGTGCAAACACCCAGTGACCTTACTAATCAACACAAAACCCGAAACAAAATAAAAACAAACACACAGCTTTTGCTGCTTACACTCCTCACAAAATTAGGAAAGCCAACAGAGTTTGAAAAGGAAAAAGACACTTATTTTTTTGTAAAAAAGTAAACTTCAGAATGACTCCCAAAACGGCTAAGGGTACTCCCCTTTTATAGATAAATTAATGGGGGCCCAATGGACACATGTTTAAAAAAAATTGTGGAGTCAAACCGCGTTGAATGTGTGAACCCCACACAAAAAGTAATGTACTTACAAGTGTCGGATATAATCATACAAGACACTAAAAATGGCTAACTAACAAGATTGGAACACAAATCAAGGAAAATCTCAAAATCTTCACGCAGGAAGACCCTGAAATGACTAAGAGGGAGACTATCTAGGCTAAGACAAAATCCGAGGCAACACAAACATCTAAAGCGAGGCATGACTTGAATAAACAGCACTCATAGCTACTAAATCTCTACAATAACTTCTCGCAAATACTCAAATGGAAAAAGGCAAAGTACACACAATCAATACACGACAGTCTTAGAATGAATATATTCTCCAAAATACTCAAACGTCTCAATAAATGACCACGATTTCTTACATACCCGGCATAGCAAAAAGTATGACTCCCTAAACCGAGGAAGGCATATCAGGAGAATTCGAGAGGACCTTATCTTTTTCGTATGAGTTCATAATCGTACTTCCCTAAAAGCAATCAAATACACTAATGGATTGAGAGGACTTGATAGCGTATAGGACCTTCATCCCAGCTGGCTAAGGCCCATACACTATAAACTCAGCCCAAATGTAAGCCCAATAAGGCCGGATTCAACAAAAGGCCTATGCTTCCCCAGGCAACACCAAGACAAAACTTGCTTGGCGTCGGAAAACGGCACCCATAGCTATTTCATCGGGCAGTTAAAGAAGCACCAAGTGCCTCTCACATCCCTTACCCCCGATGATTACCACGTGGATCATCTAGGACCATCATATTACCTTTACGGGTTCTCACAACCTTAAATGTCCTTATATAAATACTTGGCGGTTTTCCCAAAATAGTCCAAGCAAGCCAGCCTCGGCAAAACACACCCAAAGTCATTATTCTCTCATGAACAATACACACACATTCTAAACTGAGTCGACTCGTGAGTGTAACCCCAAATCGTGACTCCGATCACATCTTGGAGTCCTTAGCGAACGTGGGAAACAAACGATCGACCCCCCCCAAACCCCCAATACGTACCATACGTAAAAACTAAGTAATATTTGTTCTCCGGTTCGAGTTTTCATGATCTAACCGCACGAACTCTGAAGGAGTATTGTTGGGAATTTAGCAAAGACATTTTGTACTGCCAAGGTTAAGTGTTAATACTGTTAGACTTAACTGTGGACTGCGAGAAGAATATACTAGCAGTAAACTGCTAATACAAATAGTTAGTACTGCTTATTAGATTTTGTATAGTCGGTTAGATAAATATAGAAAAGATTCTATAAGATGTATCTTGTATAGAAAGTTATTGTAAACCTAATAGGACTCCTTAGCCTATAAAAGGAGGTCCTAGGTTAGATTTAGAGTACGAGTTATTCTAGAGTCGATCACTTGAAGGTTTTGTAACCCTAATACTTTTTAGTATTCGAATTAATATATTGAAGTGTTTTGTGAGAAACAAATTATGTTAAGTATTCTCTTTGTCATTAAACATTAAATGCCGCCTAGTGTTTAAGCTTTGTTACAAGAAAACTTGCTATACTTTGTTTGTGTTAGATTTATCTAGCTTAATCAATTTGATCAATTGCTCAACTAGGATCAACAAGTGGTATCAGAGTTTGTGATCTAGAAGCTGTGATAAAAGAGAATTTGTGTTCAAACAACTACTGAAGACATGGAAGCTGATTCTACACATATGGTAACAGCATCAAAGGTATCAATGCTAAAGACTAGAGAGTATGAGCTTTGGAGGTTAAGAATGCAACAGTATCTTAAGATGCTGGATTATTCTATGTGGAAATCATTGAATGGTGATTCTCTACCTGCTAAGGGTGCTGATGGGAAGGATGTACCCATCAAGACTAATGAAGACAAAGCTCAGAGAAGACTGGAGATCAAGACTCATAGTATCCTTCTGATGGGGTTACCTAATGAGTATCAATTGAGCTTCTGTGAAATTGAAGATGCCAAATCTTTGTGGGATGCTATTGAACTAAGATTTGGTGGGAATGATGCAACAAAGAAGTCAAGGAAGAATATTTTGAAGCATCAGTTTGAGACTTTGTTGCTCTGAGTTCTGAAGGTATTGATCAGACTTGTGACATACTGTAGAAACTTGTGAGCCAACTTGCACTCATGATGCTGCAATTCCTCAAGAAGACATCAATCTCAGGTTCCTCAAAAGTCTAGCATCTGAATGGAGCATGCATATTGTGGTATGGAGGAACAAAGATGATCTTGATAAGATGACCTTGGATGATTTATACAATAATCTTAAAGTGTATGAATCTGAAGTTAAGGGAACATCCAGTTCAACCTCTAGCACACAAAATCTAGCTTTTGTGTCTTCAAAAGGATCAGACAAACATCAGGAAACTCCTTCTACTGCTTATGGAGTTTCTACTGCTATCACAACAGTTTCTACTGCTAGTGATAACATAAGTGATGCTGCTATTTGTGCTTTCATGTAGTAAATCAGGATTTGGAGCAGATTGACCCTGATGATCTAGAAGAAATTGACATTAAGTGGCAGATGGCTATGTTGACTATGAGGTCAAGAAGATTTTTGAAAAAGACTGGAAGGGAGCTTAAGTTCAAGGCACAGAGCACTTCAGGGTTTGACAAATCCAAGATTGAGTGCTACAACTGTCAGAGGAAAGGACACTTTTCCAGAGAATGTAGGGCTTCTAAGAAGATTCGAGACACTCCAAGGAGGATTCCTATTGAAGATGCAAAGACCACTACAGCTTTGGTGTCCTGTGATGGTCTAGGGAGTATGATGGAGTGATCAGATTGAAGATGGACATAACTTTGCTCTAATGGCCTATGCTTCTTCATCATGGTTCGATTCGAGGTATCTAATGAATCTGGTTGTTCTTGTAAATCTTGTGTAAATACTTTAGAAGAGCTTAAGGCTAGGAATGAGAGTTTAAGAGAAGAAGTTGAGAAACTGAAATTAGATAACTTAGGATATAAAGTTGGTCTAAAATCAGTTGAACAAAAACTAGAATATCTTAAACAAAATGAGCTAGAGTATGTGGATAAGATAGTTATTCTAGAGGGTCATATTTTAAGAAAGATGTGAAATTAATGTTCTCAATCAAAAACTAGAATAAGCTTCACAGGAAAAAGATGTTGCTTTTGCTAAAAAAGAAAAACACATAGTTACAGTTGTTAAACTTCAATATGCATCTGATCTTGTGAACAAGTCAATTGAGAGTCATTTAATAAGAAAAGGTAATGGCTTAGGCTATATTGAAGTAGCTCCTCCACTTTTAAGTGCTTATGCCCCCCCAAGAAAGAAATCTCCTTCATAGGAGAAGTAGGAAGCACAACTGTAGGAGGGTCTTGTGAAATCAGCCATGACACACCTAAGGTAGAAAAGCAGTCATTTAATGCCCTAACTATTGAAGATTGGATATCAGATAGTGATGACGAAAAGGTTGAGTCAACACCTAAGCATATTCAGGTAGAAAAACCTAAAACAGTTAAACATGTTAGGTTTGTAAAACCTGTGTTAGGTGCAAGTATCTCTAGGAAGGTAGTTGAGTATAATGAGAACCTAGAGAGATGCCTAGAAGGCAAAATAATAAGCCAAGAGGTAACCAAAGAAACTGGAACAACCTAATAACTCAAAAATTAGGTGATGATTTTACATTGGTTAAAAACGCTTGTTATAATTGTGGTAGTTTTGAGCATTTGCAGGAAAAAGGTTTTTACTACAGAAAATCTTCAAGGAACCATAACAGCAGGGTGAATCACAAAATTTTTTCTAAACAAACCCACTGTCATGATAACAAGAAAATGGTTCCAAGGGCGATTGATGAGATCCGGTACAACTAGATCCGTTACAACCGCTGTTCTTCCAAATAAGCAAAGGTCTTTTCAAAAGCGTCTGAGATGTTTGTGCTGCTAAGACAAAGCAGTTTCTACTCGAGCCAAAACTCCGATAACGACCTGTAATGGGCAATCATTTTTATGTTGTAAATGCCTCGGCTTGCTAGGTCCGAAACCAAAATAAAGGTTTTAGATAATGTTTCCAGATACAGCAGTGCATCAATGGATTTAAAAATATTTGACTATGTTGATGCACAAGGCAGACCCAAGTCAGTGATGGCTTGGGTCCCCAAAAGAAACTGGTTATCTTCTTTTATGTGCAGGGCAACTTACAGGAGGAGATAAAGGATAAAGTAATTTTTGACAGTGATTGCTCTGGACATATGCTGGTGACATGTCCAATCTGGAAGATTTTGAAGCTATAGATGGTGGATATGTTGCTTTTGGGAATGACCCCAAAGGAGGTAAGATTGTTGGCAGAGGTACAATTAAAATAGGGAAATTGGATTTTGAAAAAGTGTATCTTGTAAATGGACTTAAGGAGTGTCTCACAACTGTGTGACAAAAAGAATTATGTTCTTTTTACCAACACTGAATGTCTTGTCCTATCTTCGGATTTTAAGATGTCTGATGATAAATTTGTGCTTCTTAGAATCTCTGGAACAGACAACAAATACAGTGTTGACATAAAGGACATAATTCCCAAAGAGCTTTAACTTGTCTATTTGCAAAAGCCACTGTTGATGAATCCAAGATTTGGCATAGGAGACTTAGTCACCTTAATTTCAAAACAATAAATAAATTGGTAAAGGGAAACCTTGTTAGAGGTTTGCCTTCAAAGGTTTTTGAAAATCCTGAAACCTATGTTGCATGTCAGATGGGGAAACAACATAGAGCTTCTTGTAAGACCAAAGTTGTAAATACTATTTCTGAGCCCCTTTATATGTTGCATATGGATCTGTTTGGGCCAACTTTTGTGAGAAGTTTGAATAAGAAGATGCATTACTTAGTCGCCACTGATGATTACACTAGGTTCACTTGGGTTTTCTTTCTAGGAACTAAGGATGAAACATCAAAAATCCTTAAGGCTTTTATTGTAAGGTTAGAAAACTTAGTAAATCACAAAGTAAAGATAATTAGATGTGACAATGGAACTGAATTTAAGAACAGTGTGATGAATCAGTTCTATGTGGAAAAAGGTATTGTAAGAGGCAGTTTAGGTAGTGGAACTCCTCAACAAAATGGTGTGGCTGAGAGGAGGAATAGGACATTAATTGAGGCTGCTAGGACTATGTTGTCTGAATCAAAATTACCTACTACTTTTTGGGCTAAAGCAGTTAGTCTTGCTTGTTTTGTGCAAAATAGGAGTAAAGTAGTTAAGCCTCATAACAAGAACCCTTATGAATTGTTGCATGGTAGAAAGCCCATGATAGATTTCTTAAAACCATTTGGGTGTCCTGTTACTATCTTGAATACCATAGATCACCTAGGCAAATTTGATGAGAAGGCAGACAAAGGGTTCTTTGTAGGGTACTCTACTAATAGCAAGGCCTTTAGGGTGTTTAACAATAGAACTAGGCATGTGGAAGAGAATTTACATGTTAAGTTTAGTGGGAGTACACCTAACATTGCAGGAAGTGGACCTGACTGGTTATTTGACATTGATTCTTTAACCAGAACTATGAATTATGAGCTAGTGTCTACAAGTACATCTAACCAGTCTACAGGTACAAAATTCAATTCTAATGCGGGTACACAAGCCAAGAAGAATGGATTTGCAGAAGAATTTGTGTTGATAGAAAAGTGGAAGTTGGATAAACTTCTCATGCCCAAAGAGTTAAAGAAAAAGATCCCAAAAGATGATCCTCTGGAAGGTGTGGCAAAAGGTGATGCAGAAGGTGGGGCTAAACCTTATTATGTACAAAAGGTGGTTACTGAAGGACCACAAATTGATGATGAAGTCCAGGATAGTGCATCAGCAAATTCTGCTAAGGGAGGAAGAGAAACTGGCACTAGCCCACCGGTTCCCTCTTGTACGTTTGTCATTAGTTCACCGGTTACTGCTCGACACTCTAGGCCCATTTCTCTTCTAAGCTAGCAGATTCTCCATATCTAATGTTTCACACAGTGGATAAAGATGGGAAGTCCTATGTTGATGATGACTATCGGATGATCCTAACATGCACGGTTTGGAGCATATTTATGAAGACAACGATGATGAGGTTTTGGATGGTTTTAGTGCAGAGGCTGATCTGCATAATATGGATTCTTCTTATTCTACCAGTCCTACACACACCACAGGAATTCATAAACATCATCCAAAAGATCAAATTCTAGGAGATTCTCAGTCTGCTGTTCAAACAAGGAGTAAACTTAAAGGATTGAAGAATCGAGGGTTATTTGCTCAAACCCTTCATCAGAGAAATAGCCACAAAGACTTGCAAAATTGCATGTTTGATTGTTTTACGTCACAGATGGAACCCAAGAATGCGTATAAGTCATTACAAGATTCAAGTTGAGTGGAAGCTATGCAAGAGAGTTCGTAATTTAATCTTTAAGTTTGGACCTTTGTGGATGCACTTGATGGGAAGAAAGCAATAGGAACAAAATGGGTTTTCAGATGCAAACGGGATGAAAGAGGTATAGTGGTCAAAAACAAGGCAAGGTTAGTGGCTGGGGATACACTCAAGAAGAAGGCATAGATTATGATGAAGTTTTTTCACTAGTGGCAATAATAGAGGCTATCGGTCGTTCTTGGCTTATGCTTCATAAAAGAACTTCACGGTGCATCGGATGGATGTGAAAAGTGCTTTCCTATATGGGACGATTGAGGAGGAAGTCTATGTCTCCCAACCACCTAGTTTTGAAGATCCGAATTTCGGATAGAGTTTACAAGGTGGAGAAGGCACTATATGGATTACATCAGGCTCCTAGAGCTTGGTATGACACCTTATCCAAATATTTGTTGACCAATAGGTTTGTTAGAGGCACAATTGACAAAACCTTGTTCATAAAAAGGACTAAAAGTGACATCTTCTTGGTTCAAGTTTATGTTGATGACATTATTTTTGATTCAACAAATAAGGTGTTATGTGATGAGTTTGAGAAGCTAATGCATAGCAGGTTCCAAATGAGTTCCATGGGTGAACTAACTTTCTTCTTAGGTCTTCAAGTCAAGCAGAAAAATGAAGGCATTTTCATCATTCAGGAGAAGTATGTGACTAATATTTTGAAGAAGTTTGGGTTTAATGATGTGAAGCCTGCTAAGAATACTATGGATCCAAACAAGCCTCTGGTTAAAGATGAAGATGGTGAAAAGATTGACATACATCTCTACAGGTCCATGATTGGTTCTTTGATGTATCTAACAGTTTCAAGGCCAGACATTATGTTTGTTGTGTGTGCATGTGCCAGATTTCAAGTGTCTCCCAAGATATCTCACTTGAATGTTGTCAAGAGGATTTTTAGGTACTTAAGGAGTCAACCTAGGTTGGGCCTTTGGTATCCTAAAGATTCACCCATTTATCTGGTGGCATACTCAGACAGTGATTATGCTGGAGCATGTTTGGATAGGAAATCAACTACTGTAGGATGTCAGTATCTTGGACATAGGTTGATTTCATGGCAGTGTAAGAAAAAGACAGTGGTGGCAAATTCTACAAATGAAGCACAGTACATTGCTGCTTCAAGTTGATGTGGTCAAGTGCTATGAATACAAAATCAATTACTGGACTATGGGTACAATTTTATGAACACCAAGCTTTATATTGACAATAGCACTACAATGTGCATTATTAAAAATCCTATTTTTCATTCAAAAACAAAACATATTGAGATAAGACACCATTTTATAAGAGATTGTTATGAAAAGAAACTTATTCAAATTGTTAAAATTAATACTGAAAACAATGTTGCAGATTTGCTCATAAAAGGCTTTGATGTGGGTAGATTTTAGTTTTTAATTGCAAGTATTGATATGATGAATATCTAATCAAAAATCTTATCTCGTTGTGTTTTTTTTAAGTTTTATAAAGGATTTGTACTGTTATTGAGGTCAAAGTCTGTTTCTACTGCTACATTAAGTTTTTTGATAAAAGCAGTTTTACTATCTGTTAATACATATAAGCCGTAAAAACGTTTATTTATATTTTACGATCCTCTAATGTTTTGTCGATAACAAACATAAAATCATTTTAACGAAACAAATAAAATATGTAAATAGTTTGAGCCAATAGTTTACTAACACACTTACGTTTTCACATAAAACACTAAAACAAGTAATAGTGTTTTCATGATCTAGTAATGCATATGTACAACAACTAGTATTTACATATTGGGGAGATATATACATACTTAGTATGTATTATAATGGGTAATAGAATGGGTAGAAGATTAAGAATTTAACCCATTAAGTTAATACATTGAATAAAGTTGGGTAAAAACCAAAGTCCATGACCCATACCCATTAAGCATAACCCATAACCTATTGCATGACATCAAGCATAAGTCATAATGGGTATTATCCATGACCCATGGACTAGATTGCATGACATCATGCATAAGTCATAATGGGTATTATCCATGACCCATGGAGCTAACCCATAACCCATGGACTAGATGCATTGCATCTACTAGATACATTGTATCCACTTGGATACCCATGGTCCAAAGCCTAGGACCCATGACCCATAACCCATGACCCATGAACCATAACCCATGGGCAAATAGGATCGTCCCACGGTTCCCCCAGTTTACACTGGACGGATCCCTCAAGTAAGGGATCCATGGGATCCGTGGAACAGTAGCATGTTTTCTTCTATAAATAGTGAGCCATTTCTTCATTGTAGGTTGCCACTCCTACACATACTTTCACCCAGTATTGTAAACTCTCTAACCTCATATCCAAAGGATCTTTCTATGTAGTTTGTGTTTGTTTTGTGTGATTCTCTAGGTTCATCTAAAAGGCCAGATCACCACCTCTTGAAGTCGAGCAAGCTCAAGTCCATGAGTTGCCATGCTTCATCATCATCAAGACTACTGAAGTTCTCTTGTTGATAGTTCTTTCTTCCTCTCTAGAAGTGTTGTGTCAAAGGCATTAGTGAAGGATGCCAAAGGGTCAAGACGAAGGCATTAGTGAAAGGTGCTTCGTCTTGTCAAGGCATTAGTGAAGGATTCCAAAAGAGTCAAGACGAAGGCATTAGTAAAAGGTGTTGAACGTCCGTGTCAAAGGCATTAGTGAAGGATGCCAAAAGGGTCAAGTCAAAGGCATTAGTGAAAGATACCAAGGGTGTACAATCGATATGGTGTATCGGTGTACAAATAGAGATAGGTTGTATCCAAGGATATTGATATCCTTGATGACGTTGTAATAAGGTAGGTCTCCTTTGGGATCAGGTTGTGGTGTTGGGTGACAAGTTCTTGTATGTAGGAAAAGTGTAGGCGACATTGTGAAGGCTTCTCGCCATAGAAGTTTTTGTGTGGGTATGCTTGATTACAAACTCTCGAGTAGGTGACTTGGGGGTGGAGTAGGGCAAGGAAGGTGTCCTTGTAGCCGAACCACTATAAACACTCGTGTCGTGGTTTTGTGTTTCTTACTCTTTACCTTTTCATTACATATATACATATCTATCTATCAACATCCAACATACACATCTAAATAGATTGACATAAGTCGATCTAAATATCTTTAAACGAAGTTTAAATCGGTAAAACTATTCAACCCCCCCTTATAGTTTTCCACAATTGGCATCAGAGCTTCGTTACCAAGTTTCTTAGTGTTGGGTTCAGTAAATACCCTAACCCATTAATCTTGGATTTGAATAGAAAATAGCCCAAGTGTTTAGTCCGTTAAACACTAACAGGTCACTGAGTGCATAATCTCTCATGAGTCATCTTCAGGATACTACTGGAGTGAAGAAGTCTCTCTCGCTGGTGAGAGGAACTTAAAGGGTGAAGACTGAGTCAAGAAGAAGATGATGGATTCAGTGAGTGATGACAATAACTCACCGAATCCCTAAGACTCCTCTCCAACTACTTACACTGAAGACAAACTGAAGTAGAAGATCGAAGAATGTAAAGCGAAGAATGAGCGGGACAAGGAGGGATAAGTTTGAATCAGATAAGACGAAGTCCTTATCAACCAAAGTCAACTTTCCCTGAATGGCAAAAGATCGGGCTCAGTGTCATCACTGACCTTAGGAAAGTAGTCTTGTCTCTTACCTAGAATAGCCTTTGTAAATAGAGACAAAATACATCGATTTGTCTCTTACAAAATGTCAGTTTGTCACTTAGGAAAGAGTTAAAACTCATACATGTATAAATAGCATAAGAGATGGAGTGAAAAGATTAAGCTTGTGAATTGTAAAACACACATACACGCAAGCCATCTTTTCACTCCTCCAAATAACAATCCCGAGATAGCTCAGTGGGTTCTAAGAGTTGTGCTCAGACTTAGCCTGAGCTTAGAGAGGAGTCACCAAACTTTGTCATTTCAATCCCATGTACTGTTCCATAGTACTTGGGTAACGTATTCTTTTTGATTCATTTCTAATAAAGAATATGATGTTGAAAATTACTTTGTGTGTTTTATTTATGTTAATTTCAGTAATTGTTCACTATTAACTTGTTTTTTATTCTTAAACTGTTTTAAACGATAGTGAGCGGGGAACAACAAGTGGTATCAGAGCAAGGCTAATTATAAAACTCTATTTTAGGCCGCTCTAAAAGTTTTTAAATTAGGATCCTAAATGGCTGAAATTGATGTACCCCAACTAGTCAACAAAAAGGGTGGAGCTTATTCAGCTGTTGCCCCTAGACTTGAAGTTGGCAAATTTAACAAATGGAAAAAGCGTATGCTTTTCTATTTGATTAGGATGGAACCTTATTATATCAAGTGTATAAATGAAGGTCCATTTGTCCCAAAGACTCCTGAAGGTTTGCCTAAACCTGAAGCTCAGTGGACTCAGGATGAGAGGAGAGTGGTCAACCAGGACCAAAGACTCAAAAGTATCATCATATCATGTCTTACTGATGATATTATGGAGTGATTATAAGTTGTAGTACAACTAAACAAACACAGGATGCGTGGTCCACAGCCATGAAGGTCCATCTGATACCAAGGAAAATAGGATAATGGACCTAAAACTTAAGTATAACACCTTCAAGGCTAAGGACTCGAAACTCGTCTCAAACTTACACCGGTACAAAACTCTTTAAATGAACTTTCAAATGATGGTGTTAAGTTGTCCAAACATGAAATTAATGTTGGTTTTATCAATAGTCTCCACAGGAAGTGGTTAAATTTCTCGGGGACTTAGGAATGCTAATCATATCAAGAATCTTGAACTTCACGAAATTTATGGGAAATTTGTCTATGAGGAAAACCTCATCAACAGACGATACCACGACTTAAAAAGTCTCGGTCAAGAAGTCTCGACCACCACATCATCACCAATATCAACTGCTTTCTACTCTAACAATGTTGTTCAAGATTTTTAGGAAAATTAGATGATGAGCCGATGAGAGATCAAGTGAGGAGTACCTAAATGACTGACGTCGAATTTCGGAAAGGGCACTCCTTGCTAACTCTCGAAGGTTTATAAAAAGAAACAAAGGTTTTCAAATGCTAAAGCAAATGAGGACACTGAATGCTTTAAGTGTCACAAAAGGGTCATTTTGCAAAAGACTGTTTTTCTAAAACAATTTCAGAACCCTCTTACAAACCATCGAGGTCACGGTCCTCGGGCTTTTGTAAATTTCAACCAAAAATGTATCAGTCTCATCAAAACTTTCAAAACAAATATGATAATAACAAAACCATTGATTATGAAGCTAAGTATAAGCAAGCTAATCTTGCATTGCTTGAGGCCGATCCTCGAAACAACAAAAGTGTTCAAACTATGCGGGGTAAAACAAGGGCCTCGTTCTTTGAAACCTTTGGGATGAAGAGGTCTCATCCGATGATGAAATGGTGCATGTAATGATTACTCTGATGGCGAGGACAAGCTAGCTGTTGGAAAGAATCATGTCAGGAATGGAGAATAGGTCAATATCACAATGAAGAAGGTAAATATCTTACTTTCTATGGATGATGACTCTGATTGGCAGTCTTATATGAATTATCTTAATGTTGAACTTAAGTTCGTAGAAGAGCAAAGACTAAATCTTTTTTCAAAATACAACAAGCTAAGTTTTGAATTGAACAAGTGTAGGGATGAACTACTCCTTTTAAAACAAGCTAAGCTTGAGGCTGTCACTTTACAAATTCAAAACACTGAACTAGTTAAAAGAAATCAGGCTCTTCAAGACGAACTCAAAAAGGTTCAAGATATCCTTAATAGTTGGACTGCTAAGAATCCCATGGTTTTTGATCTTTGGGAGCCCCGCGAAGAAGAGAGTCTTAGGTGAAGATCATCTTCACGACTCTCTCAACAAAGACTAGGGTCCTAAACCATTTGTGTCGGTGGCATGATTACCAATATCTGACTATTCCCAAACCCAATGATTGGATTGAGCGGGTTAATCACGAGTAAGCTTCCAAATTTTGATTGGAAGGATTCTTGAGCCTAAGAGCATGCTAGGACTCCACGATGTGCCCGATAGTCCTGAACACATCTCTGATGCAGGAGAATCTCAAACACCGCTTCCACCACTAAACCTCTTGGTGTTGTTCCAAGCTCGAGCTTACCTCTACAATTCAATCCTCACTCACCAAAAGAAAGGTCGGACTTGGTAGAACCATCACGAAAAAGACCAACAAAACCAACTCAACAATTGTCTACTCCTACTGAGACTTCAACATCCTCTGTCCCCACTGAGGCTGACCAAATTCAGCAACATCGAAGCTTGTGAGAAGCGGCGAAAAGATGGAATCCATCGAAAAAGCTTCTGATTCAATCAAGGAAACTAAGTCAGCCTCATCTAGCTCATCAAAGTCAAAATCTACCAACAAACCCAAGCAGAAGTGTAAGCTGTGTCATTACACCAGTCATACCACGGAAAAAAGGATGATCACAGAACTGCAGACCATTTACAGTATGCAAGCTCTGTCAGTGAAGCAAACTATACCAAAGTTGGTCATGTCATGTGCTTCATCCTCAAAACTGCTCAAGAATAGAGCAAAACCTTTTCCTCTTTGCCCTCCTTTGTGGGATTAATGATCATCATCAGGATGATTGTCTCATGAACACATGCTGTGATATATGCGGTAATCCAACTCATGAGACATCCCAACATGACAGTGTCATTCATGCAAGGAGAAGTACAAAACAACGAGTCACTGAGACATCCTCGGTCTCCAAATGCAAAACCTGTGGTAGCACAATGCACTCAACCACTGACCATGAGTCAATTGCCAAATTCAAACAGACCTTGAGACCCAAGCCCACTGGCATATGGGTCACTAAGAAAACTAATTAGTTTACTACTTGTGCAGAGACATGCCAGGGAGCCTATTTGGCATCTAGACAATGGATGCTCAAAAGCATGACTGGTGTGAAGGAGTATCTGCACAAGTATGTAGAGGAACCAGGATCCAAGGTAGTATTTGGTGATAACTCATCATGTCCCACTAAAGGTTATGGTTCAGAAAGCTAATGGAATAGTTTTCTCTAGAATAGCTTATGTCAATGGTCTAAAATACAATCTCATCAGTGTCAGTCAACTATGTGATGCCAAGTATATTGTGCAATTCAATGACAAACAAGGTACCATTTTCAATGCCAACAAGGAAGTTGTATTGATAGCTCCTAGGAGAGATGATGTTTATGTGTTAGACATGTCAACACTCTCCCAAGATGAAACTTGCCTCTTTGCTAAAGCCACTGAAACTATCAATTGGCTGTGGCATAAGAGACTCTCACACCTAAACTTCAAAAACCTCAACAACTTGGCAAAACAAAACAAGGTCCTTGGCTTACCATCATGGTTTTGCAAAAGACAAACCATGATCACTTTGTGAAAAGGTAAACACCACAGCATCATTCAAAACCAAACAAAATTTCTCCATCAAAAGCTGCCTTCACCTCCTGCACATGGATCTCTTTGGACTGTCAGTCCCGGATCAATCCACATGAGAAGTATACACTTGTCATTGTTGATGAGTTCTCAAGATACACTTGGGTATACTTTCTTTCCAAAAGAGTCAGGCAGCTGATACAATAATGTCATTCATCGGGAAGATTGAAAACGGAATGACATTACTTTAAACAAATCGAAGCTGACAATGGTACTGAGTTCAGAAATCAAGAGCTTGAGAGTTTCTGTGATGAAAAAGGAATTTCTCACAATTTCTCATCTCCTTATACCCCTGAACAAAATAGGGTTCTTTGAAAAAAAGAACTCATTGAGGTGCAAGAACCATGTTAAATGGCTCAGCCCTCTCAAAGCATTTCTGGTGAAGCGATCAAAAGCGCACGTTCTACTCAAACAGGTCAATCATTGTCAAAAGACATAATAAAACCTCGTATGAGATCTTCAAAGGTAGACTTCCTGACATCAGCTACTTTCATGTGTTTGGATGTGTTTATTCATAACCACAAGGATCATCTAGGCAAGTTTGATGCAAAAGTTGATGATGGATATTTCTTAGGCTACTCACTGATCTCCAAAGCCTTCAGGTTTTTAACACAAGGAGACAACAAGTTGAGGAAACCTTTCATGTCACCTTTGATGAAAGTTCTGAAAGTACCAGGTTCACCAACACCTGGAGTGGAAATAGGAATTGATGACTCATCAAGATATCCTCCTGATGAGTACAACACTAAATACAATTCCTCATATCAAGCGATCTGACATCTCATATTATGTCTTACCTCACAACCTACCCCAACCAACTATCAGTGAATTCATTGATAATCACTCATCCCTACGGGATGGGTAACATAACCAAATATTCAGAACACGTGATTCATGAACCCCAACCAGAACAAGACATCTCAACAGATGCTCTTAATGATCCTGTGGCTCATGCACCAAAACTCACACCTAAATCTCCAGTGACCTCTTCAAGCTCAGATCCTAGACCACAAAGTAAGTGGACAAAATCTCAGGACATTGAGCTTGTAAACATCATTGGTGAACCCACTGAGGGCATGCTCACTAGAAGCATGGTTGCTAAGCTAACTGCAGCTTCAGCCAATGAATGTCTATATGATGATTACCTATCAGAAATAGAACCCAAAAGTGTCGAGGCTCTAAAACACCCAAGCTGGGTTCAGGCTATGCAAGCTAGCAGTTTGATAAAAACAAGGTCATGACCTTGATCAAATGTCCTCGGGATGTTGTTGTCATAGGAATGAAGTGGGTTTTCATAAACAAAAGCGATGAAAACAACCTGTCATTAAAAACAAAGCCCGACTTGTAGCCAAAGGTTACAATCAACAAGAAGGCATTGACTATGATGAGACATTTGCTCATGTTGCAAGAATAGAAGCCATCGAGTTTTCCTTACATATGCAACATACATGAACGTGGTCTACCAAATGGATGTTCAAAGTGCATTCTTAAATGGTGATCTCAAGGAAGATATGTATGTTCGCAGACCTCTGGCTTTGAGAGTAGTGAATTCCTAACTATATGCGCAAGCTTGACAAAGCCCTTTATGGACTTAAACAAGCTCCCGGGGCATGGTATGAAACTCTCTCAGCCTTCCTGATACAAAACAAGTTTGTCAGAGGAAAGATAGACAACACCCTGTTTGTCTATAGAACTAAACAAGATGTGATACTTGTCCAAGTATATGTTGATGACATCATCTTTGGCTCAACAAACTACACTCTTTGCAGCAGTTTGAAAACGATGACTAAGAAGTTTGAAATGAGCATGATGGGTGAACTCACATACTTCCTTGGACTACAAATCATCAAAGCGATAAAGGATATCCGTAGGTCAAGAGAAATACACGAAATCTCTTGAAGAAATATGAGATATCGACGTGCCTTTGAAGACACCAATGGTTCCTCCTAACAACCTTGGACCTGATCTCACTGGCAAATCAGTCAATCAAACTCATTTTAGGGGAATTGTAGGTTCGATGTATCTAAGCGCCTAGACCGGACATCCAATTCTCGGTCACTTAAAAAGATATCGATCTAATCCTAAAGAATCCCATCTCACTGCAGCCAAGAGAATTCTCATATACCTGAAGGGAACTCCAAGCCTTGGACTTTACTATCCAAAATGCTCAGGGTTTGACCTCAAAGGGTATTCTGAATCTGACTATGCTGGTTGTAACATGGACAGAAAAAGTACCTCAGGGTCCTGTCAATTTCTTGGAGGAAAGCTAGTTTGTTGGAGTGGTAAAAAGCAACAATGTCTTTAAGTAGGTATGTGAGTCGCTGCAGGATCTTTGTGCCAATGTTTTGTGGATGAAAAGTCAACTCAGTGACTATGACATCCATTACAAAATGGTACCCATATTCTGTGACAACACCAGTGCAATTGCAATCTCCAACAACCCCGTCCTTCATCAAAGAACCAAGCACATTGATATCAGATATCACTTCATCAGGGACCACATAATGAAAGGAGACATAGAACTTCATTTCATCCCTACTGAATATCAACTTGCTGATATCTTCACCAAACCCTTGGATGAACCTACCTTGAGGAGCTGAAATTGAATTGGGAATGCTTGACATTGAAAGTCAGGCATCTGAACACCAATCTCAGTGAGTCTTTCTCTAATGGTTCCACCTCCCTGAAACCTCAAAATAACCCCTCCTGAATGAGTAAGACTCATTCAGGATCTACAACGATTAACATTGAGCATTGAATGAGTAACTAAATGATCCAATTATCAGTTACTTAAATGTCCTAGGTTGGTAACTATGCCAATTTAATATAGGAATATATGTCTTTTTGTCTTACTGTCAACCATATCAAAGGTCCCTCACAAACTTACCTCACCCCCACTTGGCATTAAATGCCTCCTCTCACATAAAATATCCAATGGATATTTTATTACTGCAAAAGTGCACTTTACATTGCCTGCAACTGTGTCCTTGAAAAACGGGATTTTACTGCGGGTAGTGGAGTGGTGGCATCAAATGTGGAGATTCAAAACGTTTTCATAAACTGACTTTACAAATTCCTATTTATGCACATTTTACCCCTCTCACCACTCTATAAATACCCTCTACTAAACTAAACAAACACACACAAATTGTTTTCTCTTGAGAACTCTGTCAAAATCCTTTCTCAAACCCAGAAAAATTTGTGTGTTCTCAAAAACTCTTCAAACCTTCTTTTGAAAAACCCTCCTTGTAAACATTTACAAAAGTTTTTCAATACAAACTTGAGAGATCCAAAAACTCTTTGATTGTTCTAGTTAAAATACCTTTTTTTCAAAACCCTAAAATTTTTGAATGGAAATGGCTAGAACACAATCTCTCCAGTTTGCTTCTCAGTGGGTAGGGGATCTTACAAATGTTGAATTTAAAAC